>JAMPIT010000423.1:0-600000 GCA_026261815.1 Monarcha castaneiventris obscurior | reverse complement strand
ATGGCTGTGTTGGCTAAAGAAAAACATGTGATAGCTATACTGATGAAGTAGGATGGCTAAGCTAGGCAGCCACTAAAGATCTTAGAGTGGGTATTATTGCCATTCAGCTTAGGAAAATCTGCAACTGCATGAATGGAGGCTATAGCAAAAATTGTAATCAAGGCACAAAAGTGAACACTGGATGGAGCCCCAGAATATTCTTCTCCCATTAACTAAGAATTATTTGCAATAGTCATTGCAGAACTCAGACATCTTACAATGGGCATTGTTGAATTTTCCAGGTCTCATTAGTATTTATTTTCCTCTTCATCAATTCTTTTCTTTATATCAACAGGTCGAAAGGTTACCTTAATTATCAAAACAGCCTGTAAAAGGCCTCAGGTTTTCACTGATGCCAGTCAGAAGACTTCTAAAGCAGGACTAACTTGGCAAGTGTAGGGATCCGAGAGGAGAGAACTTCCGTAATTAGTGGTGGATTTGATTTACAGCCCTGGAAGAAACTTGGTCTGGCGTAATTAACAGAGATTTATAGTCGTTAAGTAAGAGAAATGTAAGCCTATGTTTCTATAGTTATAAGCAGAATTATATTGGGTGTTATGGTAGAAGTACATGGGGGTACGTGACATGACAGGTCATTGGCTGAGAGACCTCTGCATTGCAGAGGAGAGAAATTATAGCTGATAGGTCAATAGGTCAAAACAAAGTTTCATTTTAAGTGTCTATTGTATTAGAAAGTTATAAAAAGCTGTGTAACTTTGGATCTTGTGACTATTCGCCATTTTGGAGGTGTATTGCTTAGACCCTTATGTCTTATGACTAATGCTGGTTTGTTGTTTTTAGTAATAAACCTCCTTAAACGCTGATAGTACCATCTCTTTAATTAATAAGTCCGACGCGTGGAGCTGTGCCGGGGAACAGCACTTTAGAGCAAGAATTTACGGCTTCTGAGAGTTGCTCTGATAAGCCAGAGATTTACAGCCAGAGCGACTAAGGAGGGGCTCCGTGCCCCTCTAAAAGGAGTCCTAAACATCAACAAGTCCGGCAGCCCCCCGAAAACAGCAGGCAGGGAGCCAGAAAACTTCGACAAGTGGTGCCTCGGTGAGTCAACGAAGATCGGACAATAGCTGCCCTCGGTGAACGAGTTTGGACTTTTATCCAACCTTGGGACGAGAAAGGTGATCCGGTGGTGACCTGACGCTGAAAGGAAGCATGAATGAACGGCTGCGGGCAGTCCTTCAACTGCACACACTGGTAGAAGAAGCTGCCCTTGAGGTGAGAAGGGCGGCGCGCTGAGGGGGGAGATGGGTGAAAATATCTCCAAATCGCAAAGAGATGTTTATTTTAAGTTAGAAGCCCTGCTGAAGTCCCATCCTAACCAAGTTTCCAGCAGAGAACTTAAAGATTTATTGCTATGGGTCTCTCGTAATTTCCCTGGGGTTGATTTTAACACCCTCCTCCAACCCTCTGCCTGGGACAATGTGGCGACTAAGCTATATGATTTGGCCACGACGAGAGATAAGACGGCAGCTACTTTGCTCCCTGCCTCCAGGGCCGTGATTGAGGTGATTAATGGCGGCCACGCTGAATTTTTAACTGCGCAACAGGTGCTGCCACAGACGCCCTCTTCGGCCGCTTCTAATATTGCACCCGAGAAGGGGGGTGGAAAAGAAAGGAGGGGGAAGCCCCCGGAAGCGGAGGCCAGTGCAGGAGGTCAGGGGGCCCCGGATACTACATCACCAGAAATTACATCTCGGGAAGTGACGAAAACAAAGATGGACGCCTCCATGCCGCGGCAAAATGCTGCCGGTAGCAAAATAAACATGCAGATTCCAGATGACAGTGTACTATCAGAAGATGAATTTGATTTAAGCCTTCGAGAGATGAATGAGCCTTCCTCTGCTGATAAGCGGGAGGAGCAGCCTCTCGACAAAAGCCGTGTTTTAGTAGATTGGAATGCAATCCATCATGAGGTGTCTAAAGAGGGTGATCCTGCTTCAGCTCGTACTTTATTGCTAGCTATGCCAGTTAGGTATGGACGAGGGGGAGCGAATCCTAGATGGGAACTCCTCAAGCATGAGGACATCAAGGAGTTAAGAAAAGCGATAAAGGACAGCAGTCTTGGTTCCCCATATTTTAAACAGCTGTTGAAAGGAACCTTTGATCATGTGGATTTAACACCTTTCGACTGTAAAAACTTTGCTTCAATGCTTTTGACTGATTCACAATATATACTGTGGGATTTAAGGTGGCGTAGGCTTCTTGGAAGACTAAGAGAGAATTATGCAGGGGGTCCTAATGCAGCTCTAACACTGGCACATCTAGCAGGGGATCCACCTCATGACAGTCCAGAGGATCAAGCAGATTTGGCAAGGGCAGTTCTTAATTACATCAAAGAAGCTGCCAAGAAGGCACTCTTGCAAGTCGAGCCTGTGGGCTCTCCGCAAGCTGCCTATACACAGATAAGACAAGGGCCTGCCGAGCCTTTCTCCTCCTTTATTGATAGGCTGACCCAGGCTTTAGAGAGACAGTGTGAGGATGATGCGGCTTGCCCAATTTTATTACAGAATCTTGCTTATTTTAATGCAAATGAAGAGTGTCAACGAACAATTAGGGCTCTGCCAGGTCAGCAACCGTTTCTGACATGCTTGAAGCTTGCAGTAAAATTGGTACTGCACAACATGTAGCCACCCTTCAAGCTGATACATTAGGAGAAAAGCTTGAAAGAGCTTTTACTACTCACGTTGAAATGATAGACAAAAGACTTGCAACAGTACTTGATGCCCTTGCTGTAAACAGTTCTCGAGTAATGCCACAAGCCGATACAGATGACAGCATGTGTTTTCGCTGTGGCAAGCCTGGACATTTCATAAGAAATTGCCCTGAGCCTAGAGAAAGTGCAAGATCACCTAATCGTTGTCCCAGATGTAGAAAGGGAAGACATTATGCAAATAAGTGTCACTCTAGATATGATGTAGATGGGAACCTGTTGCCGGGAAACCGATTTTCGAGCGCGGGATCCCGTCGCGTGAGGAAACAAATAGCGGCGATTCATCAGGCAGAGCTCCAATCCTCTGGAGGCCAAAATCACACACAGTCAGCAGGATGGTTAGATACCTCCCGAGCGACCCAAACCTCCTGCCTCCAGGAGCCTTCTGTACCTTGGCAGCTTCCAAATTAATGTGCTTCATGAATGGTTCTTATTATTCGATACCCACAGGAGTTACTGGAACTTCTGAAGAAAGGCAGGACTTTTTGATTATGGGAAAAGATGCATGTCGTATTATTGGTCTTGTAGTTTATCCAACTATTGTTTCAGCAAATTGTCATGAGGAGCTTACAATTTTAGCTCAAGCATTGCAGCCTCCTTTAACTGTCCCTGCTGGCACACAGTTGGCTACTGCTATTGCAGTGCCTACCACAGCTACACGCAGAGCTATAGAGATGGAGGGTCATCAACCTATGACAGAGAGCTCAGACTTGGGACCAGAGATATTTTGGACAGAACATATTGGGCGTGATAGACCAATCTTGACTTGCAGCTTAACTCATAATGCCAAAACAATTGTAATTAAAGGTTTATTGGATACAGGAGCAGATGTCACCATCATCTCATATTTGTTTTGGCCAAAGGACTGGAAATTGATAACTCCCCTAGATACCCTCACAGGTATAGGGGGTGCCACTTTATGCTTGCAAAGTGAGTCTGTGATTACAGTTAAAGGACCTGAGGGAAAAACTGCAGTCATTCGCCCTTTCGTTGTTAGAAAGCCTATTACAATTTGGGGAAGAGATTTGCTGTCACAATGGGGAGTCAGACTGGAAGTGGATTTTTAGTGGGGGCCATGCAGGCACTCATTACCCCTAAGCTTTCGTGGAAAACTGATAAAGCGATTTGGGTTCAGCAATGGCCCCTAGAAGAAGAAAAATTGAGTGCCCTTAAAAAATTAGTTCAGGAACAATTGCAGAAAGGTCACATTAAAGAAACAACTAGTCCTTGGAACTCACCAGTGTTTGTTATACATAAAAAGACCTCTGACACCTGGAGGCTAATTCATGATCTTAGAAAGATTAATGAGGTAATTGAAGATATGGGATCCCTCCAGCCTGGACTTCCCCCTCTTTCTATGATCCCAAGAGATTGGCCTTTAGTCATCATTGATTTAAAGGACTGCTTTTTCAATATTCCACTTCATCCAGATGATGCTCCACGTTTTGCATTTTCTGTTCCAAGTGTTAATAGGGAAGAGCCATTGTTAAGGTATCATTGGGTCGTGCTTCCTCAGGGGATGAAAAATTCACCTACCATATGTCAGTGGTTTGTAGCAAAAGTCCTATCTCCAGCTAGACAAAAGCATCCTGAAGCAAGGATTCTGCACTACATGGACGATCTATTGATCTCAGCTCCTACACAGAAGAAGATGGAAGAAGCTCGTGACAGTGTTGTGGCAGAAATTGAAAAGGCGGGACTTGAAATTTCTACATCAAAGATACAAGAAATTCCGCCGTGGAAATATCTGGGATGGAAAATGACAGAACAAGCAATAGTGCCACAAAAGATACAGCTCCGGATCAAAGTTAATACTTTGCAGGATTTACAGCAGCTTCTGGGAGAGATAAATTGGATCAGACCTACACTGGGAATCACCAACGACGAACTAGCTCCAGTTTTCGACTTGCTGAGAGGAGACTGTAATATTACATCCCCAAGGACCCTCACACCTGAAGCTCAAAAGGCACTGGACAAAGTGGCAGAGGCTTTCCAGAAAAGACAAGCACATCGCTGCATAGCTTCACAGCCATTTTTCCTTGCAATTCTAGGAGAGAAAATGCAATTGTATGGTCTTATATTTCAATGGGATGATTCTGCAAAAGATTCTCTATTAATAATAGAGTGGGTCTTTTTACCTTACAGGTCTCCAAAAACAATCTTCACAACGATGGAAATGTTAGCACAGATTATAATCAGAGGGAGAACAAGGTTGTTAACTATGGCAGGCAAAGATTTTGCAGTAATTTATTTACGTCTGAAGAGGCAGTTCCTTGATTGGGCATTACAAAAATCAGAGGAGCTTCAAATTGCATTGTTAAATTATACAGGCACCTGCTCTATTTACTTTCCTAGTCATAAGCTATTGCAAGCAAAACTGAGCTTTAGGGAAAAGCCTTTGTTAAGTGAAGTACCTTTAGATGCAGTAACGATATTTAGTGATGGGTCAGGAAAAACACATCACTCAGTGATAGTATGGCAAGATGCCAAAACTGAAACATGGCAGTCAGATGTTCAAATAGTAGAAGGATCGACTCAGCTAGTGGAGCTTTCGGCGGTGGTTAGAGCATTTCAGCTTTTCCAGGAGCCTTTTAATTTAATTACAGACTCTGCCTATGTTGCCAATATAATTAAAAGAATAGAAGGATCAGTTTTGAAGGATGTTAGCAATGATGCTCTGTATCGTTATCTTACATGTCTTTATACACTTGTGCAAAATAGAACTAATCAATATTTTGTCTCCCATATTAGAGCCCATTCATCGCTTCCTGGATTTTTGACAGAAGGCAACTCCAGAGCTGATAAGTTAACGGTAGCCATAGTGAACACCTTACCTAATGTTTTTGAACAAGCAAAATTAAGTCATGCCTTTTTCCATCAAAATGCACGGGCACTTATGCGAATGTTTCATCTCTCCAAAGATCAGGCTAGAGCAATTGTAAATGCCTGCCCAGATTGTCAATTAGTACAGCCTCCTGTTTCCACAGGAGCGGTTAACCCCAGAGGACTACAAAGCTTGCAGTTGTGGCAGACAGACGTTACAAAATATCCACCCTTTGGAAAATATAAGAATATCCATTTGTCAGTAGACACGTTTTCCAATGCAGTTTTTACTTCTGTACACACAGGAGAAACAGCAAATCACGTATGTCAGCATTTTTTGCAAGCTTTTGCTTCCTTAGGTGTGCCTCAAGAGATAAAAACAGATAATGGTCCGGCTTATACAGCTCAGAAAGTGACCACATTTTTAATGAATTGGGGTGTTCGTCATACCTTTGGTATTCCCTATTCTTCAACAAGTCAGGCAATTGTTGAAAGGACACATCGTTCTTTGAAGTGTATTTTAGATCAGAAAAAGGGAGATGTGGTGCAAGCAACACCTCAGATGCGATTGAGTAAAGCCTTATATGTTTATAATTTTTTAAATAGCTCAGCTACAGAACCTGATCCTCCCATATTTAGGCATTTCTCTAACAGCACACATGCAAAATTGAAAGAGAATCCTCTAGTGCTGATCAGAAATCCTGAAACAGGGAAAATCGAAGGTCCATTTCCTCTAATAACCTGGGGCAAAGGATTTGCTTATGTTTCTACAGGTACAGGACCTAGGTGGTTACCTGCAAAGAACGTGAAGCCGTATCACGCGCAGAAGGACGCTGACAATCCCACAAGCAGAGAAGAAAGTACACAGACGTGAACTACTCAGAGACTTTGATTTATGCTTGAAATCTCTTAAGTTTTGTTATTAGACTTATAAGCTGTAGGTTTATTTTAGTATAAGAGTGAAATAAGAATATTGTAAGGTTCTTTCGGCAATAGTCCTCATCTTCCTATTTGAAAAGGCATGAAGTATCTTCATGCCTCATCATTAATTGGGGTTTAAACAAAATTGGGAAAAGCCTAAAAGAAGAAAATTTTAAAAATTCATTTTGAGATCAAAATTAAGAAAAGGAAAAGGGTCTTTTGCCAAAAGATAACTTTGATAGAAACATGAAGTTTAATCAGATGTTAAGTTTGTATTTTGCATTGTTTGTTTTGTTTGTTTTTTGTAGTGTAGCTTTGCCAGTAGATCAACCTAAGACCAATGTTTGGGTAACGTTAGCTAATGCTTCAGGGCTAGATACTCTTTGTTTGTCTACCACCACTCCATCAAATCCATTTTCGACTTGTTTAGTCAGTGTCCCAGTAGAAAATTGGCCAATACCGGAAAAGATTGATAAAGCCATGCGAGGTGCTTTGGCAGGATCGCAGGCTTGGGAATACTATACCCCAGTAAATACTTGGGAATGGTGGACTCCCTATCTCCCTGAAGCCTTAGGTGAACCTGAAGAATTAGAGCTCTTCGGTTCTGTAAAAGTGAAGTTTTGTGTTGAATTTCATTCTATAAGGAACAATCAATCGGTTATGAGAGATATCTCTCCACATAATCCTGTGTATAAAAATCACTCCTTTTGGTGTAATAGTACACATATGGTTTCATCTGTGTCCAATTCTATTCCTTTACAACTACCGAAAGGAATGTTTTTTGTATGTGGAGACAGAGCATGGCCTGCTATCCCTTCAAACATCAGAGGTGGTCCATGTACTATGGGAAAGTTAACATTGTATACTCCTAATATAAAGATGATCGCTGATATTAGGCACAAACAGAAAAGGTCCCTTCAGCACCAATATGGACCCGAATGTAAAGATGATTTTACCCCATGGGGCTATGGAAAAAGAGTTATAGCATCTATATTTTTGCCTCAGCAGCTGCCTTAACGCAGTTAGATCGATTGGGATGTTGGTTGAGTAAAGAAACTAATGCTACGTCCCTTGCTTTAAGTGGCCTTTTAGCAGATGTCAAAGATGTGAGGCATGCAACTTTACAAAACAGAGCAGCAATTGATTTTCTTCTGCTGGCCCATGGACATGGATGTAAAGACTTTGAAGGGATGTGCTGCATGAATCTGTCTGACCACTCTGAATCTATCCATAAAAGCATACAACAGCTTAAAGAAAGTGTATCAAAAATAAGAATTGACGATGGATCATGGCTAGATAATTTGTTTAATGGATGGGGTTTATCATCATGGGTGAAAAATTGTCTTACCACAGGCTTGTACGTCTTAGCAATTATAATGGTATTCCTCATAATGATACCTTGTTTGTTCCAATGTATACAACGAAGGATTGACAGATCTATTGAGGGAATTTATTTAGTGCAAAGGAGAGGGGGAGATGTAGGGATCCAAGAGGAGAGAACTTCCGTAATTAGTGGTGGATTTGATTTACAGCCCTGGAAGAAACTTGGTCTGGCGTAATTAACAGAGATTTATAGTCGTTAAGTAAGAGAAATGTAAGCCTATGTTTCTATAGTTATAAGCAGAATTATATTGGGTGTTATGGTGGAGGGCTTAGAGTATAATAATATGATTTTGTAACTTAAGGATTTAGATGTTAAGAGTAGAAGTACATGGGGGTACGTGACATGACAGGTCATTGGCTGAGAGACCTCTGCATTGCAGAGGAGAGAAATTATAGCTGATAGGTCAATAGGTCAAAACAAAGTTTCGTTTTAAGTGTCTATTTGATTAGAAAGTTATAAAAAGCTGTGTAACTTTGGATCTTGTGACTATTCGCCATTTTGGAGGTGTATTGCTTAGACCCTTATGTCTTATGACTAATGCTGGTTTGTTGTTTTTAGTAATAAACCTCCTTAAACGCTGATAGTACCATCTCTAATTAATAAGTCCGACGCGTGGAGCTGTGCCGGGGAACAGCACTTTAGAGCAAGAATTTACGGCTTCTGAGAGTTGCTCTGATAAGCCAGAGATTTACAGCCAGAGCGACTAAGGAGGGGCTCCGTGCCCCTCTAAAAGGGGTCCCAAACATCAACAAGTCCAGCAGCCCCCCGAAAACAGCAGGCAGGGAGCCAGAAAACTTCGACAGGCAAGATAAAGGCAAATGGCTCAGTGAAATCCTTGAGGCCCAAGAGACTCTTTGCAGGTCCTTGAGTTATGTGCAGTAATCTGGGTATTTGAGAGATGGCCAGATGATCCTGTTAACATTGTTTCTGATTCTCTTTATGGAGTAGGTGCTGTTGAGCGCATAGAACAGTCATTGCTGAAGGAAATTCAGAACCAGCGGTTATGGCAGTTGCTTAATTCCCGCAGGCAGAAATTGTTTCATCACCCATATATGGAGTCATTCGGGATAAATGGAATGTATAACCCTGAGGAATGAGAGGGCTGACCAGTTAGTAGCACCACTGTGGGCCTCTGCTTCCCCCAATATTGATAAGTTCACTCAAGCCAGAAGGGCTCACGAGTTTTTTCATCAAAGCGCAAAAGTTCTGCACAAGTAATTTGGGATATCATTGCAAAATGCACAGGGAATTGTTTCAACTTGCCCACAATGTCAGGGTACAGTTGGCGGATTGGGTCCCGGGGTCAATCCTCATGGCCTAGTGTCGCAGTGTCGGACACGAACACGCAGATTCAAACAGCAGGTTGGCAGCAGGTCAGGACCACCGAGCAGAGCGAAAAGGGCCCTGCCCACCTTTATTATCACACTTTTATACCTCTTCTAAAACAATCATACATTGGTAGATGAGGTTAACACCTCTAGCATTTTACAGGATAGGAACACAGTCTATCACCTTTCTCCGCCTTGGAGAAAGGAATGATCAACAATGTAAAAGTTCAGTAAACATTCTTAGCCGGTTAGAAAACAAGAGCTATGTTTATAGAAAATGCATGAGAACTTCTACTACGAAAGTAAAAACATAGAACACTGTGAAAACCAGGGTGACATCTCACCCTTTTTACCTTTAAAAAAGAAAAAGAAAAAAGAAAAATGAACAATGCTCAATTTCTACTTGTGGAAGGACCATCGGAGTGAACACTCACATCGTCTGCATCTGAGTCATCACTCGATGTTCCACCCACTTGATCACTTTCATTCTGGTCACGGTCTCCACCCTACCTGTTGGCTGGATTTTGCCTCTGCGGTCGCAGGTCAGGACGGACACACTTTGCAGGTACCCAGCGCACCCCAGTATCTGTGGATACACAAGCACACCCGCGCCCTGAAGCAATAAGGTCATAGGGACCTTCCCACTGTTTGGTGACTAAATTTCTCACTCGAACCTTCGCTCGAGGCTGCTGTGCCTCATCCGAAGCCTGCAACGAGAGGCGATGGTTCAAAATGACAGGATTGTTAGAGTTCTGCGGTACCGTGAGGTGATTGAGGGCATATACAGCTTTTGCCAGCCGACTGTGCGGGGTTTCACCCTGCAGCCTAGGACCTCTGCAATTAT
Organism: Monarcha castaneiventris obscurior; assembly: GCA_026261815.1. Taxonomy (NCBI): domain Eukaryota; kingdom Metazoa; phylum Chordata; class Aves; order Passeriformes; family Monarchidae; genus Monarcha; species Monarcha castaneiventris. Next base: position 589,933 of record JAMPIT010000423.1, on the reverse strand, counting down.
GACAGATTAAGGTGACTATTTATGCCCTTTTGGTCGCTTCAAACGCCTTCATGTGACCATAGACACCTTTTTGGCCATGGTTTGGGTCACTCCTATGAGGAGTGAAGGGTCTCGTTTCGTTATTCCACATTGGCGAGGCTGCTTTGCCATAATGGGCGTGCCTCAGGAGATAAAAACAGATAATGGGTCAGGTTATACAGCCCAGCAAACCCAAGAGTTTCTGGCTCTTTGGGGAGTGAGGCATAGCACGGGCATTCCAGGTAATTCCACCGGACAGGCCATAATTGAAAGGACACATCAGGTATTAAAAGGGCTGCTTAATAAACAAACAAACAAACAAAAAACAACAACAACAACAACAACAAAAGGGGGGAAAAATGGGCTAAGCCCACAGGACAGAGTACTGAAACCATCTACGATTAACAGGTGCTTGCAAAAATCCATCAGCATCAAACCATTACTCAGGCTTGCAGTAAGACTCTGAATTGTCACAGCACCAACCACAAATTCATTTTAAGAATCCTGTGTCAGGGTCATAGGAGGGACCTGTAGAGTTGCTAATGGGGAAAAAGAGTTATGCTTGTGTCATTACAGGTAAAAGACCCCGAAGGATACCAGCAAAGTAGATTTGTCTCTGGCTTGAGAAAGATACTTCGATCTCTGATACTACTGATGAATAGATATTGTGTTGTTTTTTCCTTATTTTTTGTTTTTTGATATTGCTATTGTTTAAATGTACTGGATAAAATAAGAGATAAATATTAGATAAGATATCAAATGTATTGAATAAGATAAGATATGAGATAAGATATGGCATATGTACTGGATAAAATAAGATATAAGATATAAGATAAGATATTAGATGAGATATCAAATGTATAAGATAAAATAAGATATTGGATAAAATATAAGATGTACTGGATAAGATAAGAGATAAGATGAGATATTAGATAAAATGTAAGATGTACTAGATAAGATGTACTGGATAAGATATAAGATAAGATAAGATATTAGATAAAATGTAAGATATACTGGATAAGATATCAGATGTACTGGATAAGATAAGATATTAGATTAGATAAGATATGCTTAATAAGTTGGGATATTAGGTATACATGATAAACTAGGATAAAATATTGGATATGTTGCACAATGAAACTACTACTTGCACATGGGCCCAGGTGTAAGAATGGTGAAGGGAATCTTGCAATTACTGTTAGCCATTACTGTGTTATTCCACATATGCATTGAGTGTTATTCTATGTATAAAGACATCAGCGATCTGGTTAATGGAAAACATAGTAAAGGGAACTTAGCTGGTGCAAATAAGAAGAAAAGAGGGGAGATGTTGCAAAGCATAAGAATCCTGGCAGGAGTGCACCAGCCAAGTTCCGTGTAGTTACTCTTATCAGGGCCTGAGGAATGTAAGAAGTGCTAAATTGGGAAAGAAGACGTTGGAAGAAAGAATAACAAGGCAGCAAGAAAGCAGATAAGGAGGGACTGTACCATCCTGGACAAGAACCAATCAGGTCCCCTGAGGGGTGCATGCAGGGTGCGTGGACAATGCGGAGGGTCCAATCAGGTCATGCGTGATCGTGTGAATGACACTTAGAGAAATGTATAAGAATGGAGAAATGTAAACAATAAATAGATTCCTGTGTAATCATATTGATTCGTTGTCCAGGGGTCTCGTTTCCCCCGCACAAGGGTCCTCAACACACGTTGGTTGGATGTTATCCAACCACGCAGACAGCTCACAGGCATAGCTATTTCATTTTTATGCTTAAACTTTAGGTTAAAATGACAGAAATAGACATCCGTTATTGTTAAAAAAAGAAACTACATCTTCATAACAAAGCTACATTATACATATGGCATATATCTATAATAAAGCTACTCTTATAATATCTATTACAAAAGCTATTTTAACATCACTCATCTTAACATTTGCAGAAAGCCAATATTATAGCATCTATCACATTTACTCTCTCTTTACTCTCTTTATTCTCTATTTACTCCCTTTTTACTCTCTCTCTTTACTCTCTCTTTACTCTCTCTCTCTTTCCCCTCTCTGTCTTTCCTGTCTCTGTCTCTCCCCGCAGCCGAGCGGGGCTGGCGGGAGCCGCGCTCCCCTCAGAGCCCCTGAGGGCGGCAGCAATGGCGGCGCAGCTCCCTCAGCGCCGCCCCGGCCCCGGCGGGCGGGGAGCCCTCGGCAGCGCCTTTGTGGCAGCAGGGACCGAGCCCCGGCCCCGGGCTCTGTCCCCGTGGCACCGCAGCCCCCAGCCCCGCAGCCCCTCTGGAAGCCGGCCCGGGGCTCGCCCCCGCCTCCTCCAAGGCCCTGCTGGGCTCGAGCTGCTGCTCAGCGCTGGCTGCGGATCCTGTGCTCGCCTGAGCGGGGTTTGTTTGCAGCCCGGGCTGCTGAGGATCGCTCGGGAAATGGCACTGCCAGGGCACTTTGTAAAGGGATCGGCCCGCTGCTTCCTTTGTGCTGTCCCTCACGCCGCTGTTTTATTCCGCTCTTAGAACCGGTCCATGTCTGTATAAAGGAATCCCCTGAAATGTCAGCTTTCAATAAAATGTCCTAGACTGACCTTTCCTGTGCTGGTGAGAGCCTTTCAAACCCGGCCTCCTTCCTGAGCTCTCTGCTGTTGTAGTTCCATGGACAGAGGTTGTTGTCTTTTAGCCCTTCCCATGGGCAGGCCGGTGTTCAGCCATCTCCAGGACAGCAGGGCCCCACCCCACGTCCCTGGGACCTGGGGAGACAAAATCCATCCCTCCAAATGTCCCCCCTTGCTCCTTCTTCCCAGGCATTTGGCCCTGGCAGTGGGGTTTGTGCTGGTTGCTGCAGGAAAAAGGAGACCCCTGTGACACTGTGGGGCCACTGGAACCAAGGGGCCTTTGTGACACAGCAGGGCCTCGTGGAACCTTGGAGCCCAAAGGTGTGAAACATTCCTTGCAGGGTTCTGCCTTGGGGGAGGGGAACCTCCTTGGTGGCAGCTTGGGCTTGGCACACACTTCAGGAGGGTGTCAGTTTTCCTTGGGGAAACTCAGGAGGTCAGATTGCTTCAAAGAAAAAAGAAAGGGCGGGGGGAAATCCCTCTTTGTCTGAGTGCAGCCATGTCTCCAAGCACAGCAGGTCCCAGGTGAGTGAGGAGAGACAGGATGGACATGGGAATGTGGAGCAGGGTTGTCCACACTGGGTCAGACCTCAAGGCACAGCTTCTGTGACCAGGCCAGACCTCCTTAGGAGAGACCCTGGATCAATATCAGTTACAGAATGCTGCAGTCAACTCTTCTCTAAAGAGAAAAATACACCCCTTCAAATAGGAAAGAGTATTTCTTAGAAGCTCTTTGAAATATTTTTCCATAATTGGAGAAGGAAACCTTCCTAATGAACTGCACCAGAGCAGAGGGAAATCAAGGCAGAGCCAGTGTGATAGATAGATGCTGTAATATTGGCTTTCTGCAAATGTTAAGATGAGTGATGTTAAAGTAGCTTTTGTAATAGATAAGAGTAGCTTTATTATAGATATATGCTATATGTATAATGTAGCTTTGTTATGAAGATGTAGTTTCTTTTTTTACAGTAACTGATGTCTTTATTTCTGTCATTTTAACCTAAAGTTTCAGCATAAAAATGAAATAGCTATGCTTGTGAGCTCTGTGCTTGGTTGGATAACATCTAACCAACGTGTGTTGAGGACCCCTGCTACTGACATGCCAACTATCAGCAGCCACCATCGGCAGAGACCACGGACCAAAGCCCACTCTGGAGGTGATAATAAAAATGGACTAAAACCACAGCCAAGGAGTGCGCATGCTCTAAAAAGGCAGACCCAAGGAGGAGCTAGGCTAAACAGTTCCCGGAACATGCAAACTAGTTTGGGGAAAAGGTTGAATATGCATAATTGTTTATGAATATGTGATAGACTGATGTGTATGTAAAGGGGGGTCTCTGAAGTAGCAGGTGTGCTCTTGGCTGAGCGCCAAAGCACCCAGCGCTGTGAATTTTGCTTTATTATCTCTGTCCCTTATTGTCCTTTATTAAACATTTCAATCCTAACAGGAGAGTGAACATCGTTTTTCACAGTTCTGTGGAGCCCTGCAGTGTCACTGTAAGAGCCTAATAATAAGAGAAAGGCTCCAAAAAAAGTTTCGTCATTATGACTGCTCAAAACCTGGAAAGTTTCAGAAATGCCTCGTCATTTTGTCTGCTTATCATAATACGGGCGGTTTGAACCATGGGCAGCCCTCCCTGAGGCCCATGAAAAGGAAGGTGAGACTGGAGCAAGGCGTGGAGGGAAAAGCGAGGGGCAGAGTCCCTGACCTTTGCCTTTCCCCCCACCACCATTGCCTGCTGCGAGACTCTCTGAGGCCTCCTGGAGCTGACGCTGCCCTCCTGAGGAGAACCCCCTGATCCTGCACCCCTGGGCCGGAGTCAGGAGTGAGTTGTGGAACCCCCACGCTGCTCCTGCGTCCCGTGGTGAGAGCACCGTGAGCAGGCCAAGGTTCGGCCGCAGCAACCGGGCACCGCGCCTGCAACTCGGCCAGCCAAACTGTGGGAATCCAAAGGGCAGAGAATATTCCTCTGCCTGGTTTGAAGGGTTTAAGTCCCCTGGACAACACTGGTTTTGATCTTTATCCATGGAGAAAATTGCCTACTCTTTGGGAAGAATTAGAATCTACACGAGTGTGAACTAAGTGATAAAATGTTATGTAAGAATGTCATGGTGAAGAATTTAGAGTTTTTAGGTTTGTTAGTATAGTAAATAGATAAGAAGTAAGATCTCCAAGATGAAGGATGTTGTAGTTTCCAGGCCTTCTTCCTTCTTCTTTGAGTCCCCCATATTCTGCAGTAAAAGTAGTTTAGAATGATTGGATAGGAAATTCCACAGTTCCTGTCTACGTGACAAAGTGATTTACTGAACATTGGTGGAAAAGTAAAAATATCTTTCATTTTAAGCTCTCATTGGGTAACTTACCATTAAATAAGCTGTGCAATCTTGATAATTGGTCATTCCTAGCATTCTCTGCTTTTGTGCTATGTCTGGTACGCTGGTAGCTCTGTCTCTCTGATAAGACTTAAGTAAACAACTATCTGAAAGCAGTGAATGCTGAACTGTCCCGTTCATCTCCTGGGCTCCTAGCAAGGACTCTAAAAGATCTCCCCCATCCAGAGAGACCTAATTAAGGCACAATCTGTGTCACAAACTGCTCTAGAGATCGGAGAAGGCAGATAAGACACTTTAAACAACAGAAAAAAAAGGGCAAAAACTGCTTTGCTCCCCCCACCCCATCTTGGCAGTACTAAAGGTAGCGCAGTGTGGTGGTGACCTATCCTGTGGGGTTTTTTTTAGTAACCTTGGCTTTTTCTAACTTTTCTCTACTTTTCTCTTTCTTTCTCTTTCTTTCTCTTTGCCTCTCTACTATTAAATAAAATATATAAAGTTTTTGGCATCAACAATTAATCTCGTTTGGTTTTAATCTTGTTTCTGGGAATATTTTGAATCTTCTAAGTTCTTTCCAGTTTATGCACAGAGACTTGGCTTTCTCTGCTTTTCTGGGTTTAAATCGGATCATTACAGGATGAAACTTGGAAACGTCCCAGTACGGGTGTGGTAGATAGGGACAGGTGAACGGAAGATCTCGCGATGTGACGGAAAGCAGAAGCAGCATGGAACCTTCCCTCCCCTCATTCCTCTGTGATAAGCGATCACCCTAGGTATGCAACCCCTCCTAACCCCAGTAGTTTTCCACTCCTTACTAACCCTAGCTATCCCACCGTCCCCCTTTCTGACGTAGTGAAGCCCCCTTGACTATTTAACCTCATGAGATAAGATAATAAACGCCATTTGACCATCCACCATACTGGTGTCTGTGTGTCTATGGACCGAGTGGCCCGGGGGTGAGGCTGGGCTGCCGTGCTGTCTTCTTGAGAACCAGGTCGCCTTGTCTTCCTAGCAGAAGGCAACATACGGGAACTACAGTGGGATGGATTTTAGAATCCATCTCTGCTCCGCAAAGATCTGCCTTTAGGAACAGACCAGCCACACACAATTAGACTCTGCAAATGGAAACTTTAGTGAATGCAACTCCTTTGGGGTTTGCTGAAATAAAGGAACAATTGCAAGCCACAGCTAAAATGACCTTACAGATCAGATTGGCTTCAGACCTATTGCTGTTACATGAACATGGAGTATGTGGATTCCTGAACTGAAACAACACTTGTTGTGTGCACATTCCAAATGTGATGCTGGATTGGATGATCGGGTAGAGAGGATAAAATCAGTTGCTGCATCCAGCAGAGAATGAAGAGCAGGATTATAAAATAGAGAGTTGAATAAAAGACATAATGGATTTGAATTTTCTCCGACTGGTTGGTTGGCCTCACTTTTGCAAAATATAATTGTGATCATTGTAATAATTGTAATTATGATACTTTCCTTTAAGCTGCATAAAAACCATGATTGCTAATGCAGGGTGAGGAAGAGAAGACAAGCTTCACAAAGGCGGGGGATGTTATCAGATGATAAATTTTCTACACCTGTTGAGCTGACACAATGCTTGTTCTTCAAAACCCACTGGCCCATGGAACTGCACACTGCCCACTGTGTAAGAAGGAGAACTGGAAAGCGACCAGCCTCAGTTGTGAACTTTTACCAGTTCATTGGGCAGTCAGGTGGGACTTTGGGGTCACCGACCACCAGGGATCAGAAAGAGACCCCAGAACAGAAGAACGCATATGTAAAGGGGAGGGAAAATATGTTAATGATTTTGGGGAAATGATTATCATCTGTGTGTTTATTCTGGGACAATCGCTGAATATGTCTGTAAAACACAGGATATAAACAGGAACTTTCCTGTCCTCAGCATGCATGGCTTTAGGAGGAGTTATCCCCTTGTCCATCCAGCCAAATAAAGAATGCTGCTTCTTATTCTTAGTGCTACATTGGTGTTAAGGAGGTATGTTTATTTTTACTGACTTTTGTTAACAGTCTCACAGTGGTGTCCCTTCTTCCCTGAGGCCTTGCAGTGTCACAATGGTCACCTTGGTTTGGTGGGGTCCCAAAGTGACACAATGGCCCCTTGGTTCCACGAGGCCCCCTATTGTCACAGTGGTCTTGGTTCCATGGGGCCCAGCAGTGCCACAATGATTCCCTTGGTTCCACGAAGCACTGCAGCGTCACAATGGCCCCTGTGTTGCACAAGGCCACCAAGTGTCACTATTGATTCTGATGTTCCATGGGACCCTGCAGTGCCACAATGGATTCCATTGTTTCACAATGGGCTGCAGCGTCACCATGGCCTCTTGGTTCCTTGGAGCCCCACAGTGACACAGCAGCCCCTTGGTTCTGTGAAGCCCTTCAGTGTCAGAATGGTCTCCTTGGTTCCATTGAGCTCCACAGTTTCAAAATGGCCTCTTGGTTCCATCAGGCCCAGCAGTGTCACAATGGCCCCTTGGTTCTGTGGGACCCCACAGTGTCACAATGGTCCCTTGGTTCTGCAGTGTCACAAAGGTCACTTGACTCCTCAAGGCTCTGAAGTATCAGAATGGTCTCCCTTATCCCACGAGGCCCTGCAGCTCCACAATGGTCTCCTTGGTTTCACAAGGCCCTAGAGTGTCATAATGGTCTCCATGGTTTTATGAGGCCTTTCAGTGTAACAATGGTCTCCTTGGCTCCCAAGTGTCACAATGGACCCATTTTTCCATTACGTTTTGCAGTGTCACAAGGTTCTTGTTGGTTCGGGAGTGTCGCACTGGACCCTTGATTCCATGGGGGCCCATAGTGTCACAATGGTCTCCTTGGTTGGGGCCCCACAGTGTCACAATGTTCCCTTGATTCCATGAAGCCCCACAGTGTCACAATGTTCCCTTGATTCCATGAGGCCCCACAGTGTCACAAAGTTCCCTTGATTCCATGGGGCACCCCAGTGTCACAATGGCCTCCTTGGTTGGGGCCCCACAGTGTCACAATGATCTCCTTGATTCCACGTGGGCCCATCGTGTCACAATGGTCTCTTAGGTCCCACAGGGTGACAATGGACCCTTGGTTACACCAAGTCCCGCAGTGTCACAAGGGACACTTGCAGGGCTGGAACACCTCTGCTCTGGAGCCAGGCTGGGAGAGCTGGAGCTGTTCAGCCTGGGGGAGAGAGGGCTCCAAGGAGACATGAGAGCCCCTTCCAGTGCCTAAAGGGGCTCTGAGAGAGCTGGAGAGGGACTTTGGACAAGGTCTGGAGTGACAGGACAAGGGGGAATGTCCATGAGGGGAAGGAGGGCAGGTTTAGATGGGATATTGGGAAGAAATTCTTCCCAGTGAGGTGGAGAGGTCCTGGCACAGGTTACCCAGAGAGGCTGCAGACTCCCCACCTCTGGAGGTGTTCAAGGCCAGGCTGGATGGAGCAGTCTGATCCAGTGGAAGGTGTCCCTGCCCATGGCAGGAGATTGGAACCTGATGATCTTTAAGGTTCCAGCCCAAGCCATTCTATGAATTAGATTCTCCTCCCCACCCCCCATTCAGCAGCAGGGTGACATGTTCCTTTTGCAGCCATTTACTGCAAACACAGTGACTGAATTCCCATTGCTCTGGATGTTGCCTGAAGCCTCTGTCAGCTCCGGACTTTGGCTTTCCTAAACACATGAACACACACTCAGGTCAGATTTCTGAATGCCTCCTCCACAGCCTGTCCTCGCTTCCACCTCCTGGTTGCTGTGTTGTGGCTCATGCCTGGGATTTGTGCCTGAGGCAGCACAGCCCCCCTGCCCAGCACAGGCCCCACACCCCCTCAGCAGACACGGCACAGCACGGGGTGTGTTTGGGTGGGCAAATGTTGCCCACCAGAGTGTCCGTGCCAGACCTCAGTGTCCAGTCCCACCACCCCATCCTGTGCCAGGGTTCGCAGAGAGCCCTGCTCTGGGGCCTGCCAAGGTCTGGGTGAGGAGGGAGCCTGGGGCAGGGCTGAAGCTGCCCCTACACTGATGCTGAACTCAGCAGGAGGAAGGAGATGACCACAGAACTAAGACACCAAAAAACTGGGGTGAGTGGCCAGATCTGAAAGCGGCCAATGGAAGAGGCTGGAGGGGTGATCAAAGCCCTGGGGCACCTTCTCGGACTGTCCATGCCAGCAAGGGCCCAGAGCGGCCCCCTCAGTGCTGCACCTGCCTGTGTGAGATCCCTGCCAGGGGACTGGCACAGCACCACACACCTGCTGGAACGTGTCCTGGCCCTGCAGAGTCACAGCTCAGCTGATACAGGTGAGTTTTATCTCCTGGGCACTGCCCAGCCCAGCCCAGCTCTGCCCTCCTCCCCAGCCCAGCCCAGCCCAGCCCAGCCCAGCCTCTGCCCAGCTCTGCCCACCTCCCCTGCCCTCACCCCAGCCCAGCCCAGCCCAGCAGCCCATTCTGGGTGAGCCCCATGGCAGTGCCAGCCCCGGGGTGCTCCAGCACTGGGAGCACTCCCCCCACTGCTCAGGCCCTCTGAAGGGCCCAGCAGCTGCCGAGGGGCAGAGAGGGAGGTCAGCCTCCACAGCAGCCCCAGGGCTGGAGCTCCCCATGGCAGGGGAAATGGAGCTCAGGGACAGCGCAGAACTCCCGGTCCCAGCTCCAGGAGATGCCCAGCACAGGCTGCCTCTGCCCGCTCAGTGCCAGCCCCTCTGCCCAGGCCAGCACAGCACAGCAGCCCTGGGCAGGGCACAGAGGGGCCCGGCCAGAGCCGCTGCCAGCAGCAGCAGCTTCCTCTGGATTGCACCCTGCAGGCACAGAAACACTCCCGCGCTCTTCTCCCTGGACATTCCTTTCCCCACCTGAGGTGTCCTGGCCGGCCGGGCTGGCTTGTCCTGCTGCCCAGCCCCTGCTCCCCACAGGGCCCTGAGCTGGCACTGCTGCTCTGGACACAGCCGCTTCTGCTGCTCTCCATGGCCAGGGCTGCAGGGAAGCAGCAGCCCCAGGGGGAAGGAGCAGAAAGGCTCTGGGCACTGAGGCCCACAGGGGCACCCCAGGGTCCACAAGTTCTTTGTGTGGCAGCTGAGCCTGTGAGCCCTTGAGCCCTCCCAAGTGCTGGGGCTGCAGCTCCAGAGGAGATGTGACAGATGGGAACAGAGACAAATAAATTCTGCTGGACTCTTTAAAGTGTTTGTTTGTATAGGGAGCTTGGATCCACATGTACAGGATGAGTCTGGGGTCAGATAACACTGGAAGAGTGATAAAGAAAATATTAAGGTGAAAATACTATTTGCTGTATAATGCACAAAGGAAATATAAGACATATGATCTAAAGAGTATCTGAGATTTTCATATTCGTTATGGACTCGCCAGTAGTCAAAGATTTCCCAAGAGTTTCCTCAGGGTCTCCTTGAGCTCCTCGTTCCTCAGGCTGTAGATGAGGGGGTTCAGGAATGGAGGCACCACCGAGTACAGAACTGACAGTGCGAGATCCAGGGATGGCGAGGAAAGGGAGGGGGGCTTCAGGTTGGAAAATATGACAGTGCTGACAAACAGGGAGACCACAGCCAGGTGAGGGAGGCACGTGGAAAAGGCTTTGTGCCGTCCCTGCTCAGAGGGGATCCTCAGCACAACCCTGAAGATCTGCACATAGGAGAAAACAATGAACACAAAACAACAAATGCTAAACCAGCACAAAAAGCAATGAGCCCAAGTTCTCTGAGGTAGGATTTGGAGCAGGAGAGCTTGAGGATCTGTGGTATTTCACAGAAGAACTGGCCCAGGGCATTGCCCTGGCACAGGGGCAGGGAAAATGTATTGGCCGTGTGCAGCAGAGCATTGAGAAAGGCACTGGCCCAGGCAGCTGCTGCCATGTGGGCACAAGCTCTGCTGCCCAGGAGGGTCCCGTAGTGCAGGGGTTTGCAGATGGACACGTAGCGGTCGTAGCACATGATGGTCAGGAGGGAAACCTCTGCTCCCATGAAGAACAGAAAGAAAAACACCTGAGCAGCACATCCTGAGTAGGAGATGTGCCTGGTGCCCCAGAGGGAATTGTGCATGGCTTTGGGCACAGTGGTGCAGATGCAGCCCAGGTCAGTGAGGGCCAGGTTGAGCAGGAAGAAGAACATGGGGGTGTGCAAGTGCTGGCCGCAGGCTACAGCGCTGATGATGAGGCCGTTGCCCAGGAGGGCAGCCAGGGAGATGCCCAGCAAGAGGCAGAAGTGCAGGAGCTGCAGCTGCCGCGTGTCTGCCAATGCCAGCAGGAGGAAGTGGCTGATGGAGCTACTGTTGGACATTTGCTGTCTCTGGCCACGGGCACCTGGTCATGGAGAAAGGACAGGGACAAGTCAGCACAGGCTGCTTGGAGCCAAACCTGGGCCATTCCCTGCAGACTGTCCCACTGGCACTCACCCACCCTTGTTCCTGCTCTGAGAAAACCTTCACCCAGCTCCCTGACTGAGCTCCAGCTGTGCTGTCTGAGGGTGCCAGGAGCAGCCAGGCCTGTGCGTCAGGGCTCTCGAGGAGCCATCCCTGCCCCGCTGCCCTGGGTTTGTGGCCGTGTGGCAGAGGGACAAGGCTGGATAGTCAGGATTTGTCAGTGGAATCACTCCTCATGCACACAGGCTTGGTACCATCTGCACTGACACTTCCAAAGGAAACAGATGGCAGGAGCTGGTTTTAGGAAATGTTTTCCTACCCGTAACACATCATTCCTGGTTCTCTGAGGTCAGAATCCCCAGCATTTTTGCTGCACTCCCAGTTTGCCACTGAGACAGGTGAGAGGCAAAGGATTCCCTGTGGCTCAGGGCAACGTGACGGGCTGCATGGGCTCGTTCCCAACTGCCCTGGGCTTGCCCCTTTGGCTGCAATCAGAGCACAATCCCACTCCCGGGTCACCCTGGGATAAACCAGAGCCTGCCCAGAGCAGAGGGATCCCTGAATGTCTCACCCTCTCTAAAGGGCTCTGGGCAAGGTCTCAGCACCCCCCTTCTGCCAGGGACACTCACGGTGCCCTTGGCAAATCCAGCAGCATTTCCTCAGCTGTGGCATCTCTGCACTTCCCCGGGGGACACTCAGGGCACTCCGAGAGGCTCTGGCACAGATTTGCACCCAGGAGGGCAGCTCAGAGCTTGGGAGGACACAGCGAGGAGAGCCCCAGCTGTGCCCATGATGGAATCTCAGGGAGGGAGGCTCAGCTCATTCCCCTTTGCCATGGACTGCTTTGCCCACAGCCCCACCCAGTACAGGGAAGCTTGGACACCCCATTCCCATGGACAGCCCTGCCTGGCAGGAATCCCAAGGGCAGAGCCTGACTCAGCTGCTGCAGAGCCCAGAGCCTCCCTGAGAGCACCAGATAACAGTGACAATAGCAGAGGAGTGCAGAAACAAGAGAAGATGTTGTGGTGCTGTGCCTGAGAGGGCAGGGCAGAGACTCAGAATGTTCTGTGATTCTGGGATTACAGTTCCTGTTCTGCTTCCCTCATTCCCCAACCTTCCCACCCTGATCCAAGCAGGAAATTGAAACAGTCTCAGGAAAGCTCCTGATCTTTACAGCAATCCCGGGCTCACCTTCTTTGGGAAGTGTCCTCCGGAGCTGTGGCCAGGCTGGTGTGGAGCTGGGAGCAGCCCTGCCCCAGGCAGCAGCTCTCAGCAGCAGCAGCTGCCCTGCTCAGGGTGGCTCCTTCCCCCCACAGCTTCTCCCCCAGCGCTGGCAGCAGCTCCCCGGGCCGGCTGAGAGCTGCCCCTGGCAGGCAGCAGAGTCCCGGGGCCAGCACAGCGCCCTGGGCTGCAGGACCCTGCTCTGCAGGACAGCCCTGGGCACCCCTGGCTGCAGCCCCGGCTGCTCAGCCCTGCAGCAGAGCCTGGCAACAGGGAGCTGCCTTGTGCTGGGCCTGGGCTGCTGCGGCAGGGAAACCCAGCCCTGCCCTAGGGCCACATCCCCCACACTGCAGCAGCCTTGAGAGTCCTCCGGAAAGCTCCTGAGAGCTGTGCCATGGGCCAGCTTCAGGAGATGCCTCCAGGAGCTGCAGCTTCTCTTCCCATAGCCAGACAAGGACTGTTTGCAACACTGTGAGGATTTCTCCTGTGCTGAGCCCTGAGTGAGCTCTGCTCTGTGCTCCCAGCCCAGGCTGAGCTGAAGGCCTGGGTGCCTCTGTGCTGTGCCCGGGCTGGCTGCAGGCAGTGCCCCAGCCCTGCTGGGCTGTGCACAGGAGCTGCTCCTGGCCAGAGCTGTCTCTCTGCAGCTCTGCCGCTTGCCAGGAGCTGCCTCTGTGCCAGGAGCCCGGCCCAGCTCAGCAGCACAGACATAGCACAAGGACTTTCATGACCCTCTCGGGCCTTGCTGCTGAGGCCCTGAACATCAGGCCCTCACAGGAACTTGCAGAAACCTCTCAAGAATTCAAAGTGAGAATGGAACTGCAAAGTTTCTTGAAGTTTTAATGGGTCCCAGAGAGGGACAGGACTGAGAAAGTGTCCCCAGGCTGCAGTCAGATCAGAGAACTGGAGGCAGGGATGCCAGGTGGGGACAAAGAGAAGCCAAGTCTTGGTGCCCTGGGGCACAGCAGCGTCTGTGCCAGCAAGGGCTGTGAGGACACACCTTGTGCTGAGGCCCTGGGGCCTCCTGGCACAGCCCCAGCAAGGCTGGGCACTGTCACCCCCTTGTGCTGCCCTCAGCATCCCCCCCACATCCCAGTGGCCTCAGTGGATCTGCTGCAAGGAGTCCCTGGGGAGCCTTGCTCAGGAATGGCCCTGGGGGGCTCCTCAATGCTCCCAGGGACTGCAGCTTTTTCCAAGCACTTTGGCTTTGCCTTTTGCCTGGGACTCTCTGAGAGCTTCCTGCAATCCTGGCCTCCAATTCTCTGCCCTAATGAGTCCCTGGAGATTCTTTGTCAGTAACAACACTCACTGGGGCTCATTAATGCTTCAGGGTACTGCAGATTTTTAAGGTACTTTCCACACTGACTCTGTAAGAAGTTTTTGCAATCATGGCCTCCAATTATCGGCTTTAACGAGTCCTTTGAGAGCTTTGCATTGACACTCAGTGGGGCTCATTAATGCTCTGAGATACTCCAGGTTTTGAAGGTACTTTGGATTTTCCTTTCCACACTGAGTCTCTGAGAGGTATTTGTGCAATCACTGATGCCTGATGTGGCCCCCTATAAACCACAGAGATTAGACAAGAATAAGGGAATAAAGGAAGGTATTTTTTTGAAGGGCCTTTTTGGGGCTTAGGATTTTAGCCTGTTTTTTCTCTTAAAGAATTTTACCCATACTAGTTGCTAGGGGACAAACCGCTGGATACTTAAAAGAAACAAAAGACCTGGCCACAGAGGCGGGGTGGGACTGGCCACCCTTTTGTCACCTGGGGTTGGGACACCTGGGGGGGGCGCTGCCTGGGTGCTCAAGGTTTAGTCGGGAAGCTGGCTCCCTTCGGTGTGGACGTCTCGGTCACCACTGCGGGTTTCTGCTTCTTTGGCTGTTTTGCTTTCTGCGGGCAAACCCCGGGATTCCTAAGCCTGCTCTTCTCCTTGCCCCGTCTGGAAACGGAGCTCCTACGCTCTGCCGACTGAGAGACCTGCCGGGTTTCCCTGCCACAGCTCCGCAGTTTGATACCTCTCACTGCCACCCGAGATCTGCGCTCGCCCCTGCCGTTCCAGCCTGCTGTTCCTGAGGATCCAGCCAGACGCTCAGGGGTTTTGTGAGGTTTTCTCATCCATCCCTGCCCGGGACCCTGCGCTGCCATTCCCGGTGCTCCCGAGCTCGCTCCGGCGTGCCCCCTGCAGCCGCGGGGGAACCATCGCACCCGCCCTGCTCACCGGGAGCCGCCCCGCAGCAACTGCAGCCAGGGGAAAAGTGCCCGAGGCCGGCGCTGGGTTTGGGCTGTTGTTTGCTGTGACTGCCACAGCTATTGCTGTTTGTTTGTGTTGTTATACATATATATTTATTAGTAAAGAACTGTTATTCCTATCCCTCATATCTTTGCCTGAAAGCCCCTTATTTTCAAATCTATAATAATTCGGAGGGAAGAGGGTTGCATTTTCCACTTCAGGGGAGGCTCCTGCCTTTCCTGTCTGACACCTGTCTTTCAAACGAAGACAGATCTTGGCGCCCAATGTGGGGCCTGAGGGCATTGAGAGAAAGGGCTGAAAAAGGAATAACAGTTCTTGGATAACTCAGTTCTGTGTGCTGAATATAGAAACCTTGCTAGGCAGCACTATGTGGTCCAGTTTGCCCTGGTTCGGGTGGCATGTGGTCGTGGCTGTATTTCTCCCTTTTGCAGCTCCTTTTCTAAACATGGGTCCTCTGACTAAGGTCACTGTTCCTATTATCCAGTTTGCCCTATGGGTTGATAAGGTGAGGAATTCGTGGGTTTTTAACTTCCTCCGGAATGTGAGCACATGGATACAGGGCTATCACACGCTAACTGTATGCTTTTGGGGTTACTTTAATAATGGGACCTACTGTGAGGAGATGACACCAGGGGAATCTTTCTCCCAACCCTTAACCCATCTCTTTGGGTCCACTCCACCCGTTTTTGAAGGATTCACATCTTCCCTAAATGCTAATGATATTGTACAGTGGGTGGTGTTGCTGATAGGCCTATTCTACTTACCGCTCAGAGATAAGGGGAGATTGACTTGGATAACCACCCTGATACCTACCCCGGGGGTTAGGGATGCTGCCACAGAATCTGCCAGGGCCCCAGACACTAGAGATCCTGTCCCAGAGACAAGAGACCCTGCCGCAGAGACTAGAGATCCTGTCCCAGAGCCTGACAGGGCTGCAGAGACTAGAGATCCTGCCCCAGAGCCTGACAGGGCTGCAGAGACTAGAGCTCCTGCCCCAGAGACTAGAAATCCTGTCCCACAGCCTGATACTGCCCAACAGCCCACCTCAGACATGCGCCACCCAGATTGGATGGGGGTGATAGAGGAGAAGATACGCCAGGTGCTGAGGGAATACACCTCCCCAGCTAGTGGAAAGCCCTCTCCCTGCCCCAGTGAGGGAGAGTCTGATGGTGAAGCAGTGGAACCTGTGGATGTTACAACTGTCCAGGCTCCAGCTGAACCACAAGGGCAATCACAGCCAGCAGCAGTCGCCCCTGTGCAGAGGAGGAAATACAAGGCCAAATCAGTGCGCCCAGTTAATGATGATGGGGAACCAGGGCCCTCGCAACCAGCAGGGGAGCCAGAGCCTGAAATCATCACCGAGTCCCTGTCATATGACAGTCTCCGTAATATGCGAAAAGACATTGTGCGGAGGGGACGTGAGGCTTTTACAACCTGGTTACTTCGGGTTTGGGACCTCATGGGTACAGGTGTGCAGCTGGATAGTAGTGAGGCAAGATATTTGGGATCTTTGACCCAGGACCCAGGTGTGGATCAAATATTTGTGAGGGAGCCAGGGCCCCTTTCTCTCTGGGAGCGGCTTATAACGAGTGTGAGAGAGAGGTTTGTCAACAAAGAGAGAATGCAGGAGTACCATCATAGAATGCAATGGAAGACACTTGAGGAAGGGATCCAGCAGCTAAGAGAGGTGGCAGTATTAGAAGTACTCTTTGGGAGGGATGGACAGCATGATAATGACCCCGACAAAGTCAGGTGCACAGCACAGATGTTGTGGAACCTGGCAAAGCTGGGGCCATCCCAATACACCACCTTCATTGCAACCATTAATGCCGAGGACAACCGAGAAACAGTGGGTTCTGTCACCAACAAGCTCAGAAATTATGAGAGTATGGTCAATGGCCCGCTGAAAGCTCAGGTCTCTGCTGTGGTTAAGGACCTCAAAGAGGAGTTCAAAGAGGAGATCAGGGGGGTGAGGGAAGAGTTGAGAAGGATCAATGTGGCACCAGTGCGAGTCACACGGCCCCAAATCAGAGCCCGACCTCCCCCAGCTAGAGAGAGAGGGTACCCATCATGAGATGAGCTGTGGTTTTTCCTGTGCGACCATGGAGAAGACATGAGCAGGTGGGATAGGAAACCCACTTCTGTCCTGGCAGCACGGGTGCGTGAACTCAAGGAGAGAAATGCTGACCGAGGGGGTTCTGCTAGGGTGAAAGTAGCCTCAGCCTCCCGTGACCAAGCTGCCAGGTATTACAGAAGGGAGGATGATATGTCAGATCCCCTTGAAGGAACCTCAAGCATGTATGCCCAGGGAAGAAATGATAACCAGTGCTAGAGGGGCCCTGCCTCTGGCCAGGAAGAGGCACGGGAGAATCGGGTTTTTTGGACAGTGTGGATTCGATGGCCTGGCACATCAGAGCCACAGAAATATGAAGCCTTAGTTGATACTGGTGCACAATGTACTTTAATGCCATCGGGACATGTGGGGGCAGAACCCGTTTCTATTGCTGGGGTGACTGGGGGATCACAGGATTTGACACTGTTGGAAGCTGAGGTGAGCCTGACTGGGAAGGAGTGGCAAAAGCATCCGATTGTGACTGGCCCAGAGGCCCCATGTATTCTGGGCATAGATTTTCTCCGGAATGGCTATTATAAAGACCCAAAAGGACTCAAGTGGGCATTTGGAATAGCTGCTGTGGAGGCAGAGGGCATTAAGCAACTGAGCACCCTGCCAGGACTATCCGAGAATCCCTCTGCAGTTGGGCTTCTGAAAGTGGAAGAGCAACAAGTGCCAATTGCCACCTCGACTGTGCATCGCCGGCAATACCGGACAAATCGAGATGCTGTGATCCCCATCCACAAGATGATCCGCGAGCTGGAGAGCCAAGGGGTGGTCAGCAAGACCCACTCACCCTTCAACAGCCCCATCTGGCCTGTGCGCAAGTCTGAAGGGGAATGGAGATTGACTGTGGACTATCGTGCCTTGAATGAAGTGACTCCACCACTGAGTGCTGCTGTGCCGGACATGTTGGAACTCCAGTACGAGCTGGAATCCAAAGCAGCGAAGTGGTATGCCACTATTGACATTGCTAATGCATTTTTCTCCATTCCTTTGGCACCAGAGAGCAGGCCTCAGTTTGCCTTCACCTGGAGGGGTGTGCAATACACCTGGAACCGACTGCCCCAGGGGTGGAAGCACAGTCCCACCATCTGCCACGGACTGATCCAGACTGCACTGGAAAAGGGTGAGGCTCCAGAACATCTGCAGTACATCGATGACATCATTGTGTGGGGGAACACCGCAGCAGAAGTGTTCGAGAAAGGAGAGAAAATCATCCGGATTCTCCTGGAGGCCGGTTTTGCCATCAAGAAGAGCAAAGTCAAGGGACCTGCTCGAGAGATCCAGTTCCTGGGAGTGAAATGGCAGGATGGACGGCGTCAGATTCCCACTGAGGTTATCAATAAGATCACTGCTATGTCTCCACCTACTAACAAGAAGGAAACACAAGCTTTCCTAGGTGCCATCGGCTTTTGGAGGATGCATATTCCTGAATACAGCCAGATTGTGAGTCCTCTCTACCTGGTCACCCGCAAGAAGAACGATTTTCACTGGGGCCCTGAACAGCAGCAAGCCTTCACCCAGATCAAGCAGGAAATGACTCATGCGGTAGCCCTTGGCCCAGTCAGGACAGGACCAGAGGTGAAGAATGTGCTTTACTCTGCAGCCGGGAACAATGGTCTGTCCTGGAGCCTTTGGCAGAAGGTGCCTGGTGAGACTCATGGCCGACCACTGGGATTCTGGAGCCGGAGCTACAGAGGGTCCGAAGCCAATTACACTCCCACAGAGAAGGAGATCTTGGCCGCCTATGAAGGAGTCCAAGCTGCCTCAGAAGTAGTTGGCACAGAGGCACAACTCCTCCTGGCACCCCGACTACCGGTGCTGGGGCGGATGTTCAAGGGAAAGGTTCCTTCCACCCATCATGCTACTGATGCAACTTGGAGCAAATTGATTGCCCTCATCACTCAGCGCGCCCGAATTGGAAACCCAAATCGCCCTGGGATCTTGGAAATAATTACAAACTGGCCAGAAGGTGAAACTTTTGGGTTATCTTCTGAAGAAGAGGACGAGCAAGTAACTCGTGCAGAAGAAGCCCCGCCATATAATGAGCTGCCGGAGAGTGAAAGACAATACGCCCTCTTCACTGATGGTTCCTGTCTAATTGTAGGAGCTAGTCGGAAATGGAAAGCTGCTGTATGGAGTCCCACACGGCAAGTTGCACAAGCTACAGAGGGAGAAGGTGGATCGAGCCAGTTTGCTGAACTCAAAGCTGTCCAATTAGCTCTGGACATAGCTGAAAGAGAGAAGTGGCCAAAGCTCTACATCTACACTGACTCATGGATGGTAGCCAATGCTCTGTGGGGTTGGTTGGAAAGGTGGAAGAAGGCTAACTGGCAACGTAGAGGAAAACCAATCTGGGCTGCTGATGAGTGGAAAGGCATTGCCACTCGGGTAGAGAACCTACCCGTGAGAGTCCGCCATGTGGATGCTCATGTTCCCAAGAGCCGGGCTAATGAAGACCATCAGAACAACAAACAGGTAGATCAGGCTGCAAAAATAGAGGTGTCCCAGATAGACTTAGATTGGAAACACAAGGGAGAGTTGTTCCTAGCTCGATGGGCCCATGATGCCTCAGGTCATCAGGGCAGAGATGCCACCTACAAGTGGGCACGAGACCGAGGGGTGGATCTAACCATGGACAGTATCTCCCAGGTGATCCATGATTGTGAGACGTGCGCTGCAATCAAGCAGGCCAAGCGAGTGAAACCTCTGTGGTATGGTGGGCGGTGGTCCAAATACAGGTATGGGGAGGCCTGGCAGATTGACTACATCACACTGCCTCAAACACGCCAAGGCAAGCATTATGTGCTCACAATGGTAGAGGCCACCACTGGATGGCTGGAGACCCACCCTGTGCCTCATGCTACAGCCCGGAACACCATCCTGGGCCTTGAAAAGCAGGTCCTGTGGAGACATGGTACCCCTGAGAGAATTGAATCTGACAATGGGACTCATTTCAAGAACAGACTTATCAACACCTGGGCTAGGGAACATGGCATTGAGTGGGTGTACCACATCCCTTACCATGCACCAGCGGCGGGGAAGGTTGAGAGGTGTAATGGATTGCTTAAAACCACCTTGAAAGCATTGGGTGGGGGAACTTTCAAAAACTGGGAACAGCATCTAGCAAAAGCCACCTGGTTAGTTAACACCCGAGGTTCTACCAATCGAGCAGGCCCTGCTCAATCTGAACTGCTACAAACAACAGATGGGGATAAGGTTCCAGTGGTGCACATGAGAGGTATGCTTGGAAAAACTGTTTGGGTCAATTCTGCCTCGAGCAAAGATCAACCTATCCGTGGGGTGGTCTTCGCTCAGGGACCAGGTTGCACCTGGTGGGTGATGCAGAAGGATGGAGAGACACGATGTGTACCGCAAGGGGACCTTGTTTTAGGGTGAACTGCCCACGGCATTGTACTTGTATCATATCTGCATGTACATATGTATATAATTAT
This sequence comes from Monarcha castaneiventris obscurior, assembly GCA_026261815.1. Classification (NCBI taxonomy): domain Eukaryota; kingdom Metazoa; phylum Chordata; class Aves; order Passeriformes; family Monarchidae; genus Monarcha; species Monarcha castaneiventris. The sequence goes on along the minus strand of JAMPIT010000423.1, from coordinate 569,572 downwards.
GGTGATGCATGTGTGTATATAGTTAAAAAAAGTTAAGTTTGATGTAACATGTTAGTATGGGAAAAATTCGGGGTGGATCATGTTGGGGCTTAGGATTTTAGCCTGTTTTTTCTCTTAAAGAATTTTACCCATACTAGTTGCTAGGGGACAAACCGCTGGATACTTAAAAGAAACAAAAGACCTGGCCACAGAGGCGGGGTGGGACGGGCCACCCTTTTGTCACCTGGGGGTTGGGACACCCGGGGGGGGGGGGCTGCCTGGGTGCTCAAGGTTTAGTCTGGGAGCTGGCTCCCTTCGGTGTGGACGTCTCGGTCACCACTGCGGGCTTCTGCTTCTTTGGCTGTTTTGCTTTCTGCGGGCAAACGCCGGGATTTCCTAAGCCTGCTCTCCTCCTTGTCCCGTCTGGAAACGGAGCTCCTACGCTCTGCCGACTGAGAGACCTGCCGGGTTTCCCTGCCACAGCTCCGCAGTTTGATACCTCTCACTGCCACCCGAGATCTGCGCTCGCCCCTGCCGTTCCAGCCTGCTGTTCCTGAGGATCCAGCCAGATGCTCAGGGGTTTTGTGAGGTTTTCTCATCCATCCCTGCCCGGGACCCTGCGCTGCCATTCCCAGTGCTCCCGAGCTCGCTCCGGCGTGCCCCCTGCAGCCGCGGGGGAACCATCGCACCCGCCCTGCTCAGCGGGAGGAAGAACTGCACCCAGGGGAAAGCGCCCGAGGCCGGCGCTGGGTTCGGGCTGCTGTTTGCTGTGACTGCCACAGCTATTGCTGTTTGTTTGTGTTGTTATACATATATATTTATTAGTAAAGAACTGTTATTCCTATCCCTCATATCTTTGCCTGAAAGCCCCTTATTTTCAAATCTATAATAATTCGGAGGGAAGAGGGTTGCATTTTCCACTTCAGGGGAGGTTCCTGCCTTTCCTGTCTGACACCTGTCTTTCAAAACGAAGACAGGCCTTCTAAGGTACCCTGGGGAGTCCAGAGGCTGCTGCCAAAATGGACCCCAAGATGGACTGCAGGTCACAAGTTCTTCACACTTTTAGAAGTTTGGCTCCTTTCCATTATCAGGGTTAATTCTCCAATTAAAGCTTCAGTTAAGGATGTAATTTCCTCAAGCTTGCCCCCCCTTTAGAGGCTTTTGGTTTATACCTTTTGGGCCTAGGACGGCCTGAGTGTCCTTGGAGAGCAGGCCTGGAGAGGCTTTGTTATGTCTGCCTAGCATGAGAGAGCAGAAGTTAACAGGCTACAAGAAACTTCAGAGTTACACACCAGGCAGTACAGGATTTGAAAAATATGGAAGTTAAAGCCTAAGGCATCATTCCCCCTCTTTAGAAGCTTGACAAGGCCTCTACCTTGTCGAGACTCTATTCTAAATATTCTAAATATCTGCTAATAATATGTGTCTAACAGCAGTGTACATCTAACAATAGTATATATAAACAAGAATTATAATTATTATGAACAATTCTTTTATCCAAGGCCAGTTGGGTAAGCACGAAATGAGGATGTGGGACATATAATCAGACCTCAGTGTGTTATCTTTCAGTGCTGTCTAATAATGCAAATCTGAGTTAGTTCTGAAATTGTAAGCAAATTTTGCTGATCTTTCCACTTTGGTTTAAATGTCAGTTTTTAGGTCTGTATCCAAATGAATGTCTTTGGATACATTTTGGATGAGAATCATACACAGATTTTGGTTCCAAACCTGAGTCAGGGTTACCAACTATGTAGATAATAAGCACAGGAGAAGAATCATTCAAACGACATCATCTTCATTTGTATCGGGCTCTGTTTTCTCAGTTGTTTCAGGAGCAGAAGCCTTCTTAACTCTGGAGTAGTGAATCCAGGGTCCTTTGCCAGCCACTTTGACTGCGGTCAGGGTGGTCAGCAAAATCTGGAATGGTCCTCTCCCCTTGGCCTGTAGAGGGTCACTGTCCCAGCACTTAACACAGAGCCAGTCTCCAGGCTGGAAGGGATGTGCAGGGGTTTCCAGTCCTATGGGTGTGGATAACACGATGTAAATCTGGAGCTTCTGCACAGTGGAACCCAAAGCCATGAGATATCTCTGTACATCAAGTTTCCCCCTCATGTGAATCTCACCTGGAACATGTGGAATTTGCTATGGCCTGCCATACAGTATTTCATAGGGACTGATGTTATCCCTGCGCCTCAGTTGTATGCGGATCCTCAGTAAAGCTCCAGACAAGGCCTGAACCCATGGCATGGATGTCTCTAAAACCTAAGGCATCACCATCACCTCCCAAGGCTCTCCTGGGTTCCAGGAGGCCCCTGTGTGACACACTGGAGCTGCAGTTCAGTGAGGTTCCAGAACCTCACCAGGGTCTCTGGAGTTCAATGGGGCGCGCCCTCCTCGCATTTGAGCCTTGGTTCCATGAGTTCCATCCACTGACAGTGGTGTCTGTGTTCCATGAGGCCCAGCTGTATCACATCAGAGCCTTGCTTTCACCAGGTTCCAATACCTCACTATGGTCTCCTGAGCTCCATGAGGCCCAGCTGTATCACATCAGAGCCTTGCTTTCACCAGCTTCCAATACCTCACTATGGTCTCCTGAGCTCCATGAGGCCCCGCTGTGTCACACTGGAGCCTTGGTTCCATGAGGTTCCATAGCCTCACTCTGGTATCTTTGGTTCCATGAGGCTTCTCTGAGTCACATTAGAGCCCTGGTTCCATGAATTTCCTTACCTTCACTATGATTTTGGGTTCCATAATTTCCTGATGTGCCACTTTAGCATTTTGGTTCCATGAGATTCCACAGCATCCATGTGGTCTCTTGTCTTCCATAAGGCTCCACTGTGTCACACTGCAGACTCTATTCCATGAGTTTCCATAACCTGACAGCATCTCCTGGGTTCCACGAGGCCCTTCTGTGACACACTGCATCCTTGGTTCCATGAAGTTCCAAAACGTCACTATGGTCTCTTGGTTCCCTGAGGCTCCTCTGTGTCCCATTTAATGAGGATTTAATGAGGAGCTGCCATTTCACATTTCAGCCTTGGATTTGATGCCTTAGTTTTTAACTTTTTTATTTTTTCAAATCCTGTACTGTTTAGAGTGTAACTCTGAAGTTCCTTGTAGCCTGTAATTCCTGCTCTCTCGTGCAAGGTAGATGTAACAAAGCCTCTCCAGGCTTTGCCTTCAAGGACAGCCAGGCTCTTCTAGGCCCAAAATGCGTAAACCAAAGACTCTAAGGGGGGAGCAAGCTGAGGGGAATTACATCATTCAACTGGGGCTTTAATTGGAGAATTAACCGGGGTATGCAAATGAACCAGACCTATCAAAGTGAAGAACTCGTGACCTGTGGTCCATCTTGGGGTCCATTTTTTGGAGGCAGCCTCTGGCTCCCCCAGGGTGTACCTTGAAGGCCCTTCCAATAAATACCGACCTTTACTCCCTTGCTTTTGTCTAGTCTCTGTTTCTAGGTGGCTGGAGAAGGCATCAGTTCTTTGGCACCCCAGATGGGACAACGAGGCTTCTGAAAATCCTCTGGGACTTGGGAAGGTCCAGCTCAGCTCCCCCCGCTCTGCCAGCACCCGGGCGGGGGGCAGTTGCTACAGTCCAGGAGGCAGAAGAGAAGCTCCAAGAGCCCAGGAAACTCTCCAGACCCAGCACAGAGGCACGTGAGTAACTGAATAAAGGTGGTATTCTGTTAGCACCTGGGTTAGTGTTAAGGGATCTCTTACAGTTTGTTTAGGGACTCGGAAGATTCTGGGGGGTTTCATTAGGTGTTTCCTCCTTTTGTTAGCTTGGCAGCTCCTGAGAGCTTGTCAGGGAACTCGTATGAGTTCCAGGTGTTGGGAGACTGGCACCAGAATCAAGAGACAACTCGATATGAGTTAGCAGCTTGCTCCATTTATTGCTTGATTCGTCTTCCTTATATACGATCCCAAAGTCGTTTTTCTTATATACCATTCTAATTATAACACATGTGTTCAGTGATACTGTAATTAGTTACAAAGCCTTATAAAGCCAAAGAACTATTAGTTATAATCACTAAATCATGCACTCCATGCTATTTGTGGTTTAGCTATATCTTGTTGTTACATAACATCTGTCCATGGCCCAGCGCCCAGTTGCTTCCACTATCAGCTCACAGATAGTTCAAGGACTCCCAGCTTGGTTTGAGCTCAGTGTTCATGCTAGCTCAGAATCCAAGTTAGGGTTGTGCAGGCCTTTCAGGGACCCATGTCCCAGTGATGCGAGCCACTCTTCTACACCAGGGAATTTAGTTTTCCCTCCGTTGGTTTGTTGCTAGCTGGTGTCCAGCCACTGCCCTTTGGCACACAGCCAGGTGGAGCAGTGGCTTGGAGTCTTGGAGGCTTGGAATGTAAATCCAGCCACAGTTTGAATTCCCAGGATTTTGGGTTCAAATTCCACTTTCTCTAGTTTTCTATTTTTGCTTTATAGAGTGTTTTAAATAGCTTTGCTTTATTTCTGTGAATTTTCTGTTTGTAGGCATAAAACCAGGGGCTGTAATATTTCTTGTATGGAGAATGATATACCACAGGGCTGCCCTTTGAGGCATGTCCTGGAAGAATGGGGAAAGTTAACTAGTGGAAATTTGGCCCTTACAAAAGCGGAATTAATTCGGCTTTCTACAGTGATCTGGCCAGTTTATAAGTTAGATAACCAGCAAAAGTGGCCCCAGTTTGGCAGCCTAGATGAAGAATTAATATCGAGTTGAATATCAAGCCTCCAAAACCATCGCTGCTTCTTAGAAATTGCGTATGCAAGACTCTTTTTAGTTATAGCCCAGATACAAGAAACCAAACAGGAGTGTAGTATATGATGCAAAATAATTCGTGCTAAAATTTTAAAGATTACAGCATTTTGCTGAGGCTGAGAAAAGCAAAACAGGTGGCTGCAAAAATGTGCGGTTCAAGGATCTCTGTCTGAATAAGCCCTGAGAAGATACATTCCAGAGATAAGCATTTAGTGGGATTTCCTCATCTGGCAGAGCTCCAGGATGTGTGTGTTTGTACAGAAATGGAGTCCCAGGATGTATGTACAAGCCACAATAATATACTTGCACCAGAAACTGATTCCAACAGCAAAAATCGAATATTGATTTCAGGAACTGTCGTCAGACATGGTGAAAAAACCAGGAAAACCATATTGTTGCATTGAAAAGATAAAGCTAAACAAAGAAGAAAAAAGGTATAAAAGGACACCTAACAGGCAAGATTTGAACCTATAGAGGTCGGAACTCAGTTCACCCAGCGCCAATCGCCGGGGTCGGTGTTGCTTTGCTTTGTGGCTCTTTCCAAATTTTATACTTTGATTATTAATAAATTCTCTTTAATCATAATATTGATCGGCTCGTTTATAACAATTGGTGACACCCTGATGTGATCCTATTTTTTGGGTCTGCGGTTTTCCTTTTCCGATCGCGAAGGCGCCCCGCTGAATTCAGCGGCCCAGCGGCATAGGAGAACTAGCAAGACCCAGCTGGATCCCAAACACCAAAATTGAGGTAGAAGCCACAAGCAAAGGGAGAGAGAGAAACTAGCTTGGAGCTCCCGGAGAGACTTAGAGGAGAACCAGGAGAGGGCCCTCGGAACTGCGGCGCATTTCATTCATAAAACTCGACATGCACGAAAAATCCACACAGGAAAAGGGACCGTAAATACTGCGAGGTTGAATGGGAGTGGCTGAGCGTGTGTATGAGACGTGATAATATCACGAAGCGAGAGCAGACCCCAAAAACTGCAGTTCCGTATTCCTGCGAGGGAGCCGGTTGGTTACGGGGGAAGTGGATCTGACGGGAAACTCATTACACACGTAAAATCCGAAAGGCGGGAAAAGTTCGGACTTCAGCCACAGGAAGGCTAAATGGAAAGGGACGTCCCCAGAAATTCGGGAGACAGGTAAGCCCTCTTTACCTAGGACCAGGGAAGGTCCAGGGGAGAGAAAGTAAGGAGAAATACGAGGGAGCTTTTTACCGGCTCAAAACCCGCAGGACGGTCCTCCTCTGGTCACTGAAACGGTAATCCAAAGATCAGCTAAAACACGGTGTGTACTAACTACCGTTAGGAATCAATGTGTAACCGAGTGAAACGCATACAAAGTTGAGAGGCGAGTGAGAGTCTCTGATAAGGGCATTTCCGGTTTCCCGCGAGGGACCGAGCCATTGAGGAAGAAGAGCGATAAAAGAGTAAAAGCATAATACCTTGTAAAATGGGACATATAAAAAGTAAAACCCAGAAAGGGGCCCAGGAAAAACCCTTAGGAGAAAAGGAGAGTAATTTACCAGAAATCCCACTGGACAGTCTGCTGGGAGTGATGCTGGAATACTGGGAAAGGTGCCCCTCAACAAAAGAAAAATCTAAAGAAAAAATGGTTCATTTTTGCATGGAAGTTTGTGGGGGGAAAGAGATTAGGAGCCATTTGATTTGGACCATGTTTGGAACCTATGAGGAGTGGACATGTCGAGCCCTAAATATTTATGTAAATAATAAGGAACTGCGGGATCAAGAAGAAAGGGACTATGAAAAGATATGGGAGGGATCAGCTACTGGGTTATTTACAGTAAAGACCAGGAAAGGAATTAGACCTGAAAGTAAAACATGGGATCCCTTGGACAGTCTACCCCCTCCATATCTGGTGCCTGTGCCCCTGCCCCCGCATGCCCAGGTGCCCCTACAGGTGCCCCCACAGGCACCCCCGGCGCCCCCATCCCTGCTTGAACGGGCGCTGCCCACCTGGGCTCCGTCCCAAACCGCGGAGGCCACAGGATCGGCGGCTTCTGCCGAGGTTATGCAATCCCTCCCTGTGAGGAGAACACGAAGTAAAAGAAAAGAAAAAATAAATAGCAAAGATAGCAAAAATGAGGAGGAAGGGAAAAAGGGGCGCGATCTACTCCCATTAAGAGAAATACCAACTGCCCTGGGAGTTACAGCATATGTAAATGTGCCAATTAACACAGGAGATGTAAGAGCCTTTAAAAAGGAAATGGGAAAACCGATGGATGATCCCCTGGGGGTGTCAGACCAGTTAGACCAGTTTCTAGGGCCTAGTATATACACCTGGGAAGACATGCATGCCATATTAAGTGTCCTATTTAATACCGAAGAAAGGGAGATGATCAGACAGGCTGGGATTCCTGTATGGGAGCACCGAAACCCCCAGGGTTTGCCCGGGGATCAGAAATGGCCAAACCAAACACCCGGATGGAATGCTCAAACAGAAGAGGGCCGACGAAATATGATAGACTTAAGGAATATAATCATACAAGAGATTCGGGAGGCAGTCCCCAGAGGGCAGAACATTAGCAAAGCATTTGGGGAATGCCAGGGGAAAGACAAAACACCCTCGGAATGGTTAGAAAGATTATGGAAGAGCTTGCAAGTTTATTCAGGAATAGACCCTAATTCCCCAATAGGAGAGGTATTATTAAAAACCCAATTTGTGGCAAAATCATGGGAAGATATACGGAAGAAGCTAGAAAAGTTAGAAAACTGGCAAGAAAGAGGATTACAACAGCTATTGAGGGAGGCTCAGAAAGTGTATGTGAGGAGAGAGAGATGAAGAGAAACAAAAGGCTAAAGCAAAAGTGTTGGTTGCAGCTGTAAGGGAAGCTCAGAAGCTGGAACGTCCCCGAAGCCCTGTGAGGTCAGCGCAGAGCCGTGGAACTCAAATGAGGCAGCCTGTCCCATAGAGAAAGACACCTGAGAATCCAAGAGAACCCCTTGAATGCTACTACTGCAGGAAGAAGGGGCATTTAAAAAGAGATTGCAGAAAAAGAATAAAGGATGAGAAGATTTTTCAGGAAGACTAGGGATGTCAGGGGCTTTTTATTTTGGGGTCCAGGACATCTAAAGAGCCCTTGATAAAATTAAAAATAGGACCCCAAAAGGAGGAAATATCCTTCCTAGTTGACTCAGGGGCCAAACGTTCCACGGTCCAGAAACTACCAAAAGGGTGCAAAAAAAGGCAAAGACAAATGATGGTAATAGGAGCTAAAGGGGAACCCTTCAAAGTCCCAGTTATTAACGATGTGGAAATAGAGTCAGAAACTAAAATTTGTTTAGAGAATATGTTGTTGGTTGAAGAAGCAGATTATAATTTATTAGGAAGAGATTTGATTATAGCTTTAGGAATAAATCTGATAGTACAAGGGCCAGATTTAACAGTAAGCCTGTACAGATTAACTGAAGAAGATGAGAATAAGATTGATCCCTGTGGGGGGAAGGGAAGAAAGGGGTTAAAACCTGTGATAGACGAATTAGTGAAAAGGGGAACTTTGGAGCCTTGCATGTCAAGGCACAGCACACCTATCTTAGCCGTACGAAAAAATTAAGGAAGCTTTAGGCTAGTCCAAGATTTAAGGGCTGTAAATGAAAGAACAAGAACACACTTCCCTGTAGTAGCAAATCCATATACTCTTTTAAACCAAATCTCCCCTGAAGACACCTGGTATAGTGTAATAGACTTGAAAGATGCCTTTTGGACCTGTCCATTAGCTGAAGAGAGCTGGGATTATTTTGCCTTTCAATGGGAGGACCCTGAAACAAACAGGAAGCAACAGTTCAGGTGGACATCTCTACCACAAGGGTTTGTAGAGTCTCCTAACCTGTTCGGGCAAGCACTTGAACAGTTATTAAGTCAGTTTGTGCCAGCAGAGGGGACCAAACTTTTGCAATATGTTGACGACATATTAATAGCTGGTCCAAAGGAGGAAGATGTGAGAGCAGGCACTATAGCATTATTGAATTTTGTAGGAAAGAAAGGATTAAAAGTATCAAAATCCAAGTTGCAGTTTACAGAGCCAGAGGTCAAGTATCTAGGGCACTGGATCACGAAAGGAAGAAAGAAATTAGACCCTGAAAGAGTAGCTGGAATCATTACATTACCCCCTCCACGAACAAAAAGGGAAGTCAGGCAGCTATTGGGACTTTTGGGGTATTGTAGACAGTGGATTGAGGGGTATAGTGAGAAGGTGAAGTTTCTATATGAGAAATTGACGACTGAGAAAATAAAATGGACAGAGCAAGACAAAGAAAGATTTAGAGTATTAAAGGAGACACTTATAGCTGCTCCAGTGTTGAGCCTTCCCGATGTGAAGAAGCAGTTCCAGTTGTTTGTAGATGTTAGCAATCATACTGCCCATGGAGTATTAACACAGGATTGGGCTGGAGCCAAAAAGCCTGTGGGGTATGTGTCAAAACTCTTAGATCCCGTGAGCCGAGGCTGGCCCACCTGCCTACAAGCAATAGTGGCAGTGGCACTACTAGTAGAAGCTAAGAAGGTCACCTTTGGAGCACCATTGGTAGTATATACCCCCCACAATGTAAGGAGCATCTTGCAACAGAAAGCAGACAAATGGCTCACAGATACTAGACTCCTGAAATATGAGGCTATATTGATTCATTCACCTGATTTAGAGTTACGGATAAATGCTGCTTAAAATCCAGCACAATTTCTGTTTGGTGAAGCATTAGAAGAGTATAATCATAATTGTGTAGAGGTGGTGGAATTGCAGACAAAGATAAGGCAGGACTTGGAAGAAGAAGAATTAGAGGACAGAGAGAAATGGTTTGTGGATGGATCAGCAAGGGTTATAGAAGGGAAAAGGAAGTCAGGGTATGCGACAGTAGATGAGAAGTCAGGAGAAGTAGTGGAGTCGGGACCCCTAAGTGCTAGTTGGTCAGCACAAGCTTGTGAATTGTATGCAGTTTTACAGGTGCTAAAAAGGCTAAAAGAAAAGAAAGGGACAATTTTTACTGATTCCAAATATGCCTTTGGGGTAGTCCACACCTTTAAGAAAAAATTTTAGAAAGAAAGAAGTCTAGTCAGCACTTGCAGGCAAGAGTTGATTCATAGAGCATGGGATGCCAGTGGGACACCCAAGGCTGGATGACAGCCAAATTCAACCCTATTTGATAGCAATAAATAAGAACCTGCAAGGGCTGAGAAAAAGGGACTAATAATGCAAAACACCCCTTTGCGGTTTGCCATACATAAAATACAACCAGGAGATAAAGTATTGATGAAAACCTGGAAAGAAGTCTCTCTAACACCTCACTGGGAAGGTCCTTTCCTTGTGCTTCTAACCACAGACACAGCAATACGAATGGCTGAAAAGGGCTGGATGCACTCTTCTTGGGTAAAGAAGATTGAACATCAGGAGGGGTCACCTGAATGGAAAGTGACTTCTCCTCCAGGAGACTTGAAGATAAAACTGCACTGGCATACTAAATGACTGAAGGGGATAAGTTGTTAGTACCAGGGTGCAAATGTTATCCATTTGTTCATTTTAAGTGTGGATATTGTCAGGAAATTTGGGTTACACATTGTAAGAGGGGATACAAACCAAAAGAACTTTGTACAAGGTGCTTGGAGAAGGAATACACTTTAACCACCCATACCTTAGTAGTCGCTACGAACACGGGCATATTAGAATTAAACTCTCCAGAGTGGTGTCGCTTGTTCAAAAAGGGAGTGAGGGGTAAATTAGATTCAAAGGCACAGGCCCTAGCAATCAAGTGCTGACGGTCAAACAAGGTACCCTGTAGTGCCGATGCAGTCAAACTATCAAGGTGGGGCACCTTTAAGAGGAGGTATGTGGCCCGTTCCACTTATGGTTCCCCTGAAGAATACCCCTGTGCCAAGAAGATGGACTCCCTCGCCACAGGTGGCAACCCCGTGGGCGTGGGCAAAGGCAGAGGAGTACGCCAGTGGGCAATCCTGATGGTCCTGAGTCTAATGATGGACAGGATGGCCAGTCTGCTCCCTGAGAATCACCTCAGTGTGGAGAAGCAGAGCCCAGCCCAAGGCTGTGGGCAGTGCTTTAAGACCACCCTAACAGGGCAGGTGGCTATAGAGACCATGGCATACCATACCCACTGTGACTGCACAAGCGGCAGCAAGAGGGGAAACTGCAAACATAACAGCACTCGATATAAAATGTGTCAATTAGAGAAATAATCTGCTATGACCCGGAAGCGATTCCTAAGGATTGGTGGTTAGAGCTGCGGTCTATGAAGAAATATAAGAAAGTATTAACTCATGTGTTATACAAACGAGCGATTGAGCCTGTGATACCCACGTGTGACAGATGTAATCATTCTGTATGGATCAGAGAGAAAATGGAATCAATGTTTACGGCATATTCCCAAGTCAGTACAACATGCTATGATCACAGCCAAATAAGAACGTGCACTATGGGTGGAAAAACATACTGGGTTGGAGAAAATACAAAATATGACAAAAGATTTTCTGATAGTAATGAGGGCGTGAGAACTAATCTTCTCAACAATGATGATGATTGAATTTGCTTGCGGTATGACAGAACTTCTTGTTTTGCAAGAGATGAAGGAGGGATAGATCCAGAGAGTAAGATGAAACAAATAGCTCAAGAATTAAAGAAACAGGAGTCAGAGGCAAAAAGGAGGAAAATAGAATGAGAAAAGTTAAAAATACTAAGTGAACAATACGAACAGTTAGAACAATGGTATAACAATTGGGGTTTACCCCCCTCAAATAAGAATCTTTTTGTAAAACTAACGCAAGAAATTGCCACAGAATTAGGATTATCTAATTGTTGGATCTGTGGAGAGCTTAAATCAGCTGAGAAATGGCCATGGAGAGGTGAGAGTCTAGCTCCAGAGCAACTTCTACAATGGAACCACACTCAAATTTCTAAAACATTGAAATGACCCGAGGGGTGTGTTGGGGTTTAGGAGTTTAGCCTGGTTTTTTTCTCTTAAAAGAATTTTTCCCCATACTGGTTGCCAGGGGACAAACTGTTGGGTACTTAAAAGAAACAAAAGACCTGGCCACAGGGGCGGGGTCCAACGAGCCACCCTTTTGTCACCTGGGGGTTGGGACACCCGGGGGGCTGCCTGGGTGCTCAGCGTTCAGTCTGGAGAGCTGCCGGCTTTCGGTGTGGACGTCTCAGTCAGCACGAGAGCAAGCTTCTGTTTCTTCGGCTGTTTGCTTTCTACGGACAAACCCCGGGATTTCTAAGCCTGCTCTTTCTCCCTGTCCCGTCCGGGAGTGGAGCCGGTGCTGTCCGGCTCCACCGCCGCTCAGAGCTTTCGCTACTCTGTAGCTCGTGCGCTCTGCCGACTGAGAGACCTGCCGGGTTTCCCTGCCGCAGCTCCGCAGTTTGATACATCTCACTGCCACCCGGGATCTGCGCTCGCCCCTGCTGTTCCAGCCTGCTGTTCCTGAGGATCCAGTCAGACGTACAGGGGTTTGTGAGGTTTTTCATCCATCCCTTCCCGGGACCCCGCTCCGCCATTCCCGGTGCTGCCCGAGCTCGTTCCGGAGCGCCCCCTGCAGCCGCAGGGGAACCATTGCACCCGCCCTGCTCACCAGGAGCCGTCCCGGAGGAACTGCACCCAGAAGAAAAGTGCCCGAGGCCGAGAGAGGCCGGCACTGGGTTTGTGCTGCTGTTTGCTGTTACTGCCACAGCTATTGTTGTTTGTTTGTGTTGTTATACATATATATTTATTAGTAAAGAACTATTATTCCTATCCCTCATATCTTTGCCTGAAAGCCCCTTATTTTCAAATTTATAATAATTCAGAGGGAAGGGGGTTGCATTTTCCATTTCAGGGGAGGCTCCTGCCTTTCCTGTCTGACACCTGTCTTTCAAACCAAGACAGGGTGGGTTTTAGATAATAGAATAATTGGAACAGTTTGTATCAGCAGAGAAGGAAAAAGATATACTGAAGTAGTGGGATATACTCCCTGTATGTTCACTCTAGCAGTGCACTCAAACAATAACTCAAAGGCCTGGCAACCAGAAACTCCTGCCGGGTATTGGAGTCGGACCAGGGGAACAAACTGCAAATGGATTGACCAAATTGGGTTATGTTGGCATAGAAGCCCTGGAGCTAACCCCTACCAAACCTTAAAAGGCCTGAAAGATTACTGCGAGAGACCAGAAGCTGTAAGTGACCCATGGAAAGCACCTAATGGAATATACCGGATTTGCAGGGAAAAGGCTTACAGTGAGCTACCTTGCAGGTGGAGAGGATCTTGTACGTTGGAAATAATTAGACCCTCCCTCTTTGTGCTACCAAGGTCCGAGAGTAATCTGCTGGGAGTACCCCTATGTAAGACCCCAGACAGAGAAAAGGGGGAGTTAAATCTCAAACTTCCAAAAGTAGGAGGGGATCAAAAATGGGGAAAAGACAAGTGGCCTGCAGAGAGGATAATTGCATACTATGGCCCAGCAACTTGGGCTCAGGATGGGAGCTGGGGATATAGAACCCAAATTTTTCTGCTAAATCAGTTAATGAGACTCCAGGCTGTGGTAGAAGTTGTGTCAAATCATACTTCGGACACTCTCGAATTATTGGCTAAACAGCATTCTCAAATGTGAGCATTTGTATATCAAAACCAGATAGCTTTGGACTATTTGTTTGCTGAAGAAGGAGGGGTCTGTGGAAAGTTTAATGAATCTGAATGCTGTGTAGAAATTGATGACTATGGGGAAACTATCAAAAATCTTGCTGCAAAAATTAAGAAAGTGGCACATGTGCCAGTCCAAAAATGGAACTCCATCCTCCAAGCTTCCTGGTGGGACCAATTGTTTGGGGGAGGAGCTTGGTGGAAAAAGGTGGGGTTTTTAATAATATGTTCTACGGCTGGATTACTGTTTTTACCATGTTTAGTACCATGCTTCATCCAGCTCATCCACTATGTTGTCCAAAGTATGCAGATAGCAGCAATGCCTGTGAACCCTGAATTAGCTACAGGAAAACTTGGCCAAGCACCAAAATTATCTAAGATAATGAAATTTAAAAAGGAAGATGAAAAAAGTAAAGCTACTGAAGTTCTGGCTAGGTTTGAAGCCCAGATAAACAAAGCAAAAAATAAACTGAAGGAAAATTACGAAATGTATAAGGAACAGTCATGGGATGATTACAAAAATGAGTTTTAGCAAACGTAGAGGCCATTGTAAAGCTTCAGGACTAGATAATCTATCATATAAAAAGTTAATTTGTGCGAAAAGATGAAATTAAGATTGTGCAATGAGCAAACCTAATCAAAACTTGCCACAGAAAGCACGAATTAATAATTTGATATAAAAGGGGAGGGATTGTAGTATATGTTACAAAATAATTAGTGCTGAAAATAAGACTACAGCATTTTTTACTAAAGTCGTGAGAAAATACAGATACAAAGACATGCATTCCAAAGAAAGATATCCCGAGGGATTTTCCGGTCTGGCAAGGCTCCAGCAATATGCATACAATACATATACACATGAGACAATATGTGTCAAGATAATGTGTGTCACTAGAAAGATTTACATCAACTGGCTCCAGAACAATAAGATAATATGCGCCACCAGAAGGAAGTATCAGCAGTGAAAATTTACCTCTTCCAAGAATTGTCAGCAAGACAAGAAAAACTGCAAGACTAACAAATCCAAAAATTATATAAAAGGATACCCTACAGAAACAGTTTTGTGGATTTATCTGTGGGGGCGTGTCAGCATCCCCTGATCCCGCCTCCTGTCCATCAGACTCTCCGAATTAGATGGTATGACTCAGAGTCTGAGGGCGGTTCCATAGGCGGGCCCGAGGAATAAGACTCTGCCCCTTCTTCCAGAAAGCTCTATCCTACTCGGTTGGTCATTGGTTGTTGGCTGCTTGCCCTCCCCTGTTTATCTGTTATTGGTTCGTTGTACCTCGGTTCCTCCCTCTCCTGTTCTCCCTATTGGATGTCTCCCGAAAACTCCTCCCTGTTCGCCTCCCCTAAAAAAGCTTGCCGAGCCCCCCTCCGGGCTCTTCGTCACTGCTCCCGTTGAAGAGTAAACCCTTCAAACAGCATACGGAGAGTCCACTCTTCCTTTCCTCAGTCCCGGGGTTGGGACCTTACCATCACCTCTACAAGCGCTCTCAGCGCACACGGAGACAGTGCTGCCCTACCATCGGCATTCCCGGCAGGAACCAAACGCTCTTTGGTTTACCTGTCTGCAGGAAGGTCACTGGAGCCTCCGCCTCAAGTGGACATTTATTCAGGAGGCCACCCAGCGACATTTATCCACCCAGTGCTCGATCGCCTGGCTCAGCACTGATTTGCTTGTGGCTCTTCTTCCAATTTTATACTTCGATTATGTAATAAAATTCTCTTTAATTATTAAATTGGCTGAGTCATTTATGACACCAGTGACTCCCAGTCTCTCTCAGTGAGAGAGGTGGGGTGGAGTCTGGTGGCAGCTTTGGGGGTCTGGGGGGTCAGAGCTGCCCTAAAACCCCCTCCCAGCCCCACAGCCACTCCCAGACCCCTCAAACCACCCCACAGCTCCCGGCCAGGACTCCCCCAACCACTCTCGGCAATACAAATGGCCCCAAGAGCCACCAAATCCCCTTCTCATCTCCCGCAAGACCCACCCAAATTCTCTCCAAGCCACACAGCCCTGCCAACACCACAAAACTCCCTTAAAGACTGCCCCAAAAGCCCCCCCAAATTCCCTCCCAGCACCACAAATGGCCCCAAGAGCCACAAAAGCCCCTCCCAGTCCCCGCACAATCCCCCATATCCTCTCCCAGCCCCCCATGGCACCGACCAGGACAGGTTGGTGGACAGCAACATCCACAGCCAGAAGCAGCTCAGGCACTTCAGCAGCGATTTGGGCACTTTGGGGGGGACACCCGCAGATGGGCAGACCCAGGCCAGGGACTGGGACAGACAACCGGAATTCCTGAAGAACAGACGGACTCAGGTGGACACGTTCTGCCACCACGACTACGAGATCGTGGTCCTGTGTGCCCGGCCTGGGAGATCCCAGAATAACCAAATCCTCCTCAATATTTCCCTGAACCAACCCGAAATTCATCCCCAAATCCCGGGAAAATGGTGCAGCTTTAGATAACTTTGTTGAATTTCTCTATCCCAATTTTGGTTGTTTCAACAGCATGAAGGAGGAAACTGTTTAGGTTGAAAAAGACCTCCAAGATCATCCAGAATTGCTGGATGCCACCAGAAGAAACAATTGGACAAAGTAGGTGAGAATTTTTGGGCTGTAAAGTCAACAAATCCACTCTTCCCAAAGAATTTCCAATGTTGATCTGAGTCCCAATGGATGTTCCTGCCCCTGCCTTCACCCAGGTGCCCACAGGGATCCAGGAGGACGTGGAGAGCACCAACCTGGGGCCTTCCCGACCTGGATCATGGGGAATGTGGGTCACCAGGGCTCTGCCAAACGTGGGTCCTCTGATGGGGGATGAAGTTGGAGCAGAGAATGAAGCTCTTCCTGCAGTCAGGGCACTCACAGGGCTGCCCTTACTGGTGCCTCCGTTGGTGTTGGGCCAAGTGAGAGCTGCGGGAGAAGCTCTTCCCACACTGGGGACACTCATAGGGCCTCTCCCCAGTGTGGATGCGCTGGTGCCTGACGAGGTTGGAGTTGCACCTGAATCCCTTCCTGCAGTCGAGGCAGCGGAAGGGCCTCTCCTCTGTGTGAATCCGCTCATGCAGGAGGAGATGGGAGCTGGTCTGAAACCTCTTCCCACACTCAGGACACTTGTAGGGCCTCTCCCCAGTGTGGATCCTCTGGTGGATGATCAGGTTGGAGCTCTGGCTGAAGCTCTTCCCACACTCCCTGCACTCATAGGGCCTCTCCCCAGTGTGGATACGCCGGTGTGTGATGAGGTTGGAGTTGTGCCTGAAGTCCTTCCTGCAGTCGGGACAGCGGAAAGGCCTCTCCTCTGTGTGAATCCACTCATGCAGGAGGAGATTGGAGCTGGTCTGAAACCTCTTCCCACACGCGGGACACTCGTAGGGCCTCTCCCCAGTGTGGATCATCTGGTGATAGATCAGGTGGGAGCTCGCTCTTGAAGCTCTTCCCACATTGCCCACACTCATAGGGCCTCTCCCCAGTGTGGATGCGCCGGTGTGTGACGAGGTGGGAGTTCCGCCTGAAGCCCTTCCTGCAGTCGGGGCAGCGGAAGGGCCTCTCCTCTGTGTGAATCCGCTGGTGCTTGAGGAGATCAGAGCTGGTCTGAAATCTCTTTTCACATTCCCCACACTCATAGGGCCTCTCCCCGGTGTGGATCCTCTGGTGGATAATCAGGTGGGAGCTACGGCTGAAGCTCTCCCTGCATTCCCCACACTTGTAGGGCCTCTCCCCAGTGTGGATGCGTCGGTGGGTGACGAGGTGGGAGTTTTGCCTGAATCCCTTCCCATAGTCGGGGCAGCAGAAGGGCCTCTCCCCTGTGTGAATCTGCTGGTGCCGGAGGAGGCTGGAGCTGGTCTGAAACCTCTTCTCACACTCGGGACACTCGTAGGGCCTCTCCCCAGTGTGGATCCTCTGGTGGATGATCAGGTGGGAGCTGTACCTGAAGCTCTTTCCACATGCCCCATACTCGTGGGGCTTCTCCCCATTGGGAAGCTGCTCATGAATGTTATGCATGAACCCTTTTTAAGACTTTCGCATCACCTTTCATCAAGTATCAAAGCTGCTATATTTTTATGAAATATTATTCTAACTGAAATATAAAATTAACAAACTCTTTTATTTTAGATAGTTAAGAAAATGTTTTAAGAGTGTTTAAGTAATTTTAAGAACTGTAATTTAGTGTTATTTGTCTTAAACCTTATAAGCATAAGCATAAGATCCTAGGTTTGCAACCAGTTTTCTGAGAGCATGCTTCCAGATAAGATCAATTCCCCCGCGGCAAACAATGGGCTGTCAGTAACCCTAGAAACTCACGAGCCATTGGCTAAGAACTGCTTGAAAAATGCCTGACCAATCACCGTGGGACAAGTAAGCAGAACTGGGAGTGAAGAGGGGCGGAGACTCCCCTTTATCCCAAACCGAAATCTCCCAACCCTCTCTCTTTTTCGTCGGACAAGCCACGAGGGAGGTTCGGTGCTGCTCAGGCCGTTTTCCAACCACGCTTTTTCAAGCAACCAGCACCGAAAAGAAAGCTTTGCCCGGGTTTGTAATAGTCTAACTGGCTGAAAAAAGTTTTTCTGCTCGAAGGGAACTCGGACTTTAATTTTTATCTAAATTTTCGGGGTTTTTTGAGGTTCCAGTTTTTTTTAATTGTTAAATAAATCGGTTTTATTTGATTTAACATCCTAAACTATCCTATTTTTATAACATGAACCACCAGGTCCGAGCTCTGGCTGCATCTCCGGCCGCCTTCCCAGCACAGGGTGGGTCTTTCCTCCTCAGAGCACCCTGGGCTGGGTTTGCAGCCCCTCCTCCTGCGGGATCTCCGGGGCTTTTCCTCCCTGTTGGATTCCTGCGCCGTGGAGCCGCTCAAAACGGCCTCTGCCACCAGGTTCTGCTGCGGGGATTTGTCCTCCCTGGGCTCCGTCCTCAGCTCCTTGTCTGGGGGAGGAAGGACAAGGAGAGGATGGGATTTGCCTCCGTGCCACAGGGAAGGAGAAGGAGATCCCCCCAGTCCGTCCCCGGCAGGACGGCATCGGCAGCGGGGTTGTCCTGCAGCCACGGGCGATGCTGGGCTGGGAGATGGAGCAGGAGAGAGGGGGAAAGGGGCACTGACTTCCTCCTCACCTGACTGGGGGTCCCGAGGCATCTTCCTCTTCCTCGCAGCCTCCTCCTCCATCTGGCCAAGGGTTGGGAATGGGAAATCCTGGTTTGGGGAGAAAAGCAAGGGTGTGAGTGTGTTGGGTTGGGGATTCCTCCTGCCCAACTCCATCTCGAAAAGTCACTGGGCATTTGGTGTCCATAAAAGCCTCCTGGACACCAAGATCCAGCCGAAAAAACCTTCAAACTCCAAGACATAACCCCAAAACTCTCAAAATATGAGGATTCAGTACCCAAAAGATTCTGATTCACACCCAAAATTCCAAGATTAAGCCAAACAAATCCCCAAGAGCTCCACTTCTCTCTTTACTCCACTTTGGGCTTTTGGGCGTCCCCCCTCTCTGGGCTCCTGGGGATCCCATGTGCATTGGGGTTCCCCCCCATCTGGGTTTCCCGCTTTCTCCGGGCTGCCGGCGCTCCTGGGAATCCCAGGGGTTCCTGCTTTATGCGCTCCCCACTTCGGTGTCCAACTGGTCCCTGGTTCCCCACCTGCCGTTCTCCCCCCTCTCTCCAGGCTGCCAGGGGTCCCCCAGCTCTGGTGTCGCCCCTCTCTGCTCTCCACACTCTGGGGCTCCTGGGCTCCCCCATCCCTGGCTCTCCTGGGGATTCCTAAAACCGGTGTCCCCCCTGTGCCAGCACCTGGAAACTGCCACGTGGCTCTGGAGCCTGAGCCACCGGGACCTCCCCAAACCCCCCTCAGGGATGCCCCAGTGACCCCCAAGGGGCGTTTATGGCTCAGCTTTGGAATCCTGCAAGATCCAAACACCCCCCCTCAAAAAAAAACCTCCCAGGGGCCCCCCAGGATGTTTGGGGTGAGCTCCCCCTCCCCTGGCACCTGTGGGATGTGGTGGGGTCGATGCATCCAGGGCCAGGGGGGCTGCAGATACAGAGAGTGCTGGAACCTCGTGGTGCCTCCTCTCCCTGCTCTTCCTCCTCCTCCTGCATAAAGCCCCCTCCTTCTCCTCCTGCTTCCTCCCTTCCTCGTGCTCCTTCTTCATCCCTCCTCCTCCATCCCTTCTCCTCCTCCCCCCAGGACTAGCAACACCCTTCGACCCCCATGGCCCCCAAACCCCTCGCATCCCATGGGACAACGGGAATGGAGCTGGGACAGGTCAGGATGGACATGGGGTGGGGCTCTTGGCTTTGCCCACCCACTAGGGTGGAACCCAGATAGGGGAAAAGAGGGAAAACTGGAGGGTGGAGATAAAAATTTCGAGGTTGTGGTCACCCTGGGAGGGAACTTCCACCCCTCTGGTCTCATTTCAGGAACCTGGAGATTTTAGAGTGGGGAATGCAGAGATTAATGGGAGATCCCAAGGGATTTTAGGGGCAGGACGAGGGCTGGTGAGAGCCCCTTGTTGAGGTGGGCCAGGCTGGAGGCCCCATAGTGTCCCCAGGGCCTCGGGATGCAGAGTTGTCACCACCTTCTGCTTCAGGTGCTGGTTCTGGGGGAACCTCGGCTCCTTGGGGCTCTTCCTGCAGCCGAAAACTTGCAGGGACCCTCCTCCAGGTGGCTCCTACGGGTGTTCCAGGGGCTGGGGGCCCACGGTGAAGTCCTTCCCAGAGTCTGGGCATCCATAGGGGCTCCCCAGTGTGGATTCCCTGGTGCCTGGTGAGGTTGGGTCTCCCACCAAAGCTTTTCCTGCACTCCTGGCCCAGGTAGGGTCTCTTTCCGCTGAGTTAGGACCTCTGGGCAAAGCTTGGGCAGACACAGGACTTCTCCCCCATGCGGATCCTGTGCTGGGAGATCAGCTCCGTGCTCCGGCCAAAGCTCTTCCCACAGGAGATCAGTCCCTTGCCATGATGGCAACTCTGGGGTTCTCCACAGCCCTCCCACTTCATCTGGAGGTCCCATCTGTCGCACCCATCCCCCATTTCTGCCCCTCCTCCACCCTTTTCCCATCATCCCCCAATCCTCATCCACCAACCGACCCCACTAAGCTGAGGGATCCCACTCCCTTTTCCCTTCCTGTGCCCCCCATCCCCCTCCTTTCTCATCTTCCCCCAAAGCCTCAGTGCCCCAAGCGCTTGGTTTGGGGCTCTCAGTCCCCTCTCCCACTCCGTCTGGGGAGTCCGACCCCCTTTTCACTGCTCTCCCCCCTTTCCCACGGGTCCCCCCTTTTCCAGCCCTCCCCTCAGCCCAGAGCTCCTCGCCCGTGGCCGGGGGGCTCCCAGCAGCACCAGTGCCACCAGTATGGCCCCAGCTGCCCCCACACGCCCCATGCCCAGCGCCGGGCAGTGCCGACAGCCCCAAAGCAGCCGCGCTGTGCCCTGGGGGGGTCCCCAAAGTGGCCCCGGCCCACAAGGCCCTGGAAGCCCCAGGCCGGAGCAGCGCGGGCAGGCGGCATCAGCCGTGCCCGGGCAGGGCCGGGCCCCGCGGGGCTCCCGCCCGCACTCGGCCCCGCCGGGACAGCGCAGCCATGGGGGCCCGGCCTGGCCGCCCCCACCTCCCCCTCCCCAAATTCCGCTCCGGGGGGCGCAGCTGGGGCCCAGAGCTGCCGGAGCCACGCATCCCCCCGCTGCCAGCACCGCCCCCCTCAGCATTAGGGCTGCCCCAAAACTCCCTCACAGCTGGCGGATACCCCACAAGCCCCGAAGGACTGGGGTCCCCCCAGCCTCATCATCCCCGGCCTTTGGGTGCCTAATCCCAGGCCTCAGCCCACCCATCCCCCTCCCCCACACTTCATCCCACACCCCAATCCACATCCCACCCTTCCCGGGCCCCATCCCGCCCCATCCCATTTCTCCCGGCAGCCGCCACCGGTACCCCCCAAAACCCCGCATGCCAGGGACTCCCCAAAATCCCCCAAGGAGCATTTGCGACTCACATTTGGAGTCCTGCAAGATCCAAACACCCGCCTCCCCCTGCCCCCCTAAAAAAAAACCTCCCAGGAACCAACAGATATTTGGGGCTCGGTGCCGGAGTCCTCCAAGCTCCAAAAATCCCCCCCCTCCCAAAAAGAAACCCAGGGACTGCCCAGGATATTTGGGGCGAGCTCCCCTCCTCGGTCACCTGTGGGATGGGGGGAGCGATGCTCCCGGGGCCGAGAGCTGCGGACACAGAGAGCGATGGACGCACGTGGCAGATCCTCCTCCTGCTTCCCTTTCTGCTCCTTCTCTGCCCCTCCTCTTCCTCCCGCTCCTTCTCCTCCTCCTCTCCTGCTCGCTCCTCCTCCTGCCCCTCCTCCTCCTCCTGTTAGTTGTGGCTCCCATCCCGGCTCTGTCTGACATCAGCCCTGGGGCCAGCCCGTGCTCAGCAGCAGCAGCAGCAGCAGCAGCAGCAGCAGCAGCAGCAGCAGCAGCAGCAGCATCCTGTGCTCTGTCAGCGCTCCCTGCTCCTTAGGGAAGGCTTTGGGATTTCTCCCGGGCACAGACACTGAAGCTCGCCCCAAGCTGCCCCGGTCCCGTTGCTGTCCCCTCGGCGCTGGACAGCTGCTGGCCCAGCAGAGACACAAAGGAAGCCAAGTGCAGCCCGGCTGCCCGGGCTGATGCAGACGAGCCCCAGGGCCGAGGTCCTGCAGAGCCCCACGGAGCCCTCGGCTCCTCCCTGGGAACGGGTTGTGCTGCGGCTGCCACAGCGGCCACAGCGAGTCCTGGAGCTGCCCCGGCGCCGCTGCAGCAGGACCCAGGTTCCACCTCCTGTGCCAGGCCCTGCCCAGGGGCCAGCGGATCCATGGGCTCCGTGCCCAGGGGGCAGACAAGAACAATGCATTGGATGCAGCCCCCGAGGACCTCGAGCAGATTGTGCAGCAACATCCAGAGCTCGACCTGACCTTTGCAAAGCTGCAGCCGGCAGAGTTCTGTGGCGCAGGAGAACCAGCACGGGAAGAGGAGGAGAAAGAAATGAATTCAGGAGCTAAATTTTTAGCAATATAATATTGAACATTTATTAGTAGAACAAAGGCATATCACAGCGCTTGGGCCTTGGCAATATTGCCAGAGGGGCGCTCCATTCATTTTCCTGTGGACTTAAGTACTTTCTTCAACTGTTCCATATTCATTAAGCCCAGAAAGTAATTTACACTTCACTCAGCTTTCCCCCTATAGCTGTTGCACCGGGACGGTGAGAAAGTGCTCGTGGGCCCCAGCGCGGTGCCCGAGGGCTGAGCAGAGCTGCTCGGGAACAACCCCCAGATCCCCCCCCCGTGCCCGAGGGCTGAGCAGAGCTGCTCGGGAACAACCCCCGGAACCCCCCCGGTGCCCGAGGGCTGAGCGGGGCTGCTCGGGAACAACCCCCGGAACCGCCCCGGTGCCGCTTTTTTAGTCGCTGTTCAGCGGCCACTCCCGGTGTCATTCTTTTAAAATTTTTTATTCTAATCTCCTTATTTTATTCCATTCGCACCTCCCATCCCGCTCCCTCCGCTGCGGCTCTTTCACCGCCGGGCTCCTCGCTGGTCTCTCGGTGCAGCTCCTTCAGTGCCACGGGCCGGCCGAGACGCCCCTCGGGGCGGCTCTTTGATCGGATTTTCTTCTTTTCTCTGCGTTTTCTCTCGTTCCCAGCTCGCCCGTCCCGCGGAGCGACTCCTTCAGGGACCCGGGGCGGCACCTACCCCTCGGGGCGGCTCCAAAGGGCCCCGCCCGCCGCCTCTCCCCAAGGCCTCCCCGCTGCTGCCGGGGATCGGACACCGCCGCTGGCCCCGGCCCCTTCCTTTTCTTCTTCCTCCTCCTCTTCCTGCCGGGATTCAGCGCCCGCCGCTGCCCGGCTCCTTCTGCTGCTCCTGCCCGGCACGAAGCGGCGCTGCCACTGACGGGGCCGGAGCGCGGCTGCCCCGCGACTGCCCCGCGCCTCAGGGCCGGGCCGGGGAGTGACCGCACAGGTGGGGAGGGACCCCCCTGGCCAGGGCAGGGACTGAGCCCGTGGCAGGGACCCCCCTGGCCAGGGCAGGGACTGAGCCCATGGCAGGGACCCCCCTGGCCAGGTCAGGGACTGAGCCCATGGCAGGGACCCCGCGCCGGAGCAGGGAAGGATTCCTGTCCCCAAGGGGGAAGCAGCGGCACGAACTGACCAGGACTCCCATCCCTTTTCCCTGCCCCGCTGGGCAGAGCAGGGACGGAGCCGGGGATAAAGTCCGGGAAGGACAAAGAGGTCGGGGCAAGGTTCTTTTCCGGGGTTGATTTTACCCCTCACTGTCCTGTTCTGATTCGCTCGGTCCCAAATCCAGTTCATTTCCCTACGTCGGGGCTGCTGTGCCCGCCAGGGCGATCCCTGAGTGACCTCTCCCTGCCCTTATCCCGACCCACGAGGACTCGGATCTGTTCCAGTTCCGTGGAATTCACGGGGATTTGGGGCAGCTGGAGCGAAGCAGCTGCAAACCACAGCGGGCTCGAGAGGGACTAAAGCCGGGCAGGAGCCGGGGCTGCCCCGAGGGAGCTCTCCCAACACGAACCTTCCCGGGGCCTTTCTACGGGAATTTTGGTGAATGTTTACATTCATCGTTACAAAGCAGAGTCACGAGTGGAGCTGAGATTTCAGCTTGAAATGAGGGAATCGAACGTGTGCGCGGGGACTGCTGCAAACTCAAGGTGTTACTTTAATCTTGGAAATATTCAGCCCCTCAGCAGTGATGTCTCTCCCAGCCCACCGGTTCCTGGCTCAGACCCAGCTCGGAGCGTGGAGAAGAAATCCAAAGTCGCAACAGAATCAGCTCTGTCGTTATTTTCTTTTTTTCATAGTTATTTAATGCTATTTTATTGTGTAACGTATTTTTCTTTTATTTTTCTTTTTTTTTTTTTTTTTTCCCTTCCATTACATCGTGTTTTTTCTCTATTTCCCCTCCACATTCAGCCTTTGTTCCCCTCCCGGAGGTTTGTAGTGAGGTGCTGCCCCACCGGTTCTCCCTCAAAACCAACAAAATCAATCAAAATAATGATGAATTTTTGAACACTTTCCGCTGCTGTTTCCAGAAGGTCCCGGCCGGGTCCTGCCAGGACGAGCCAGAGGCAGCGCTTAATTGGAGTAAGAAGATCTTTAATTCTGGGGAGAAACTGTGAAGGAAGGGCAGAGAAAATGAACTGTGGGCAGGAGCCCCCAGCCCTCGGCCCTGCCCCGAAGGTGCTGCCAGCGGCTCCCCTGCTCCGACCCCCGGGCTGGGGGTGCGGAGCTGCCGCTGCTCCCCGGGAACGTCACGGGATAAAAACTCCATTCAAGCTTTTACAGCTGCGGCAGCGACGCTCAGCATTCCTTGCACCTTGCACGGCCCTTGGACATCCCGTGTCCCTTGGCTGTTCCGTGGCCCCTGCCTGTTCCATGTTCGCCCAGTTTGTTCCCGCACGCTTCCAGCCGCTCCCGGCCACTCCCGGCAGCCCTCAGCGTGGTCCTGGTTGCTCCCAGTGTGATCCCTGTTACGCCAGTTCTGGCCGCAGTGGGTTCCAGTCCTGGTCCTGGTGTATCCTGGTGTCCCAGTCTGTCCCAGTCTGTCCCAGTCCATCCCAGGCTGTCCCACTCCGTCCCGGTCCCTTCCCGGCAGCCGCCGCCGTTTCCCGGATCCCGCCCCTCCTCCCCCGGAGCTGCCGCCGGACGCCCCCCAAGATGCTGAGGGGGGTCGGGGGCTTCGTGTTGGGCTTGGTCCTCCTGGGCTGGGGCTCGGCCTCCACCTGTGGGAGGGGGTGAGGGGGTGTCCCCGGGGGTCCTGTCCCCCAAGGAGCGTGTGAGCCCCCCCGGAATCCCTCCCCCATCCCGGGGTCACCCCCTTTTCCCTCCCACAGCGCTCCTGACTCAGCTCCTGCTCTCCCCTGGGAGGGGCTTTGGGGAGCCCCCCTGGGACCCCCTGGAATCCCCATTCCTGGGCACTGGGACCCCCCTGCACCCCTTGTCCCGGGTATCCTCCTCTCCCAGCCCCTGCATCTCCTGTTTCCCTGAGCCCGGGGACCCCCGCACCCCCATTCCCGGCCATCCCGGGGCACCTCAGCCCCAGGCCTCCCTTTCCTGGGAAACCCGAACTGGGCACGGGGCTCTGCAGCCGCTCCGGGATTTATGATCACCCGAAGGAAAGGCAGAGAAGAGGAGAGAGAGAGAGAAGGAGATTCGGAATCAGGGATCGGGGTCACAGCACCCAGTCCTGCTCTGCCGGGGCTGGGGCTCCACTGAAACGTAGGGTTTTCTTTTAAATACTTAAATATTAAGATTTTAAATAAAAGGTAGTTCTGCATAAGTTAACTGGAATTAAAAAAAAAAAGATGCAGAATTTAGTTAAAGTTGATTAAAGAAATTACTGATTAGTCAGGAATTATAGGATAAGCTCTGATTACTTGGTATTTGTTTAGCTGTGCTTATAACAGGCAATTCATAATCTTGAAAGGAAAAATTTAAGAGGGCCTAGACAGTTACAAATTCTTCCACTGGCAACTTATTCAAAAGCAATAGAGGAAGGAACTAGGGATCTTCCTAGGGCATGTGTATTGTTAAAAACCAGAGAGGCAAAAAGTTCAAAGCGAGGAAGACCAGCCTTAATTCATCAGGACAGCCCCCTCCTCATTTTCAGGACCACTGACTTAATTCCATTGCAAGAATTGTGCATGCTTAATGACTTTTTGCTAATTTCCATATGAAGCGGGGAATGGGAGGTGTCTATGCTATGAATATGTGTTTTAAATATGCATTACCATTTTAGATAAATAGTTCTGTATTGTAACCTTGGAGCTGCACGTTCGGGAGCGATCCCTGCAGCTTCCCAGCACTGGAATAAACAGACACTTTCTAACCCTAACTAGTTAGAGAGTCTCTGTCCGTCTCACATGGATATTGATATTAGATCCGTATCCATACTTTAATAAATCACCGCAGCCGCAGGACAAAATGGATCCATGGCTCCCGGTGCTTGCCCCGCTTTGGGCCGAAGCCAGCGGGTTCCAGGCAGAGTTTGGCCGCAGGGCCCGGGAGTTCAGCCCAGCCCGGCGCGGGGGTCCCGCAGGGTGCGGCCAAGGAGGGTCCTGGGGGATGCCAGGAGGGGATCCAGGAGAATTCCCTGGAATTGCCCCGTCCCCTCCCCCCGCACTCCCTCGGGCACTTTCTCGTCTCCATTTCCCGCCCTGCGCTGGGAGTGGGGACACCGGGGGCCCTTGGAGCCCCCATTCCTGGGTACCGGGACTCCCTAAACCCCACCCATCCCACCTCTACCCACCCCCAGCCTCCCCTTTTCTCAATCCTGGAGCCCCCAAACCCCCTTCCCGGCTCTCCCGGCTCTCCCAGTTCCCCCTTCCCTTCACCCGTGGCCCCCAGACCCCAAATCTCCGTGTCCCCCCAGTTCTTCTGTCCCCACGTTCCCCGCACGTGGCGGTGCCGGAGCCCGGCCCGGGGCTCCCCCAGTTCGTGTCCATGGGGTCCCTGGATGGGATCCCCTCCCAGCGCCGCCACAGCGTGTGGGGCCGGGCGGAGCCGCAGCCGCCGGGGATGGCAGCCGGAGCCGAGCCGGGATCTTGGGATGCCCGGAGCCGGCACAGCGAGCGGCACCAGCACGGGGCCACCGGGGAGCCGGAGATGCTGCGGGAGCGGCACCGCCAGAGCGGGGCTGAGCGGGGGGAGCCGGGGCTGTGCATCTGTGGGGCTGGGATGGCAACTGCGGGGCTGGAACGGGGATCCATGGGGCTGGGCCGGGATCTGTGGGGCTGGGATGGCAACTGCGGGACTGGAATGGGGATCCATGGGGCTGGGCCGGGATCTGTGGGACTGGGATGGCAACTGCGGGGCTGGAATGGGGATCCGTGGGGCTGGGGGATCTGTGGGGCTTGGATGGGATCTGTGGGACTGGAATGGGGATCCATGAGATCCCGCCTGAGGAATCAACAAATTACCTGGGGCACCCCTGCCTGGAATGTCTCCGGAAACATGTCAGATACGGGCGGCAGGTGCTGGAGTGTGAAGGTGGGGAGGGCAGAATTCCCATGGGAATACAGGATTTGAAAATGCAGGATATGGGAGGGCAAAATTTGGGAACATGGGAATTCCCATGGAAATTCCATGGATGGATCTCAGTTATCCTAATCCCATGGGACTTCCATGGATGGATCCCACTTCTGTCCCATTCCCATAGGAATTCTGTAGATGGATCTCACTGCCATCCCATTCCCATGGAATTCCACGGGCAGATCTCATCCCCATCCCACTGCCATGGAATCCCATGGATGCATCTCACCACTGCCCCATTCCAGAGCCCCCTGCTGTCTGTGTGTCCGGGAAAGTGGAACACGGGATCCTGACCTTGTCCTGCCATGCGCATGGATCCTCCCCCAGCACCATGGGGATCAGCTGGATGAAGGGGGATGAAATCCGGGATCGTTCCCAGCAGCAACGGCACCTTCCAGCCCCGGGCCGGGATGGAGGCGCTGCCGGAGGAGTGGGAGCAGACCCGGTGCCGGGGGGAGCATCCCGGAATGCTGGAGCCCGGGATCTTCTCCTGGGGTGGGGCTGGGAATGTGGAATGTGGGAATTGGGAATGTGGAGCAGCAGGATGGGGGTTCCCCTCCCCCTCCTCACCATCCTGTGCTTCCGAGAGCCGGAATCCAGGGGAATCTCACCCCGGGGGTTGCTGTGTCCGTCATGGCTGCCATCGGCGTCATTCTCCTCATCAGATTCGGCATCCGGAAGCTCCAATACGGTTCCCTCAAACCCATCCCGGGGGTCACCCTGTTCTTTGCCCATCCCACCCCCCACAAGACTCCTGGGGGCCCCCCAAACTCCTCCTGGGTCCCCCCTCATCCCCCCACGGGGACTCCTGGGAGTCCCCCCGTGTCCCCTCCCCCAAGACTTTGGGGGTCCCCCCGACCTGTCCGTGCCCCTCCCCCATTTCTGCCGCAGCCCCCCTGTGATGTTGGGGGGCGGAGGCCGAGTGCTGGTGCCCCCCCGCCTGCAGCAGATCCAGCGGTGAGGGGAGTTCGGGGGGTCCCTTGGCATTTGGGGTGCCCCGGGATTTGGGATGAAGCCCCCGGGCCCCCCAGGATTTCCCTGAACTCACTGACGCTGCCCGTGCACAGCGAGAAGGTTCATACCCGGCACGGAGTCCCCAGCTCTGTCACCGCCATCGCCCAGGTACCCCAAACCTCCCGGGAATCCCCAACAACCCCACCCACCGGGACTCCCCAACCTCCCCGGGATCCCAAGAACATCCCCGTGACCCTCCAAAAACTCCCCAGGACCGCAAAACCCCATACGGACCCCCCAACACCCTCTCAGGACACCAAAATTGCCACGGGACCTCCCAACACCCCCAAACCCCCTTGAGAAGGTTTATACCTGGCACGGGGTCCCCACCTCCATCACCGGCAGGGACCCCAAAACAGCCTTGGGATCCCCAAATATTCCCCCCGGGATCGCCCAAACCCCCCCTTCGGGACCCCTGAAAACCCTCCTCGGGAACCCCCAAAAAACCACTGTGACCCCAAAAACTCCCGGGACCCACAAAACCCCCCCAGGAGCCACTCGCGAATGTTCATACCCAGCACGGGGTCCCCATCACCATCATCGGCATCACCCAGGTACCCCCAAACCCTGCCGAGACCCCCAAAGCCTCCTGGGACTCCCAAAGCCTCCCGAGACCCCCAAAGCCTGCCGGGACCCCCAAACCCTGCCAGGACCCCCAAACTCTGCCTGGACCCCAAAATCCTGCCAAGACCCCTAAATCCTCCCGGGATCCGCAAAGCCTCCTGGGACCCCCAAACCCTGCCGGGACCCCCAAACCCCCCCGGGCTCCACCGCCGGAATCCACGGGAGTGGTGTTGCCCTTTTAACGGGAGTTATAGTGGGGACACACTTTAGCGGGGATCTTAAACCGGCGATGGCAGAGGGAACCCCAAAATTCACCCTGGGGAGCAAAACATACCCTACAGGGACTTGTCGTGGGGGCCCCCTAAAAATGTCTCTTAAAGCCGTTGTGATCCCCCCTTAAAAGTGGCTTGTGGGGCTGCGGCCCCACAAACACCCGAAAATGGGGAGGAAAAAACACCCCTGTAGTGGTGGGATCCCCCCAAAAAACCTTAAAAAGAGGAAAACTCCTCTTCAAAGGGGCCTGAAGACCCTGAAACGCCCTCAAAGAGGGATAAGAGCCCTGCTCTGCTGGGGCCTCTCCGAGCCGGGAACTCTCCCGTTCGCTGCGCTCGGGGCAGCCCCGAACGACGGCGGCTCCTGGGCTGAGCCCGGCACTCAGCCGGGGCCGGGGAGGGAACGGGGAGGGCCAGGACGGGGCTTGGGGGTGCTGGGGTTTACTGGGGGACCCCACTGGGAACCCCTTTCCTGCTGTCCCACCCCCCATCCCCCCTGTGCCAGCCCTTTCCCGTTGTTCCCCCAAAGCTCCGCTGCCCCCAGCTCGCTCTGGGGGTGACCCAGCCCTTCCCCAGCGCGTCCCGGCCCGGCCCCGCTCCCCGAGAGCTCCTGGCCGCGGCCGCAGGGACGGAGCAAGGGCAGCAGGAGGAAGGGGAGGGACAGAGGAGGAGGAAGAGGTGGGACAGAGGAGAAGAAGGAGGAGCTGGAGCAGGCAGAGGAGGCTCCATGTGTGCTCGCCACTCTCTGGATCCGCAGCCCCTCGGCCCGGGAGCATCGCCCGCCCCGCATCCCGCAGGTGCCCGGGGAGGGGGAGCTCGCCCCAAATATCCCGGGCAGTGTTTTTGGAGTGGGGAGGGATATTTGGAGCTGCCACGAAATCGATTTGGGGCTCGCTGTTTCATCCTGTCTGTCGGGGCGGGCGGCGCGATGTTTGGAGCTTGCAAGGCTGCAAAGCCAAGCCACAGATGCCCCTCGGGGGGACACCGGGGGTTCCCGGGAGGTGTTTTTGGGGGGTCCCGGTGGTGGTGCCGGCAGAGCCCCAGCGGGGCCGGGGGGATGCGGGTCCCCCCGCGGTGGGGGTTGGGCTTCCCGGGCCGGGCCCTCCGAGCTGTGCCGGGGCCCTGTGGGGACCGCGCGGGGCTGGCGGGGGTGGGGGGACACCGGTTTTGGGGAGCCCCGGGAGCCGCGGCTTCCCTAAGCGGGACCCCAGGGAGAGGAGAGCCCCAGAAGTCCAAAGCGGGGAGCCCGAGAGTGGGGAGCCCTGGGATTGCCGGGACCCCGGCGGGGGGGTCTGGGGGCTGCAGGGGCGGCATGGCCGGGAAAGGGGCTCGGGGGTCCTGGGGCCGGGAAAGGGGCTCGGGGGTCCCGGGGCCGGGAAAGGGGCTCGGGGGTCCCGGGGCCGGGAAAGGGGCTTGGGGGTCCCAGGGCTGGGAATGGCTGCTCCCAGTATGAGCCCAGTTCCGCCCCCACCGAGTGGTTCCAGTTTCCTCATCACTCCCAGTATGAGCCCAGTCAGTCCCAGTATGATCCTGGTCACTTCCCCTCACTCCCTGCATGATCCCTGTTGCTCCCAGTATGAACCCAGTCACTCCCAGTAACTCCCAGTTATTCCCCATTATGATGCAATTTGCCCCCAGCACGGTTCCAGTTGCTCCCAGTTCCTCCCACTTTCGTTCAGTGTGTTCCCAGTTCTCCCAGTTTCCCCTAGCGTAGTCCCAGTCACTCCCAGTATGATGCCAGTCTCTCCCAGCAGGGCCCCAGTCACTCACAATTGCCCTCAGTTTCCCCCAGCGTGGTCCCAGTTCCCCCCAGCACGTTCCCAGTCACTCCCAGTCTGGTCCCACTCCCCACCCGCATGGTCTCAGACATTCCCAGTATATCCCAGTTGCCCTGAACATTATCGCAGTCACTCCCAGGAACTCCCAGTTACCTCAGCATGGTTCAGTTTCCCCCGGTTTTATCCCAGTTACTGCCAGTACATCCCAGTTGTCACCAGCATGCATCCTATCATTCCCAGTTGCTCCCAGTGCATCCCCAGTAGGCTCTCAGCATGGGCCTGGTAGCTCCCAGTAACTCACAGTCAGGGTCCATTCACACCCACTATAATCCCAGTATGATCCCAGTCACTCCCAGTATGATGCCAGTGGCCCCCAGGGTGATCCCAGCTGCTCCCTGTCAAGGCCAGCATGACCCCAGTAGCCTCCAGTATGATCCCCGTGACTCCCAGTCTCTCCCAGTATATCCCAGTCACCCCCAGCATGCTCCCAGTCACTCCCACCTCCTCCCAGTTGCTTTCAGCAGGATTCCACATGCTGAAAGCAACTGGGAAGCACACAGCTGCTCCCAGTCAATCCCAGTATGATTCCAGTCACCCTCAGTGTGATCCCAGTGTCACCCAGTTGCCCCTAGAATAGTCCCAGTCCCTCTCAGCATGGTCCCAGTCATGCCCAGTTGCCCCCAGTGTAGATTAAGTTTCCCCAAGCATGGTCCCAGCTGTTGCCAGTGTGGTTCCAATCATGCTCTGTATGGGTACAGACACTCCCAGTATATCCCAGTTGCCCCAGTAAGGTTTTAGTTAACTCAGAATGTTCCCAGTCTTTCCCCGTTACTCCCAGTTGCCTCCTGCATGATCCCAGTTTCTGGCAGTTGCCCTAACTGTGGTTCCAGTTGCTCCCAGTATGATCCCCGTTGCTCCAGTTGTGGTCTCAGTCCCATCAGCATGGTTCCAGTACCTTCCAGTTGCTCCCAATGTGTCCACATTTTCCTCCCAGCATGGGCCCAGTAACCCCCAGTCAGGTTCCATTCACACCCACTGTAATCCCAGTGGCTCCCAGGATGATCCCAGTAGGACCCGTAGTCACTGCCAGTATGGTTCCAGTCTGTTCCAGTATGATCCCAGTTGCACCCAGTCCCCCCCAGTATGACCCCAGTCACTCCCAGATACTCCCAGGATTATTCCAGTCATGCCCAGAGTGACTCCCTGTCACTCCCAGTGTGGTCTCTGCTGCTCCCAGTCACCTCCAACATGGTTCCAGTCATGGCCAGCACCTTCTCAGTCACTCCCAGTCTGGTTCCAGTATGATCCCAGTCATTCTCAGATACTCCCAGTACTATTCCAGTCACTCCCAGTATGATACCAGGCAGTTCCATTAGGATCCCACTATGACCCTGGCATGGGCACAGCTGCTCCCATTATCATCCAACGTGGTTCCAGTTGCTCCCTTTTACCCCCACTGTGGTTTCAATCTGTCCCAATATATCCCATTTGCCCCCAGCATTTCCCAATCACTCCCAGTTGCCCTGAGTTGCTTCCATCCTGATCCCAGTTGCTCACAGCCACTCCCAGTCACCCTCAGTGCAGTCCCAGTTGCTCCAGGTGTGATCCAGTAGGATCCCAGTTGCCAACAGCGTGGTTCCAGTTGCTCTCTGTCCTTCCTGTGTGATCCCAGTTGCACCCAGTTGCCCCTAGTATAGGCCCAGTAACTCCCCATATGATCCCAGTCCCTCCCAGTTGTGTCCCAGTCATGGCCAGTTGCCCCCAGTGTAGACCCAGTCACTGCCACTCACTCCCAGTTGCCCCTGGGTGGTCCCATTTCTCCCCAGCATGGTCCCGATTGTTCCCAGTGTGGTTCCAGTCAATCCCAGTATGGTCACTGACACTCCCAGTATATCCCAGTTGCCCTCAGCATGCTTGTAGTCATTCCCAGTCACTCCCAGTTACCCCAGTAAGGTTCCAGTTCCCCCAGTACAAACCAGTCCCTGCTAGTGGTGCCACTACTGGGATCCCCCAGCCCTCTGTGCGTTCCCCCCTCCCGGCTCTCCAGGCTCCCCAGAGGAGCCCCAAGGGCTGCAAGTGCCCAGCCAGGGTCCCCAGCAAGGCCCAGTTTGGATGTGCAGCCCCCAGTGTTCCCAGTTTCCCTATCCTTTTCCCCGGGCCGGGTTCCCTCGCCCCCAGCGGGTGGGAGCAGCCGAGAGCCCCGCACTGCCCATCCCGACCTGTCCCGGCTCCATCCCCGCTGCTCCCGCGGGCTGCGAGGGCTTCGGGAACGGGGGACCCAGGGTGTGGCTGGTGCCGGAGGGAGGAGGAGGAGGGATGGGAGAGGAGGGATGAAGAAGGAGCAGGAGAAGGGTTGGGAGTAGGGGAAGGAGGTGGGGTTGGGGAGGAGAAGGAGGAGGAGGGATGGAAGAGGAGGAGTGGGTAAAAGAGGAAGCGGAGGGACAAAGGAGGATGAAGAAAAGAAAAAGGAAAAACGAGGTCAAGCACTCCCATGAATTCGCAGCCCCCCACCTGTGGGATCATCGCCCCCCATCCCGCAAGTGCCCAGGGAGGGGGAGGTCAGCCCAGATATCCTGGGGGGCTCCTGGGTTGGGTTTTTTGGGGGAAATGTTTGGAGAATGAAGGACTCCAAAGCTGAGCAGAAAATTCCCCTTGAGGGGACATTGGGGGTCCCCAGGAGGTGTTTTTTGTTGGGTCTGCCTGGGTCAGGCACTGCCAACTCCAGCCCGGAGCCAGGGGGCTGCGGGACCCCCTGGGAGAGCGGGAGGGGAGAACCTCGGGACCCCCAGAGTG
Source organism: Monarcha castaneiventris obscurior (assembly GCA_026261815.1). Taxonomy (NCBI): domain Eukaryota; kingdom Metazoa; phylum Chordata; class Aves; order Passeriformes; family Monarchidae; genus Monarcha; species Monarcha castaneiventris. The sequence goes on along the minus strand of JAMPIT010000423.1, from coordinate 535,711 downwards.
GGGAGAGCAGAGAGGGGCAATACCAGGACCAGGGGAGCCCCGGCAGTCTGGAGGAGCAAACCCCTGTGACCCCCAGGAGCCCAAAGAGGGGAGCCCAGAGAGGGGGGAGCGCTGCCATTTGTGGGACCCTCAACAGCCTGGAGAGAGTGAGGGGGGAACTCCTTGGACCCCCTGCACCCCAAAGCAGAGAATAAGGGGAGAAGGGACCCCTTGGGCCCCCAAAACCCCCAGCATCCCTAAGTGGGGAGACAGATGAGGGGGAGCTTTTCAGATTCCTGGGACTCCCAGCAGCCTGGGGAGGGCAGGGACCAAGTAGACGGGGGACCCCCAATACAAGCATGACCCCAGCAGCTGGGACAGGGGGGAACCCCCAAACACCAAGGGGAGGGACCAGAGATGGGGAACTCCTGGGAGGCTTTTTCAGGGCTGAATCTTGGTGTTTGGGAGGTTTAAATGGACTCCAGATGCCCAGAGACTTCTAGAGGTGGATTTGGGCCAGGGGGACCTTTGAAGCCAAAGCACTCATCCCTTGTTTTCCCTCCAAACCAGGATTTCCCATTCCCAACCCTTGGCTGGATGGAGGAAGAGGCTGTGAGGAAGATGCCCTGGGAGCCCCAGGCATGTGAGCAGGAAGTCAGTGCCCCTTTCCCCCTCTCTCCTGCTCCATCTCCCAGCCCAGCATCGCCCGTGGCTGCAGGACAGCCCCGCTGCCAACGCCGTCCTGCCGGGGACGGACTGGGGGCATCTCCTTCTCCTTCCCTGTGGCACGGAGGCAAATCCCATCCTCTCCTTGTCCTTCCTGCCCCAGACAAGGAGCTGAGGACAGAGCCCAGGAAGGACAAATACCCGCAGCAGAACCTGGTGGAAGAGGCCATTTTGAGCAGCTCCACGGCGCAGGAATCCAACGGGGAGGAAAAGCCCCGGAGATCCCGCAGGAGGAGGGGCTGCAAACCCAGCCCAGGGTGCTCTGAGGAGGAAAGACCCACCCTGTGCTGGGAAGGCGGCCGGAGATGCAGCCAGAGCTCGGACCTGGTGGTTCATGGGCAGCTTCACGATGGGGAGAAGCCCCACAAGTGTGGGGAGTGTGGGAAGAGCTTCAGGTACAGCTCTGACCATATCCGCCACGAGATGATCCACACTGGGGAGAGGCCCTACCGAGTGTGGGGAATGTGGGAAGAGCTTCAGCCGCAGCAACCACCTGATCCGCCACCAGATGATCCACACTGGGGAGAAGCCCTATGAATGTAGGGAATGTAGGAAGTGCTTCAGCCAGAGCTCCGACCTGATCCATCACCAGAGGATCCACACTGGGGAGAGGCCCTATGAGTGCGGGGAATGTGGGAAGAGCTTCACCCACAGCTCCAGCCTGATCCGCCACCGGCGCATCCACACTGGGGAGAGGCCCTACGACTGTGCGGAATGTGGGAAGAGGTTCAGCTGCAGCTCCAACCTGATCATCCACCAGATGACCCACATGGGAGAGAGGCCCTACGAATGTCCCGAGTGTGGGAAGAGGTTTCAGACCAGCTCCCATCTCCTCAAGCACCAGTGGATTCACACAGAGGAGAGGCCCTTCCGCTGCCTCGACTGCAGGAAGGGATTCAGGTGCAACTCCAACCTCGTCAGGCACCGGCGCATCCACACTGGGGAGAGGCCCTACAAGTGTCCCCAGTGTGGGAAGAGCTTCTCCCGCAGCTCTCACTTGACCAGACACCAACAGAGGCACCGGTAAGGGCAGCCCTGCGAATGCCCTGACTGCAGGAAGAGCTTTGTCCTTTTTCCTCTGCTCCAACTTCATCCCCCATCAGAGGACCCACGTTTGGCAGAGCCCTGGTGGCCCACATTCCCCATGATCCAGGTCGGGAAGGCCCCAGGCTGGTGCTCTCCACGTCCTCCTGGATCCCCGTGGGCACCTGGGTGAAGGCAGGGGCAGGAACATCCATTGGGACTCAGATCAACATTGGAAATTCATTGGGAAAAACTGATTTTTTAACTTTACACTTGTCGTGGGTTAATCAAAACTTGACAGACAGCCCTCTAAGCCAATGCGCTTCTCTAAATTTTACATATTTAACCCTGAGGGAAGGCGGGATTTTTGGGGGAGGCAGTCTGCCGAGCTGAGGTGAGTGCAGGGCAGAGAGGGAGGGGCCCTCGTTTCCCGGCCTGTGGGCCTGGGTTCGGGGTGCCCCTGCCCCTGCCCTCCTTTCCCTAGTGAGGGAAGGGGGGGCCCCCGGCTCCCATCCCAGCTCGGTGCGGGGACGGGAGGCATGGAGGGGTGGCCCCCGTCCAGCCGTGCAGCCCGTGGGGCCAGAGACTGCTGCCCCTGCCCCGCCCCGGCCTCCTGCCCCTTTTCCTGGTGAGAAGGGGGAGGGGGGCGCCCGGCCCGTGAGGCTGGGAGGGGGCACTCCTGCCCTGCCGCTCTGCCTTCTGCCCCTCGGGGATTTTTGCTGCAGCACAGACTCAGATTTATAAGAGGGGAGATGTTCTCCTGAGCTGCAGGGGTGGCTGCCGGCTCCAGGGCTGAGGTCGTCCAAGATAGAGCCTTCGAACAGCCAGTAAACTTCGCGGCGAACAGAGGAAAGACACCCTCTCTCCACACAGTGCAGCGCGGCAACAGAGGCAGAGGGAACACCCTGAACATGGCGGCTTCAAAGCCAGGGAGAAGGAGAAGGCGGAGTCACGTGGGACAGAGCTGCTCGGGCAGCGCTGTGTGACTCGCGCGGGAAGCCTAAACATTTCCCTGCCTTGCTGTGGGATGAACTATTAATATTACAAACTGTTACGTCTCTTTAGTTCATGTTAAATGGGGGAAATGGGCATTTTTATCAAATGGCTTGTAACGAGGGTGAAGAGTGCCGAATGCCAGGATATGTATGAAAGCAGGGAAAGGCTTTCAAGACCTGGTGGCAGAGGAAGGCCTTACGTTCCTTACGTTCAAGCCGAAGGGGAAAATGTTTCATCCTTCAAAATCCCATGTAAAAGCTTGTTGTATTAGCAGTCGTAAGGGCTGTGAGGGCTCATGAAAAGAGATGCGTTACACTGTAGCAGAGAATGTTTAATTGTAAGCAACTCTGCAAAAAGTGGCAGTTTGGAAAACCACACAAGAAAGGGGAAACCCCTTTCTCCCCCTTTCCTAGGACTGTGACCCTGATTTTGGGGAAGGGGAAAAGTGGGGGTAAGCTCTGAAAGTTTGTTCTGTTTGTTCTTAACAGCTGGGTGTTAATTAAACTTTTTTTCCTTCTTTCAAGTTGTGTGCCTGCTTTGCTTTCCTCCTAACAGCTTATCTCACTGCAAGGACATCAGGGGAAGGGCTAATGCCCACAGTTAACCCTTAAACCACTACACAAATTTGTGTTCTGCCCAGTTAACGAGCCAACCCGCAACACTCAGATCTTACATTATTAGACAGCACTCAAAGATAACACACTGAGCTCTGATTATATCTTCCACATCCTGATTTCGTGGTTACCAAACTGGCCCTGGATTAAAGAATTGTTTATAGTAATTGTAATTATATTTCTTGTTTATATAAACTATTGTTAGATGTGTACTGCTCGTAGACACATATTATTAGTAGATATTTAGAATATTTAGAATAGAGTCTCGACAAGGTAGAGGCCTTGTCAAGCCTCTAAAGAGGGGGAATGATGCCTTAGGTTTTAACTTTCATATTTTTCAAATCCTGCACTGCCTAGTTTGTAACTCTGAAGTTTCTTGTAGCCTGTTAACTTCTGCTCTCTCATGCTAGGCAGACATAACAAAGCCTCTCCAGGCCTGCTCTCCAAGGACACTCAGACCGTACTAGGCCCAAAAAGTATAAACCAAAAGGCTCTAAAGAGGGGGCAAGCTTGGGGAAATTACATCATTAACTGAAGCTTTAATTGAAGAATTAACCCTGATATGCAAATGAACCAAACTTCTAAAAGTGTGAAGAATTTGTGACCTGCAGTCCATCTTGGGGTCCATTTTGGCAGCAGCCTCTGGACTCCCCAGGGTACCTTAGAAGGCCCTTCAAAGAAATACCTACCTTTATTCCCTTATTCTTGTCTAATTTCTGTGTTTTAGGGGGCCACTTCAGGCATCAGTGAGTGCACAAAAACCTCTCAGAGACTCAGTATGGGAAGGAAAACCCAAAGTACCTTCAAAACCTGGAGTATCTCAAAGCATTAATGAGCCCCACTGAGTGTCAATGCAAAGCTCTCAAGGGACTCATTAAAGCCGAAAGTTGGAGGCCATGATTGCACAAACTTCTCACAGAGTCAGTGTGGAAATTACCGTAAAAAAACTTCAGTACCCTGAAGCATTAATGAGCCCCAGTGAGTGTTGTTACTGACAAAGAATCTCCAGGGGCTCATTAGGGCAGATAATTGGAGGCCAGGATTGCAGGAAGCTCTCAGAGAGTCCCAGGCAAAAGCCAAAGCCAAAGTGCTTGGAAAAAGCTGCAGTCCCTGGGAGCATTGAGGAGCCCCCCAGGGCCATTCCTGAGCAAGGCTCCCCAGGGACTCCTTGCAGCAGATCCCTGAGGCCACTGGCATGTGGGGGGGATGCTGAGGGCAGCACAAGGGGGTGACAGTGCCCAGCCTTGCTGGGGCTGTGCCAGGAGGCCCCAGGGCCTCAGGACAAGGTGTGTCCTCACAGCCCTTGCTGGCACAGACGCTGCTGTGCCCCAGGGCACCAAGACTTGGCTTCTCTTTGTCCCCACCTGGCATCCCTGCCTCCAGTTCTCTGCTCTGACTGCAGCCTGGGGACACTTTCTCACTCCTGTCCCTCACCGGGACCCATTAAAACTTCAAGAAACTTTGGAGTTCAACTCTGACTTGAATTCTTGAGAGGTTTCTGCAAGTTCCTGTGAGGGCCTGATGTTCAGGGCCTCAGCAGCAAGGCCCGAGAGGGTCATGAAAGTCCTTGTGCTGTGTCTGTGCTGCTGAGCTGGGGGGGGCTCCTGGCACAGAGGCAGCTCCTGGCAAGCGGCAGAGCTGCAGAGAGACAGCTCTGGCCAGGAGCAGCTCCTGTGCACAGCCCAGCAGGGCTGGGGCACTGCCTGCAGCCAGCCCGGGCACAGCACAGAGGCACCCAGGCCTTCAGCTCAGCCTGGGCTGGGAGCACAGAGCAGAGCTCACTCCGGACTCAGCACAGGAGAAATCCTCACAGTGTTGCAAACAGTCCTTGTCTGGCTGTGGGAAGAGAAGCTGCAGCTCCTGGAGGCATCTCCTGAAGCTGGCCCATGGCACAGCTTTCAGGAGCTTTCCGGAGGACTCTCAGGGTTGCTGCAGTGTGGGGGATGTGGCCCTAGGGCAGGGCTGGGTTTCCCTGCTGCAGCAGCCCAGGCCCAGCACAAGGCAGCTCCCTGTTGCCAGGCTCTGCTGCAGGGCTGAGCAGCCGGGGCTGCAGCCAGGGGTGCCCAGGGCTGTCCTGCAGAGCAGGGTCCTGCAGCCCAGGGCGCTGTGCTGGCCCAGGGACTCTGCTGCCTGCCAGGGGCAGCTCTCAGCCGGCCCGGGGAGCTGCTGCCAGCGCTGGGGGAGAAGCTGTGGGGGGAAGGAGCCACCCTGAGCAGGGCAGCTGCTGCTGCTGAGAGCTGCTGCCTGGGGCAGGGCTGCTCCCAGCTCCACACCAGCCTGGCCACAGCTCCGGAGGACACTTCCCAAAGAAGGTGAGCCTGGGATTGCTGTAAAGATCAGGAGCTTTCCTGAGACTGTTTCAATTTCCTGCTTGGATCAGGGTGGGAAGGTTGGGGAATGAGGGAAGCAGAACAGGAACTGTAATTCCAGAATGCCAGAACATTCTGAGTCTCTGCCCTGCCCTCTCAGGCACAGCAGCACAACATCTTCTCTTGTTTCTGCACTCCTCTGCTATTGTCACTGTTATCTGGTGCTCTCAGGGAGGCTCTGGGCTCTGCAGCAGCTGAGTCAGGCTCTGCCCTTGGGATTCCTGCCAGGCAGGGCTGTCCATGGGAATGGGGTGTCCAAGCTTCCCTGTACCGGGTGGGGCTGTGGGCAAAGCAGTCCATGGCAAAGGGGAATGAGCTGAGCCTCCCTCCCTGAGATCCCATCATGGGCACAGACGGGGCTCTCCTCGCTGTGTCCTCCCAAGCTCTGAGCTGCCCTCCTGGGTGCAAATCTGTGCCAGAGCCTCTCGGAGTGCCCTGAGTGTCCCCCGGGGAAGTGCAGAGATGCCACAGCTGAGGAAATGCTGCTGGGTTTGCCAAGGGCTCCGTGAGTGTCCCTGGCAGAAGGGGGGTGCTGAGACCTTGCCCAGAGCCCTTTAGAGAGGGTGAGACATTCAGGGATCCCTCTGCTCTGGGCAGGGTCTGGATTATCCCAGGGTGAGCCGGGAGTGGGACTGTGCTCTGATTGCAGCCAAAGGGGCAAGCCCAGGGCAGTTGGGAACGAGCCCATCCAGCCCCTCACGTTGCCCTGAGCCACAGGGAATCCTTTGCCTCTCACCTGTCTCAGTGGCAAACTGGGAGTGCAGCAGAAATGCTGGGGATCTCTGACCTCAGAGAGCCAGGAATGATGTGTGGGTAGGAAAGCATTTCCCTACATCTCCTCCCTGCCATCCCTGTCCTGTAGAGCTGGGAGTGCAAATGGTACCAAGCCTGTGTGCATGAGGAGTGATTCCACTGACAAATCCTGACTATCCAGCCTTGTCCCTCTGCCACACGGCCACAAACCCAGGGCAGCGGGGCAGGGATGGCTCCTCGAGAGCCCCATGCACAGGCCTGACTGCTCCTGGCACCCTCAGACAGCACAGCTGGAGCTCAGTCAGGGAGCTGGGTGAAGGTTTTCCCAGAGCAGGAACAAGGGTGGGTGAGTGCCAGCGGGACAGTCTGCAGGGAATGGCCCAGGTTTGGCTCCAAGCAGCCTGTGCTGACTTGTCCCTGTCCTTTCTCCATGAACAGGTGCCTGTGCCCAGAGCCAGCAAATGTCCAACAGCAGCTCCATCAGCCACTTCCTCCTGCTGGCATTGGCAGACACGCAGCAGCTGCAGCTCCTGCACTTCTTCCTCTTGCTGGGCATCTCCCTGGCTGCCCTCCTGGGCAACGGCCTCATCATCAGCGCCGTAGCCTGCGGCCAGCACCTGCACACCCCCATGTTCTTCTTCCTGCTCAACCTGGCCCTCACCGACCTGGGCTGCATCTGCACCACTGTGCCCAAAGCCATGCACAATTCCCTCTGGGGCACCAGGCACATCTCCTACTCAGCATGTGCTGCTCAGCTATTTATTTTTGTCTTTTTTATGGGAGCAGAGGTTTCCCCCCTGACCATCATGCGCTACGACCGCTACGTGTCCATCTGCAAACCCCTGCACTATGGGACCCTCCTGGGCAGCAGAGCTTGTGCCCACATGGCAGCAGCTGCCTGGGCCAGTGCCTTTCTCAATGCTCTGCTGCACACAGCCACTACATTTTCCCTGCCCCTGTGCCAGGGCAATGCCCTGGGCCAGTTCTTCTGTGAAATTCCCCAGATCATGAAGCTCTCCTGCTCCAAATCCTACCTCAGAGAACTTTGGGTTTCTTTTTTTACTACCTGCTTAGCATTTGGCTGTTTTGTGTTCATTGTTTTCTCCTATGTGCAGATCTTCAGGGTTGTGCTGAGGATCCCCTCTAAGCAGGGACGGCACAAAGCCTTTTCCACGTGCCTCCCTCACCTGGCTGTGGTCTCGTTGTTCCTCAGCACTGCAGCATTTGCCTACCTGAAGCCCCCCTCCATCTCATCTTCTTCCCTGGATCTGGCCCTGTCAGTTCTGTACTCGGTGGTGCCTCCAGCCCTGAACCCCCTCATCTACAGCCTGAGGAACCAGGAGCTCACAAACTCTCTGAAGAAACTGATTGCTGGTTTGCAGAAACCCTAAACTGATTCTTTTCTGCTCCAGAACCTCTAGAATGTAACTCATTTCAATCTCAGCCTTTTTTCTCTTATTTTTATGTTCTTCATGGTTGCAGTTTTTTGTTCTTTTCCCACTACTGTAATATTTTCCACAAGTGAATATCATTACCCATAGCAATTTTTATCATTATTAACCTTTCTTTTGTAACCTCACATTGTTCTGTTTTCTGTGCATTAAATACAATAAAGTACTCTGCCCTGATCTTTTTTTCCAAGATGCTTCTTCAGACCCCTGACTGTAGGCACAATGATTTTTGTGCAGAGGTGGAGGGAAAGAACTCTAGTAGAGCAGCACAGTCAGGCCTAAGTTCTTCCCCAGGGGCAAGCAGCCCACGTGTGGAGCATCTCCCTGTGCAGGCTCCGAGGGCTCTGCAGGCAGGAGCGGCACTGCCCTCCAGCACACGGCATTCCTGCCTTTCCCGGAGCACAGGGCACAGCTGGGCAGTGGGATGCGGCCCGAGGCACAAACACCTCCAGGGGTCACCCCTGGGAGCTGCCTTCACCGTTTCCATGAGCATCGAGCAGAGAAACCAGTGCTCGGCCACAGGTGCCCAAGCAGGAGACGGGGGACACGCAGAAGTTAAAGAAGGCAAAGTGAAAAGATAAATGTGGATAAAAGGGGACTGGGACAATCAGACAACACCAAGGGAGTCTTCCCTGCTGGGAATGGGGAATGTCCTCAACCTTCAGAAAAATCTCTTCCTCCCCTCTCTTGTGACCCACCCCCGTTCCCTGCACCTTTGGCACGTACAGAGTGTTTCCTGCTGGTGACCAGCACTGGCTGTGCCAGCCCTGCTCTCTGCAACGCTCATGGGCTGGAAGGGCTGTCTCCAGCAAACACTGCACCGTGGCTCGGGGGAGTTCTGTCATCCACACTCGGCATTTCCTTCTTGTTCTGACACTTCTGACACTTTTGGTAGCCCCAACACACTCCACCAGTTCTTCTGTGCTCAGTCCCCAGTGCTGCAGCTCTCCTGCAGTGACACCATGACACTCCTGCTCTTTGCTTTCCCAGCCTGATTTTTAGATCCAGTTTTCCCCTCCCATGTTCACAGGTGCATCCTGTGGGTCCTTCAGAGCTCCATCCTGGGGCAGCTCCTGCCCAGCCTGGGCAGGCACAAGGTCTCTCCCCTGCTCCTGACCTCACCAGTGCCACTGTTTCCTGCAGCACCCTCAGCCTTGCCCAGCACAGCCTCCTGAGACACTTTGACCCAGCCCTTTCCTCCATCATCCTCATGCACCTGCTCAACCCCCTTGGCCTCAACCTGAGGGGCAGAAACATCCAGGGCAGGGAGGCTCCAGGGGAAATGCTCAGGAGAGCCGTGGGCTGCACAGAGAGACATTGCAGTGGTGGGTCTGTGGGGAGAAATCACAGCTGCCTCCCTTCGGAATCGCCCCCAGGACCTGGACAGGGCTGTGCTGTGTTCTGGGCACTGAGATGGAACTGAGGGATGTGGAGAAGGCCTTTGGGGTCAGGGATGTTGGGAAGGCTGGGCAGTGTCCCTGTGGGACCTCTCTCAAAGACCCTGGAAAGGCCAGAGCCATCCCAGAGGGTCCTGGGCACTCGGGAAGGGCAGATACGGAACCAGTCTGCAAACAGGGCAGGGAGGGGACTGGGAGAGTCCCAGACTGGTCAGGCTCATCAGGGAAGGAGAGGTGGCAAATCCTCCTGCAGCCATTCCGGGCACTGGCAGGACAAGGCAGGGATTGCAGAGCCCCTGTGGGAGGAAAAGAAGGGGATGTTGTGTGCCCAGACTTCAGCCAGGCCTGTGCCAGGGTCTGCTGGGGTCTCCTCAGAGCCCCGTTGGTGAGAGCTGGGCTGAAGGGGTGGAACATGGGGTGGGTGGGAATTTGGCTGGACAATGAGGGTCAAGTGTCACCCGTGGTACAGAGTCCTCTTGGCAGCCACTCCCTGGTGACATCCCTGAGTGACCAGCCCTTGGCTACTGTGCAACATTCAGATATTCTCTCTGTACCACGGGACAAAATGCACTTCCAAGTCCTTTGTGGGCAATGCCAAACTGATGCCTGGAGTGGCCACCTAAAAACAGAGACTAGACAAGAATAAGGGAATAAAGATGGGTATTTATTTGAAGGGCCTTCAAGGTACACCTTGGGCAGTCAAAAAGGCAACACCCAAGATGGACCCCGAGTCACAGGGTCTTCACACTTTTATAGGTTTGGTTCATTTGCATATCAGGGTTAATTCTCCAATTAAAACTTCAGTTAATGATGTAATTTCCCCAAGTTTACCCCCCTTCTTAAGATGTTAGGTTACACATTTTGGGCCTAGGACAATCTGGGTGTCCTTGGAGAGCAAGCTTGGAGAGGCCTGTTATGTCTAACCAGCCTGAGAGAACAGCAGCTAACAGGCCACAAGAAACTTCTGGGTTACACACTAGGCGGTACAGGATTTGAAAACTATAAAAGTTAAAATCTAAGGTATCAAAATTGCTGGGAGCCCTTGAGCAGCCTCATCTGGTTAATGCTGCCTGCTAGAGAAAAGCTGAGCAAAAGGACACTGGTGGGTTAAATGTGTCCGGCCATCGGGGCCCAGCAAGCCTCTCTCTCCCTCTCTCTCTGTGATGACCCAAACTCAAGGGGAAGGAAACACCCAAGTTTTGTAGATGCTCGTGGCTGAATGAAATGAAAACACTCAGAGAGTTCTCAAAGGCCTAGGAAGTTTTATTAATTAATTCCTCATTTGGCATAGAAATGGGTCTGTCAGTGCCTGAGCTACGTAAGGCCATGGCAGTGGGTTTTGTATAAAGGCACAAGAGGGAAGGTGAAAGGGAAGAAAGAGAGAGACACAGAGAGACACAGAGACTGAGGCAGAGAGGTGAACCAAAGAGGGGCAGAGAGAAAAAAAACAAGAGAGAGAGAGAAAAAGAGATCCCCAGTCCTGGTTCCAGCACTGATCAGCCCATGGGATGTGCAGGGTGCTGGGCACACGTGTGCTGGGGCTCTGTGGGAGGACCTTTTCATTGGTAAGGGTTCCCTGCCCTGGAGATAAGTGTCTCACTTCCTGTGCAAATCAGTTATCACGTGCAGTTCGTTCTGCTAAACCTCTCTGGAAATGGCTCAGAGGCTTTGGGGTCTTTGGTGGTCTTGATCCCCCCCCCCCAGTCCATGCCCACTTCTCGACCTCATTCCTGTGCTTGTGCCGTGCTGTGCTTATGCCCAGGAGCCAGAGCAAGGATGTTTCTCCTGGAAAAGTGCTGCCTTTATCCGCATGGCCCCTTCTCCAGCCACAGCCTGCTCTCCCTCACAGCGTGGTATTGCCAGGAATCCTTGGCTGTGCTCACCAACGATCCTTGGTTGGTCCCGCAGCCGTCCAGCGTTGGATGTTTGGAACACACAAACCAGTTCTGATCTGGGCTTCTGCACGTCCTCAGCAGGGCCTCAAAAGGCAAAGGCCACATGTGGAAGCGAAGAAATAACAAATGAGATCAATTCTCTACTTCCCATCAGCAGACAACGTGCAGCCACCTCCTGGCAGGAAAGGATTGAGTACATGTACTCCGTGCTTTGTATGGGAAATGTCTTCACAAAAACATCCACAGCCCTCCCTGCCACACCCATCCCCTTCCTTCCCCCAGTTCATTGCTGACCATGAGGTCCCATGGAATGGGAGATGCCTTGGGTCAGTCCAGCCCAGCTGTCCCCTCCCTGTGCCCTCGGGAACACTTGTCCACCCCCAGCCCATGGTTTGGGGGGGGCTGCAGAGGTGCCTCATGTGGGGCCAGCCCTGCTCAGGGACAGCCAAAGCCTTGGGCTGGGACCAGCCCCACTGCAGCCACGAGTGCCAAGCACAGCAGCACAGGGGCTGCTCTGGGCAAAGGGAACTCCATCCCAGCCACAGCCAGGCCAAGGGGGCTCAGGGGGCTCTTCCCACCTCTGTCATTCCACCATTCAATGAATCTTTTCCCTGCAGAGCTCTGTGGAGACACAAGTGACAGAGAGGCAGAAGCAGAGCTCTAAAATGCACTGGGATAAACACAGCAGCTGCTGTGAGGAATGAACCCTCCCACGGCAGTGCTGGGGCAGGAGAAGCACCCAGAGGGAGGATGAGCTCAGGCCATGTGTGTGTGTCCCAGGGCACAGAGGGTGAGGCTGGGCAGAGCTCAGGGCAGGGCTGGCAATGGCAGGGCAGAGCCGGGGGCAGCGAGATTGTCCATTGGGACACAGCGCAGCCTCATGGAACTCAGCAGAGCCTTGTGACAACATGGAATCTCATGGAACCACGGCTCCACTTGGACCACGTGGGGCCTCATGGGACACAGCTGCCACTGGGCCACTGCCAGCTCTTGTGGAATCCAGTGTCCATTGGGACACAGCGCAGCCTCCTGGAAACCTGGAGACCACTGTGGGCAATGGAATCTCATGGAACCAAGGGTCACTTGTGACAGAGAGGGGCCACATGGAACACAAGGGCCACCAAAACATTGCCAGGCCTAGCAGAAACAAGGTGCCATTGTGGCAGAGCAAGGCCTCATGGGACCTAGGAGAGCACAGGGTCACAATGGATGCTCATGGAACCAAGGCCCCATTGTGACACAGCGCGGCCTCATGGATCACAGGAGAGCACAGTGACGCCATGGAATCTTGGGGAACCAAGTCTCAATTGTTACACAGAGGGGCCTCATGGACCCCAGGAGACCATTGTGACACCGTGGAATCTCATGGAAGCAAATGTTCACTGTTTGATGTTGTGGCCTCAGAGCGCTGGAGACCATTGTGACACAATGGGAAAATCTGGAACAAAGGCTCCCTAGTGACACAGCAGGGCCTCATGGAATCCAAGAGAGCATTCTGATGGAATGGAAACTCGTGGAACCAAGTGTGCACTGTTTTACAGGGGGGCCTCATGGAACCCAGGAGATCACTGTGTCACAATGCAGTCTTGGGGAACAAAGTGTCAACTTCAAGTACAGCAGGGCCTCATGGAAGCCAGGTGCCACTTGGATATTGCCAGGGCATGTGGATCTCAGTGTCCATTGTGACACTGCACAGCCTCATGGAACTCAGCAGACCATTGTGACAACAGAGTATCTTATGGATCCAAGGCTCTACATTGACAAGGCAGCGTCATGGGACACAGGTGCCACTGGGCCATTGCCAGCTCTTGTGGAATCCAGTGTCCATTGGGACACAGCGCAGCCTCAGGGCAACATGGGGACCACTGTGACGCAATGGAATCTCATGGAACCAAGGGTCAGTCATGAACACAGCATGGCTTCATGGAACCCAAGTGCAACTGGGACCGTGCCATGGCTCATGGAAGCAAGGGGCCATTGTGACACAGCAGGGCCTCTTGGAACCCAGGAGAACATGGTGGGGCAATGGAATCTCATGGAACCAAGTGTCAGTTGTCACAACAGCCGGGCCTCATGGAACCCATGTGCCCGTTGTGACTCCATGGAATCTCATGGAACAAACTGTCAGGTGTAGCACAGCAGGGCCTCAGGGAACAACGGTGCCACCGGGACATTGCCACTGCTCATGGAACCAAGTGTCCATTATGACACAGTGTTGGGGTTTTTAGGAGTTCTCCTGTTTTCTTTTTCTCTTAAAGAATTTTCCCCATATATGTTGCCAGGGCACAAATTACTGGGTGCTTAAGTGAAACAAAAGACCTGGCCACAGGGGCCAGGTCCAACTGGCCACCCTTTTGTCACTTGGGAGTTGGGACACCCAGGGGCTGGCTGGTGTTCTCAGCGTTCAGACAGGGAGCTGCCTGCCATTGCAGTGGATGGTCTTCATCAGCACTGCAAAGCTTCTGCTTTTTTTCGGCTGCTTGCTTTCTACGGGAGAACCCCCTGGATTCCCAAGCCTGCCTTTCCCTGTCCCGCTGGGAGCTGGGCCGCTGTCGCTCTGTCCCCGCTGCTGCTCGGAGCTGTCGCTGCTCTGTAGCTCGCACGCTCTGCCAGCTGAGACCTGCCAAGGTTCCTGCTGCAGCACTGCAGTTTGATACATCTCACTGCCACCCGGGATCTGTGCTCGTCTCTGCTGTTCCAGCCTGCTGCTCCTGAGGGTCCGGCCGGACACCAGGATCAGCTGCCCAGGGGTTTGTGAAGCTTTTTATCCATCCCTTCCCGGGAGCCCAGGCCGCCATTGCCGTGTGCTGCCCGAGCTCGCTGCGGAGCGCCCCCTGCAGCCGCGGGGGAACCATCGCACCCGCCCTGCTCACCGGGAGCCACCAGCGCCCCTGCCGGCCGTGAGCGGAACTGCACCCAGGGGAAAGGGCCTGAGGCCGAGAGAGGCCGCACTGGGTTTGTGCTGCTGTTTGCTGTCACTGCCACAGCTATTGCTGTTTTTTTGTGCTGTTATACATATATATATATTAGTAAAGAACTGTTACTCCTATCCCTCATATCTTTGCCTGAAAGCCCCTTAATTTCAAATTTATAAAAATTCAGAGGGGAAGGGGGTTGCATTTTCTATTTCAGGGGAGGCTCCTGCCTTTCTTGTCTGACAGCTGTCTGTCAAACCAAGACAAAAGTAGAGCTGTGATCATAGTAATAATTGTAATTATGATACTTTCCTTTAAGCTGCATAAAAACCATGATTGCTAATGCAAGGCGAGGAAGAGAAGACAAGCTTCACAAAGGCGGGGGATGTTATCAGATGATAAATTTTCCACACCTGTTGAGCTGATACAATGCTTGTTCTTCAAAACCCACTGGCCCATGGAACTGCACACTGCCCACTGTGTAAGAAGGAGAACTGGAAAGCGACCAGCCTCAGTTGTGAACTTTTACCAGTTCACTGGGCAGTCAGGTGGGACTTTGGGGTCACCGACCACCAGGGACCACAAAGAGACCCCAGAACAGAAGAACGCATATGTAAAGGGGAGGGAAAATATGTTAATGATTTTGGGGAAATGATTATCATCTGTGTGTTTATTCTGGGACAATCGCTGAATATGTCTGTAAAACACAGGAAACAGGAACTTTCCAGTCCTCAGCATGCATGGCTTTAGGAGGAGCTATCCCCTCATCCAGCCAGCCAAATAAAGAATGCTGCTTCTTATTCTTAGTGCTACATTGGTGTTAAGGAGGTTTCTTTGTTTTTACTGACTTTTTTTAACAGTCTCACAGTGGTGTCCCTTCTTCCCTGAGGCCTTGCAGTGTCACAGTGGTCTTGATTCCATGGGGCCCAGCAATGCCACAATGATTCCCTTGGTTCCACGAAGCACTGCAGTGTCACAATGGCCCCTGTGTTGCACAAGGCCACCAAGTGTCAGTACTGATTCTAAGGTTCCGTGGGGCCCTGCAGTGCCACAATGGATTCCATTGTTTCACAATGGGCTGCAGCATCACCATGGCCTCTTGGTTCCTTGGAGCCCCACAGTGACACAGCAGCCCCTTGGTTCTGTGAAGCCCTTCAGTGTCAGAATGGTCTCCTTGGTTCCATCAGGCCCAGCAGTGTCACAATGGTCTCCATGATTCCATGAGGCCCAGCAGTGTCAAAATGCCTTGGTTCTGTGGGGCCCCACAGTGTCACAATAGCCCCTTGGTTCTGTGGGGCCCCACAGTGTCACAATGGCCCCTTGGTTCTGTGGGGCTCCACAGTGTCACAATGGTCCCCCTGGTTCTGCAGTGTCACAAAGGTTACTTGGCTCCTCAAGGCTCTGAAGTATCAGAATGGTCTCCCTTATCCCATGAGGCCCTGCAGTTCCACAATGGTCTCCTTGGTTTCACAAGGCCCTAGAGTGTCATAATGGTCTCCATGGTTTTATGAGGCCTTTCAGTGTAACAATGGTCTCCATGGTTCCCAATTGTCACAATGGGCCCATTTTTCCATTAGGTTTTGCAGTGTCACAAGGTTCTTGTTGGTTCGGGAGTGTCGCACTGGACCCTTGATCCCATGGGGGCCCATAGTGTCACAATGGTTTCCATGGTTCCATGAAGCCCCAGTGTCACAATGATCTCCTTGATTCCATGGGGCCCCACAGTGTCACAATGTTCCCTTGATTCCATGAGGACCCACAGTGTCACAATGGTCTCCTTGATTCCATGGGGCCCCACAGTGTCACAATGGTCTCCTTGGTTGGGGCCCCACAGTGTCACAATGATCTCCTTGATTCCACATGGGCCCATTGTGTCACAATGGTCTCTTATGTCCCACAGGGTGACAATGGACCCTTGGTTACGCCAAGTCCCACAGTGTCACAAGGAACACTTGCAGGGCTGGAAAACCTCTGCTCTGGAGCCAGGCTGGGAGAGCTGGAGCTGTTCAGCCTGGGGGAGAGAGGGCTCCAAGGAGACATGAGAGCCCCTTCCAGTGCCTAAAGGGGCTCTGAGAGAGCTGGAGAGGGACTTTGGACAAGGTCTGGAGTGACAGGACAAGGGGGAATGTCCATGAGGGGAAGGAGGGCAGGTTTAGATGGGATATTGGGAAGAAATTCTTCCCAGTGAGGTGGAGAGGTCCTGGCACAGGTTACCCAGAGAGGCTGCAGACTCCCCACCTCTGGAGGTGTTCAAGGCCAGGCTGGATGGAGCAGTCTGATCCAGTGGAAGGTGTCCCTGCCCATGGCAGGAGATTGGAACCTGATGATCTTTAAGGTTCCAGCCCAAGCCATTCTATGATTTAGATTCTCCTCCCCACCCTCCATTCAGCAGCAGGGTGACATGTTCCTTTTGCAGCCATTTACTGCAAACACAGAGACTGAATTCACGTCGCTCTGGATGTTGCCTGCAGCCTCCATCAGCTCCAGCTGGACTTTGGCTTTCCTAAACACATGAACACAGGCTCAGGTCAGATTTCTGAATGCCTCCTCCCAGCCTGTCCTCGCTTCTACCTCCTTGTCGCTGTGTTGTGGCTTATGCCTGGGATTTGTGCCTGAGGCAGCACAGCCCCCCTGCCCAGCACAGGCCCCACACCCCCCTCAGCAGACATGGCACAGCACGGGGTGTGTTTGGGTGGGCAAGTGTTCCCCACCAGAGTGTCCATGCCAGACCTCAGTGTCCAGTCCCACCACCCCCATCCCGTGCCAGAGTTCACAGAGAGCCCTGCTCTGGGATCTGCCGAGGTCTGGGTGAGGAGGGAGCCTGGGGCAGGGCTGACGCTGCCCCTACATCGATGCTGAACTCAGCAGGAGGAAGGAGATGACCACAGAACTAAGACACCAAAAAACTGGGGTGAGTGGCCAGATCTGAAAGCGGCCAATGGAAGAGGCTGGAGGGGTGATCAAAGCCCTGGGGCACCTTCTCGGACTGTCCATGCCAGCAAGGGCCCGGAGCGGCCCCCTCAGTGCTGCACCTGCCTGTGTGAGATCCCTGCCAGGGGACTGGCACAGCACCACACACCCGCTGGAACGTGTCCTGGCCCTGCAGAGTCACAGAGCTCAGCTGATACGGGTGGGTTTCAACTCCTGGGCACTGCCCAGCCCAGCCCAGCCCAGCCCAGCCCAGCCCAGTCCAGCTCTGCCCACCTCCCCTGCCCTCACCCCAGCCCAGCCCAGCCCAGCCCCACCCAGCCCAGCAGCCCGTTCTGGGTGAGCCCCATGGCAGTGCCAGCCCCGGGGTGCTCCAGCACTGGGGGCACTCCCCTCACTGCTCAGACCCTCTGAAGGGCCCAGCAGCTGCCGAGGGGCAGAGAGGGAGGTCAGCCTCCACAGCAGCCCCAGGGCTGGATCTCCCCATGGCAGGGGAAATGGAGCTCAGGGACAGCACAGAACTCCCGGTCCCGGCTCCAGAAGATGCCCAGCACAGGCTGCCTCTGCCCGCTCAGTGCCAGCCCCTCTGCCCAGGCCAGCACAGCACAGCAGCCCTGGGCAGGGCACAGAGGGGCCCGGCCAGAGCCGCTGCCAGCAGCAGCAGCTTCCTCTGGATTGCACCCTGCAGGCACAGAAACGCTCCCTCACTCTTCTCCCTGGACATCCCTTTCCCCACCTGAGGTGTCCTGGCCGGCCAGGCTGGCTTGTCCTGCTGCCCAGCCCCTGCTCCCCACAGGGCCCTGAGCTGGCACTGCTGCTCTGGACACAGCCGCTTCTGCTGCTCTCCATGGCCAGGGCTGCAGGGAAGCAGCAGCCCCAGGGGGAAGGAGCAGAAAGGCTCTGGGCACTGAGGCCCACAGGGGCACCCCAGGGTCCACAAGTTCTTTGTGTGGCAGCTGAGCCTGTGAGCCCTTGAGCCCTCCCAAGTGCTGGGGCTGCAGCTCCAGAGGAGATGTGACAGATGGGAACAGAGACAAATAATTTCTGCTGGACTCTCTAAAGTGTACGTTTGTACAGAGAGCCTGGATCCACATGTACAGGATGTGTCTGGGGTCAGATAACACTGGAAGAGGGATAACAAAAATATTATTAAGCTGAAAATACTATTTGCTGTATAATGAAGAAAGGAAAAATAAGACATATGATCTAAAGAGTTTTTCATATTCCCTATGGATTCTCCAGTAGTCAAAGGCCACAGAGTTTCCTCAGGGTCTCCTTGAGCTCCTGGTTCCTCAGGCTGTAGATGAGGGGGTTCAGAGCTGGAGGCACCACCGAGTACAGAACTGACAGGGCCAGATCCAGGGATGGGGATGAGATGGAGGGGGGCTTCAGGTTGGAAAATACGGCAGTACTGACAAACAGGGAGACCACAGCCAGGTGAGGGAAGCACGTGGAAAAGGCTTTGTGCCGGCCCTGCTCAGAGGGGATTCTCATCACGTCCCTGAATATCTGCACATAGGAGAAAACAATGAACACAAAACAGCCAAGTCCTAAAGTGGCACTAAAAGTAAGAACTCCAAGTTCCCTGAAGTAGGATTTGGAGCAGGAGAGCTTGAAGATTTCTGGGATTTCACAGAACTGGCCCAGGGCATTGCCCTGGCACAGGGGCAGGGAAAATGTATTGGCTGTGTGCAGCAGAGCATTGAGAAAGGCACTGGCCCAGGCAGCTGCTGCCATGTGGGCACAAGCTCTGCTGCCCAGGAGGGTCCCGTAGTGCAGGGGTTTGCAGATGGACACGTAGCGGTCGTAGCGCATGATGGTCAGGAGGGAAAACTCTGCTCCCATAAAAAAGACAAAAATAAATAGCCGAGCAGCACATGCTGAGTAGGAGATGTGCCTGGTGCCCCAGAGGGAATTGTGCATGGCTTTGGGCACAGTGGTGCAGATGCAGCCCAGGTCGGTGAGGGCCAGGTTGAGCAGGAAGAAGAACATGGGGGTGTGCAGGTGCTGGCCGCAGGCTACGGCGCTGATGATGAGGCCGTTGCCCAGGAGGGCAGCCAGGGAGATGCCCAGCAAGAGGCAGAAGTGCAGGAGCTGCAGCTGCCATGTGTCTGCCAATGCCAGCAGGAGGAAGTGGCTGATGGAGCTGCTGTTGGACATTTGCTGCCTCTGGGCATTGGGTTCTGCCATGGAGGAAAAGACAGTGAAGAGTTAGAGGAGATGTCTGTAACCACAATCAAAGTCATTTCCCATCCACCCTCCCCTGGAACACACAGACACCCTTTTTTGTTATTAAGAACACTGAGATATTGTTTCTCAAGCTCCCCCATCTCTCCTGCTATTCTTGGATATCAGGTACCCTCAGCATTTCTGCTGCACTCAGGGAGAACAGAGCAACTTTTACGAGGCCAGATGATGAGTGGAGACTGAGGGGAGATGCTCTGTCATTCTGACCTGTTCAGAGTTTCTCTGTTTCACTTTTCTCAAATGCAGAATGATCACCCTCCCATGATTCCCTTAAAGATCACCAGGTGCTGCTGGGAGCAGATGGATCTACCACAGAGCCCCAAATGTCTGCCCCTCTCTCAAGGTCTCAGCACCACATTTGTAGCCGAGGACACCCCTGGCTCATTTCACCACCCCAACAGCATTTTCACACTTGTAGAATCTCTGCTTTTCTCCCTGGGGCTTTCAGATAACACAAAGATGCTACAGGACAGATTTGGTTCCTGGAGGAAGCTCCCAGCTTGGAAGGAAACCTCGGGGAGAGAGCCAAGAGTGCCAGGGATGGCACTGGATGAAGGGAGATGGAGCTCCTGGCCTGGCTGCACTGCCAGCACTGCCCACAGCCGGGCACTGGGGACAGCGTCACCCTGAGCCAGCCGTGCCCCCTGCCAGAGCCCCCCAGTGCCGGGCAGCTGCTCCCAGCCCTGTGCTCTGCAGAGGGAACTGGGCCCGGGGCTGCAGAGCTGCCCCACGGCTCTGCTGCAGCTCTGCCTGCCCAGGAGGGGCTTCACGCCTTGGAGCCCCGGCCCTGAGGGCAGAGGCTTGGCTGGGGGGGACAGCAGGGAGGGGGCTTGTTCAGAGGGAGGGGTTGCACTGGAGGGGATCCTCTGGAGATCTCTAAACTCTCCCTGCAACATTTCTGGGTTTGTTTTCTCTCATTCCCTGATCTCATCTCTGCTTCCTGGAGATTTTCCTCCTGGAGCTGTTTCCCTGTGCCTGCCAGCACTCACAGACCCCAAATCTCTGTGCACTCTCCTGGGCCCTACAGAAACCTGCCTGTGTGCAGGGCACTGGCTGGGGGCAGGTTCTTGTTTGCAGCTTGGAGAAAGGACAGCTCAGACCGAGCCTGATGGGTGCAGCCAAGGGGATGCTGGTGCTGTCCATGGGCACAGGAGTGGCTGAAAGCACATGAGGGATCTCCTGTGCTCCTGCTGATCACTAGAAGTAGCAGTTCACATGTCCCAGGGACATGACAAAATTCATAGTACCTTTAATATTTTCCTCCCTCCCCACCATTCTCCAATAGCATGAAACTGAAAACAGTCTCAGGAAATTTCTACAAAAATCCTTGTATTGGAAATGTTCTATGAGTGAGCTGAAACCCTCAGCACGTCGGAGCTTCATGAGCATTTCACCTCCCCTACACTCGAGATGCCCTGAGTTGTACTCATAGAATCCGTAGACATTGGGATGTGGCAGCTTCAGGAGATCCCTGCAGGAGCTGCAGCTGCCTTGTCCTGCAGCCAGAGGCTTCCTGTGCCAGGGGCTGGCAATGATTCTCCCGCAGTCACTTGTCAGCCCCGTGCCAGCCCAGGCTGAGCTGAAGGCCTGGGTGCCTCTGTGCTGTGCCCAGGCTGGCTGCAGGCAGTGCCCCAGCCCTGCTGGGCTGTGCACAGGAGCTGCTCTTGGCCAGAGCTGTCTCTCTGCAGCGCTGCCGCTTGCCAGGAGCTGCCTCTGTGCCAGGAGCCCCCCCCCAGCTCAGCAGCACAGACACAGCACAAGGACTTTCATGACCCTCTTGGGCCTTGCTGCTGAGGCCCTGAACATCAGGCCCTCACAGGGACTTGCAGAAACCTCTCAAGAATTCAAGTGAGAGCTAAACTTCAAAGTTTCCTGAAGTTTTAATGGGTCCCAGTGAGGGAGAGGACTGAGAAAGTGTCCCCGGGCTGCAGTCAGAGCAGAGAACTGGAGGCAGGGATGCCAGGTGGGGACAAAGAGAAGCCAAGTCTTGGTGCCCTGGGGCACAGCAGCGTCTGTGCCAGCAAGGGCTGTGAGGACACACCTTGTCCTGAGGCCCTGGGGCCTCCTGGCACAGCCCCAGCAAGGCTGGGCACTGTCACCCCCTTGTGCTGCCCTCAGCATCCCCCCCACATGCCAGTGGCCTCAGGGATCTGCTGCAAGGAGTCCCTGGGGAGCCTTGCTCAGGGAGGGCCCTGGGGGGCTCCTCAATGCTCCCAGGGACTGCAGCTTTTTCCAAGCACTTTGGCTTTGGCTTTTGCCTGGGACTCTCTGAGAGCTTCCTGCAATCCTGGCCTCCAATTATCTGCCCTAATGAGTCCCTGGAGATTCTTTGTCAGTAACACCACTCTGGGGCTCATTAATGCTTCCGGGTAATAAAGTTTTTTTAAAGTACTTTCCACACTGACTCTCTGAGCAGTTTGTGCAATCATGGCCTCCAACTTTCAGCTTTAATGAGTCCCTTGAGAGCTTTGCATTGACACTCAGTGGGGCTCATTAATGCTTTGAGATGCTCAAGGTTTTGAAGGTACTTTGGATTTTCCTTTCCACACTGAGTCTCTGAGAGGTTTTTGTGCAATCATTGATGCCTGAAGTGGCCTCCTAAAACACAGAGATTAGACAAGAATAAGGGAATAAAGGTAGGTATTTCTTTGAAGGGCCTTCTAAGGTACCCTGGGGAGTCCAGAGGCTACTGCCAAAATGGACCCCAAGATGGACTGTGGGTCACAAGTTCTTCACACATTTAGAAGTTTGGTTCATTTGTATATCAGGGTTACTTCTCCAATTAAAGCTTCAGATAATGATGATTCAGATTCCCCAAGCTTGCCCCCCCTTTAGAGGCTTTTGGTTTATACCTTTTGGGCCTAGTACGGTCTGAGTGTCCTTGGAGAGCAGGCCTGGAGAGGCTTTGTTATGTCTGCCTAGCATGAGAGAGCAGAAGTTAACAGGTGCAAGAAACTTCAGAGTTACACACCAGGCAGTACCGGATTTGAAAAATATGAAAGTTAAATCCTAAGGCTTCATTCCCCCTCTTTAGAGGCTTGACAAGGCCCCTACCTTGTTGAGACTCTATTCTAAATATTCTAAATATCTACTAATAATACGTGTCTAACAGAAGTATACATTTAACAATAGTATATATATATAAGAATTATAATTACAATTATTATGAACAATTCTTTAATCCAGGGCCACTTTGTTAGCCACGAAATCAGGATGTGGAAGATATAATCAGAGCTCAGTGTGTTATCTTTGAGTGCTATCTAATAATGTAAGATCTGAGTTAGTTCTCAAATTGTAAACAAATTTTGCTGATCTTTCCACTTTGATTTCCCTGTCAATTGTTAGTTCTGTATCCAAATGAATGTCTTTGGATACACTTTGGACTAGAATCATATGCAAATTTTGGTTCCAAACCTGACTCAGGGTTACCAACCGTGTAGATAAAAAGCACAGGAAAAGAATCATTTAAATGACATCATCTTCATTTGTATCAGGCTCTGTTTTCTCAGTTATTTCAGGAGCAGGAGCCTTCTTAACTCTGCAGTAGTGAATCCAGGGTCCTTTGCCAGCCGCTTTGACTGTGGTGAGGGTGGTCAGCAAAATCTGGAATGGTCCTCTCCCCTTGGCCTGTAGAGGGTCACTGTCCCAGCACTTAACACAGAGCCAGTGTCCAGGCTGGAAGGCATGGGCTGGGGTGTCCAGTCCTATGGGTGTGGATAACACGATGTAATTCTGGAGCTTCTGCACAGTGGAACCGAAAGCCATTAGATATCTCTGTACATCAAGTTTCCCCCTCATGTGAATCTCACCTGGAACATGTGGAATTTGCTATGGCCTGCCATACAGTATTTCATAGGGACTGATGTTATCCCTGCGCCTCAGTTGTATGCTCGGAAACATGAGTTTCCTTTGTGTCACAAGGGTCTCCTGGGTTCCACGAGGCCCCGATGTGTCTCAATGGAGCCTTGGTTACATGAGGTTCCATTGGCTCCCCAGGGTCTTTTGGGTTCTTTGGGCTGCTCTGTGTCCCAGTGGACACTGGGTTCCACCTGCCCCTGGCAATGTCCAAGTGGTTCCCCTGGCTGGGGCCCATGATGGGGCAGAGATCCACCTGCAAGCCCTGCAGGATCCCACACTGCAGCAGATGGGTTCCCACAGGAAGCCGTGACCCCGTGGGAAGCCTGTGCTGGAGCAGGCTCCTGGCAGGACCTGTGGAACCCTGGAGAGAGGAGCCCACCTGGAGCAGGTTCCTGGGAGCATTTATGATCACATGGGGTCCCACCCTGGAGCAATTCCTGAAGGACTGACCCCGTGCCTGGGACCCACCCTGGAGGAGGGAAGGATCCGACTCCTCTTCCTGAGGAGGACCCTGACCCCCATTCCTGTCTCCCTGTGCTGCTGGGAGGGAAGAGGGGAGAGAATTGGGAATAAAGTGGGACTCGGGAAGGAGGGAGGGGTTGGGAAAAGGTGCTTTAGGATTTATTTTTGTTCTCATTTTCCCACTCTGATTCTGACTGGGGATAAATCCAATTAGGATCCCCCAGTCGAGTACCTTTTGCCCGGAATCTATGAGGGATCTCTCCCTGCCCTTTGCCCAACTTAGGAGCCTTTCCTTGTATTTTATCCCCATCCAGGTGTGGAGAGGAGGCATGGAACAGATTTGGGGGGCACTGGGAATCCAGCCAGGATCACCACACCCCTCACAGCCATGGGAATCAGCAGAGGTGCCCATTTGCCAGGGAATAGAATCCAGAACAGGAAAGTTTGGGGTCAGGGAGAAAATCAGATCCACTGGGACATGCCCAGTCTCCAGGACACCCAGAGATGGAACAGCCACGAGGCTGACATTTGGCTCCATGGGATGTCTGGAATCCCTTGGGATGATCCTGTTCCATGCCTCTCTTGATGATCTGGATGAGGGGATTGAGGGCCCCTCAGTAAATTGAGGGATGAGCCCAAGTTGGGGGGGATGTGGATGTGCTGGAGGGCAGGAAGCTCTGCAGAGGGATTGGGACAGGCTGGAGCCATGGGATCCATGGGACTGATGGTGTGGGATGGGCCCAGGAGGGTGTCAGGGTCAACAGGGCCAAGTGTCAGGGTCACAACAACCCCATGGAACATTCCAGGCTGCAGGAAGAGCAGCTGGGAAGTTGGGAAAGGACCTGGAGGCGCTGGGGACAGGGGCTGGATGCCAGCCCAGGTGTGCCCGGGTGTGTCCATGTGTGTCTCCATGTGTCCAGGTGTGTCCAGCTGGTCAGTGGCACCTGGCTTACATCAGGAATCGTGTGTCCAGCAGGATCAGGCCAGGGATTGTCTCCCTGTACCTGGCACAGGTGAGGCCCCACCTGGAATCCTGGGGCCAGTGCTGGGCCCCGCACAAGGACATGGAGGGGCTGGAGCGTGTCCAGAGCTGGGAATGGAGCTGGAGGAGGGGCTGGAGAACTCCTGAGGGTGCTGGGGGTGGGTCAGGTGGGACATCAGGCGGAATTCTTCCATAGACATGGGTTGTTAAACATTAGGATGGAGCAGGGAATGGGGTTGGGTCCCCAGCCCTGGAGGGGTCCAGGGAACACCTGGACGTGGCACTCCAGGTCTGACAAGGTGGGATCAGGCACAGGTTGGACTCGATGGTCTCGCAGGGATTTTCCAGCCTGTCCTGGTTTCAGCTGGGATGGAGTTAATTTCTCCTCAGAAACTGTTCCAGTGCTGCAGTTTGAATTTGGAATGAGAACGGTGTTGGTAACACAGCAATGGTTTGGGTTTTGCTAAGTCAGGTTTCTCCTGACTCGCTCTGCCACTGGGAGGTTCCCAAAGGAAACTGGAAGGAGCACAGCTGGGCCAGGGGACCCAAATGGCCAAAGAGATTTTCCACAGCACAGAATGTCCCTCCCAGCTCCAAGCTGGGGGGAGTTACCCAGAAGGCCCAGCCTGGGCTGGGGAAGGGGGGGCTGCCATCGGTCAGAGGGTGCTGAGCAATTGCATTGGGCATCACTTGGGGGTTTCCCCTTTTTATTATTATCGTTATTGGGGTTGTTATTAGCATCATCTTTACATTTTTTACTCTATTTTACTTTATATTCAATTCTTAAACTCTTGTTACCTCAACAAAAGTTTCACTCTGATTCTCCTCCCCATCCTGCCGGGGTGGGGGGCTGGGGGAAGAGAGGGGGGGGTTGAGTGAGCGGCTGCACCGTGTTTGAATCTCCAGCTGGGCTTAAAACCACGACAGCTCCTGGCTGCACCCGAGACTCCTCCAGGCATCTCCTGGAGCCTTTTCACATCTCCTCAAGGGAGCTGAGATCCCAGGGAGCAGCCCCCGATTCCTCCAGGGGAACTGCCCCAGATGATTTTTACTCTCTTGCAAGGTACTCTCTTTTGGATTCATCTGAGATTCCTCCCAGGATTCTCCTGGAGTCTCTTGACCTCTCATTTTGGCTCCTGAGTTGATAACCACAGGCCCACAATCTTCCAAGGAAGGTTTCCAATATGTTTTTTCTTCTTTGGAGATACATTTTTGCTCTGGAAACCACCCGAGACTCCTAGGTATGTCCCAGAGTCACCACACTTCCTCATGGAAGCTGAGATTCCAGGAAGCAGCCCCAGATTCCTCCAGGGAAGGATCCCAGGATGTTTTTGCTCATTTGGAAGCATTTCTCTATCCAGGGTCCCCAGGAGACTCCTCCTGGCACCTGACACAGTTTTTTCCTCTCAGCTTTAGGCACTTGTGATCCCAGGTAGCAGTCCCAGTCTGATCCAAGGCAGGTACCTGAGGCACCTGAGGTGATTTTTCTCTTTTGGTGGATCTTAAATCTTGTGTGATCTACCTGACCTTGTTCGAAGGAATCTGCCAGAGTCTTGACCTCCAATTTCAGGATGACAAAAATGTCCAGCAGTCCCAGAGGCCTCCAGGGAAGCTGACCTTGATCCATTTTTGCTTTTGCAGCGACCCTGCATCTTGCAGGATCTCCCTGAGCCTCCTCGCAGGCATCTCCTGGAGTCTGTGCCACACAGAGCTCTAAGGAGCTGAGATCCCGGGGAGCAGCCCCAGAGGGCTCCAGGGAAGCTGCCCGAGGGGATTTTGTGCCGGCAAAGAGGGAGCTGTGCAGGCCTGGAGGAGGCCAGGGGCAGGCGTGCTGTGCTGCCTCAGGAGCAGCTGAATGTGCCTCCTCTTGTGCCGGGGCTGCGTCTGTGTGCCCTGCTGGGCACACTGAGGAGCAGCTGAATGTGCCTCTGGCCACAGGCTCTGTGTGTGGCTGCTGCTGGACTCCTCGGCCTCCTGCTGTGGGGCGGGCGCAGGGCCAGGCAGTGCCCCTGGTGCTGCCGAGTGCCGGGCAGGGCTGACTGGGGCTGTGGCGCTGGGCGGGCTGCCCGGCTGCAAGGGCCGGCCAGGACAGCAGCTGCCCCACTGCGGCCTTGTCCCCGCCAGGGCCCCCGGGCCAGGCCGCCATGGCTGCGCTGCTGCTGGAGCTGCGGGGGCTGCGGGGCCATGCCGGCCTGGCCCTGTGCCCATGGAGGGACGAGGCCCGGCCCTGGCTGCCCTGAGGCTGCCGCTGCTGCAGCTGCGCCTGCACCAGGAGCAGCAGCAGCAGCAGGAGGAGGAGGCGGCGTGGGATGGAGGTGCTGCCTTGGCCCAGTGCTGGGGAGCCCCGGCGCCGTCCCAGCAGCGGCCTCTCCCTCCTGGCCCGGCCCTCAGCTGGTGCCGCCCTTGGGGCGCTGGGCCTTGGGCTTCCTCTTCTCCATGGGCATCCCCTGCCACCCGCCCGCCCAGGGTGTCCTGGGGGGCTGCTGCCTCCTGAGCCAGGGGCTCTGCTCTGCTGCCCTGGGCACCGCGGGGCTCCTGAAACAGCCCACAGGCAGGGCGGGGCCCAGAGGGTCACAATGTGCTCTTGGTTCCATGCAGCCCCGCAGTGTCACAGCGCTCCCTGCGCGCCCTGAGGCCCCACAACAGCCAGCCCGGGCCATTGCCATGCTTCCAGTCACTGCCAGCATGATCCCAGTGACTCCCAGTCTCTCTCAGCAAATCCCAGTTGCCCGCAGCATGCACCCAGTTGCTCCCACTTCCTCCCAGTTACTTCCAGCATGATTCCAGTTGCACACAGCCACTCCCAGTCACCCTCAGTGTGGTTCACATTGGTCCCAGTATATCCCAAATGCCCCCAACATGGTCCAAATTGCCCTCAGCATGCTCCTAGTCACTCCCAGTGTGATCCCAGTCCCCCTCCAATGTGGTCCCAGCTGCCTCCAGCATGGTTCCAGTTGCTCCCACTTCCTCCCAGTATGATCCCAGTTCACCCTATTGCCCCAGTATGGTCCCAGTCACTGCCAGTATGATCTCAGTTGCCCCCATTGTAGACACAGTCACTCCCAGTTGCTGCCAGTTCCCCCAGCATGGTCCCAGTTGTTCCCAGTGTTGTCCTCTCCAGTATATCCCAGCTGCCCCCAGCATGTTCATTCCCAGTCACCCCAGTTGCCCCAGCGTTGTTCCAGTTGCCCCCAGCATGATCTCATTCATTCCCAGTAGCTCCCAGTAGCCCTCAGTGCGGTCCCAGTTGCTCCCAGTATTTCCATGTCCCTGCTCCCAGTGCTGCTCCCAGCCCTGATCCGTGGGGATGGGAATGTCCCGCTCCCTTCCCGGGGCAGGCTCACACCTGAGTGTGCAGGGCAGGACCTTGCCCTGAGCCCAAGCCCTGTGGCCCCTGCAGGATCTGCTTCCCATCGGCCTCTTCCTGCTGCCGCCCCAAGCCCAGCTCGGTGCTGAACCAAGGGCGCTGGGCCGGGCTCATCCCCCGGCAGGAGCTGTACACCCCCTCTGCCCCCTCCCCAACAAATGAAATTCCTGGAGAACAGACGGGCTCAGATGGACACGTTCTGCCAGCACGACTGTGATACTGTGGCTCCAATCTGCCTGGCTTCCTGGCCCCACACACACCTGAATCCTCCCAAATATTCCTCTGAAGCCCAAATTCACCCCCAAATTCCAGGAAAATGGTGTAGCTTTAGATAACTTTGTTTAATTTATTTCTACCCCAATTTTGGTAGTTTCAACAGCATTAACACAAAAAATTATTTAGGTTTGAAAGGACCTCCAAGATCATCCAGCGGTGCTTGATGCCACCAGAAGAAACAATTGGACAGAGCAGGTGAAGCTTTTTAGGGCGTAAAGTTAAAAAATCGGCTCTTCCCAATGGATTTCCAATGTTGATCTGACTCACAATGGATGTTCCTGCCCCTGCCTTCACCCAGATGTCCACGGGGATCCAGGAGGACATGGAGAGCACCACCCTGGGGTGGTTCCAACACGGATCACAGGGAATGTGGGTCAGCAGGGCTCTGCCAAACATGGTTCCTCTGATGGGGGATGAAGTTGGAGCAGAGGATGAAGCTCTTCCTGCAGTCAGGGCACTCTCAGGGCTGCCCTTACCGGTGCCTCTGTTGGTGTTTGGTCAAGGTTGAGCTCTGTGAGAAGCTCTTCCCACACTGGGGACACTCGTAGGGCCTCTCTCTGGTGTGGATCATTTGGTGATGGATCAGGTTGGAGCTCTGGCTGAATCTCTTCCCACATTCCCCACACTCGTAGGGCCTTTCCCCGGTGTGGATGCTCTGGTGGGTGATGAGGGTGGAGTTGTACCTGAATCCCTTCCTACAGTCGGGGCAGCGGAAGGGCCTCTCCTCTGTGTGAATCTGCTGGTGCAAGAGGAGATGGGAGCTGGTCTGAAACCTCTTCCCACACTCAGGACACTCGTAGGGCCTCTCCCCATTGTGGATCCTCTGGTGGATGATCAGGTGGGAGCTGTACCTGAAGTTCTTCCCACATTCCCCACACTCATAGGGCCTCTCCCCAGTGTGGATGCACCGGTGGGTGACAAGGTGGGAGTTGTGCCTGAATCCCTTCCTGCAGTCGGAGCAGCGGAAGGGCCTCTCCTCTGTGTGAATCCGCTGGTGCTTGAGGAGATCGGAGCTGGTCTGAAACTTCTTACCACATTCCCCACACTCGTAGGGCCTCTCCCCAGTGTGGATCCTCTGGTGGCGGATCAGGTCAGAGCTGCGGCTGAAGCTCTTCCCACAATCCCCACACTTGTGGGGCTTCTCCCCATTGTGAAGCTGCTCATGAACCACCAGGTCCGAGCTCTGGCTGCATCTCCGGCCTCCTTCTCAGCACAGGGTGGGTCTTTCCTCCTCAGAGCACCCTGGGCTGGGTTTGCAGCTCCTCCTGCGGGATCTCTGGGGCTTTTCCTCCCCGTTGGATTCCTGCGCCGTGGAGCCGCTCAAAATGGCCTCTTCCCCCAGGTTCTGCTGCGGGGATTTGTCCTTCCTGGGCTCTGTCCTCAGCTCCTTGTCTGGGGCATGAAGGACAAGGAGAGGATGGGATTTGCCTCCGTGCCACAGGGAAGGGGAAGGAGATCCCCCCAGTCCGTCCCCGGCAGGACGGCATCGGCAGTGGGGTTGTCCTGCAGCTGGGGGGCGATGCTAGGCTGGGAGATGGAGCAGGAGAGAGGGGGAAAGGGGCACTGACTTCCTCCTCACCTGCCTGGATGTCCCGGGGCATCTTCCTCTTCCTCACAGCCTCTTCCTCCATCCAGCCAAGGCTTGGGAATGGGAAATCCTGGTTTGGGGAGAAAAGCAAGGGTGTGAGTGTGTTGGGTTGGGGATTCCTCCTGCCCAACTCCATCTCGAAAAGTCACTGGGCATTTGGCATCCATAAAAGCCTCCTGGACACCAAGAGGAAGCCCAAAAAAACCTCAAACACCAAGACATAACCCCAAAACTCTCAAAATATCAAGATTCAGCCCAAAAGATTCCAAGATTAAGCCAAACAAACTCCCAAGAGTTCCCCTTCTCTCTTTACTCCACTTTGGGCTTTTGGGTGTCCCCCCTCTCTGGGCTCCTGGGGATCCCGTGTGCCTTGGGGTTCCCCCCTATCTGGGTTTCCCGCTTTCTCCGGGCTGCCAGCGCTCCTGGGAATCCCAGGGGTTCCTGCTTTATGCACTCCCCACTTCGGTGCCCAACAGGTCCCTGGTTCCCTGCCTGCCGTTCTCCCCCCTCTCTCCAGGCTGCCGGGGGTCCCCCAGCTCTGGTGTCGCCCCTCTCTGCTCTCCAGCCTTCGGAGCTCCTGGGCTCCCCCATCCCTGGCTCTCCTGGGGATTCCTAAAACCGGTGTCCCCCCTGTGCCAGCACCTGGAAACTGCCACGTGGCTCTGGAGCCTGAGCCACCGGGACCTCCCCAAACCCCCCTCAGGGATGCCCCAGTGACCCCCCAGGGGCATTTACAGCTCAGCTTTGGAATCCTGCAAGATCCAAACACCTCCCTCAAAAAAAACCCTCCCAGGGGCCCCCCAGGATGTTTGGGGTGAGCTCCCCCTCCCCTGGCACCTGTGGGATGTGGTGGGGTCGATGCACCTGGGGCCAGGGGGGCTGCAGATACAGAGAGTGCTGGAACCTCGTGGTGCCTCCTCTCCCTGCTCTTCCTCCTCCTCCCCCTGCATAATCCCCCCTCCTTCTCCTCCTGCTTCCTCCCTTCCCCGTGTTCCTTCTTCATCCCTCCTCCTCCATCCCTTCTCCTCCTCCCCCAGGACCAGCAACACCCTTGGACCCCATGGCCCCCAAACACCTCGCATCCTATGGGACAATGGGAATGGAGCTGGAACAGGTCAGGATGGACATGGGGTGGGGCTCTTGGCTGCACCCACCCACTTGGGGGGGGGAACCCAGATAGGGGAAAAGAGGGAAAACTGGTGGGTAGAGATCAAAAACTTGGGGGTTTTGGTCACCCTGGGAGGGGACTTCCACTGAGTCCACTTAGTCCATTTCTGGTCTCATCTCAGGAGCCTGGAGATTTTGGAGTGGGGAATGTACGGACTGAAAGGGGATCCCAAGGGATTTTAGGGGCAGGACGAGGGCTGACCTCCACATTGTTGTGGTGGGTCAGCCTGGAGACCCCACAGTGTTCCCAGGTCCCTGGGATGCAGAGTTGTCACCAACTTCTGCTTCAGGTGCTGGTTCTGGGGGAACCTTGGCTCCTTGGGGCTCTTCCTGCAGCCGAGAACTTGCAGGGACCCTCCTCCAGGTGGCTCCTACAGGTGTTCCAGGGGCTGGGGGCTCACGGTAAAGCCCTTCCCATAGTCTGGGCATCCATAGGGTCTCACCAGTGTGGATCCCCTGGTGCCTGGTGAGGTTGGGTCTCCCACCAAAGCTTTTCCTGCACTCCTGGCCCAGGTAGGGTCTCTCTCCGCTGAGTTAGGACCTCTGGGCAAAGCTTGGGCAGACACAGGACTCCTCCCCCACTTGGATCCTGCGCTGGGACATCAGCTCCGTGCTCTGGCCAAAGCTCTTCCCACAGATCAGTCCCTTGCCATGATGGCAACTCTGGGGTTCTCCACAGCCCTCCCACTTCATCTGGAGGTCCCACCCCCCATTTTCGCCCCGCCTCAACCCTTTTCCCATCATCCCCCAATCCTCATCCACCAACCGACCCCACTAAGCTGAAGGATCCCACTCCCTTTTCCCTCCCTCTGCCCCCCATCCCCCTCCTTTCTCATCTTCCCCCAAAGCCTCAGTGCCCCAAGCGCTTGGTTTGGGGCTCTCAGTCCCCTCTCCCACTCCGTCTGGGGAGTCCGACCCCCTTTTCACTGCTCTCCCCCTCTTTCCAACGGGTCCCCCCTTTTCCAGCCCTGCCCTCAGCCCAGAGCTCCTCGCCCGTGGCCGGGGGGCTCCCAGCAGCACCAGTGCCACCACTACGGCCCCAGCTGCCCCCACACGCCCCATGCCCAGCGCCGGGCGGTGCCGACAGCCCCAAAGCAGCCGCGCTATGCCCTGGGGGGGTCCCCAAAGCGGCCCCGGCCCGCAAGGCCCTGGCAGCCCCAGGCCGGAGCAGTGCGGAGCGCGGGAGGGCGGCATCAGCCGTGCCCGGGCAGGGCCAGGCCCCGCGGGGCTCCCGCCCGCACTCGGCCCCGCCGGGACAGCGCGGCCATGGGGGCCCGGCCTGGCCGCCCCCACCTCCCCCTCCCCAAATTCCGCTCCGGGGGGCGCAGCTGGGGCCCAGAGCTGCCGGAGCCACGCGTCCCCCCGCTGCCAGCACCGCCCCCCTCAGCATTAGGGCTGCCCCAAAACTCCCTCACAGCTGGCGGATACCCCGCAAGCCCTGAAGGACTGGGGTCTCCCCGGCCTCATCATCCCCAGCCTTTGGCTGCCTAATCCCAGGCCCCAGCCCACCCATCCCCCTCCCCCACACTTCATCCCACACCCCGATCCACATCCCACCCTTCCCGGGCCCCATCCCACCCCATCCCATTTCTCCCGGCAGCCGCCACCGGGACCCCCTAAAACCCCGCGTGCCGGGGACTCCCCAGTATCCCCCAAGGGGCATTTGCGACTCACATTTGAAGTCCTGCAAGATCCAAACACCCGCCTCCCCCCGCCCCCATAAAAAAAAGCCTCCCAGGAACCAACAAAGATATTTGGGGCTCGGTGCCGGAGTCCTCCAAGGTGCAAAAATCCCCCCCTCCCAAAAAAAACCCCAGGGACCGCCCAAGATATTTGGGGCGAGCTCCCCTCCCCGGCCACCTGCGGGATGGGGGGAGCAATGCTCCCGGGGCCGAGAGCTGCGGACACAGAGAGCGATGGACGCACGTGGCAGATCTTTCTGCTGCTTCCCTTTCTGTTCCTTCTCTGCCCCTCCTCTTCCTCCCGCTCCTCCTCCTCTGTCCCTCCTCCTCCTCTTCCTCCCCGCTTCACCTCCTTTATCCCTCCTCTTCCTCCTGCTCTTACTCTTCCATCCGTCCTCCCCCCTCTCTCCTCCTGCCCCTCCTCCTCCTCCTGTTAGTTGTGGCTCCCATCCCGGCTCTGTCTGACATCAGCCCTGGGGCCGGCCCGTGCTCAGCAGCAGCAGCAGCAGCAGCAGCAGCATCCTGTGCTCTGTCAGCACTCCCTGCTCCTTAGGGAAGGCTTTGAGATTTCTCCCGGGCACAGACACTGAAGCTCGAGGACCTCGAGCAAATTGTGCAGCAACATCCAGAGCTCGACCTGACGTTTGCAAAGCTGCAGCCGGCAGAGTTCTGTGGCGCAGGAGAGCCGCCACTGGAAGAGGAGACCTCCGAGAAGCTGCAGGAAAAACACCCTGAGCCTCAAAGGCCGTCACGGCCAGAATCTCTGCTGTTGAAAGTTCTTCCTCTCCGGGAAGAGATCCCGGGATGAGGCAAAAGCCAAGTTCATGGCTGGTGATAATATTCCCGTGCAGGGAGGGCAGAGGAGGGACTGCGGGCAGAGACTGGGAGCCTGGGAGGGAGGGAGGGCCGGGGAAGGTGTTTTTAGGATTTGTTTTAGTTCTCCTTCTCCTAGTGTGATTGGTTTGGAAATAAATTGCATTAATTTCCCCAGCTTGGGTGTCCTGTGCCCCTGACAGTGAGCAGTGAGTGCCCTGTCCCTGCCCTGATCCCAGCCCACGAGCCTTTCCTTCTGTGTTCTGGGTGCTGCTGCAGGGACACAAGAAGCAGAGAGGCCAGGCTGGAGCTGGGCTGCCCCAAGGAAAAGAGGAAAAAAACAGGGAAAAACCAAGTGAGCCATGGAGGTGAAAGCTCCGTCCATGCACTGATTAAATATCACAGGTACCACAGCCAGCACCACAGCCAGCACCACGTCCAGCCCGAGCACCCGAGCTGCCTTTGCCGCACACAGAGGGCACACGCTCAGTGTAACTCCATTTCCTCTGACACGGATCCTTCAAGGCTGGATTTGCTCTCTGCAGCAGTGACTGCAGATGGAATACTTTAGGTCCATTAGATGTAGCTGCTTTTATCCCCGTTGCGGGGACAAAAGCTCTTCTTACAGGGGATTTTAAAATATGGCTTATTTTCACCTAATAGAGTATCACTAATTTTTGCATTTCAATGATCCTCCTGTCCAGCAGCCCTTTCCTGCAGCCCTGCAATCAATCTGCAATGCTGCTATGGAAATAATCGCACGGCAAACGAAATCATGCCCTGCTGCCACATAAGGGGAGAAAAAGCCTTTCTGTGGCAGCAAAACTTCAGAGCCTTGACTCCTCTTTCAGTTTTCCTTTGACTGAGCCAACACCAAGACAGCAGGAGGAGAGAGGGTTAAGGAAATGCTGCTGAGGGGGAGAGGGGAAAGGGGCTGTGATGCACCTGCTGAGTCACACTTCATCCTACCTATTTACTGTGGGTTGAGGGTTGTTTGTAACTAAATGGACAACTTGGAGCTTGTGTAAGGAAACTTCAGCCCGTGCTTCACTGTGACCATTTGGGTTTTGCTCGCAGGGCATGAGGCTGGAAACAGAAAGCAAGGAGGGCAGTGAAAGGGAACGTAACTGCCTTTGTAAATACCATCGGCTGCAATCCAGCCCCCTTTGGGGCCTGCAGACTTTTTTGTGAATTGAGCAGCAGTGGAACAGATAAATTACATTGTTCAGAGCAGCTGTGGCTGCCCCAGCCCTGGGAAGTGCCCAAGGCCAGGTTGGATGGGGCTTGGAGCAACCTGGGATAGTGGAAGGTGTCCCTGCCCATGGCAGGGGCTGGCATGGATGGGCTTTAAGGTCCTTTCCAACCCAAACCATTCACAGAATCATAGACTCATACAGAAAAGCCAGGGAACAATATTACTAACAGGTGAGCAGAGGGATTTTAGGTCCATATTCACCACAAGATTGGTTTGCACAGTGTTTTCCAAGCAGTCATTTTAACCATTGTGTTCCTGCAGTGTGTAACAGGGTGTGTTCACAGCCCTGCACTGTGCATTGCTTTAGAAACAGGAACTCACCTTCCTTTCTGCCTTCTCGCTTTCCTTCATTTTAGCCAAGGCCCGTTTGAGCTCCTCAGATGTGAATGAATTTGCATCAACATCGACCTTGCCCAGCCTTGCAGAAGAAACAAAACAAACCAGAACACGTTGTGAGTGAACAACTGCCTCTATTCTATTTTCACCGTGACATTCGAGCAATGGCTAAGGGCAGGAGGAAAGGAATGAAAAAACCCACCATGCTCAAGAACAGATTGGTCTGAGTGCTGTATTCTGCGTGGGGTTTGCAGACAGCTCACCCTGACAATCAAGGGCTCTGCAATCAGCCTGCTGACCCCAAATCTCCAGTCCTACCACAATAAAAACAGCTGATTAATTGGTACCTTGGAATTTCCTGTTGCAATACAGAAAGCGCCCCTGTGCCACTGAATCCTTGCTAAGGGCTTACAAGCTTTAACCCGGAGATTTCAGCTGAAGGTCTGGTGAGCACCGTACACAGAGTCAGGGCAAGGGTAAATCCACATAGAAATTACACAGAAATTCTAAAAAACACGTCCTGTTGATCTTTACACCTTTCTTGTTGATTCAAGAAGTGTTTATCTGGGCTACCACCACCCTTGCACAGAACAAAAGGAAAATGCAGCTGCTGAGGCACTGTGAAGCTAAAGAGCATCTCCATGCCCTGAGCAGGAGTCACTGAGCAGGCTTTGGGGGCATCGCTGCAGGGTCCACTCATGGCCGACCCCCCTCTCTGCTGGTGACAGCTTTGCTCTTGGGGGCACCGCTCTGCCCCAGCCCAGGAGCACGAGCAGGGCCCAGTGCTGGGACTGGCATCAGTGGGACCCCCTGTGCACAGGGACCCCCAGTCCAGGCGGCTGTGCCAGCACCCCCAGGAACACCAACATCGGCAGCAGTTTGCTCAGCTGCCCTTTCCAGAAACTGAACCATCTCCTTCCTAAGAAAATTCAACCTCTACCTCTACCAAAGATCATTTTCTACACATCGGTGATCAGAAATGTTCCTCTGGACTTCCTCCAGCAGAAACATCCCCACAGCCCTGGAAGAGACACCAGGGGCATCATTCAACTCTCCACAAGCACTGCACAGGCACCCAGGAGCATCAGCTTTCCTTCTTTGTGGTTCAGGCTCCCTGCACTGCTGCTGTTCATGTTCTCCTCCTCTCTCCGTAACTTTGGGAACTGCAGAGCTCCCAGGCAATCCCAAGGCCAGTGCCTTCCATGGGTTGTTGGATACCCCCATGGCTGATGCCCCTGTTGTTCCAGGGAAGCTGCTGAGTGCCAGAGGGGGCCATGAAGTTGCTGAGGGCACTGGAGCACCTCCCTTGCGGGGAAAGGCTGAGAAAGTTGGGGCTGCTGAGGCTGGAGAAGGTTGTGTGGAGACCTCAGATCACCTTCCCAGTGTGTGAAGGGGCTACAGGGAAGTGGGAGAGCAACTCTTCCTCAGGAACTGTAGTGACAGGACAACGAGTAATGGGATCAAAATGAAAGAGAGTTGGAACAGATTTGATGATGGGAAGAAGTTCTTTACTGTGAGGGTGGTGGTCCCTGGCACAGGCTGTGCAGAGAGGCTGTGGATGCCCCATGCCTGGGAACATGCAAGGCCAGGTTGGACAGGGTCTGGAGCAACCTGGTCAGCTGGGAGGTTGTTCAGGTTGGAACCAGATGATCTTTAGGGTCCCTTCTAAGCCAAGCCATTTAAGGATTTGATCATTCTGTGATCCCCATCTCCCGCTGTAGAGTGGCCCTGAAACTTCTGTGACATCCCAGATTGTTGCAGATGGAACATCCAGGACCTGGATACGAGCACAGTGGACAATCCACCTGCTGCCAGCGGTCAGTTCTCACTCGCTCTTTGCTGCAGCTGCCAGTGCTGAGCTGCTCTCGCTGCCTGGACTTCTGCTGCCTGCACTGAAGCAGCAATCACAGCAGGATGTCCACTCCTGTCCCAGTGAAGGCACAGAGCCATTCCAGGGAGGTGGGCACCCCCTAACCGCCCGGGCGGGGGATGGGGCGGGACAGGGACCCCACGGTGAGGTTGTGCTCCCTGATGCAGCCTGCCAGACACCGCAGAGGACGTGGAAGTGGACGTGGTGGTGGTTATGGAGGAAATGATGGAGCTGGATGTGGAAGAGACGGTTGAGGACATGGAGGCTGACGTGGAGGATGACATTGAGGACATGGAGGTTGATGTGGAGGGTGAGATTGAGGACATGGAGGTTGATGTGGAGGGTGAGATCGAGGACATGGAGGTTGATGTGGAGGATGAGATTGAGGACATGGAAGTTGATGAGGAGGATGAGATCGAGGACATGGACACTGATGGGGAGGACAGCGCCAAGGCTGCGGATGTCAATGAGAAAGATGAGGAGGAGCCCATGACCCTGGGATGAGGATGGAGCCTCCAGCAGCAGGACAGGCAGATGTTCGCCGTGCCCTGCCCACAGGCAGAGTGGGTCCCCTGCACTGCGTTGCCCTGTGCCCGGATTGTCCAAGAGACAAAAGCCAAGTGAGGGGATCCTCGCCCTGCCCGGATTCCTGCTGCTGGCAGCGGCCACTGGCCCCTGTGCCCCACTCGGGGGACGCCTGGAGGGGCAGCGCAGGTTGTGCTGGGCAGGGGGTGCTGGTGCCAGGGGCTGTGGGCCCAACAGGGCCCCGAGCTCAGTCCCTGCCCAGGCAGCTGCCCGCCAAAGCCCCGTGCTCCCCTGCTCCGGCATGGGGTCCCTGCCATGGGCTGAGTCCTTGCCCAGGCCAGGGGGGTCCTTGCCATGGGCTGAGTCCCTGCCCAGGCCAGGGGGGTCCCTGCCATGGGCTGAGTCCCTGCCCAGGCCAGGGGGGTCCCTGCCATGGGCTCAGTCCCTGCCCTGGCCAGGGGGGTCCCTCCCAACCCATGCGGTCACTCCCCGGCCCGGCCCTGAGGCGCGGGGCAGTCACCGTGATGCCTTCTCCAGACACCTAGAAACAGAGACCAGACAAGAGTAAGGGAATAAAGGTCAGTATTTATTTGAAGGGCCTTCAAGGTACACCCTGGGGGAGCCAGAGGCTGCTTCCCAAAAATGGACCCCAAGATGGACCGTGAGTCACAAGTTCTTCACACTGTTATAGGTTTGGTCCATTGGTATATCAGCATAAACTCACCAATTAAAACTTTAGCTTTCTTCAATTTCCCCACCTCTCTTGCGGTCCTAGTTTAAACCTTTAGGCCTGGGACAGCCTGAGTGTCCTTGAATAGCAAGCTCAGAGAAGCTTTGTTGTGTCTATCTGGTCTAAGAGAGCAGCTAACAAGCTACAAAAAAAACCCCCGGAGTTACACTCAAGGCAATACAGGATTCAAAAAATGTAAAAGTTAAAACCTAAGGCATCATTCCC
The DNA here is from genome assembly GCA_026261815.1 of Monarcha castaneiventris obscurior. Classification (NCBI taxonomy): domain Eukaryota; kingdom Metazoa; phylum Chordata; class Aves; order Passeriformes; family Monarchidae; genus Monarcha; species Monarcha castaneiventris. Next base: position 497,282 of record JAMPIT010000423.1, on the reverse strand, counting down.
CGCCTTTAGAGGCTTGACAAGGCCTCTACCTTTGTCAAGACTCTATTCTGAGTCTTCTAAATATCTACTAATGTGTTTAACAACAGTATACCTAACAATAGTATATAAAAAAAATTAAAACTAAAATCATTATAAACAGTTTTAAACCCAGGTCAGTTTGGCAACCGTGAAATCAGGACATGGAAGATATAATCAGGACTTAAGGTGTTATCTTTTACTCTTATTTAATGTACGACCTGAGTTAGTTTTCAAATTATAAACAAATTTTGCTGGTTTTCCACTTTTGATCTATAGTCAATTGTTAATTTTGTATCCAAGCCAGAGTCAGGGTTACCAACTGTGTAGATAATAAGCACGGGAAAAGAATCATTTAAACTACATCATCTTCGTTTGTATCAGGCCCTGTTTTCCCAGTAGTTTCAGGAGCAGAAGCCTTCTTAACTCTGCAGTAGTGAATCCAGGGTCCTTTGTCAGCCACTTTGACTATGGTGAGGGTGGCCAGCAAAGTCTGGAATGGTCCTCTCCCCTTGGCCTGTAGAGGGTCACTGTCCCAGCACTTAACACAGAGCCAGTCTCCAGGCTGGAAGGCATGTGCAGGGGTTTCCAGTCCTATGGGTGTGGATAACACGATGTAAATCTGGAGCTTCTGCACAGTGGAACCCTAAGCCATGAGATATCTCTGGACATCAAGTTTCCCCCTCATGTGAATCTCACCTGGAACATGTGGAATTTGCTATGGCCTGCCATACAGTATTTCATAGGGACTGATGTTATTCCTGCGCCTCGGTTGTGTGCGGATCCTCAGTAAAGCTACAAGGCAAGGCCTGAACCCATGTCATGGATGTCTCTTGATAAATTTTGCTAATCTGGGCTTTAAGAGTCCCATTCATGCGTTCCACCTTACCGCTTGCTTGGGATCTGTAAGGAGTGTGCAGATCCCAAGCAATTCCCAAAATCCGGCTAACTTCTTGTCCTGGTTTGAAAAGACAAATGTCAGACAAGAAAGGCAGGAGCCTCCCCTGAAATGGAAAATGCAACCCCCTTCCCTCCGAATTATTATAAATTTGAAATTAAGGGGCTTTCAGGCAAAGATATGAGGGACAGGAAAAACAGTTCTTTACTAATAAAGATATATGTATAACAACACAAACAAACAACAATAACTCTGGCAGTGAAACAAACCGCAGCACAAACCCAGTGCGGCCTCTCTCGGCCTCAGGCCCTTTCCCCTGGGTGCAGTTCCGCTCAAGGCCGGCAGGGGCGCTGGCGGCTCCCGGTGAGCAGGGCGGGTGCGATGGTTCTCCCGCGGCTGCAGGGGGCGCTCCGCAGCGAGCTCGGGCAGCACACGGCAATGGCGGTGCAGGCTCCCGGGAAGGGATGGACAAAAAGCTTCACAAACCCCTGGGCAGCTGATCCCGGTGTCCGGCCGGACCCTCAGGAGCAGCAGGCTGGAACAGCAGAGACGAGCACAGATCCTGGGTGGCAGCGAGATGGATCAAACTGCAGTGCTGCAGCAGGAACCTTGGCAGGTCTCAGCTGGCAGAGCGCGCGAGCTACAGAGCAGCGACAGCTCCGAGCAGCGGCAGGGGCAGGGCAGCAGCGGCCCAGCTCCCAGTGGGGCAGGGAAAGGCAGGCTTGGGAATCCAGGGGGTTCTCCCGTAGAAAGCAAGAAGCTGAAAAAGCAGAAGCTTTGCAGTGCTGACGAAGACCATCCACCGTGATGGCAGGCAGCTCCCTGTCTGAACGCTGAGAACACCAGCCAGCCCCCCCGGGTGTACCCAACGCCCCAGGTGACAAAAGGGTGGCCAGTTGGACCCCGCCCCTGTGGCCAGATCTTTTGTTTCTCTTAAGCACTCAGTAATTTGTTCCCCTGGCAACATATATGGGGAAAATTCTTCAAGAGAAAAAGAAACCAGGGTAAGTCCTAAACCCCAACGCTGTGTCATAATGGACACTTGGTTCCATGAGCAGTGGCAATGTCCCGGTGGCACCTTTGTTCCATGAGGCCCTGCTGTCCTACACCTGACAGTTTGTTCCATGAGATTCCATGGAGTCACAACGGGCACATGGGTTCCATGAGGCCCGGCTGCTGTGACAATTGACACTTGGTTCCATGAGATTCCATTGCCCCACCATGTTCTCCTGGGTTCCAAGAGGCCCTGCTGTGTCACAATGGCCCCTTGCTTCCATGAGCCATGGCACGGTCCCAGCTGCACTTGGGTTCCATGAAGCCATGCTGTGTTCACGACTGACCCTTGCTTCCATGAGATTCCATTGTGTCACAGTGATCTCCTGGGTTGCATGAGGCCCCACTGTAAAACAGTGCCCACTTAGTTCCATGAGTTTCCATTCCATCAGGAAGCTCTCTGGGATTCCATGAGGCCCTGCTGTGTCACTTGGGAGCCTTTGTTCCAGATTTTCCCACTGTGTCACAATGGTCTCCAGCGCTCTGAGGCTGCAACATCAAACAGTGAACATTTGCTTCCATGAGATTCCACGGTGTCACAATGGTCTCCTGGGTTCCATAAGGCCCCTCTTTGTAACCACTGAGACTTGGCTCCTCAAGATTCCATGGCGTCACTGTGCTCTCCTGTGATCCATGAGGCTGCGCTGTGTCACAATGGACACTTGCTGCCTCGAGGGCTGGAGATGTCCCAGTGGCACCGGGTTTCCATGAGGCCGCACTTTGTCACAATGGGGCCTTGGTTCCATGAGCATCCATTGTGACCCTGTGCTCTCCTACGTGCCATGAGGCCTTGCTCTGCCACAATGGTACCTTGTTTCTGCTAGGCCTGGCAATGTTTTTGTGGCCCTTGTGTTCCATGTGGCCCCTCTCTGTCACAAGTGACCCTTGGTTCCATGAGATTCCATTGCCCCACAGTGGTCTCCAGGTTTCCAGGAGGCTGCGCTGTGTCACAATGGACACTGGATTCCACAAGGGCTGGCAATGGCCCAGTGGCAGCTGTGTCCCATGAGGCCCCACTTGGTCCAAGTGGAGCCATGGTTCCATGAGATTCCATGTTGTCACAAGGCTCTGATGAGTTCCATGAGGCTGCGCTGTGTCCCAATGGACAATCTCGCTGCCCCTGGCTCTGCCCTGCCATTGCCAGCCCTGCCCTGAGCTCTGCCCAGCCTCACCCTCTGTGTCCTGGGACACACACACATGGCCTGAGCTCATCCTCCCTCTGGGTGCTTCTCCTGCCCCAGCACTGCCCTGGGAGGGTTCATTCCTCACAGCAGCTGCTGTGTTTATCCCGGTGCATTTTAGAGCTCTGCTTCTGCCTCTCTGTCACTTGTGTCTCCACAGAGCTCTGCAGGGAAAAGATTCATTGAATGGTGGAATGACAGAGGTGGGAAGAGCCCCCTGAGCCCCCATGGCCTGGCTGTGGCTGGGATGGAGTTCCCTTTGCCCAGAGCAGCCCCTGTGCTGCTGTGCTTGGCACTCGTGGCTGCAGCGGGGTTGGTCCCAGCCCAAGGCTTTGGCTGTCCCTGAGCAGGGCTGGCCCCACATGAGGCATCTCTGCAGCCCCCCCCAAACCATGGGCTGGGGGTGGGCAAGTGTTCCTGAGGGCACAGGGAGGGGACAGCTGGGCTGGACTGACCCAAGGCATCTCCCATTCCATGTGACCTCATGGTCAGCAATGAACTGAGGGAAAGGAAGAGGGCGAGAGGGGGTCTGGATTTTCTGTATTGATACATTTGTCTTCCAAAGCAGCCACTCCATGTACTGAATTCTTGCCTCCCTTTGGTTTCTTTGCTTCTGCATTTGGCCTTTTCTCTTTACTTCCCTGCCCCAATCTTTAATCTCTCTTTCTGGTGACCCACAGTTTCTCAGCTTCTTTTCTCCTGATGCCTGACTGGGGAGGGACAGTGCCAGAGACACTTGGTTTTCACCTGATGGACAGAGAGGTTTCCCCTCGGTCACCTTGCCCAAGCCTTCTCTTCTGGGCACAGCCAGAAATGTCAGGGCTCTGGCGGGTGCCCAGCCCTGAGCTGGGCTCATGCCCTGCTCACAGCCCCAGGGCTGCTCAGGGACACGAGTCCTTCCCTGGCACACTCACAGACAGTTCCTTGCAGCACGGGCAGGGGCTCCTTGGGCTCTGCTGCCACTGCCAGAGCCTGGCAGGGACCTCAGCCCTGCGGGTGTCACCCTGCCCTGCCCCTGCCCGAGGTGCCCCACGGCCGCAGGGATGGGCACGGGGAGCTCTGTGCACAGGAGCTCATCCCAGCCCTGCATCCAGGGGGTTCCCAGGGGACGGCACTCTCTGCAAACTCCAGCAACAGCTGAAGGTGTTTGTGCTCACTGGGTTTATGTCCCCTCACACAGACACAGAGGATGTTCAGGCCTGTGTCTTGTCCGTGCCCTGCAAACACGGACTCCTGACCCGGTCACTGGATGTCCCTCCATGGAGGGAAGAACAACCTCTGTGACCTGGGGAGAGAGGCCACTGCTGGCAGCGGCGCTGGCTTTGCCAGGGCACTGCTGGCTGCCCCCACCCTGAACACTGCCACCCTTTGCTGCTCAGTGCTGCTTTCCTCTCCAGGGCGCTGCGCTGGGCACATCCTTGAGAGAAAATTGGGAAGGAGATGGAAGCTTTCAGGCCCTGCACTGGGGAGATGCCCTTGCATGATGGAAATGCTGCTGCAGAGCCCAGCTCTGTCCCAGCAGTGCCCACGCCCTGTCCCTGCCTGCAGTCCCTGGGCAGTCCCACAGCAGGACTGGCACCAAACTGACAGAGCCCCGAGGCCTGAAACCAACGCAGGGGCTCTGCAGGGGAGTGTGGAAGGGAAGGAAGAGGAGCTGACGGAAGAGAAGGCCTGGGGCTCCCTGGCAGTGCTGTCCTGCTGGGACTCTTTTCTCCCCCAGCTCTGCCCAGAGGCACCGACCCTGCAGCTCCAGAGAAGTCAGGGAGGAAAGATACCAGGGAAACAAGACAACATAGGCTTCTTTATTTTATTCCAGCACACACATATTGCAGTCCAGCTCCCCGTTTATACAGTCTCTGGGTCACACTAGGAAGACAAACACTGAAGTATTTGATTGGAATAGGAAAAGATTTTTGTGTGAAGGGATTCACAGAATCACAACACGTGTGTGAGTAGCAACAAACACAGGACACAGAGTGGGCATTAATGAGCCACATCAGAACAGCTCTGCAGGACAATGACAGTTTATTGCTTCTGGAAACCACCCAGTGATCATTTTCCTCAGGGCATCCTTGAGCTCTGGTTCCTCAGGCTGTAGATGAGGGGGTTCAGGGCTGGGGGCACCACCGAGTACAGAACTGACACCCCCAGATCCAGAGATGGGGATGAGATCGAGGGGGGCTTCAGGTGAGCAAACATGGCAGTGCTGAGGAACAAGGAGAACACAGCCAGGTGAGGGAGGCACGTGGAAAAGGCTTTGTGCCGTCCCTGCTCAGAGGGGATTCTCATCACGTCCCTGAAGATCTGCACATAGGAGAAAACAATGAACACAAAACAACCAAATACCAAACAGGCACTAAAAGCAAGAACCCCACGTTCCCTGAGGCAAGAGTGTGTGCAGGAGAGCTTCATGATCTGGGGAATTTCACAGAAGAACTGGCCCAGGGCATTGCCCTGGCACAGGGGCAGGGAAAATGTAGTGGCTGTGTGCAGCAGAGCATTGAGAAAGGCACTGGCCCAGGCAGCTGCTGCCATGTGGGCACAAGCTCTGCTGCCCAGGAGGGTCCCATAGTGCAGGGGTTTGCAGATGGACACGTAGCGGTCATAGCACATGATGGTCAGGAGGGAAAACTCTGCTCCCATGAAGACCAGAAAGAAAAAGAGCTGAGCAGCACATGCTGAGTAGGAGATGTGCCTGGTGCCCCAGAGGGAATTGTGCATGGCTTTGGGCACAGTGGTGCAGATGCAGCCCAGGTCGCTGAGGGCCAGGTTGAGCAGGAAGAAGAACATGGGGGTGTCGCAGTGTCGGACACGAACATGTAGATTCAAACAGCAGGTTAGCAGCAGGTCAGTCCGGACCACTGAGCAGAGCGAAAAGGGCTCTGCCCACCTTTATTATCACACTTTTATACCTCTTCTAAAACAATCATACATTGGTAGATGAGGTTAACACCTCTAGCATTTTACAGGATAGGAACACAGTCTATCACCTTTCTCCGCCTTGGAGAAAGGAATGATCAACAATGTAAAAGTTCAGTAAACAATCTTAGCCGGTTAGAAAAACAAGAACTATGTTTATAGAAAATGCATGAGAACTTCTACTACAAAAGTAAAAACATGGAGCACTGTGAAAACCAGGGCGACATCTCACCCTTTTTACCTTTAAAAAAGAAAAAGAAAAAAGAAAAATGAATAATGTTCAATTTCTGCTTGTGGAAGGACCATCGGAGTGAACACTCACATCGTCTGCATCTGAGCCATCACTCGATGTTCCACCCACTTGATCACTTTCATTCTGGTACCTGCCACTCAGATCCATCCCTCCAAGTAACAATGGCCTTCCCGGTTCTGCCTGAACCGTCAGTAAAGACAGTGGGTCCGTGCACCGGCTCCTGACTGTGTTTGGGTCTCAGAGAAATCTCTGTGAGTTTCGCCACTTGCAGCAACTTGTGGCTAGGCAGATGATACGCAATCTGCCCTGAAAAATTCTCTAGAGCACTTTGCAGCGAAACGCTGTTCGCAAAGCTCCAGTCAAAGTCCTCCCGCTGTACCGGCAGTACAATCTGTGCGGGGTCTGCACCCATCAATTGCAAACACCGTTGCCGGCATTTGACTATCAAGCGAGCGATCAGCTCAAGCAATGCAGTTGCCGTCTTCTGCGGCTGATGGGGCAAGAAGACCCATTCCAGGACGTGCAAAGGATCGGACCATTTGTCACTCCATTGGCCAATGATACCTGTGGGATACAAATCTGGTGTGGTAATGAAAACAGTGACATCAACGGAGGGATCAATGCGATAAACCTGTCGAGCAGAAACAGCTCGCTGCACCTCCTCCAGCACCTGACGTGCCTCCGGGGTCAATGTGCGAGGTGACTTCAAATCAGGGTCTCCCTTCAACAAATCAAATAAAGGAGACAACTGTGCCGTGGTCAGTCCCAAATACGGACGTAACCAAGCAATGACACCCACCAATTTCTGGGCATCATTCAGTGTCTTCACTGATTGCACCAACTGCACCTCTTGATGCTGAACTGTATGTTCCAAAATTTTGACCCCCAAATATTTCCAAGGAGGTTGTTGCTGAACCTTTTCTGGAGCCACCTGCAGCCCGTGCGAATGCAGAGCATCGAGCAACTGAGGCCGGATCCTCAGCAGGTCATCCTGGGTGGACGCAGTCACCAATATGTCATCCATACAGTGATAAGACTGAGCATCAGGAAACTGCCTGCGAACTCCAGACAAGGCTCTGGCCACATACATTTGACATATGGCCGGCGAATTCCGCATCCCCTGGGGAAGCGTCCTCCATTGATATCGCTGTGTGGGTCCAGCATTGTTAATTGCTGGCACTGTGAAAACAACATAGGAGGCATAGGACACTGCGCCTTTCACCGCAGTGGCACCTAGTAAAATCCTTCCCAATGCGCACCCCCCATGCAGCCAGAACATCCCTCCCCCAGAGGTTTGTAACAGTCTCAGTAACGTAAGGCCTAATCACGGCCGTCTGTCCCTCTGAATTCATTATCACCACAGGCTTCTGGCTCACGTAGCAGCGCTTTGTCCCGCAGCACTGTCAAGAAGCCCACGGAGAGATATCTGGCAGCGTAGCATCAGTACATCGCATCTCAGGAGGTTTTCCGGTCAAGACAGCAGTCCAAGGAACCTGAGACGGCCCAGTGGAACCAAAGCAGCCATCTTCTCGTGACCTTGATTCTGTCCTGGGAACAGAGGACTTAAAAGAAACAAGTTGAGCAATGCGAGTCTTTTCAGGAATTGTAACCGGGGGGGTGGGTGTGGGAACCATGGCATAAATGCGTCCCTTATAATCTGCATCGATGAGTCTCTGATGCACAACGACATCCTGAACGGTGGCACCAGACCTGCCCAGGAGGAAAACATTCAGGCCACCGCCCAAGGGACCAAAAGCATCCAGGGGGACCTTGTACAATCTGCAAGAGTCTAAGACAACCGTTTCTGCCATGCAGACAAGGCCGACCAGTAACAGAAACTGCAGCTTTGCAGTGCCTGGCAATATGATTGGACCCCCCACATCGAAAGCAGAAACACAAGACAGCCGTGCCTTTCCGCACCTGCCTTGCTGGTTTCCTGCTAGCCTGCTCCCACTGCCTGCCCTGCAGCACAGTAGGATCACCAGGCAGTGCCTCAATTTTCGCTTTCACATCACCCCAGAACCTCACCTTATCACGAGGGCGAACCGTCGCTTTACACTGGGGAATATTCCAAAGGCTGCTAGAAGCAGATTTGCCCAGCCGAGACCCACGATCCCGGGCCGATCGCGGTTTGTCTGCCGCTCCTCCGCCTGCACTAAAAACAAACACATCAGGATTAGCAGCCTTTGCGGTTCTGGCACGTTTAGAACTTCTCACGGACGAAACCAATGAGACTGAGCTGGCGTTATCGGAGAGATCAGAGTCTGAATCCCCCACGGCCCCCGCCTCTCCGGCTGCAGCCTCAGCACGGACCGGGGCTCGCGGGCGCTCCCCCTGCTCCTGCACGGGGAGGGGCCGAGCTGCAGCACGGACCGGGGCTCACGGGCGCTCCCTCCGCTCCCGCGCGGGGAGGGGCCGGATCGCTGGGAGCTGCCGCTTCTGCGGCTCTGCGGCGCCGTCCCGCTGTGCAACCAAAGGCACCGCGGGCACCAGGCGCGCCCGCGCAATCCGCTCAGACCGGGGGGGGGACGAAATTGCGCCCAGCAGAGTCCCGCCGGCAGCGTGGAGACCGCGCGCAGACCATGCGGGCCCAGGGGGAAGGGCGGCCCCCCCGCTGCCTAGAGCCAGACTCGCCGGCCCGGCGGAGCCGTCCGCCCGCACGGCTTCAGAGCCCTCGGGCCAGCACCCGGCATCGGAGCCCGCGTCCCCAGCAGGGGCCAGCTCTATCCGCACCCCCGCAACTCCAGGGGGATAATGCCCACAACACAGGCATTCTGCAGTCACCACGGCACGCAGCCAGGATTCGCCCTCCCCGGCCAGACCCAGGGAGGCGCAGGGGACCGGGGGCCTCACGCCGCGCCGCTGCCGCCACGCGGAGGGAGGGGAGGCCGGCGCCTCCCGCTCCCCGGGGCTCGGGGGGGCCGACACTTCCCCGGGAGCTGGGCCATCCTCCGCGGCCAGCTGGCCAGCGGGCCGAGCTCTCTCCGGGGGGGGCCCATCCCCTGTCTCCGTGGGCTGCGGCGGGAGGGTGAGCTCAGACGCTGTTTGCCTGCCCAATTCTCTGTTCCGCTCTAACTCGGATGGCTCAGAGAAATCTCCGAGCGTCCTGACAGGGGTAATACCGCCTGAAGAAATCTTCTGGACTTGAACAGCAGCATTCACCCGTGCCCAGGACAATAGCAGCTTAACCACATCCCTGTCATAAGCTTCTGCGAAAACAGACCGCAAGGCTTCACCAACTGACAGCCATTTGGATTTGTCAATGATACGAGAGCCGACTGGGAAAAACCCATTATCCTTGGCCCAAAAATATAAATTTTCTAAGTCTGCCTTGCGAATAGCCATGTTCTCGACTTCTAAATACATTTCGAGAACCTCTAAAGCCTTAGAGTCATAAAAGGATCTCTCCCTAGAGATTCCCATATTTTCTATAAATTTTCTTTACCTGCTTACTTTACCTATACCTGCAGTTCCCTGTACGGGCCACCAGATGTCCCAGTGTCGGACACGAACATGCAGATTCAAACAGCAGGTTAGCAGCAGGTCAGTCAGGACCACCGAGCAGAGCGAAAAGGGCTCTGCCCACCTTTATTATCACACTTTTATACCTCTTCTAAAACAATCATACATTAGTAGATGAGGTTAACACCTCTAGCATTTTACAGGATAGGAACACAGTCTATCACCTTTCTCCGCCTTGGAGAAAGGAATGATCAACAATGTAAAAGTTCAGTAAACAATCTTAGCCAGTTAGAAAAACAAGAGCTATATTTATAGAAAATGCATGAGAACTTCTACTACAAAAGTAAAAACATGGAGCACTGTGAAAACCAGGGCGACATGGGGGTGTGCAGGTGCTGGCCACAGGCTACGGTGCTGATGATGAGGCCGTTGCCCAGGAGGGCAGCCAGGGAGATGCCCAGCAAGAGGCAGAAGTGCAGGAGCTGCAGCTGCCGCATGTCTGCCAATGCCAGCAGGAGGAAATGGCTGATGGAGCTGCTGTTGGACATTTGCTGGCTCTGGGCATTGGGTTCTGCCATGGAGGAAACAACAGTGAAAAGTTAGAGGAGATGTCTGTAACCACAATCAAAGCCATTTCCCATCCACCCTGCCCTGGAACACACAGACACCCTTTTGTGTTTAAGAGCTCTGGGATTTTGGTTTTCAAGCTCCCCCCATAACTCTCCTACTATTCTTGGATATCAGAAACCCTCAGCATTTCTACTGCCCTCAGTGAGAATAGAGAACTTTTGCGAGGCCAGATGATGAGTGGAGACTCAGGGGAGATGCTCTGTCATTCTGACCTGTTCAGAGTTTCTCTGTTTCACTTTTCTCAAATGCAGAATGATCACCCCCCCATGTTTCCCTTAAAGATCACCAGGTACTGCTCGGAGCAGATGGATCCACCACAGAGCCCCAAATGTCTGCCCCTCTCTCAAGGTCTCAGCACCACATTTGTAGCTGAGGACACCCCTGGCTCATTTCACCACCCCAACAGCATTTTCACACTTGTAGCATCTCTGCTTTTCTCCCTGGGGCTTTCAGATGATACACAAAGATGCTACAGGACAGATTTGGTTCCTGGAGGAAGCTCCCAGCTTGGAAGGAAACCTCAGGGAGAGAGCCAAGAGTGCCAGGGATGACACTGGATGAAGGGAGATGGAGCTCCTGGCCTGGCTGCACTGCCAGCACTGCCCACAGCCGGGCACTGGGGACAGCGTCACCCTGAGCCAGCCGTGCCCCCTGCCAGAGCCCCCCAGTGCCGGGCAGCTGCTCCCAGCCCTGTGCTCGGCAGAGGGAACTGGGCCCGGGGCTGCAGAGCTGCCCCACGGCTCTGCTGCAGCTCTGCCTGCCCAGGAGGGGCTTCACGCCTTGGAGCCCCGGCCCTGAGGCCAGAGGCTTGGCTGGGGGGGACAGCAGGGAGGGGGCTTGTTCAGAGGGAGGGGCTGCACTGGGGGGGGATCCTCTGGAGATTTCTAAACTCTCCCTGCAACATTTCTGGGTTTGTTTTCTCTCATTCCCTGATCTCATCTCTGCTTCCTGGAGCTGTTTCCCTGTGCCTGATCTCTCCCTGCCAGCACTCACAGACCCCAAATCTATGTGCACTCTCCTTGGCCCTACAGAAACCTGTCTGTGTGCAGGGCACTGGCTGGGGGCAGGTTCTGTTTGCAGCTTGGAGAAAGGACAGCTCAGACCGAGCCTGATGGGTGCAGCCAAGCTGATGCTGGTGCTGTCCATGGGCACAGGAGTGGCTGAAAGCACATGAGGGATCTCCTGTGCACCTCTTGCTGATCACTAAAAGTAACAGTTCACATGTCCCAGGGACCTGACAAAAATCATAAAACCTTTAACAGTTATCCTCCCTCCCAACCATTCTCCAATAACAGGAAACTGAAAACGAAGTCTCTGGAAATTTCCTCATTTTTTAAAAAATCCCTGTATTGGAAATATTCTATGAGTGATCAGAAACCCTCAGCACATCAGAGCTTCATGAGCATTTCACCTCCCCTACACTCGAGATGCCCTGAGTTGTACTCACAGAATCCATAGACATTGGGATGTTGCAGCTTCAGGAGATCCCTGCAGGAGCTGCAGCTGCCTTGTCCTGCAGCCAGAGGCTTCCTGTGCCAGGGGCTGGCAGTGATTCTCCCACAGCCACTTGTCAGCCCCTTGCCAGCCCAGGCTGAGCTGAAGGCCTGGGTGCCTCTGTGCTGTGCCCAGGCTGGCTGCAGGCAGTGCCCCAGCCCTGCTGGGCTGTGCACAGGAGCTGCTCCTGGCCGCGGGTAAATAATGGACAACACACACGATCAATGTGATCCAAGTGAAGCCGTTTATTCCGAAAACCCCAAGTATTCTTATACCCTAAGTGACAATACTAAAAATAAGTCATAAGATAAGTTTTCTCACAGTGCTTTTCCCACACACAGTTTCACACAGTTTTCTCTATACTAATTAGTGCTCTGACTCCCGTATCAGAAGGCTACAATAATAATTTCTTCTGCCAAACTCCTTTCCAGACACCTGGGAGTTAAGCTCCCTTTCTCACAGATGTTGTACAAGCGGCCTTGGGAAAGGAATGCAGAGGCCTATTGCTTTCTAAATGCAGAGGCTTATTTCTCATCTAACAAGTTTGGATTGCTCACTGTCTACTTATGTACTATATGTATATATATATATATATATGTCTACATATTCACTACATGTCCACGTAAGCCCAGATACTTATCCTCTACAAATCCCCCCTCTGTCTTTTGAGCAATCCAAACCTGGTTTACTGTTTTTTCTACTGACCTTATCAAACACTTAACAATACATGGTACCAATATACATACAATCAGAATAACAACTAAAATCACAAGTCCCATCTTAACGTACTCTATTAACCACCCCTTAATACCCCAACTTGCTAACCAATCCCCTAAAGGCGACTCTACGATTTTTATCTTCTTCATGTTCTCCCTCAACTGCCGCAAATGAGCAGAGATCGATTGCGAGTGGTCAGATAGATTCATACAGCACATTCCATCAAATTCTTCACAGCCATGACCGTGAGCTAGCAACAAGAAATCTATTGCAGCTCTGTTTTGTAGCACTGCATGCCTAACACCGTTAACATCTTGCAGCAACTCTGATACTGTGTTTGATGTTATGTTAAGTTGCTTAGCGGTCCAACAGGCTAGGTGATTTAATTCTCGCAGTGCATTTCCAGCTGCAGCCCCTGGCACAAATAGTGCTAGTAACACTCGGGTTACTTTTCCTTGTAATTGAACGTTATCCTTACAATTAGGGCCTAATTGATCTATAGATCGCTTTGTTCTCATTTTACTCACATTCTGAAAGACATCAGTCATTGAAGGGGCAAAAAGAGTGAGTTTGCCAATATAGCAAGGTCCTCCATAAATTTTTACAGGGATTCCTTGCCATGCCCGGTCTCCGCAAATTAGAAAGTACCCTGGTGGAAATGCTTTGGCTGTGTCATTGTTCCAAATAGCAAATCTGCTGCCTCCTGTTTCCGCTCCCAAACTACCATTACAATAGCCATTCTTACTTTGATATTCAAACCACTTGGAGGTGCTCGATACATTAAACCAAGATGACCGGTGATACTGCTTAGAAAACCTTGCTCCTGTAAAGGCCGGTCCTCCAAATAAAATACAAGAGTTATTTCCAAAGGTTGAACCTACTAAATCGAGCTCTTGTGGATCTTGGGGCATTGGCCTGTTTAAGTTGTTAATTATCAGGCCAGCCGCTATAGCGGTTTGATTGACACAGCGAGAGGGACTTTTGGCAAAGATGGTATAACATGTCCGGTTTATTACACTCTCCTTCAATATGTTCGCGTCTTTCACCCACCCTTTCCAATCTTGTAATCGTAAGTAGGGAACCCCTATCAGACAAGTACGAAATGGGTCAGACGGTGTTGCCATAGATAGACAAAACGATGTTTGTCCGGTTTGATTAGCCCAGGTGACCCACATATTCTGTCTGGGGTTTATCGTATGCAATCCAGATATTCCACATAACCCCAAAGCTATTAACATTACTGTTGCTGCCATGGTCTGTGTCTGTGTTGCCATCGTCTTTTCTGTGCTTCCCAATCTTGTCGATCTACCTGCCAACTGCGAGGGACTCGTATGCCTTCGCCACAACAACTGTCTACAATGCTACTACCATTAATTAAGTTTCTACGCGCTAAGTTTCTTGCTAACCTATATACCAGATAACCTAAAATACGTTGCTCAAAAGTTTCTATAAGCTGCAAATCCTGAAAAAGGTTAAACTGTCTACGTAAAGCTGGTGGCAAAGGTTGGACTGGGTCAGGGTGCCTATGGTTTGGTCCCAAAAAGGCACAAAGAAAATCAGCCAAGCTATATCGCGCTAATTGTCCTGCACAGCGATCGCAAGAAAATACTGCGGGATCGATTGTTGTTGATGTTTGTCGACGGACCACTCTCCACGTTTCTCTGTTACATCCTGGACAACGCACACACACCCACGGTCTGCAAGCCATGCCGTGTGTAGCACACGCGTCAAGCGCCTGGTTCTGTAATGCCCTGTTGTTTAAGAAGCGGGGTCCATGCTCTTCTACTATTATCTGTAAGTCTGCTAACAAACCAGATGCGTCTGTTGGAAACGTGTAATGCAAATCAAGTTGTCTCAGCAGTGGTGTCAGTGTCTGCTGGTATCTGGCTAACTGGCGTTGTAGGTGAGCTGGATCTCTGGGTAGGTGCGCTGGATTCAGCATCAGAATGATATGGCTTAATCCATCTTGCTGGTATCCAAAGCAATCCGTCTCCTGTAAGCAAACACATATATCCTCTTCCTGTTAATTTGACTGTGGCAGGCCCTTTCCATTCCCCTGTCTTCGGGTCTCTGTATCTCACTAGGATCCCATTATCCCTCTGGCTTACTGAACTAAAACCTGGCCGAAGTGCCAAGCTGTGTACCAATATCGGCGGTTCCTGACTGTCCTTTGCCAATCTCAGATAATTAAGCACATACAAAGCTTTATGCAACTTCTCATGTGGAGACATACCTGCAGTTCCCCCCTTTTGTTTTAACAGCAAACTTTTTAACGTTTGATGTGCACGCTCTATGATGGCTTGACCAGTAGGAACATGTGGAATGCCAGTATCATGGGTAATACCCCAAAGATTACAAAATCGAGCAAAGCGCAAGGATCTATATCCTGGCCCATTATCTGTTTTGAGCTTTGCCGGGACACCAAGAACTGCAAAGCAGCTGTATAGGTGTCTTTCCACATGTCGGGTGGTTTCACCTGTCTGAGCTGTAGCCCAGATTGCCTGAGAGAAGGTATCAATGCACACGTGAACGTATTTAAGGCGACCGAATTCACTGATGTGAGCGACATCCATTTGCCACAATTGCAAAGGTTTTAGACCCCTAGGATTAACTCCAACACCTAGGCCAAACCCATGCTCTTGACATGATGGACAAGACTTGACAATTCCCTGAGCATCTATCAATGGGATTCTAAACTGTTTTGCCAGCATCTTTGCGGACTGATGGAAAAAATCATGGGAATTGCGTGCCTGAGCAAAGGTGTCAATTGATGGACCTGCCCACGCAGGAGCCACTAACTTATCGGCTACTTCGTTGCCAATAGCTAGGCCTCCGTGCATGGTATGACTGCGAATGTGAGTGATAAAGTAAGGGGCGCTGCGTTGGTTAACCAGATTCAGTAGGTGAATGATGAGGATGTTAAGAGCTTGATTTTTCACTTCCCTTATCATAGCACGTTCTATGCGCTTCACCATACCTACTACATACAAAGAATCTGACACGATATTAAGAGCAACTGAATGCCAATTACTGAAAGCCCACACAACGGCTTTGAGCTCGAGTGTTTGTAATGAGTCATCTGTATCTCCCATGAGAATGTTTCGTTCCCATGTCCCATGTCGTGACAGCCAGGTGCACACTGCTTTTCGAGAACGCTTTCCAGCATCAGTGAAAACAGTGATGCCATTCACAGGAGTCTCCGATAACCACGGACGCTGTTCCATTACTTGTCCTTTCAGCAGAGCTAAAAGCTTGGAGCGAGGGTACTGGTTAGAAATGGTTCCTGTAAATCCAAGCAATGCAGTATGGAGATCATCAGAATGTCGAAGGCCCCATTCCAGATAAGACTGAACCATTGGAAGAAATATAGTGACTGGATCTCGACCCAGAAGGTCAACGACACGCATTCGACCTTTCATGATGAGTTGAGCAAAACACTCCATTCTGGTCGAAACAGTTTTCGGCGGGTTGACAGATAAAAAGACCCACTCGAGAATGCGCAGTGGTCGCGGATGCCTTTCATCCCACTGCATGATGAGAGCACAGGGATGCTCGCGAGGGTTCTGCATATGAGGTGCATCAGAATTCACAAGCATGAGGTTTACAGGCAACTCAGGTTTAATCCAATCAGCGTGGCTGGTAACAATCTTATAGCTGATGCGTTCAAGGGCCCTTCGGTGTTCGGGTCCCAGCGTTCGCTTATCATTAGCCTGAGTAGTAGTCCCCAAAAGCTGGACGAGTGGTTTCAGATCGTCATTTGTAATTCCACATTTTGTACGGACCCACTGAACATCTCCGACTAATTTCTGTACGTCGTGCAGCGTTCGGATCTCTGTGACAATTTCAACCTTCTGCGGGCGTACTCGACTTCCAGTGATAATCCAGCCAAGGTATTTCCATGGTGATTGTTTCTGCACCTTCTCCGGAGCGATTTTCAGCCCTCTTGACTCAAGTGTCGCTGTAACTTCAGACAGGATCGGGAGATCGGTTAAGCTTTTCCCAGCTATTAAGATATCATCCATATAGTGGTAAATGATCAGATGAGGAAACCGTTTTCTCACTGGTTCTAGGGCCCACGCTACATAAATCTGGCACATTGTGGGTGAATTTTTCATGCCCTGGGGCAGAACAATCCAGTGGTATCGCTTAGCAGGTTCTGCCTTGTTGGTGGATGGTACTGAAAAAGCGAATCTCTCCGCATCGTCTTTGTGCAGAGGAATAGTGAAAAAACAGTCCTTTAAATCAATAACCAAAATTTCCCAATCCTCTGGAATCATAGTGGGAGAAGGAAGACCTGGTTGCAGGGCTCCTATGTTCATCATGATGGCATTAACCGCTCTCAGATCATGCAATAATCTCCATTTTCCGCTCTTTTTTGGTATTGTAAATATTGGAGTATTCCACTCGCTCGTGGAAGGAACAATATGACCTGCACTGAGTTGTTCTTCTACCAGTTCATTAACTCTGAGCAGCTTTTCACCGGTGAGCGGCCACTGTTCAATCCAGACAGGTGTGTCTGTTTTCCATCTAATCTTGAGGATCGGCCGCTCCTCAGTGGCCGCTACGGAAAAGGCTGAGTAACAAGTGTAGCTTTCATTTGGCTCATGATGTCTCGGCCGATGAGACCTACCAGACCTGGAGGGGTAGTGATCACAAAGGGGCGAGTTGACACAGTCACTCCATCAGGAAATGTAAAAGCAATCGGATCTTTGCTGACTCTTGTAGTCTGAGTTCCTCCAATTCCTGCGACACCAAACTGTGGAGATACCGTAGGCCAAATTCCTGGCCAGCAGGAAGAAGAGATGATCGTAACATCAGCCCCGGTATCCAAAAGCATTTTCAAAGTTATTTGGTGGCCATCACGGGAACTCAGCGTGACTGTTTCTTCTGGTTTACCTCTAGTGATGTCTACTGCAAAGAACACTTCAGGTAGTCCTGTGGATCCAAATCCCTTGTCTCCTCTGATAGCATTCCCGGGATGAGGGACACAAGAGAAAAACGGGACTAACTGAGCAATACGAGTACCCCTTGGGATGGAGACTGGTGGAGAGAGTGTATAAATCATGGCCTTGATGACTCCGGTATAGTCTGAATCAATTACTCCAGGTAGTACAAAAATACCCTGTCGACTAGTAGAAGAACGTCCCAGTAGCAGCGCACACAAATTTCTCCCTAGTGGTCCCTTCACGTTGGTATCGACCACTTGCACTGCTGTGGTGGTTAGGGTGATTTCTACTGCTGTTGAGACATCCACTCCGGCACTTCCAGCAGTGGCGGAGCGGAGGGTGTCGAGACTTCCTGTCTGTTGTCTGTGGTCACGGCCCAAGCCCCCTGCATTTGTGTCTGCACGCGCGGGGTCTTCGCGCTCGGATGCCGGTTTCCCTGTCTTCCACACTCAGCTGTAACGTGAGTATTGCTCCGGCACTTTATACACCACTTTGATCTGGAACCAGGAAGGTGGCAGTGTTTTTTGAGATGTCCTGGTTTGCCACATTTAAAGCATCGGGCATTAGAGCTTGTGCTCGTCTTGTTTAGGAAAGGTTTAAGAGCTCCACTTACAGCGGCTGCAACATATGCGGCCTTAGCTTGTTGATCAGTTCTATCTGCCAGTTCGATCATATCGACTACCGATGCCGTCTTTGGCAGTGTCCCAAGGATCTGCTGAGTCTTTGCATTCGCGTTGTCGAAGGCGAGGATTCGGAACATCCGATCTTTCATTGCATCATCGAAGTCAGGGTGAGTTCTGATGGTCTGATGCAGCCGATCGATGAATGAGGAGTACTTTTCGTGAGGGCCTTGTTGAACGTGTAAAAAGGCTTGCGATTTGCCAGGCTCCGGCACGGTGGTGATAGCAGCAAGGGCTAATTCTTGAGATTTTTGTAATACTGACACATTACTCTGCATTTGAAGATTCACATCTAACCAAGGTCCTTCACCTATTAGCTGCTGCGATGTAACTCCATACAAAGGATCACCTTGCTGACGAGGTTTAGCTGCCTCCTGCACACATAGCTGTCTCCATTGCTTTTCAAAGAGCAGCAGTGCAGATGGAGGTAGTATAACTGAGGCAAGCTGAGTAGAATCACACGGCAGTAATAGATCACAAGTGTACAAATATTGTAGCAGCTGGGTGGTGAATGGTGATCGAAGACCGTACTTAGCTACTGCATCCCTTGCTTTTTCAAGCAGTTTCCAGTCAAAGGCTTCCCAGCTCCTCTGCCCTCCAGGTTGCAGAGTAACAGGAAATGCCTGAGGAAGAAACTGTCCTTCAATTAGGGCATCACGAATTACCCCTTTCCATCGCTGTGTATGCTGACTGCTTGCATCTGGGTTCTGGGATACTGGAAGAGGGACCTGTTGTTGCTTAATCCCTATTTTGTTCATTGGAGGAAGTATAGGATCACGGAAGGAATACTGATTATACAAGCCTGCTTCAGTCTGTGACTGCTCCAAAGGTGCATTTACATTAATCTGTTCAGCTGGATTTTGTATTTTTAAGTCCTCTAACCTTCCAAGAACATCTCGCAACATATCTTCGACTGCAGCACCTTTTGGTTCTTCTTCTTTAACAGGTTGCAAAGGTGTCTCGGGTGGCTGGCACTGAGCTGCTGCTTGCTCTTGAGCAGCGGCTGGATCTTGGGCGGCTGCCAGCTCTCCTTTGAAATCTCCAGCACTCTGGGTAGCATTTGCTGGGGTGGTCGGCTCGGGTAACGGAGGGGCAGAAGGTAGGGCTGTTGCAGAAGTGGGAAGTGGAAACGCAACTCGGGTTGAAAAGGTGGAGGTGGTTGCTGTTTCGGTGTTATTTGACTCTGAGCCTGCAGGGGTTAATGCTGCGAAAGCAGAAGCAGCTGCCTGCCTCTCTGCTCTCATCGTCTGCAGGGTCTCTAGTATGAGCTTCCAGTGGGCGGAATATTTGTATGCTTCTTTGGCGGCTGCTCCACCGCTGCTGATAGCGTCCCACAAAGCTTTCCCAATTGCTTCCCATACAGATATTTGAAAGGCTACCTCTGCATTTGGGATAAAATCCCGGTCCCAAGCCCACTTTAAGAGATTCTGAAGAATGGAATCATCGTATTTCAATTTTCTCTTAGAGATAATATGTTGGAGGAGGTTTAGGACAGCTTTCTGCTCCTTGTCCTTCCCCATCTCCTCCCTGACCGTACAGTTCAGTTCACAATCCTCCCGCAATCCTCTGTGGCGCCCAGGCGGGACTTCTCCCTTAGGGGAGGCTTCTCGCAGACCCTATCTCCGTAAAACCTTTCTTCCCACACACCCCGTGTGTGTGAGGCTTCCCGCACCACGGTGCCGGTGCGAGGAACTTCTGCGAGGAATCCCTTCCCACACTTCTATGTGTGAGGCATCCCACACCCCCTGTGTGAGGCTTCACGCACGATCAGCGTGTGTGGCATCCCACCCTGTCAGTGAGGCATCCCACATCATTTCTGTGTGAGGCTTCTCGCCTTGCGACGAGGAATCCTTTCTTCCCGCACTTCCCAGTCAGTGCAAGGCTTCCTGCCGGGGCAGCAGGAATTAGGTCAGCTTACCCGCTACCGCCGTGCTCGATCCACTGAATATCAGTATCCGATGCACTCGAGAGTCTCCCCTCACGCCGGGTGGTATCACGTAGCGAGGCTCGGCATCGTCGATCACGTCGGGGTCACCATTTGCGGGTAAATAATGGACAACACACACGATCAATGTGATCCAAGTGAAGCCGTTTATTCCGAAAACCCCAAGTATTCTTATACCCTAAGTGACAATACTAAAAATAAGTCATAAGATAAGTTTTCTCACAGTGCTTTTCCCACACACAGTTTCACACAGTTTTCTCTATACTAATTAGTGCTCTGACTCCCGTATCAGAAGGCTACAATAATAATTTCTTCTGCCAAACTCCTTTCCAGACACCTGGGAGTTAAGCTCCCTTTCTCACAGATGTTGTACAAGCGGCCTTGGGAAAGGAATGCAGAGGCCTATTGCTTTCTAAATGCAGAGGCTTATTTCTCATCTAACAAGTTTGGATTGCTCACTGTCTACTTATGTACTATATGTATATATATATATATGTCTACATATTCACTACATGTCCACGTAAGCCCAGATACTTATCCTCTACCACTGGCCAGAGCTGTCTCTCTGCAGCGCTGCCGCTTGCCAGGAGCTGCCTCTGTGCCAGGAGCCCAGCCCAGCTCAGCAGCACAGACACAGCACAAGGACTTTCATGACCCTCTTGGGCCTTGCTGATGAGGCCCTGAACATCAGGCCCTCACAGGGACTTGCAGAAACCTCTCAAGAATTCAAGTCAGAATGGAACTCCAAAGTTTCTTGAAGTTTTAATGGGTCCCAGTGAGGGACAGGACTGAGAAAATGTCCCCGGGCTGCAGTCAGAGCAGAGAACTGGAGGCAGGGATGCCAGGTGGGGACAAAGAGAAGCCAAGTCTTGGTGCCCTGGGGCACAGCAGCGTCTGTGCCAGCAAGGGCTGTGAGGAGACACCTTGTCCTGAGGCCCTGGGGCCTCCTGGCACAGCCCCAGCAAGGCTGGGCACTGTCACCCCCTTGTGCTGCCCTCAGCATCCCCCCCACATCCCAGTGGCCTCAGGGATCTGCTGCAAGGAGTCCCTGGGGAGCCTTGCTCAGGAATGGCCCTGGGGGGCTCCTCAATGCTCCCAGGGACTGCAGCTTTTTCCAAGCACTTTGGCTTTGCCTTTTGCCTGGGACTCTCTGAGAGCTTCCTGCAATCCTGGCCTCCAATTATCTGCCCTAATGAGTCCCTGGAGATTCTTTGTCAGTAACACCACTCTGGGGCTCATTAATGCTTCCGGGTAATAAAGTTTTTTTAAAGTACTTTCCACACTGACTCTCTGAGCAGTTTGTGCAATCATGGCCTCCAACTTTCAGCTTTAATGAGTCCCTTGAGAGCTTTGCATTGACACTCAGTGGGGCTCATTAATGCTCGGAGATACTCAAGGTTTTGAAGGTACTTTGGATTTTCCTTCCCACACTGAGTCTCTGAGAGGTTTTTGTGCAATCATTGATGCCTGATGTGGCCCCCTAAAACACAGAGATTAGACAAGAATAAGGGAACAAAGGTAGGTATTTATCTGAAGGGCCTTCTAAGGTACCCTGGGGAGTCCAGAGGCTACTGCCAAAATGGACCTCAACATGGACTGTGGGTCACAAGTTCTTCACACATTTAGAAGTTTGGTTCATTTGAATATCAGGCTTAATTATCCAATGAAAGCTTCAGTTAATGATGTCATTTCCCCAAGCTTGCCCCCCCTTTAGAGGCTTTTGGTTTATACCTTTTGGGCCTAGTACGGTCTGAGTGTCCTTGGAGAGCAGGCCTGGAGAGGCTTTGTTATGTCTGCCTAGCATGAGAGAGCAGAAGTTAACAGGCAACAAGAAACTTCAGAGTAACACACCAGGCAGTACAGGATTTGAAAAATATAAAAGTTGAAACCTAAGGCATCATTCCCCCTCTTTAGAGGCTTGACAAGGCCTCTACCTTGTCGAGACTCTATTCTAAATATTCTAAATATCTACTAACAATGTGTCTAACAGCAGTATACATCTAACAATTATATATATAAACAAGAATTATAATTACAATTATTATGAACAATTCTTTAATCCAGGGCCAGTTTGGTAACCAGGAAATCAGGATGTGGAAGATACAAGCAGAGCTCAGTGTGTTATCTTTGAGTGCAATCTAATAATGTAAGATCTGAGTTAGTTCTCAAATTGTAAACAAATTTTGCTGATCTTTCCGCTTTGATTTAAACGTCAGTTGTCAGTTCTGTATCCAAATGAATGTCTTTGGATACATTTTGGATGAGAATCATATGCAGATTTTGGTTCCAAACCTGAGTCAGGGTTACTAACTGTGTCGATAAAAAGCACAGGAAAAGAATGATTTAAACTACATCATCTGCATTTGTATCAGGCTCTATTTTCTCAGTTGTTTCAGGAGCAGAAGCCTTCTTAACTCTGCAGTAGTGAATCCAGGGTCCTTTGCCAGCCACTTTGACTGCGGTGAGGGTGGTCAGCAGAATCTGGAATGGTCCTCTCCCCTTGGCCTGTAGAGGGTCACTGTCCCAGCACTTAACACGGAGCCAGTGTCCAGGGCGGAAGGGATGTGCAGGGGTGTCCAGTCCTATGGGTGTGGATAACACGATGTAATTCTGGAGCTTCTGCACAGTGGAACCCAAAGCCATTAGATATCTCTGGACATCAAGTTTCCCCCTCACGTGAATCTCACCTGGAACATGTGGAATTTGCTGTGGCCTGCCATACAGTATTTCATAGGGACTGATGTTATCCCTGCGCCTCAGTTGTATGCGGATCCTCAGTAAAGCTCCAGGCAAGGCCTGAACCCATGGCATGGATGTCTCTAAAACCTAAGGCATCACCATCACCTCCCAAGGTTCTCCTGGGTTCCAGGAGGCCCCTGTGTGACACACTGGAGCTGCAGTTTAGTGAGGTTCCATAACCTCCCAAGGCTCGCCTGGGTTCCATGAGGCCCCTGTGTGACACACTGGAGCTGCAGTTCAGTGAGGTTCCAGAACCTCACCAGGCTCTCTGGAGTTCAATGGGGCGCGCCCTTCTCGCATTTGAGCCTTGGTTCCATGAGTTCCATCCACTGACACTGGTGTCTGTGTTCCGTGAGGCCCAGCTGTATCACATCAGAGCCTTGCTTTCACCAGGTTCCAATACCTCACCATGGTCTCCTGAGCTCCATGAGGCCCCGCTGTGTCACACTGGAGCCTTGGTTCCATGAGGTTCCATAGCCTCACTCTGGTATCTTTGGTTCAATGAGGCTTCTCTGAGTCACATTAGAGCCCTGGTTCCATGAATTTCCTTATCTTCACTATGGTTTTGGGTTCCATAATTTCCTGATGTGCCACTTTAGCATTTTGGTTCTATGAGATTCCATAGCATCAATGTGGTCTCCTGTCTTCCATGAGGCCCCACTGTGTCACACTGCAGACTCGATTCCATGAGTTTCCATAACCTCACAGCATCTCCTGGGTTCCATGAAGCCCTGCTGTGACACATTGCATCCTTGGCTCCATGAAGTTCCAAAACCTCACTATGATCTCTTGGTTCCCTGAGGCTCCTCTGTGTCCCATTGGAGCCTTGGTTCCATTGGGTTCCATAAGCTCACAATAGTCTCCTGCATTTAATGAGGAGCCACTGTTTCACATTTCAGCCTCACATTCATGAGGTTCCATATCCTCCTTGTGGTTGCCTGTGCTCCATGAGGCCCTGCTGAGTCACATTAGAGCCTTGGGTCCAAGATATTCCATGGCCTCAAAATTCAGTGAGGCCCTGCTGTGTCAGACTGGAGCCTTGGTTCCATGAGGTTCCAGAATCTCACTTTGGTCTCTTGGGTTCCATGAGGCCCCTCTGCATCACAAGGGACACTTGGTTCCATGAGATTCCATTGTGTCTCTTTGGTCTCCTGGATTCCATGAGACCCCACTGCATCACAGCTGACACTCGGTTCCATGAGGTTGCTTGTGACACAATGGTCTCCTGGGTTCCATGAGGCTGCGCTTTGGAACAATGGACACTGGAATCCAGGAACAGGGGCAATGTCCAAGTGGCACCTGGGTTCCATGGGGCCCCGCTGTGTTTACAATTGAAATTTGCTTCCATGATAGTCCATTGCTTCACAAGAGTCTCCTGGGTTCCATGAGGCCTTGCTTTGTCACAAGTGACACTTGGTGTCCTGGGGTGACTCTATGATGTGTATCCCCTATCACGGCTCTATGCCAAAAAATTAATTTTGTGCCTTTTTCTGTGCCTTTAAACTGAGCTTGAGAGGGGAGGAAAAAAAAAACCAAACTAACTTTTCAAAGCATTTCCCAAGGACACAGAGATAGAGACTCCTCTGCGTACCCCAGCTGCAGAAGCACGGAGGAAGCACCCTTTGTTTTGCTTCCCCACCAGCTCTTTGGTTTTTTGCCTTTTTCTTCCTCCGGATTGGTTCCTGGGCCTTTGGATTTTTTTTTTCTCTCTCTTCTGGACTGTTTCAACAACATCAGAACACATTGGGGGAATTTTCCTTCAGGTCCTGAGGTGGGCCTATGGCCTACGGCCTGGCTGACCCAGCTCCGAGGAGGAGAGAGACCACATCTACAGAAAGACTCTGAAATCGTCCAAGGTTTCTCTCCACCGTGAGAGATTTTATTATTTAGCATTTTTATCTTTTTCCTGTGTGTTGGCTAAAATAAATCGTTTTTATCTCTTTCACTTTCCTTTGAGGAAAATATTTTTTTTCCCAAACCTGGTGGGGGGAGGGGTGGTTGTAACCTGTTGTTCTCTCAGAGGATATATTGCTAGATTTTGGCCAAACCAGCACACTTGGTTCAATGAGATTCCATAGCATCACAATGGTCTCCTGCGTTCCATGAGGCCCCGCTCTGTCACAATGGAGCCTTGGTTCCATGAGATTCCATAGAGTCACAATGGACTCCTGTGTGGAATCAGTCCCCGCTCTGTCACACTGAAGCCTTGATTCCATTAGGTTCAAATACCTCACTGTGGTCTCTTGGGCTCTATGAGATCGCACTGTGTCATATCGGAGTCCTGGTTCCATGAGGTTCCATAGCCTCAGTATGGTATCTTTGGTTCCATGAGGCTTCTCTGACTCACATTAGAGCCCTGGTTCCATTGGGTTCCAGAACATCATAATGGTCTCCTGGGTTCCAAGCAGTTGTGCTGTGTCACATTAGAGTCTCTTTTGCAAGAGATTTTATGGCCTCACTATGGTCTCCTGGGTTACATGAGCCCCCACTGTGTCCATTTAGAGCCTTAGTTCCATGCAGTTCCATACCCTCGCTATGCTTTTGGGTTCCATAAGGCCCCCCGATGTGTCACTTTAGCATTTTGGTTCCTTGAGATTCCATAGCGTCAATGTGGTCTCCTGTGTTCCATGAGGCCCCAATGTGTCACACTGGAGCCTTGGTTCCATGAGGTTCCCAAACCTCACTTTGGTCTCTTGGTTCCCTGTCATAGTTTAGCATAGCTGGGAGTTGTAGTTAAAGAGGGCTCCATCAGCTACGGAAGTGATTCTTTGCAAAGAGGTGCTTACAGCTTCCTCTAGACCCAATCAACTGGCCAGGTTGAATATTGGCAACTTTCTAAACCACTTAGAGAGCTGGACACGCCTCTGTGATCCACATTTTAAGAAGGAACAAACCCCGGGAAACCCTCTCTTGCTGCCGGTGGCTGAACAGGTAACTGGTGGGGGGTGGCCGGGCTGGGCCGGGTCGGCCGGGGGTGGCTTGGCTGAGATCGCAGCCGCTTCTGCTCGCTGGACGCCCCCCAGAGGCCAGACCGGCCCTCATCCCTAGTGCAGCCGAAATTCATCTGAGGCTGCTGCCCAGCAAGATCATGTGACCAAGAGAGATAAGCAATTCCAGCTGCAAGGCCCAGATGAGATTAAGCCTCTTACTGCTGTAAGATTCCTCCAGAACAGATGAAGTCTGCAGACATCAATCCTCTCCCCGGTCAGAGGACAGAGAAAGGTGAAGGTGCATGAAGAAAACACCATAAAGATGCCCAAGTCAGTGAGGAAGGAAGAGCTGAAACCCCGAGAGAGGAGAATGAGGAGATGCTTCAATCCTAGAAGCTGAAATTCTGTTGTAAAGCTATGGTGATGGACTATGACATATCATAATACCCATTATAATTTCATGAAAGCATGGCGGGGTGGAGCATTCAAACTGCAACCATGAGCAAAAGTACTTGTGCTAGGACAAGCAAATGCTGAAGTAGCTGTAACTTGCTGTGAGCAACAGTACCTGTGCCGAAATAAGCAAATGCTGAAGTAGCTGTGATTTGATGAGAAATTTGAGCAGGGATCCCACGAAAGAAAAAGACCTCTGTTCCTAGAGATGAAGATGATCCCAGAGATAGTGTTCTTACACCTCTCAG
This sequence comes from Monarcha castaneiventris obscurior, assembly GCA_026261815.1. Taxonomy (NCBI): domain Eukaryota; kingdom Metazoa; phylum Chordata; class Aves; order Passeriformes; family Monarchidae; genus Monarcha; species Monarcha castaneiventris. The sequence continues at coordinate 470,719 of JAMPIT010000423.1, read as the reverse complement.
GCACTTTGATAAGTGAAGAGAACTTTTGTTTCTGAGCAGCTCATCCTTAAAAATGGTACCCCATTAGCTAAAGAAACCCTCGAAAGCAGTTGTGGGGAAAGCTGTAAGTCAGGGGAAGGGACTTTCACATGCAAGCAGAGAACCATCCTGGGCGGCTGCCTTGCTGTGACATTGAAACCACGAGAGACTGTTTCTTGTGGAGATGTCTCCATAGAATGAGCAAGCAAGACTCCTCTCCCTAAGTGAACTGAAAACCAGAAATTATTATATAGGTGGTGAACTGACTAGAAAAATCTCAAGGGTTGTGGTTTTTTACCTTGTCAGTAGAAGGGAGGAGAGGTGGGGGGAAGAGAGATGTTCTGAAGGTTTAGTCTGACTTTTTTTTCCCCCTCTTTTAAGTCTATTAATAAACTTCTTCATATTCTTTAAGTTTTGTGCCTGCTTTGCTTTTCCTCCTAATGCTTACCTCACAGAAAGGATATCAGGGAGGTAATGCATAATCTGACTTAAAACCACTACAACTACTTTTCAGCTTGGTCTAATTGGACAATTTTTCTAAGATTCAGACTTCAGAAAATTATGTAACACAGGACCAACATCAAATTCTGTTAACATGAGAGACCTAAAAATAAGCAGACTTCAGACTTGACAAATCCCCCTGGGTCTTACGGGGGGGACGATCATCAGTGATGACCTGTAGTAAGACCTAAGCCTACTTAAGGCCCATCGACCTATGGATGGACCTGCTCCCATTCCTGCGCTTCCCACTACAGCCGTGCCTGACATGGACAAGGTCCCTGTCAGCAGCCACAAGGCCACCCTGCCCAGACCAGGGCAGTGGGCCACGCACAGGTCAGTGATGGTGAGCTCCCAGGTGCTGCTGTGACACCATCGCCCAGCCTGAGGTATAAAAGGTGGCTGCGCATCAACGCAACATGCAGAGTCTAGGAGATGATCGCAGAGAAGGAGCTCGCCCAAGGCTACTGAAGGAGTTTTGGTGCCTCTGAGGCAGCTCACACTCATCTCTCTTCACTCAAGGAAGGACTGGCGTACTTCGTCAGGAGGAGAAAGCCCGGCAGTGCTGCGGCACAGACCCGCCAGGCACTCTCCTTCTGTATCCGCAGTGGCGCAGCGGGACGCTGCTAAGAAGTGTCCTCCTGAGCAGGAGCAAGGTGAGAGCCAAGTCTCCCTCTCCATGGCTCCCCATGGCCGGCAGAGGGGCCGCAGCCACAAACAGCAACAAGGGGAGGCAGGAGCTGCACACAACCACCCCGTGGCAGGGTCCCTCCTCTCGTGGGCCAGCAGGGCCAGCAGGGCTGTGGGCACCGGTGCCTGCCCTGCCCTTACGCCAGCCCAGCAGGGACAGAGCAGGGCCCTGGGGACAATCCTGCAGGGACACTGCCCCAGCTCCGCAGAGGTGCTCACGCCACTTTCTCTCTCTCCGATGTGCGCGCTGTGCCCCCGGGCAGAGGTGGAGCCGCACAGCAGCAGCAGCAGCAGCCTCTCCGGACAGCCCAGGCCGAACCAGGCCCGACGCCGCTTGTGGAATCAGCGAGCACAAGACTCAGGCAGCCGGAGAGTAAAACCCATAAGGCTGAACCGTGTGCCACTGCTGCATGCTGAGAGCAGCAGCCCCAGCACCGCCAGTCAGGTGCTGTCAGGGCTGCCCCAGGGCACGGGGCTGGTCACTGGCAGCAGCAGCTTCCCCGGCCGGCAGCAGGGCTTGAAGCAAGGCCACCCAGAGGGAGCCACAGAGCCGCAGCCACCCGAGGGCCCGCCGGCAAAATGCCGCAGGATCGGCGATGTGCCAGCCCCCAGCGCTGAGACCAGCAGCCCCAGCACCACCAGTCAGGTGGCGGCGAGGCTGTCCTAGGGCACTCAGTCATCCAGAAGACGAGCGGCTCCATACATGTGGTAGATAGGGACAGGCGAATGGAAGATCTCGCGATGTGATGGAAAGCAGAAGCAGCATGGAATCTTCCTCCCTCTCATTCCTTTGTGATAAGAAATCACCCTAGGTATGCAACCCCTCCTAACCCCAGTAGTTTTCCACTCCTTACTAACCCTAGCTATTCCACCATCCCCTTTCTGACGTAGTGAAGCCCCCTTGACTATTTAACCTCATGAGATAAGATAATAAACGCCATTTGACCATCCACCACACTGGTGTCTGTGTGTCTATGGACCGAGTGGCCTCGGGTTAGGCCGTGCTAGCTTCTTGAACCAGGTCGTATTGTCTTCCTAACAGAAGGCAACATACTGGTGCCGAAAGCCCGGGAAGATCGGGTAACGGGATCCACCTGGAGAACAAATAGCGGCCGAAGCGGCGAAGCTGACTTCAGGCAGGGAAGACGTTCCCAAAAGGACCCACGGTCACCATGGAGGCCGTCGCAAAGGTCGTGAGGTCACTTTATAAGCAGTGGGGAATTAGGTGTAAGCTCAAGGATTTTTATCTTGCTATCGCAAGACTCCTGGAGCTCGGGGCAATTGAACGCCCCGTAGAAATATTACATCCGGAGGTGTGGGAGAAATGCACCACCGTTTTAGCAGAGGACACTAAATCCTCGGGCAGTGGCAAAAGTCTCAAGGCGTGGGGGAAAGTAGAAACAGCTTTACGCCAAGCGCTGGAACAACAAGAGACTTGGAATGCCGCGCGTGTATGTTTATTAGCCACTCCCAAGCTGGGGGTAGGGGTAACAACTCAGACGAACCCCGAGAGCAGTTTATCTGAGAGCGAGGACTCGCGGGGGCTGGGCGCGCTTCCCTCCTCCCCGAACCCGAATCCAAACGCCCCAGGGCCCCCAGAAAACTTCCCGACCCTCCCGCCGAGCCCGCCAGGTCCACCCCCCCCACAGAAACTTCCCAAACATCCGCGGTTTCTCCATCCGTCTCTCCGCCGCCGGCCGGCGGTCTGACGCTGGAAACGCAACAGCACACGCGATTATTTTGGGAAAAATTAACAGAGGAAGCTAGGGAAACTGAAAGAGCAGCTAGAGAGGGGGCGCGCGTGGCTCCTCCGCCTTACCCAACTCAACATGGCGACGGGGACCAAGGAGATGGGCGGGGCCAGGGTCTCAGGGGTGGGAACGAACAAAGACTGTGAGTGTTCGCTGATGCGCATGCGCGGGAAGAAGGGGAACTGTGCAAACTCAGACGAGAGGAAGAGGGAGCTGCAAACGCGCGTGCGCGGGAGAGCGGCAGAGAGCGCATGCCCAGTCAAGAGCCACGCTCAATGCTACTACCATCTAAGGGAGAGACCTCCCCTTGTGGGAGACAGGGCCAGCCCAGGGGGCGGGATCAGCACCACCCCCGAGGGGAGGGGCGGGGCCGGAGCCGTACGAAAAGGCACGGAATCCCGGAAGTGCTCTGGCAGTCGACTTCCGGCTCTGAGTCTGACAGCAGCTCCGTGAGCTCCACTGAGCTCTCGGAAACTGACTGGGACACGGAAACAGAAGAAGCAGACCTAACGCAATCTAAAGCGAAAACAAATAAAGCTTTAAATTACACCGGAAAGCAACCACAATACAAATTCACCGACTGGGGAAAGATAAAAATAGCTTGCGCTGAATGGGTGCCCTCGGCTACAGTCCATGCTTTCCCGGTGAGGGTCACCGGGCCAGACGGAAACCAACAACAGGTTTATAATCCGGTAAACCCCAAAGATGTACAAGCGATTGTCAAAGCAATTTCAGAAAAAGGGATGGATTCTGCCATTGTCTCCACTCTCATAGACGGTCTTTTTTGAAATGATAACCTGCTCCCCTTTGACATTATGCAAATAGGTCGCATGATTTTTGATGGTGCAGGAATGATTGTTTTTAAACAGGAATGGAGAGACCACTGCACAAACTATTGGCCCAGGCTTCTGGGGCGGGGCAACCACTGCACGGTTCGAGCCTATCCAGGCTGACAGGAAAACATGATGAGATGATTACACCTCAGCAGCAAGCCGTGCAGCTGCGGGCTGAGGAAGTCAGGGCCACAACTCGAGCTGCTAGAGAAGCCATTCGTGCTGCATCTTGAGTGGTAGCTAAGCCATCACCGTGGTCCACCATAAAGCAAACAGAGAGTGAAAGCTTCACGCATTTTGTAGACTGGCTGCAGGCAGCAGTAGACACCTCTACCCTGCCTGCAGCGGCAAAAGGCCCCGTTGTGGCCGATTGTTTGCGGCAACAAAGTAACACTACTACCAAGGAAATTTTGCGCTCCGTTCCGATCGGAGCCAGCCTGGCCGATATGATCAAACATCTAGTACGAGAAGAACAGCTGACACCCATTCAGGCAGCCGTACGTGATCTAACCAGTGCAATGGCATGCTTTAAATGTGGTCAGGCAGGCCACGTCACATTGGGCTGTCGCCAGCCAACACAGCCTCCCCGGCAATGCCTTCATCTCAAGCGCGCATGAGAGGGCCCTGTTAGGGCTGCGGGAAGAAGGGACACCTCGCTAAAGAATGCAGGTCCCGACCCCGGGGAAACGGAAGAGGGAGGGGGCGTGCGGGCTGCAACCAGCCTCCTCCCGCTGCGAATGCAAGGCTGCCCATCTATGCCAACCCCCAGTGGGGTGGGGGGCCCTTATTCCCCATGCCCCCACAGGAGACAGCCAGTCCCGCACCCCCACAAACGGTGCAACTGCAGAGTTTCGCAGCACCGCCAGCAGCCCCCTCCCATCCACTGCAGCCACAAGCCGCGCTTGTGCCACAGGGCCAGCAGGGGACGCCCCAGAGCAGAATCCCTGGGTGGCCCTGGCCATGAAAATAGGGAAGGAGCCCCTGATAGTGTGGGGGACATGCCGCCTCTATGGCAGTCAGGATCCCCACATCACAGGGCTTCAGTTTTGGGCAGACACGGGATCAGACTGCACAATTATTCCCCAAGCGCATTGGCCCCAGCACTGGCAATTTAAAGAAGTCCCCCCAGTGAATGGTGTGGGAGGGCCGTCCCGGGCGTGGAAAAGCACCCAGTTAGTAGCTATAACACTTCACACAAAAAAGGGACCAGAACAGACAGTGGCAATCTACCCCTACATTCTACAAAACTCTCCGCCTTTGATAGGAAGGGACATCCTTGCTATGTCAGGAGTCAGGATCACATATTTATCATGAGGGCCACTGCAATTCATCCACCGCTGCCGATCAAACTGATATGGAAATCATCAGACCCCGTCTATGTGGAGCAGTGGCCTCTGTCAGAGCCTCGAATGGCAGCTTTGTTAGAACTAGTTGACCGCGAGCTACAAAAGGGTCATATAGAACCCTCCATCAGCCCGTGGAACAGCCCTGTATTTGTAATCCCCAAAAAGTCTGGAGAAAGTTACCGCCTCATCCATGACCTGAGGGAAGTGAACAAGGCAGCCAAACCCATGGGCCCAGTTCAGACACTGCTGCCCATGAGCTCAGCCATCCCAGAAGGACAGCCATGCGCAGTGCTGGACATCAAAGACTGCTTCTTTTCAATACCCCTGCACCCTGAGGACAAGGAACGTTTCGCTTTTTCTGTCGTGTCCCCAAATGGCAATAGACCCAACCTTCGCTTTCAGTGGAAGGTGTTACCGTAGATAGCCCAACCATATGCCAGATCACCGTAGACAAAGCACTGATGCCAGTCCGACACTCCTACCCTGCTGCAACCATCATCCAATACATGGATGACATCCTTGTCGCTGCACCATCAGCAAGCCAAGTGGATCACTTAGTGTCCACAATCACAGAAACTCTCCAGGCAAACGGCTTCGAGATCGCGAGCGCGAAGATCAAGAAAGGACCCTGCGTGACTTTCCTGGGAGTGGGGATCACAAACTCCTACGTGACACCCCCCAAGGTGAAGGTCCGCCGAGATATCAAGACACTTCATGACATGCAGCGCCTTGTGGGATCCCTGCAGTGGCTCCGCAACATCGTTCTGATTCCTCCCGAGGTCATGGACCCCTTATATGACCTCCTGAAAGGAAAACACCCCTGGGAGCCCAAGTAGCTGACGCCACAAGCAGCGAACTCCCTTGACTTCATCGAACATCAGATGTCCACTGGCACTCTTGCCAGGTGGAACCCAAGCATGTCACTTGATCTATACGTCCACTTTACACCGAAGGGAGGAGTGGGAGCACTAGCCCAAGGACCTTCTGACAAGTCCCGACCGATCCAATGGATAGTCCTTGGAAGACCGGCTCGTGCTTTTTCCCCAGGAATCGAATTCATTGCTAACCTCATCATGAAAGGCAGGAAATTCACTTTGAGACACCTGAGAACCGAGACGACAAAAATCCACCTTCCCTTCCGCAAGCAGCCAACCACGGAATCAACCACGATACCGGAGTACCTGGCCCTTGCTCTCACTGGCTTCAGAGGAGAAATCTCATACGCTGCCAGACCACCTTGGACTCAGCTACTGACCATTGTTGACATAGACATACCACAAAAGGTCACAGACCGACCGCTGCCAGGACCGACGATCTTCACAGACGCTTCCTCCACAACTTCTGCCGCAGTGGCGGTGTGGCAGGCAGGAGAACAATGGCATTGCGTCAAAACCTGTGACCCCACACTGTCAGTGCAACAGCTGGAAGCAGCAGCAGTGGTCTTGGCGTGCGGACTCTTCCAGGAGGAACACCTCAACATCGTAACAGACTCTATATTCGTGGCAAGGCTCTGCCTAGCCATGTCAGGACCAGGTGTGTCAACATCTGCAGCAGCCCTAATGCTGGAAGAAGCACTCTCCTTGCGACAGGGCACCGTGTCTGTCATTCACGTCAACAGCCACAACCCAGTTAAAGGTTATTTCCAGACCGGCAACGACAAGGCGGACGCCACAGCAAAGGGAGTGTGGACATTGCAAGAAGCTCGTCAACTACATGAGTCGCTCCACATCGGAGCCAAAGCACTGGCGAAGAGATGCGGGATCTCGACAGCGGATGCAAAACTTGTAGTGGCCACTTGCCCTCATTGCCAGAGGTCACCCCTATGGTCCAGTGGGGTCAACCCAAGAGGTCTCAAGCCCTCAGAAATCTAGCAGTCGGACTTCACTCTATGCCAACTGCTGAAGCCTCGAGCATGGCTTGCAGTGACAGTGGACACTTACAGCGGAGTGATTGTGGCCACACAGCACCCCAAAACTAACTCTAAAGCCACAATTCAGCACTGGCTGACAGCTATGGCCTGGCTTGGCATCCCCAAACAAATTAAAACTGACAACGGTTCCAATTTCATCTCCAAACCAGTGCAAGAATTCGCCTCGAAATGGGGCATCACTCTGGTGCAAAGTATCCCGTATAACACCACCGGGCAGGCCATTGTTGAGCGAGCAAATCAGACCCTGAAAACCAAGTTAGAAGTACTAGCAAAAGCAGAAGGTTTTGACAATTCCATTCCCTCAGGGGATCAAGCGCGTATACTGGCAGCCACTTTGCTAGCACTGAATCAATTCCCTAGGGGAGACGAAACAAACAGTCCCGCTCAAAGACATTGGGCCACCCGAGCATTAGAGGAGGGCCCGCAGGTTGTAATTAAAAATGAGCTAGGCGAATGGGAACGGGGCTGGAGGTTGGTGCTCACGGGGCGAGGGTACGCAGCTGTAAAAAAGGAAGGCAGAATCAAGTGGTGTCCACTGAAGTCAATCAAGCCAGACCTTCAGAATGAGCAGAATGAGACTAATGAAAACTGTGAGTTTCTGTTTGCAGGACATGCTCGTGGGAAGACCCCGTAATGCGTACACCCCTGTTCCAAAAGAAAGTGACAGACCTCCAAGCCGCCAAGCAGCACCCAAGAGTTCCGTATCGGTGAGACCCAGACGTCAGCAGTGTTTTTGTGTGATTTTGCTGTTGGGGCTTGTTGCCAGAGGACAAGCCAGTCCAAACCATTACTCCCATCAGCCATTCAGGTGGGTCATGCAACACCTGTCAAATGACAAGGTGCTCAAAGAAACCACCACACCAAACACCCCATCCTTTGTGAGCCGCATTACCGACCTGTTCCCAGGACGACCAAAAATAGACCCCTATTCCCTACACGTCACACACATGCATCTATCCTACTGGTGCCCAGCCTCAAACCCAGGCAAGAAGTACTGCAATTACCCGGGGTGGGGATATTGTGGGTACTGGGGCTGTGAAACCATTGTTACAGATGCCAGACCATCAGGACCTGGGTGGGAGCCTCAAAAGCCCGATGAATTTTTACAGTTCACCTGGGCACCCACCGGTTGTAAACAGCCTGTCTTCCTCCAGGAAAAATTCTATCGAAACTATTATAAAATCCCTAAATCTCGGAGGTGCACTGACTATAACATGACCGTTTTGCAGCCAAATCACCCTAGTTGGGCCACAGGCAGAACATGGACAGTAGTCATTCAAGGGTCAAAAGAGTGGGTGAATGTGCGAATTATCAAGCTCCAACCGCCAGTATCCCGAGCGGTCGGACCCAACAAAGTTATTAAAGACGTGCTAAAAGGGAAAAACACAACCCACTCCAAAGCCTTGCCCACAAAGGTCACCGATACCCCAACTGGTCATGCAGATGCCTCCCAGATAAGCCGTTTAGCCGGGTCTGACCCGGACCCAATCTTTCGTATGTTAGAAGCTACCTTTCTATCCCTGAACGAATCCAACCCGAACCTAACTGATTCCTGCTGGCTTTGCTATGATGTTAAACCCCCCTTCTACGAAGGAGTTGCTTTAAACACCCCCTTTAGTTACTCCACAGCCGACGCCCCTCACCAGTGCAGGTGGGATACTCCCCGCAGAGGAATCACCCTGAGTCAAGTCACGAGCCAAGGCAGATGTTTTGGCAATGCAACCTCAGCAAAGCGGAAAGGCAACATCTGCACCAAAGTTGTCAAACCCAACAGAAAGATCAATAAGTGAGTGGTTCCATCCGCATCTGGGATGTAAGTTTGTCAGCGATCTGGGGTGAGTCCTTGTGTGTCTCTTGCCAAGTTCAATGATTCTACTGACTTTTGTGTCCAAGTTCTAATTGTTCCTAGGGTCCTGTACCACTCAGACGAAGAAGTGTACCACCTTTTTGAGAAACCCGGCCGGCTCCACAAAAGAGAACTGGTAACAGATGTAACTATTGCAATGCTGCTCGGCCTGGGAGCAGCCGGAACGGCCACGGGTGTCTCAGCTCTTGCGACCCGACACCAAGGACTGTCTCAGCTACAAATGACCATCGATGAGGACTTGCAGAGGATCGAGAAATCCATCTCCTTTCTAGAGAAATCAGTTTCCTCACTCTCAGAAGTGGTCTTGCAGAACAGGCGAGGACTGGACCTCTTGTTCATGCAACAAGGAGGCTTGTGTGCCGCCTTGAAAGAGGAATGCTGCTTTTATGCAGACCACACAGGAGTCGTCAGAGACTCCATGGCAGAGCTCCGAGATAGGCTGGCTCAGAGACAGAGAGATAAGGAAGCCCAACAGAGTTGGTTTGAGTCCTGGTTCAATCAATCGCCATGGCTCACCACACTAATTTCCACTTTGATAGGTCCATTGGCAATGTTGCTTTTAGCTTTTACCTTTGGACCATGCCTGCTGAACAAACTAGTCTCTTTTATCCAGACCCGTCTGGAACGGGCCAACATTCTGTTTTTAGGCCATCAACAAATGCTCAAAACCAAACTGTAAACACTGCCAGTCGCAAGACTTTTCTAACTCGCCTTGCGAAATCTACTCAGGTGTACCAAACCCCTTTTCCCTTGTCAAGTTACTACCTCGTACCTCATTTCAATGCCTATATCTATGACTACCTCATTCATTTATGAAAAAAGGGGGGGGGGGAAATGTGGTAGATAGGGACAGGCGAACGGAAGATCTCGCAATGTGACGGAAAGCAGAAGCAGCATGGAATCTTCCTCCCTCTCATTCCTTTGTGATAAGAAATCACCCTAGGTATGCAACCCCTCCTAACCCCAGTAGTTTTCCACTCCTTACTAACCCTAGCTATCCCACCGTCCCCTTTCTGACGTAGTGAAGCCCCCTTGACTATTTAACCTCGTGAGATAAGATAATAAACGCCATTTGACCATCCACCACACTGGTGTCTGTGTGTCTATGGACCGAGTGGCCTCGGGTTAGGCCGGGCTGCCGTGCTAGCTTCTTGAACCAGGTCGTATTGTCTTCCTAACAGAAGGCAACACATACAGACCCCCATGGCTCTTCCCCGGATCTGTGACAGACAACCGCTCCCAGCCCCGGCCCGTTCGTATGAGACGCATCTGGCGGCAAGAGCGGTGGGCAAAAAAGCCCTACAGTCGGCCTGGCAACCAGAGCAGGGCCAGACGAGCACCGGCCCCTGGTGCTCATCCCCCTCATCCCTCAAAGTAAAGTTTTCTGTTCGTTTGAACTGGGAGATCCACATTCCTTTCTCCAGTCACTTGCAGCCTCCTGTGGCTGATCTCCAGAGGCCCCGGTTCAGTGAGACTCTCCAGCAGCTCTTTGCCCTCAGGGACTCCACCTGCCCCATGGCAGTGCTCAGTGTCAGATGAAGCACTGGCCTGGAGATGCCAGCCCTGCTTCTGCTCTCTTCTCAGCCAGGAAGCATCCAGAAGGAAAAGGATTATGCAAAAGGGCCATGGAGGTGACCTAGGAAATTTGCAAGCACAAATAGGCTCAGGCAGCCTTGGTGGGAGGGCACAGCTTTGCTTGCTGCAGTTCCCCAGGAAGGAAAATCGTGGATGCAGCAGGATTATTCCCCTCCCAGACCAGCCCAGACACTGTTCCATCTGCCATTGCTGCCACTGGGGTTCCATGTACCAGCCTGCAGAGTAACTGGCAGCTGATTCTGGGAAGGCAAAACTAAACCCTACCAGTAAAAATACACTGCATGGGTGGCCCGAGGCCAACTCTTGGACTGAGAAGCAGAGTTTCCTTATTTTTGGAGGATTTTACACAAGTGCCAGCTCAGCTTGGAGGAGCGATGGCAGAGAGGCTCGAGGGCGAGGCACCACCTTCTGTCATGGTGGTAGCCCTGACTCCTGCCTCGCTGGGAACACTGCTTTACCTGACAGCCACATCGAGACATCTCTTATTTCACACCCATACTACTGTGATAAATGAATGAATGATAAATGTTGTCTTTCGCATGTAGAATTTTAACATTTATAAGTGATGATGTACTATGTCGAAATAGTGTTACAGTAAAATGTAGTCAAGTAGAAGTGAGATTAAGGTAAATTGTAACTTCAAAATAGTTGTAATATGTTAAGAAATGTATTAATAAATGTCGGGATTGGTGGGGTCTCAGGAACACAGAGATGTCACTTGGATGATTTATTTTTGTATCAGTCTCATGTTTATTGAAGGGTGTGACAGGGATTGGCCATAGCAGCAATAGCAGGGGTAGCTGCAGCAAGCGCAGCTACTGAGGTAGCTTAAGATAGCAGCAGCAAACGTGCAGATGCCAGGGCAAATGCACTAGCAGTAGTTGTTACTTTTTTCTTACAAAGCCTTCTATACTTTTTTAAGCCAATAAGCAAATGCCACAAAGCTTGCTAACACATTTGTACCAATCATCATTGTACATTTTACCGCAATGCGCATTTTCTTAACCAATCACTACATTGTTATTAAGGCCTCTGGTGCAGGCTTATATTGCTACATGTTAACTTTCTAAGAAGTTTCATTATAAGGCTTATTGTTAAACTTAAAATTCTTAACTCTTTTACTTATCACTATTATTTCTTATATAAAGCATGTTCTTATGTATTAAAAATACATCTTTACTTTTATAAAGCAAACTTATTTTAAAACTACAAAACTGTAAAGCTACGTTTTCACTTTAAGCTGTAAAAGCAAAGCTCACTTTTCTAGCTCAGGCAGCTTCTGCTAAGGTCTCAAATCGAAACATGTATCCATTTCTATCTGCTCGAGCACAATGCTGTTTAGGTACTCTGTCTGCACCTGCGAACTCTCTGCAACTCCATTTCCCACATCTCCCCCTGTTTGTTGAACTACAAAAATTCCCTTGACAGCTTTGTCAATTATTCGTCGCATGCACTGAAATAAGCAAGGAGCCATTATTAATACAACTATAACAACAAGCAGTATGTATAGACCAATTTTTAAAAGCTGTTTTAACCAGGATGCTAAACCTCATCCATCAAACAAATCATCTAGCCAAGTTCCATCATCAACTTTGATTTTAGACACACCTTCTTTTAACTGCTGTATGCTTTTATGAATGGACTCTGAGTGATCAGATAAATTCATGCAACACATTCCATCAAAATTCATACAGCCGTGTCCATGTACCAATAAAAGATAATCAATTGCAGCTCTGTTTTGTAAGGTGGCATGTCTTGTGTCTTTAACATCTGCTAGCAAATCACTTAATGCAAGGGAGGTAGCATTGGTTTGCTTACTTAGCCAACACCTTAATCGATCCAATTGTTTTAGTGCTTGTCCAGAGGCTGCTTGGGGTAGAAACAATGACGCAGCAAACCTTTTTTCAAAACCCTAAGGATTAAAATCATCACTGCAATCTGGTTTGTATTGATGGACAAATGATCTTTTTTCTCTGTGTTTCATTTGGCTAATCATTTTTATACTAGGTGTGAACAAAGTAAGCTTTCCCAAGCTACATGGTCCACCTTTGATGTGTGATGGAATAGCAGACCAAGCTCTGTCTCCACAGATAAGGAACACTCCCCGTGGTAATGAAAGGGGAACTATGCTAGATGCAGATGGAGTTAAAGAAGTGTAGTTACACCAAAATGACTGATTTTTAAAGACAGGGTGATGTGGAGAAACATCTTTGACTGCTGACTGATCTTTCCCTGTATAGTTAAATGTGACACAGAAATCCACCCTTACTGAAGCAAAAAGCTCCAATTCTTCTGGTTCAAAGGATGCCTTGGGAAGGTGAAAAGTCCACCAATCCCATTTGTCTACCGGGGTCCAAGTGAGAGCATTTTTTGTTACCTTAAGTTTTTTTGGTATTGGCCAAGCATTTACTGGCATTCCCACTAAGCAAGTTGAAAACGGTTTCTCTGGGGTTGTAGTCGATAGGCATATGGTATCTAGACCTGATGCATTAGCTAAAGTCACCCAAACATTTGTTTTAGGCTGATCAACAATTACACTCGCATTGCTAAAAGCAAGCAAAGCAAAAAAGCATAAGCATAGCATCCAGCACAATTTCATTTTTCTCATTATAACTCTCTACAATACATGAACTACAGTTTTTGCACTATTCACGGCCTAGTTAGGCAGCAGCCACTTTCTGGGCCTGCCTCTAGGTCGCTTTTCACCGGTGGGCTCTAGTTTTTTCTGAGCTGCTTTAGAGGAGTTTTTGTTCTTGCTCCCTTTGGGTCTTCCTCTAGGTCTTTTCTGAGGCTGAGGTTCTGCAGCTACAGGATGTTCTTGGTTGTCAGCACAGACAGGAGACTCAGAGGCGGCAGTGGAAGGCTGATTAGTAGTGGAAGGCTGAGCAGGCCTCTCACTTTGTGAGCTCATTAGGCTCTTGTTGTCTTGCGTGATATGGTTTCACGTTTTTTGCTGGAACCCACTTAGGTCCTGCACCTGTAGAGACACAAGCATACCCTTTGCCCCATGTTATTAAAGGATATGGACCTTCAATTTGTTCTGTTTCAGGGTTTCTAATTAAAACCGGAGGATTTTCTTTTAATTTTGCCTGAGTGCTATTGGAAAAATGCCTAAAAATTGGCGGGTTTGGCTCTGCGAAAGAACTATTTAAAAAGTTGTAAACATATAAAGCTTTACTTAAGCGCATCTGTGGTGTTGCTTGCCCTGCTCCCCCTCTCTGTTGATTTAAAATACGTTTTAAAGTGTGATGTGTTCTTTTAATAATGGTTTGACTTGTGGGGGAGTAGGGGATACTAAAAGTATGGTGAACACCTTAATCCATTAGAAATGTGGCTAATTTTTGAGTTGTATATGCAGGGCTATTGTCTGTTTTTATTTCTTGAGGAACGCCTAATGAGGCAAATGCTAGTAAAAGATGCTGACAAGCATGAGTAGCTGTTTCTCTTGCATGTACTGAAGCAAAAACTGCACTTGAGAAAGTGTTTACTGACACATGAATATTTTTAAATTTTCTAAAAGATGGGTATTTAGTGATATCTGTCTGCCATAATTGTAAACTTTGCAACCCTCGTGGATTAACTGCTCTTGTGGAAACAGGGGGTTGCACCAGTTGACAATCAGGGCAGGCATTTATAATTGCTCTTGCCTGATCTTTGGAAATGCGAAACATTTGCACAAGGGCTTGTGCATTTTGATGAAAAAAGGCATGGCTAATTTTTGCCTGTTTAAAAATGTTAGGCAGGGTACTTGTAACCACCATTGTTAGATTATTTGCTTTCGCGTTTCCTTCTGCTAAAAATCCTGGAAGTGAAGAATGAGCCTTAATGTGAGAAACAAAATATTGATTAGCTTTGTTTTGCAAAATTTGATAAAGACATGTGAGATAACGATATAAATTGTCATTACTAACATCTTTTAAAACTGAACCTTTAATTCTTTCAACAATTTTAGCGACATAAGCTGAATCGGTAATTAAATTAAAAGGTCCTTGAAAAAGCTGAAATGCTCTAACAACCGCCGCTAATTTGATAACTTGAGACGATCCTTGTACTGTTTGGACATCTGATTTTCATTCATTAGTTTTTTGGTTTTGTCACACTATTACTGACTTGTGTGTTTTCCTTGAACTATTAGTAAATAGTGTCACCGCATTTAAAGGCAATTTACTTAGTAAGGGTTTTTCTTTAAAGCTTAATTTGGCTTGCAATAATTTGTGACTTGGAAAGTGAATAGAGCAAATACCTGAGTAATTTAACAACGTAATTTGTAAGTCTTCTGAATTTTGGAATGTCTAATTAAAATACTCTTTTTTTAGGGGTAGGTAGATCACTGTAAAATCTTGGCCTGCTATGGCTAATAATCTTGTTCTGGCCTTGATTATGATTGTGGATGTCATCTCTAGCGTTGTAAGGATTGTTTTCGGAGATTTGTAGGGTAGAAAAATTTACTTTATTATTAGCAAAGGATTTTTTTGAGAAGTGTCTCATTGAAATATGAGACCATAAAGTTGTGCTTTTTTTCTTAATATTGCAAGAAAAAAGGGCTTTTCTGGAGCACAACGATGTGCCTGTTTTTGTTGAAGGGCTGTAGTAATTTCTTTAAGGGCTTTCTGAGCTTCAGGTGTAATTGTCCTGGGAGATTTGATGTCACAATCTCCTTTTAGCAGGTTAAAAAGTGGTGCAAGTTCTTCATTGGAAATTCCTAGGGTAGGCCTGATCTAATTAATTTCTCTTAAAAGTTGCTGTAATTCTTGCAATGTATTGACTTTGACTCGAAGCTGTATCTTCTGTGGCTTAATTGATTGTTCTGTCATCCTCCAACCTAAGTATTTCCATGGTGAGGTTTCTTGTATTTTGGATGTAGAAATTTCTAATCCTGCTTTTTGAACTTCTGTAATAACACTGTCACGGGCTGCTTTTACTTCTTTCTGTGTTGGTGCTGCAATAAGCAGATCATCCATGTAATGAAGAATCTTTGCCTGTGGATTTTTCTTCCAAGCTGGAGACAAGGCTTGTGTCACGAACTATTGGCAAATTGTGGGTGAATTTTTCATTCCTTGAGGGAGGACCACTTAATGATACTTTTGCAGTGGTTCTTCTCTGTTGACACTAGGGACTGAAAATGCAAACCGTGGAGCATCTTCTGGGTGAAGTGGAATGCTGAAGAAACAATCTTTTAGATTAATGATGATAAGAGGCCAATCTCTTGGGATCATCGAGAGGGAAGGAAGCCCAGGCTGAAGAGGTCCCATATCTTTAATTACTTCATTAATTCTTCTGAGATCATGAAGCAATCTCTAGGAGTCAGAAGTTTTTTTGTGAATGACAAATACAGGCGAATTCCAGGGACTGTTTGTTGGTTTAATGTGGCCTTTTTGCAGTTGCTCAGCTACCAGTTCTTTAAGGGCACTTAATTTCTTTTCTTCTAGGGGCCACTGTGCCACCCAAATTGCGTCATTAGTCTTCCAAGACAGCTTTGGAGTTTTGAGTGCTGCAGTGGCCCTCACTAAAAACCCACTTCTAATTTTGCTCCCCACTGAGATAGCAAGTCTCTTCCTCAAACTGTGATGGGCTTTGTCACAACGAAGGGACGAACAGCTGCTGTTTTTCCTTCCTGGTCTCTGACTGTAATCATGAATGCACTTTGCAAGCACACTGAAACTTCACTGATACCTGAAAGAGAGTCTGAAGGTATGACTAACTTCTAATCACTCAGCCAAAGTGATTGAGATACGATTGTGACATCCGCACCTGTGTCCAGCAGACTTGTGACTTCAATTGTCTTGTTGTTATGTGTTAGGTTGAAGGTTCGCTGTGGTCGACCACGGCCGATGAGTTCGGCCCAATAAACTTCAGGCGCTGGAGCAGAGTTTGTCACTGAACGCAGACCTCGCTGACATCCCATTTCTATGGCCTGGTGTGTAGGCACAGTGGGTACTGCAACAGCTGTGGCAATCTTCATTCCCGCAGGAATCACTAATGGAGGTTGAAGAGCTAGAGCTAAAACTGTTAATTCTTCATGAAAATTAGCTGCAACAATAGTTGGATAGACAACAAGACTTATTATAGAACAAGCATCTTTTCCCATAATTAAAAATTCTTGCCTTTCTTCAGATGTTTCAGTGACTCTTGTAGGTATTGTATAATGAAACTTGTGTGTGAAAAATATTAATTTGGAAGCCGCCAAGTCGTAGTAGGACCCTGGTGGTAGTAATCTGGGGAGACGCTGGACGATCCTGCTGACAGTGTGCGGCTCGGGCCTCCAGACGCATCGGGCCCGTTCTGGTGAGCTGCCACTACTTGTTTCGTCAGGCGGTGGCGCGCGTTGCTTAGCAAGTTTCCTGACTGAGGCAGGGGATTTCCATTGACATTAAATTTAGAGCAGCACTGCAAAATGCCTTCCCTTTCTGCATCTGGGGCAGTGGTTAGGTACCCTAGGATCTCTCACTGGTTCTGGGCAGTATTTTATTAAATGTCTAGGTTTTTTACATCGGTAACAGAATTTATTAACAGTCTCGGTTTGTATCACTGCCTTAGTGCTGTTTAGATTAAGAGCAGTGAGCATTTTAGTTAGCGCCTCTTGAATTTTCTCCCCCAAGGTGTCTGCTTGTATTGTGGCAATATGCTGCGGAGTGCCAATTTTGCCGCAAGCCTTTAACATCCGAAGCAGAGTAGGCTCTGGGTCGGGTGAAGCTTCGATAACTCGTTTGCAATCGTCGTTGGCATTAGCGAAAGCAAGGGTACGGAGCAAAAGCGGATGGGCAATATTGTCCTCGCATTGCCTCTCGATTGCTTGAGTTAAGCGATCAATAAAGGTGGCATAGGGCTCCGAAGCCCCCTGGCGTATTTGTGTATAAAGATTTTTAGGGGTCCCTGCTGGCTCAATTTGTAACAGAGCTTTACAAGCTGCCTCTTTGATACCACCAAGCACGGCTTTGGGTAAGTCAGCCGCCTGGTCCTCTGCTCGGTCATGAGGCGGGTCGCCAGCCAAATGAGCAATTGTTAGCGCTGCATTAGGACCACCAGCATAGCCCTCTAAAACCTTATGAAGGAATCTTCGCCATTTAGATTCCCACATGAGAAATTGCATCTCTGTTAAAATCATATGTGAAACGTAACGGCAGTCAAATGGTGTTAGATTAAAAGTAGCAAACATGCCTTTCAGCAACTGTTTAAAATATGGCGAACTTAGTCCACTGTCTTTTATAGCTTTTCGTAAACCTTTAATTTCATCATGTCCCATTCTCTCCCATCTCGGATTTTGATTTTGTCTGTTGTATCTAACAGGCATAGCAAAAAGCAGATCGCGCAACATATTAAAGCCCCCTTCCTTTATCGCTTTATGTCTCTCTGCCACCTAATCTGTGCCGGGATAGACCGCCGCTTTATTGGGTTCGCGCTCTGGATAAACCGGACCCGAATCTAACAAATCAGTATCTTTCTCAAAACTGAAATCGATTGCTAGGTCTTGCTCTGTCGCAACCTGCGCGTAGATTCCGGAAGTTCCGGATCCCTGTTGTTGTTCCCTTTCCTCCGTGTCATTGGGGGGAGGTGGCACAGGTGGCGGGGGGCGCGGGGGGCGCGGTGGCGGCAATGGCGGAGGGGCAGAGGGAGCCGCCGGAGGCTGCAGTGAATCTGAGGGAGGCGGAGATGGCGCGGGAGATGTGGGCACCACGGGGCGAGACTGCGATCTAAAAATCTCGACAAGCACCCGAGATGGTGCAAGTAGCTTAGCAACCGAAAGATCGCGGCGAGTGATCGCGTCATAAAGCTTAATTCTAACCGAATCTCACAGAGCCAAAGTGAAAGCGGATGCGAGGTCCGCCTCGGGTAAATTTTTCTGTACCCAACGGAGAAGATCTTTAAGCTCCGAATCGGGCACGGTATGAGGGCTTGACCGTATCAGTGACTTTAAACGGTCATAGACATCTCTCTGTTCCCGGGACATTTCTTGCCCCATGTTCCCCAGAGCTCACCTGTCTTTTGAGCTGAGAAACTCCAGAGCCAGGAACCAAGACATCTTAGAGAAACAAAGAAGATAAACCGCATGCATGCCAGGAAGTCTGTTACCTCATCAAAACTCACACCTCCCAAGGAAGCTGTCAGCTCCAAATTAGGCTGGAGACTGGGGAGGCACCGGAGGGCGGTGCCCGTCTTCAATTCTGCAGTTATCCAGAGGACTGGAGCGGCGCCGTGCTGGTGGAAGGGGCAGGGACGGGAGAAGGGGGAAAGCTGAGTGAAGTGTAAATTACTTTCTGGGCTTAATGAACATGTAACAGTTGAAGAGAGTACTTAAGTCCACAGTAAAATGAATGGAGTGCGCCTCTGGCAATATTGCCAAGGCCCCAGCACTGTGATATGCCTTTGTTCTACTAATAAATGTTCAATATTATATTGCTAAAATTTAGCTCCTGGATTAATTTCTTTCTTCTCCTCTTCCCGTGGCGGCTCTCCTGCGCCACAGAACTCTGCCGGCTGCAGCTTTGCAAATGTCAGGTCGAGCTCTGGATGTTGCTGCACAATATGCTCAAGGTCCTCGGGGGCTGTATCCGATTCATTGTTCTTGTCTGTCCCCTGGGCACAGAGCCCATGGATCCGCTGGCCCCTGGGCAGGGCCTGGCACAGGAGGTGGAACCTGGGTCCTGCTGCAGCGGCGCCGGGGCAGCTCCAGGACTCGCTGTGGCCGCTGTGGCGGCTGCAGCACAACCCGTTCCCAGAGAGGAGCCAAGGGCTCCGTGGGGCTCTGCAGGACCTCGGCCCTGGGGCTCGTCTGCATCAGCCCGGGCAGCCGGGCTGCACTTGGCTTCCTTTGTGTCTCTGCGACAGAGCACAGGATGCTGCTGCTGCTGCTGCTGCTGCTGCTGAGCACGGGCCGGCCCCAGGGCTGATGTCAGACAGAGCCGGGATGGGAGCCACAACTAACAGGAGGAGGAGGAGGAGCGGGCAGGAGAGGAGGAGGAGGGACAGAGGAGGAGGAAGAGCGAGGGGGGAGGAGGGATGGAGGAGCAGGAGCGGGAGGAAGAGGAGGGATAAAGGAGGAGAAGCGGGGAGGCAGAGGAGGAGGAGGGACAGAGGAGGAGGAGCGGGAGGAAGAGGAGGGGCAGAGAAGGAGCAGACAGGGAAGCAGCAGAAGGAGGATCTGCCACGTGCGTCCATCGCTCTCTGTGTCCGCAGCTCTCGGTCCCGGGAGCATCGCTCCCCCCATCCCGCACGTGACCGGGGAGGGGAGCTCGCCCCAAATATCTTGGGCGGTCCCTGGGGTTGTTTTGGGAGGGGGCAGTTTTCGACCTTGGAGGACTCCAGCACCAAGCCCCAAATATCTTTTTTGGTTCCCGGGAGGTTTTTTTAGGGGGGCGGGGGGAGGCGGGTGTTTGGATCTTGCAGGACTCCAAATGTGAGCCGCAAATGCCCCTTGGGGGATACTGGGGAGTCCCTGGCATGCGGGGTTTTGGGGGGTCCCGGTGGCGGCTGCAGGGAGCAATGGGATGGGGCGGGATGAGGCCCGGGAAGGGTGGGATGTGGATTGGGGTGTGGGATGAAGTGTGGGGGAGGGGGATGGGTGGACTGGGGCCCGGGATGAGGCAGCCAAAGGCTGGGGATGATGAGGCTGGGGGGACCCCAGTCCTTCGGGGCTTGCGGGGTATCCGCCAGCTGTGAGGGAGTTTTGGGGTAGCCCTAATGCTGAGGGGGGCGGCACTGGCAGCAGGGGAACGCGTGGCTCCGGCAGCTCTGGGCCCCAGCTGCGCCCCCCGGAGCGGAATTTGGGGAGGGGGAGGTGGGGGCGGCCAGGCCGGGCTCCCATGGCTGCGCTGTCCCGGCGGGGCCGAGTGCGGGTGGGAGCCCCGCGGGGCCCGGCCCTGCTCGGGCATGGCTGATGCCGCCCTGCCGCGCTCCGCACTGCTCCGGCCTGGGGCTTCCAGGGCCTTGCGGGCCGGGGCCGCTTTGGGGACCCCCCCAGGGCACAGCGCGGCTGCTTTGGGGCTGTCGGCACCGCCCGGCGCTGGGCATGGGGCGTGTGGGGGCAGCTGGGGCCGTACTGGTGGCACTGGTGCTGCTGGGAGCACCCCCGGCCACGGGCGAGGAGCTCTGGGCTGAGGGCAGGGCTGGAAAAGGGGGAACCCGTCGGAAAGAGGGGGAGAGCAGTGAAAAGGGGGTCGGACTCCCCAGACGGAGTGGGAGAGGGGACTGAGAGCCCCAAACCAAGCGCTTGGGGCACTGAGGCTTTGGGGGAAGATGAGAAAGGAGGGGGATGGGGGGCAGAGGGAGGGAAAAGGGAGTGGGATCCTTCAGCTTAGTGGGGTCGGTTGGTGGATGAGGATTGGGGGATAATGGGCAAAGGGTGGAGGAGGGGCAAAGATGGGGGGTGGGACCTCCAGATGAAGTGGGAAGGCTGTGGAGAACCCCAGAGTTGCCATCATGGCAAGGGACTGATCTCCTGTGGGAAGAGCTTTGGCCAGAGCACGGAGCTTATCTCCCAGTGCAGGATCCAAGTGGGGGAGGAGTCCTGTGTCTGCCCAAGCTTTGCCCAGAGGTCCCATCTCAGCGGAGAGAGACCCTACCTGGGCCAGGAGTGCAGGAAAACCTTTGGTAGGAGCCCCAACCTCACCAGGCACCAGGGGATCCACACTGGGGAGACCCTATGGATGCCCAGACTATGGGAAGGGCTTCACTGTGGGCCCCCAGCCCCTGGAACACCCGTAGGAGCCACCTGGAGGAGGGTCCCTGCAAGTTTTCGGCTGCAGGAAGAGCCCCAAGGAGCCAAGGTTCCCCCAGAACCAGCACCTGAAGCAGAAGGTGGTGACAACTCTGCATCCCGAGGCCCTGGGAACACTATGGGGTCTCCAGCCTGGCCCACCACAACAAGGAGCTCTCACCAGCCCTCATCCTGCCCCTAAAGATCTCCCATCAATCTCTTCATTCCCCACTCCAAAATCTTCAGGCTCCTGAAATGAGACCAAAGCGGTGGAAGTCCCCACCCAGGATGACCACAACCTCCAAGTTTTTGATCTCTACCCACCAGTTTTCCCTCTTTTCCCCTATCTGGGTTCCCCCCCCCAAGTGGGTGGGTGCAGCCAAGAGCCCCACCCCATGTCCATCCTGACCTGTTCCAGCTCCATTCCCATTGTCCCGTAGGATGCGAGGTGTTTGGGGGCCATGGGGTCCAAGGGTGTTGCTGGTCCTGGGGGAGGAGGAGAAGGGATGGAGGAGGAGGGATGAAGAAGGAACACGAGGAAGGGAGGAAGCAGGAGGAGAAGGAGGGGGGATTATGCAGGGGGAGGAGGAGGAAGAGCAGGGAGAGGAGGCACCACGAGGTTCCAGCACTCTCTGTATCTGCAGCCCCCCTGGCCCCAGGTGCATCGACCCCACCACATCCCACAGGTGCCAGGGGAGGGGGAGCTCACCCCAAACATCCTGGGGGGCCCCTGGGAGGTTTTTTTTTGAGGGAGGTGTTTGGATCTTGCAGGATTCCAAAGCTGAGCTGTAAATGCCCCTGGGGGGTCACTGGGGCATCCCTGAGGGGGGTTTGGGGAGGTCCCGGTGGCTCAGGCTCCAGAGCCACGTGGCAGTTTCCAGGTGCTGGCACAGGGGGGACACCGGTTTTAGGAATCCCCAGGAGAGCCAGGGATGGGGGAGCCCAGGAGCTCCGAAGGCTGGAGAGCAGAGAGGGGCGACACCAGAGCTGGGGGACCCCCGGCAGCCTGGAGAGAGGGGGGAGAACGGCAGGCAGGGAACCAGGGACCTGTTGGGCACCGAAGTGGGGAGTGCATAAAGCAGGAACCCCTGGGATTCCCAGGAGCGCTGGCAGCCCGGAGAAAGCGGGAAACCCAGATAGGGGGGAACCCCAAGGCACACGGGATCCCCAGGAGCCCAGAGAGGGGGGACACCCAAAAGCCCAAAGTGGAGTAAAGAGAGAAGGGGAACTCTTGGGAGTTTGTTTGGCTTAATCTTGGAATCTTTTGGGCTGAATCTTGATATTTTGAGAGTTTTGGGGTTATGTCTTGGTGTTTGAGGTTTTTTTGGGCTTCCTCTTGGTGTCCAGGAGGCTTTTATGGATGCCAAATGCCCAGTGACTTTTCGAGATGGAGTTGGGCAGGAGGAATCCCCAACCCAACACACTCACACCCTTGCTTTTCTCCCCAAACCAGGATTTCCCATTCCCAAGCCTTGGCTGGATGGAGAAAGAGGCTGTGAGGAAGAGGAAGATGCCCCGGGACATCCAGGCAGGTGAGGAGGAAGTCAGTGCTCCTTTCCCCCTCTCTCCTGCTCCATCTCCCAGCCCAGCATCGCCCCCGGCTGCAGGACAACCCTGCTGCCGATGCCGTCCTGCCGGGGACGGACTGGGGGCATCTCCTTCTCCTTCCCTGTGGCACGGAGGCAAATCCCATCCTCTCCTTGTCCTTCCTGCCCCAGACAAGGAGCTGAGGACGGAGCCCAGGGAGGACAAATCCCCGCAGCAGAACCTGGTGGAAGAGGCCGTTTTGAGCGGCTCCACGGCACAGGAATCCAGCAGGGAGGAAAAGCCTCAGGGATCCCTCAGGAGGAGGGGCTGCAAACCCAGCCCAGGGTGCTCTGAGGAGGAAAGACCCTGTGCCGGGAAGGCGGCCAGAGCTTCAGCTGGGTCTCCAACCTGGTGATCCAGCAGCAGCTTCACACCAGGGAGCGGCCCTACAAGTGCATGGAATGTGGGAAGAGTTTCAGCCACACTTCCAACCTCTTCATCCACCGCTGTGTGCACACGGGGAAGAGGCCCAACAAGTGCCTGGAATGTGGGAGGATCTTCAGATGGAGCTCCAGCCTCATCAAGCACCAGCACCTGCACGTTGGGGAACGGCCCTGTGAGTGTGGGGAATGTGGGAAGAGCTTCAGTCAGAGCTCAGCACTAGTCATGCACCAGAGGATCCACACTGGGGAGAGGCCCTACGAGTGTCCCGAGTGTGGGAAGAGGTTTCAGACCAGCTTCCATCTCCTCCTGCACCAGTGGACGCACACGGGAGAGGGGCCCTTCCGCTGCCTTGAGTGCGGGAAGGGCTTCAAGCAAAACTCCACCCTCGTCAGGCACTGGCGCATCCACACTGGGGAGAGGCGCTATGAGTGCGGGGAATGTGGGCAGAGCTTCTCTAGCAGGTCTAACTTGACCAGACACCAACAGAGGCACCGGTAAGGGCAGCCCTGAGAGTGCCCCGAGTGCAGGAAGAGCTTCATCCTCTGCTCCAACTTCATCCCCCATCAGAGGAACCACATTGAAAAGAGCCCTGGCGACCCACATTCCCCGTGATCCAGGTTGGGAAGGCCCCTGGCTGGTGCTCTCCACGTCCTCCTGGATGCCCAAAGGCACCTGGGTGAAGGCAGGAGCAGGAACATCCATCGGGACTCAGATCAACATTGGAAATTCATTGGGAAGAGCTGATTTTTTAACTTTACGCCCTAAAAAGCTTCACCTGCTCTGTCCAATGGTTTCTTCTGGTGGCATCAAGCACCGCTGGATGATCTTGGAGGTCCTTTCAAACCTAAATAATTTTTTGTGTTAATGCTGTTGAAACTACCAAAATTGGGGTAGAAATAAAGAAATTAAACAAAGTTATCTAAAGCTACACCATTTTCCTGGAATTTGGGGGTGAATTCGGGCTTCAGAGAAATATTGGGAGGATTCAGGTGTGTGTGGGGCCAGGAAGCCAGGCAGATTGGGGCCACAGTATCACAGCTGTGGTGGCAGAGTGTGTCCACCTGAGCCCGTCTGTTCTCCAGGAATTCCGGTTTTCTGTCCCAGTCCCTGGCCTGGGTCTGCCCATCCGGGGTGTCCCCCCCAGAGTGCCCAAATCACTGCTGAAGTGCCTGAGCTGCTCTGGGCTGTGGATGTTCCTGTCCACCAACCTGTCCTGGTCAGTGCTACGTGGGGTCGGAGAGGATATGGGGGATTTTGGGGGCACTGGAAGGGGCTTTTGTGGCTCCTGGGGGCATTTGTGGTGCTGGGAGGGGCTTTAGAGGGCTTTTGGGGCAGTCTGTGAGGGAGTTTTGGGGTGCTGGCAGGGCTATTTGGCTTGTGGAGCATTTGGGTGGGTCTTGGGGGAGATGGGAAGGGGTTTTGGCGGCTCTTGGGGCCATTTCTATTGCCGGGAGTGGTTGAGAGAGTCCTGGCCCGGGGCTGTGGGGTGGTTTGAGGGGTCTGGGAGTGGCTGTGGGGCTGGGAGGGGGTTTTAGGGCAGCTGTGACCCGCCCCAGACCCCCAAAGCTGCCACCAGACCCCACCCCCAAGATGCTGCCGGGGTTTGGGGCTCCATGTTGGGGTTCATCCTCCTGGCGCTGCAGGTGAAGGTGAGGGAGGGTCCCCAGGAGCCATGTGTGTCCCCCCCAGAGCGTCACCCCCTTTTCCCTGCCCACAGGGCTCCTGCCCCAGCCCCTGCTGCCCCCAGGAGGGATTTGGGGAGGGGGCAGAGGGGGTGCGCAGCCCCCGCCGGGGGATGACCCCGGCCCAGCGCCCTTGGTTCAGCACCGAGCTGGGCTTGGGGCCGCAGCAGGAAGAGGCCGATGGAAAGCAGATCCTGCAGGGGCCACAGGGCTTGGGCTCAGGGCAAGGTCCTGCCCTGCACACCTGGCTCAGGTGTGAGCCTGCCCCGGGAAGGGAGCGGGACATTCCCATGCCCACGGATCAGGGCTGGGAGCAGCGCTGGGAGCAGGGACATGGAAATACTGGGAGCTACTGGAACCGCACTGAGGGCTACTGGGAGCTACTGGGAATGAATGAGATCATGCTGGGGGCAACTGGAACAATGCTGGGGCAACGGGGGTGACTGGGAATGAGTATGCTGGGGGCAACTGGGATATACTGGGAGTTTCTGTAACGATACTGGAGGGGACAACACTGGGAACAACTGGGACCATGCTGGGGGAACGGGCAGCAACTGGGAGTGACTGTGTCTACAATGGGGGCAACTGAAATCATACTGGCAGTGACTGGGACTATACTAGGGGCATTGGGGTGGAACAGGGATCATACTGGGAGGAAGCGGGAGCAACTGGAACCATGCTGGAGGCAGCGGGGACCACATTGGAGGGGGACTGGGATCACACTGGAAGTGACTAGGAGCATGCTTAGGGCAATTTGGACCATTTTGGAGGCAACTGGGATATACTGGGAGTAATGTGGACCACACTGAGGGTGACTGGGAGTGGCTGTGTGCAACTGGAATCATGCCAGAGGCAACTGGGAGGAAGTGGCAGTGGTCGGGAGCGTGCTGATAGCAACTGGGATACACTGGGAGAGACTGGGAGTCACTGGGATCATGCTGGCAGTGCTGAAACCAGGACAGGCTGGAAAATCCCTGTGAGACCATCGAGTCCAACCTGTGCCTGATCCCACCTTGTCAGACCTGGAGTGCCACGTCCAGGTGTTCCCTGGACCCCTCCAGGGCTGGGGACCCAACCCCATTCCCTGCTCCATCCTAACATTTAACAACCCATTTCTATGGAAAAATTCCTCCTGATGTCCCACCTGACCCACCACCAGCAACCTCAGGAGCTCTCCAGCCCCTCCTCCAGCTCCATTCCCAGCTCTGGACACACTCCAGCCCCTCCATGTCCTTGTGAGGGGCCCAGCACTGAACCCAGGATTCCAGGTGGGGCCTCACCTGTGCCAGGTACAGGGAGACAATCCCTGGCCTGATCCTGCTGGACACACGATTCCTGATGTAAGCCAGGTGCCACTGACCAGCTGGACACACCTGGACACATGGAGACACACATGGACACACCCGGGCACACCTGGGCTGGCATCCAGCCCCTGTCCCCAACTTCCCAGCTGCTCTTCCCGCAGCCTGGAATGTTCCATGGGGTTGTTGTGACCCTGACACTTGGCCCTGTTGACCCTGACACCCTCCTGGGCCCATCCCACACCATCAGTCCCATGGATCCCATAGCTCCAGCCTGTCCCGATCCCTCTGCAGAGCTTCCTGCCCTCCAGCACATCCACATCCCACCCAACTTGGGCTCATCCCTCAATTTACTGAGGGGCCCTCAATCCCCTCATCCAGATCATCAAGAGAAGCATGGAACAGGATCATCCCAAGGGATTCCAGACATCCCATGGAGCCAAATGTCAGCCTCGTGGCTGTTCCATCTCTGGGTGTCCTGGAGACTGGGCATGTCCCAGTGGATCTGACTTTTTCCCCTGACCCCAAACTTTCCTGTTCTGGATTCTATTCCCTGGCAAATGGGCACCTCTGCTGATTCCCATGGCTGTGTGGGGTGTGGTGATCCCAGCCGGATTCCCAGTGCCCCCCAAATCTGTTCCATGCCTCCCCTCCACACCTGGATGGGGATAAAATACAAGGAAAGGCTCCTAAGTCGGGCAAAGGGCAGGGAGAGATCCCTCATGGATTCTGGGCAAAAGGGACTCAGCTGGGGATCCTAATTGGATTTATCCCCAGTCAGAATCAGAGTGGGAAAATGAGAATGAAAATAAATCCTAAAGCACCTTTTCCCAACCCCTCCCTCCTTCCCGAGTCCCACTTTATTCCCAGTTCTCTCCCTCTTCCCTCCCAGCAGCACAGGGAGACAGGAATGGGGGTCAGGGTCCTCCTCAGGAAGAGGAGTCGGATCCTTCCCTCCTCCAGGGTGGGTCCCAGGCACGGGGTCAGTCCTTCAGGAATTGCTCCAGGGTGGGACCCCATGTGATCATAAATGCTCCCAGGAACCTGCTCCAGGTGGGCTCCTCTCTCCAGGGCTCCATAGCTCCTGCCAGGAGCCTGCTCCAGCACAGGCTTCCCACGGGGTCACAGCTTCCTTTGGGAACCCATCTGCTCCAGTGTGGGATCCTGCAGGGCTTGCAGGTGGATCTCTGCCCCATCATGGGCCCCACTCAGGGGAACCACTTGGACATTGCCAGGGCGGGTGGAACCCAGTGTCCACTGGGACGCAGAGCAGCCCAAAGAACCCAAAAGACCCTGGGGAGCCAATGGAACCTCCTGGAACCAAGGCTCCATTGCGACACATCGGGGCCTCGTGGAACCCAGGAGACCCTTGTGACACAAAGGAAATTCATGGAATCAGAAGTCCATTGTTCCACAGCAGGTCCTCATGGAACTCAATAGTCCACAGTGAGGTATTGAAAGGCAATGGAACAGAGGCTGCAATGGGAAACAGCGGAGCCTCATGGGATAAAGAGAGCATAGGGAGCTTATGGAACCACCTGGAACCCAGGCTCCAGTGTGACTCAACGGTGCATCCTGCAACCCAACAGAGAAGAGTGAGGTTCTGGAACCTCATGGAACCGCAGCTCAAATGTCTCACAGCGGGGCCTCATGGAACACAGGAGACCACGGTGATGCTACAGAACCTCCTGGAACCAAAGGTCCAGTGTCACACAGCGGGGCCTTATAGAGCTCAGGAGACCATTGTGACTCTATGAAATCTCATTGAACCAAGTGTCCATCGTGAGACAGCTGGGCCTCATTGAACCCAGGTGCTCCTGGGACCTTGCCAGGGCTCGTGGAACCCAGTCTCCAGTGTGACACAGCAGGGCCTCATGGAACCCAGGAGACTCTTGTGAAAGAATGGACTATCATGGAAGCAAGTTTCAATTGTAAACACAGCGGGTCCCATGGAACCCAGGTGCCACTTGGACATTGCTCCTGTTCCTGGATTCCAGTGTCCATTGTTCCAAAGCGCAGCCTCATGGATCCCAGGAGACCATTGTGTCAGAAGCAACCTCATGGAACCGAGTGTCAGCTGTGATGCAGTGGGGTCTCATGGAATCCAGGAGACCAAAGTGAGATTCTGGAACCTCATGGAACCAAGGCTCCAGTCTGACACAGCAGGGCCTCACTGAATTTTGAGGCCATGGAATATCTTGGACCCAAGTCTCTAATTTGACACAGCGGGGCCTCATGGGGCACAGGCGACCACAAGGAGGATATGGAACCTCATGAATGTGAGGCTGAAATGTGAAACAGTGGCTCCTCATTAAATGTAGGAGACTATTGTGAGCTTATGGAACCCAATGGAACCAAGGCTCCAATAGGACACAGAGGAGCCTCAGGGAACCAAGAGACCATAGTGAGGTTTTGGAACTTCATGGAACCAAGGATGCAGTGTGTCACAGCAGGGCTTCATGGAACCCAGGAGATGCTGTGAGGTTATGGAAACTCATGGAATCGAGTCTGCAGTGTGACACAGTGGGGCCTCATGGAACCCAGGAGATGCTGTCAGGTTATGGAAACTCATGGAATCAAGTCTGCAGTGTGACACAGTGGGGCCTCATGGAAGACAGAAGACCACATGGATGCTATGGAATCTCATGGAACCAAAATGCTAAAGCAACACATCAGGAAATTATGGAACCAAAACCATAGTGAAGGTCATGAAATTCATGGAACCAGGGTGTCGCCCTGGTTTTCACAGTGTTCCATGTTTTTACTTTTGTAGTAGAAGTTCTCATGCATTTTCTATAAACATAGCTCTTGTTTTTCTAACCGGCTAAGAATGTTTACTGAACTTTTAGATAGTTGTTCATTCCTTTCTCCAAGGCGGAGAAAGGTGATAGACTGTGTTCCTATCCTGTAAAATGCTAGAGGTGTTAACCTCATCCACCGATGTATGATTGTTTTAGAAGAGGTATAAAAGTGTGATAATAAAGGTGGGTGGTGCTTTTGGCTCTGCTCCGTGGCCCTTTTGGCCTCTGCTCCGTGGTCCTGACTAACCCGCTGCCAACCTGCTGTTTGAGTCCGCGTGTTCGTGTCCCGACACTGCGACACCAGGGCTCTAATGTGACTCAGAGAAGCCTCATTGAAACAAAGATACCAGAGTGAAGCTATGGAACCTCATGGAACCAAGGCTCCAGTGTGACACAGCGGGGCCTCATGGAGTTCAGGAGACCATGGTGAGGTATTGGAACCTGGTGAAAGCAAGGCTCTGATGTGATACAGCTGGGCCTCACGGAACACAGACACCAGTGTCAGTGGATGGAACTCATGGAACCAAGGCTCAAATGCGAGAAGGGCGCGCCCCATTGAACTCCAGAGAGCCTGGTGAGGTTCTGGAACCTCACTGAACTGCAGCTCCAGTGTGTCACACAGGGGCCTCATGGAACCCAGGCGAGCCTTGGGAGGTTATGGAACCTCACTAAACTGCAGCTCCAGTGTGTCACACAGGGGCCTCCTGGAACCCAGGAGAACCTTGGGAGGTGATGGTGATGCCTTAGGTTTTAGAGACATCCATGCCATGGGTTCAGGCCTTGCCTGGAGCTTTACTGAGGATCCGCATACAACTGAGGCGCGGGGATAACATCAGTCCCTATGAAATACTGTATGGCAGGCCATAGCAAATTCCACATGTTCCAGGTGAGATTCACATGAGGGGGAAACTTGATGTACAGAGATATCTAATGGCTTTCGGTTCCACTGTGCAGAAGCTCCAGAATTACATCGTGTTATCCACACCCATAGGACTGGACACCCCTGCACATCCCTTCCAGCCTGGACACTGGCTCTGTGTTAAGTGCTGGGACAGTGACCCTCTACAGGCCAAGTGGAAAGGATCATTCCAGATTTTGCTGACCACCCTGACTGCAGTCAAAGTGGCTGGCAAAGGACCCTGGGTTCACTACTCCAGAGTTAAGAAGGCTTCTGCTCCTGAAACAACTGAGAAAAGAGAGCCTGATACAAATGAAGATGATGTAGTTTAAATGATTCTTTTCCCGTGCTTATTATCTACACGGTTGGTAACCCTGAGTCAGGTTTGGAACCAAAATCTGCATATGATTCTCATCCAAAATGTATCCCAAGACATTCATTTGGATGCAGAACTAACAATTGACATGGAAATCAAAGCGGAAATATCAGCAAAATTTGTTTACAATTTGAGAATTAACTCAGATCTTACATTATTAGATAGCACTCAAAGATAACACAGAGAGTTCTGATTGTATCTTCCACATCCTCATTTTGTGGTTACCAAACTGGCCCTGGATTAAGGAATTGTTCATAATAATTGTAATTATAATTCTTGTTTTTATATACTATTGTTAGATGTATACATCTGTTAGACACATATTATTAGTAGATATTTAGAATATTTAGAATAGAGTCTCGACAAGGTAGAGGCCTTGTCAAGCCTCTAAAGAGGGGGATTGAAGCCATAGGTTTTAACTTTCATATTTTTCAAATCCTGCACTGCCTGGTGTGTAACTCTGAAGTTTCTTGTAGCCTGTTAACTTCTGCTCTCTCATGCTAGGCAGACATAACAAAGCCTCTCCAAGGACACCCAGACCGTCCAAGACCCAAAAAGTATAAACCAAAAGCCTCTAAAGGGGGAGCAAGCTTGGGAAAATTACATCATTAACTGAAGCTTTAATTGGAGAATTAACCCTGATAATGGAAAGGAGCCAAACTTCTAAAAGTGTGAAGAGCTTTTGACCCACAGTCCATGTTGAGGTCCATTTTGGCAGCAGCCTCTGGACTCCCCAGGGTACATTAGAAGGCCCTTCAAATAAATACCTACTTTTATTCCCTTATTCTTGTCTAATCTCTGTGTTTTAGGGGGCCACTTCAGGCATCAATGATTGCACAAAAACCTCTCAGAGACTCAGTGTGGGAAGGAAAATCCAAAGTACCTTCAAAACCTTGAGTATCTCAGAGCATTAATGAGCCTCACTGAGTGTCAATGCAAAGCTCTCAAGGGACTTATTAAAGTAGAAGGTTGGAGGGCATGATTGGAAAAAACCTGTCATACAGTCAGACTGCAAAGGAAAGCACCAAGTACTTTAAAAAAACTTTAGTACCCTGAAGCATTAATGAGCCCCAGTGAGTGTTGTTACTGACAAAGAATCTCCAGGGACTCATTAGGGCAGAGAACTGGAGGCCAGGATTGCAGGAAGCTCTCAGAGAGTCCCAGGCAAAAGGCAAAGCCAAAGTGCTTGGAAAAAGCTGCAGTCCCTGGGAGCATTGAGGAGCCCCCCAGGGCCATTCCTGAGCAAGGCTCCCCAGGGACTCCTTGCAGCAGATCCCTGAGGCCACTGGCATGTGGGGGGGATGCTGAGGGCAGCACAAGGGGGTGACAGTGCCCAGCCTTGCTGGGGCTGTGCCAGGAGGCCCCAGGGCCTCAGCACAAGGTGTGTCCTCACAGCCCTTGCTGGCACAGACGCTGCTGTGCCCCAGGGCACCAAGACTTGGCTTCTCTTTGTCCCCACCTGGCATCCCTGCCTCCAGTTCTCTGCTCTGACTGGAGCCTGGGGACACTTTCTCACTCCTGTCCCTCACTGGGACCCATTAAAACTTCAAGAAACTTTGGAGTTCCATTCTGACTTGAATTCTTGAGAGGTTTCTGCAAGTCCCCTGATGTTCAGGGCCTCATCAGCAAGGCCCGAGATGGTCATGAAAGTGCTCGTGCTGCTGCTGTGCTGCTGAGCTGGGCCGGGCTCCTGGCACAGAGGCAGCTCCTGGCAAGCGGCAGCACTGCAGAGAGACAGCTCTGGCCAGGAGCAGCTCCTGTGCACAGCCCAGCAGGGCTGGGGCACTGCCTGCAGCCAGCCCGGGCACAGCACAGAGGCACCCAGGCCTTCAGCTCAGCCTGGGCTGGCAAGGGGCTGACAAGTGACAGCGGGAGAATCACTGCCAGCCCCTGGCACAGGAAGCCTCTGGCTGCAGGACAAGGCAGCTGCAGCTCCTGCAGGGATCTCCTGAAGCTGCAACATCCCAATGTCTACGGATTCTGTGAGTACGTCTCAGAGCATCTCGAGTCCAGGGGAGGTGAAATGCTCATGAGGCTCTGACGTGCTGAGGGTTTCTGATCACTCATAGAATATTTCCAATACAGGGATTTTTTTAAAAATGAGGAAATTTCCTGGGACTTTGTTTTCAGTTTCCTGTTATTGGAGAATGGTTGGGAGGGAGGAAAAATATTAAAGGTATTATGATATTTTTAGCCATGTCTCTGGGACATGTGAACTGTTACTTTTAGTGATCAGCAGGTGCACAGGAGATCCCTCATGTGCTTTCAGCCACTCCTGTGCCCATGGACAGCACCAGCATCAGCTTGGCTGCACCCATCAGGCTCGGTCTGAGCTGTCCTTTCTCCAAGCTGCAAACAGAACCTGCCCCCAGCCAGTGCCCTGCACACAGACAGGTTTCTGTAGGGCCAAGGAGAGTGCACATAGATTTGGGGTCTGTGAGTGCTGGCAGGGAGAGATCAGGCACAGGGAAACAGCTCCAGGAGGAAAATCTCCAGGAAGCAGAGATGAGGTCAGGGAATGAGAGAAAACAAGCCCAGAAATGTTGTGTCAGGGAGAGTTTAGAGATCTCCAGAGGATCCCCTCCAGTGCAGCCCCTCCCTCTGAACAAGCCCCCTCCCTGCTGTCCCCCCCAGCCAAGCCTCTGCCCTCAGGGCCGGGGCTCCAAGGTGTGAAGCCCCTCCTGGGCAGGCAGAGCTGCAGCAGAGCCGTGGGGCAGCTCTGCAGCCCTGATCCCAGTTCCCTCTGCAGAGCACAGGGCTGGGAGCAGCTGCCCGGCAGTGGGGGGCTCTGGCAGGGGGCACGGCTGGCTCAGGGTGACGCTGTCCCCAGTGCCCGGCTGTGGGCAGTGCTGGCAGTGCAGCCAGGCCAGGAGCTCCATCTCCCTTCATCCACTGCCATCCCTGGCACTCTTGGCTCTCTCCCCGAGGTTTCCTTCCAAGCTGGGAGCTTCCTCCAGGAACCAAATCTGTCCTGTAGCACCTTTGTGTCATCTGAAAGCCCCAGGGAGAAAAGCAGAGATGCTACAAGTGTGAAAATGCTGTTGGGGTGGTGAAATGAGCCAGGGGTGTCCTCGGCAACAAATGTGGTGCTGAGATCTTGAGAGAGGGACAGACATTTGGGGGTCTGTGATGGATCCATCTGCTCCCAGCAGCACCTGGTGACCTTTGAGGGAAATGTGGGGCGGTTGATCACCCTCCACCTGAGAAAAGTGTAAGCTCAGAGAAACTCTGAACAGGTCAGAATGACAGAGCATCTCCCCTGAGTCTCCACTCATCATCTGGCCTCACAGAAGTTGCTCTGTTCTCACTGAGGGCAGCAGAAATGCTGAGGGTTTCTGATATCCAATAACACCCGGAGAGATGAGGGGAGATTGAAAACCAAAATCCCAGAGCTCTTAAAAAAAAGGGTGTCTGTCTGTTCGAGGGCAGGGTGGATGGGAAATGACTTTGATTGTGGTTACGGACATCTCCTCTAACTCTTCACTGTCTGCTCCTCCATGACAGAACCCAATGCCCAGAGACAGCAAATGTCCAACAGCAGCTCCATCAGCCACTTCCTCCTGCTGGCATTGGCAGACACGTGGCAGCTGCAGCTCCTGCACTTCTGCCTCTTGCTGGGCATCTCCCTGGCTGCCCTCCTGGGCAACGGCCTCATCATCAGCGCCGTAGCCTGCGGCCAGCACCTGCACACCCCCATGTTCTTCTTCCTGCTCAACCTGGCCCTCACCGACCTGGGCTGCATCTGCACCACTGTGCCCAAAGCCATGCACAATTCCCTCTGGGGCACCAGGCACATCTCCTACTCAGCATGTGCTACTCAGCTCTTTCTCTTTCTGTTCTTCATCTCAGCAGAGGTTTCTCTCCTGACCATCATGTGCTATGACCGCTACGTGTCCATCTGCAAACCCCTGCACTATGGGACCCTCCTGGGCAGCAGAGCTTGTGCCCACATGGCAGCAGCTGCCTGGGCCAGTGCCTTTCTCAACTCTCTCCTACATACAATCAGTACATTTTCCCTGCCCCTGTGCCAGGGCAATGCCCTGGGCCAGTTCTTCTGTGAAATCCCACACATCCTCAAGCTCTCCTGCTCACACTCCCACCTCAGGGAACTTGGGCTCATTGTAGGACTCAGCTCTTTCGTGTTCATTGTTTTCTCCTATGTGCAGATCTTCAGGGTTGTGCTGAGGATCCCCTCTGAGCAGGGACGGCACAAAGCCTTTTCCACGTGCCTCCCTCACCTGGCCGTGCTCTCCCTGTTTATCAGCACTGGCACGTTTGCCTACCTGAAGCCCCCCTCCATCTCATCCCCATCCCTGGATCTGGCCCTGTCAGTTCTGTACTCGGTGGTGCCTCTAGCCCTGAATCCCCTCATCTACAGCCTGAGGAACCAGGAGCTCAAGGATGCCCTGAGTAAAATGATCACTGGGTGGTTTTCAGAAGCAGTAAAAAGCTCGTTTTGTTCTCCATAGCCTGCAGGGTAACTCATTGGAGGCCCAGCCTCTCTTCCCAAGTTTTTCATAATGGTTCTGTGTGTGCAGGGTTTCCTGTTTCATGTTGTGTTAATGTCATGCACAATGAAACTTTATTTTTCCTATTATCATCCCATTCCTGGGATCATTCATCCTGTTTATAATTCACTGCTTACACCTCAAATTTTACCCAGAGAAAATATATATGAGGAACCACCTCCTCTGTGCACTTTAGCAAAATAAAGGATCCTGCAGCAACTTGTTTGTCAAAAAGCCTTCCCTTCAAATCTCATCTGAATGTGGCAAGGGAGTGCCTGTGTGCAGAGGGGGAGAGAAACTGAGTCCCAGCACAGCAGCAGTACCAGGGAGCAGCAGCACTCGGTGCTTTCAGAGCTGCTCTGTTTATCCTTCCACACTGTCCTTCTGTCCCTTTGTGAGTCCTAAGCTCTGGCTGCTGCGGTGCTGTCCTGCTCTCTGGCTGTCCTGTGACCACAGCAGGGGTTGACAGTTTTGTGTTATTTAAAAGTAGACAACAGTGGCTGGGATTGCTGGGTTGATCAGTGAAGTTTTCCAGAATTTTATGGCCCTGGGATGGGAGTCACAGGTGGATCACAGCAAATCCTGGAGCTGACAATCTGAACATGAATAATAGAATGGACAAAGCTGCAGCTTAAATGTGACTCAAAAATAAATACCCAGAGCGGGCAGCCCAGAGATCGTGGTCTGTGACCTGGAACAACCACATTACAACAGGGACTGCAGAGCCACCAAAACCTCACCCAAACCCAGCTCAGAGGGGTGATGGGGACCCCGTGGCAACCCCTGGGTACCAAAGCAGTGAAGCCGTGGAGAGCGAGAGGCTCAGTCACTGACATTTCTGTGGGATGGGGCTGTCGTGGGAGGGGTGGGGTCTTTAGATCACAGGGGAATCATTGCCCAGGGATTTTTTTGTCAGGTCTGTAGTGGGTTGATGCTGGCTGGACTCCAGGCAGCCACCAAAGCTGCTCTCTCACTCCTGTCCACAGCTGGACAGGAGAGGGAAAATACAACAAAGGGTTCACGGGTTGAGATAAGGACCAGGAGAGATCCCTCATCCAACACCGTCCTGGGCAGAACAGGCTCAACTTACAGATACAACGCGAATTTATTAATAACAAAATCAGAGCAGGATAATGAGAAGTGAAGTAAGAACTTTGAAAACACCTTCCCCCACCCCTCCAGCCTTCCCACCAATGGCACAGGAGACAGGGAATGGGGATTATGGTCAGTTCATCTCCTGTGGCTTCTCCCGCTGCTCAGGGAGAGGAGTTGTTCCCCTGTGAGACCGTGGGGTCCCTTCCCACAGGAGACAGTTCTCCATGAACGTCTCTGACGTGGCTCCAATCTCATGAGCAGCAGTCCTCCCAGCAGCATGTCCATCTTCAGAGCCATCAGGGATTGGCTCTGCCAGACATGGTGGAAGCTTCCAGCAGCTTCTCACAGGAGCCACCTCTGTGGCCCCCCCCGCTACCAAAACCCAGGCTGTGCAAAACCAACACACACAGGAAGGAAAGCACGGAGCCCCAGCGCTGCAGGGGCAGATGAGAAGCAGCTCTGGCCATGCCAAGGTCAGCCGGAACTGTCAGGCGGCCCCAGGAGCCCAAGGCAGCCAGAGCTGTTCCATGTTCCCTTGGTTCCGTGGGGCCCTGCAGGGTCACAAAGGCCCCTGGGTTCTTTGGGGCCCAGCAGTGCCACCGTGGCCCCTTGGTTCCATGGAAGGCCACAGGGTCACGATGGTGCCCTTGGTGCCAGCAACCCTGCAGTGTCACAATGGCCCCTGGGCTCCACAAGGCCACGCAGGCTCACAGTGGTCTCCAGAGGAAGGGAAGATCCAAGTCCCAGGGTTTCAGGGGCAGATGAGACACAGCCACCAGAGGCCAAGGCCAGCCAGATCTGTCTGTCCCGCCAGGTTTGTCTGGGAGAAGCCCTTGGATAGAGGGAATTTGGGAATGGAATCCCAATTTTGGTCATGGGCGCCTTGTTAAGAACGATGGGATTTTTCCATATGAAAGAGAAGCACAAAGTCAAGTGTTTTGGAAGAAGATGAGAGGTGGCCACCATGAGCGAGGGCAGCCAGACCTGTCTTTCATGGCAGCTTTTGTCTTGGAATAACCCTCGGATATATGGAATTTTGGAGGTGGATTCTCAATATTGGCCACGGGCACCTGGATATGAAAGATGTTTAATTCCATAGGAAGAAAAGCACAAAGCCCCCGTGTTTCACAGGTAGATGAGAGGTGATCCCTGGGAGGCCAAGCCAGGCAGAGCTGTCTGTCCTGGAAGGTTTCATCTGGGAACAGTCCTTTGGATATACAGAGATTTGGAAGTGGAATTCAAATTTTGGCCATGGGCGCCTGGACAGGAATGACGGTTCTTTTCCATTGTAGGGAAAAGGTGGAGCCCCAGTGTTTTGAAGGCAGATGAGAGATGGCCCCCAGGAGGCTAAGGCCAGCCAGACCTGTCTGTCCCAGCAACTTCTGTCTGGGAGCAATCCTTGGATAGAATTTGGGAGGCCAAATCCCAATTTCAGCCATGGGAGCCTGAAGAAGAAGGATGGTTCTTTTCCATAGGAAGGAAAGCACGGAGCCCCAGTGTCTGGAAGGCAGATGAGAGGGGACCACCAGAGGCCAAGGCCAGCCAGACCTGTCTGTCCTGGCAGCTTTCGTCACAGAGCAATCCTTTGATAGACGGAATTTTGGAGACAGAATCCCAGTTTTGGCCATGGGCCCCTGGAGGAGAAGGACAGTTCTTTTCCACAGCAAGGAGAGCACAGAGCCCCAGTGCTCCAGGGGAAGATGAGAATTGGCCCTGGACATGCCAAGGTCAGCCGGAGCTGTCAGGCAGCCCCCAGGAGCCCAAGGCAGCCAGAGCTGTTCCGTGATCCCTTGGTTCCGTGGGGCCCAGCAGTGTCACAAAGGTGTCCTTGGTTCCGTGGGGCCCAGCAGTGTCACAAGGGACTCCGTGATTCCATGAGGACCTGCAGGAGCACAAAGGTCTCCTTGGATCCGTGGGGCCTCTCAGAATCACAGCGGCCCCTTGGTTCCATGGGGCCCAGCAGTGCCCTGATGATCCCCTCGGATCAAATCCCACAATTACAGGGCTCCAAAGCGAAAATGCAGGAAAAGGAGTAACCGTTCTTTACTGTAAGAAGTAAACAAGGCTGAGGGAGAGGAATGAATCCACCAGAAAGCCAAGCCCAGAGCTGTCCTGAAAATCATCCCTGGCTGGGGTTGGGCTGGGGGAGGCCACAGCCCCCAGACCCATTTGCTGAGGCCACATTTGCACCCCCATCCCCCACCCAAGCAGGCAGGAGGAGAGATTTGGGGCTGTGGGGTAACCTCTGCTCAGGGGCAGTGAACACCACCCCCCTTACCCAGCCTGGCTCAGTGTGAAACCCCCACCCCGGGAAGGCCACGCACACAGGGGACAGTGTCACACTTGCCCCTCCCCAGGGGAGGTCTCTGTCCCTGTCCCTCCCCTGCTCTCCCCCTTTTCTCTTTCACAGCCTGGGGGGCTTTGCCAAACGTGAGAATCATTTTTCTCTTCCTCCCTGCTACCTTTTTGACAGCTACACAGAGTTTTTCCTTCCTTTTAATCATCCGTATTGGGCCAAATTGTCACTTTTCTTTTACAGGAACAGCTGAGCTGGAGCTGTGGGGTGTAGAGGGGTTGCTCGCATCGCTGGGACATGGGTCCCTGAAAGGCCTGCACAACCATAACGTGGATTTTGAGCTAGCAGGAACGCTGAACTCAAACCAAGCCGGGAGTCCTTGAACTATTTTGAGCTAGCAGGAACGCTGAGCTCAAACCAAGCCGGGAGTCCTTGAACTATCTGTGAGCTGATAGTGGAAGCAATTGGGCGCTGGGCCATGGACAGATGTTATGTAACAACAAGATATTGTTAAACCACAAATAATTAGCATGAAGTGCATGATTTAGTGATTATACCTAATAGTTATTTGGCTTTATAAGGCTTTGTAATTAATTATAGTCTTACTGACCACATGTGTTATAATTAGAATGGTATATAAGAAAAACGACTCTAGGATCATATATAAGGAAGACGAATCAAGCAATAAACGGAACAAGCTGCTAACTCGTATCGAGTCGTCTCTTGATCCTGGTGCCAGTCTCCCAACACATTCTATTATTCATGTTCAGATTGTCACCTCCAGGATTCGCTGTGATCCACCTGTTGATTTATTAAAATATGGATACAGATCTAATATCAATACCCAACTGGAACAGACAAAGACTCTCTAACTCATTTGGGCTAGAAAGGGAATGTTTATTCCAGTGCCAGGAAGCTGTGAGGATCGCTCCAAAAGCACAGCTCTGAGATTACAAAACAATCTAAAGTCTATTTATCCATGAAAGTTCTAAATATTCAAAATACAAATACATATTTATAACATAGACACCTCCCATTCCCTGTTTCGTATGGAAATTAGCTAAAAAGTCATGAAGCATGTGTAGTTTGTTCCATGAAATGGGTCGGTGGTCTCATAATTATGGGAGGGGTCCCTCATTGAATGAAGTAACTTTTCTTCCTCGCTATGACCTTTTTACCTTCTTAGTTTTTAACAATACATATGGCCTTGGAGAACTCCCAGTTCCTTTCCCTAAACAGGTTTTGAATGGGATCATCAATAACTGCCTGGCCCTTCTTTGCAGATTCTTGTTACAGCCCAGCTGAACAATATCAGATAACTAGTAATCAGTTCCCACACCTGAGGAGTTTATTCCAGCTTCAGTTTCTTTGCTTAATCATCAATCTCTTTGTTTAAATTCTGCTGTATTTGCTTCCTAAACCTATTCTAACTGATCTTTTACAAAATTCTTAATGTTTAAATGTTTGAGAAAAACTCAATTTAAATGCTTAAGAGAGACTTATTTTAAATGTTTCAAAAAGACTCAATGTTTCAAGGCCCCTCTGTGTCACAATGGAGCCTTGGTTTCTTCATATTCCATGGTGTCACAATGGTCTCCTCTGTTCCATGACGCCCGGCTGTGTCATAATGGACACTTGGTTCCCTGAGCAGTGGCAATGTCCCAGTGGCACCGTTGTTCCATGAGGCCCTGTTGTGCTACACCTGACAGTTTGTTCCACGAGATTCCACGGAGTCACAACGGGCACATGGGTTCCATGAGGCCTGGCTGTTGTGACAATTGACACTCGGTTCCATGAGATTCCATTGCGTCATAGTGATCTCCTGCGTTCCATGAGGCCCCACTGTAAAACAGTGCACACTTGGTTCCATGAGTTTCCATTCCATCAGAATGCTCTTGGATTCCATGAGGCCCTGCTGTGTCACTAGGGAGCCTTTGTTCCAGATTTTCCCACTGTGTCACAATGGTCTGCAGTGCTCTATGAGGCTGCAACATCAAACAGTGGACATTTGCTTCCATGAGATTCCATAGTGTCACAATGGTCTCCTGGGTTCCATGAGGCCCCTCTTTGTAACAACTGAGACTTGGTTCCCCAAGGTTCCATGGCGTCACTGTGCTCTCCTGTGATCCATGAGGCTGCGCTGTGTCACAATGGACACTTGCTGCCTCGAGGGCTGGAGATGTCCCAGTGGCACCGGGTTTCCATGAGGCCACGCTGTGTCACAACGGGGCCTTGGTTCCATGAGCATCCATTGTGACCCTGTGCTCTCCTAGGTCCCATGAGGCCTTGCTCTGCCACAATGGCACCTTGTTTCTGCTAGGCCTGGCAATGTTTTGGTGGCCCTTGTGTTCCATGTGGCCCCTCTCTGTCACAAGTGACCCTTGGTTCCATGAGATTCCATTGCCCACAGTGGTCTCCAGGTTTCCAGGAGGCTGCGCTGTGTCACAATGGACACTGGATTCCACAAGAGCTGGCAGTGGCCCAGTGGCACCTGTGTCCCATGGGGCCCCACGTGGTCCAAGTGGAGCCGTGGTTCCATGAGATTCCATGTTGTCACAAGGCTCTGCTGAGTTCCATGAGGCTGCACTGTGTCCCAATGGACAATCTCGCTGCCCCCGGCTCTGCCCTGCCATTGCCAGCCCTGCCCTGAGCTCTGCCCAGCCTCACCCTCTGTGTCCTGGGACACACACACATGGCCTGAGCTCATCCTCCCTCTGGGTGCTTCTCCTGCCCCAGCACTGCCCTGGGAGGGTTCATTCCTCACAGCAGCTGCTGTGTTTATCCCGGTGCATTTTAGAGCTCTGCTTCTGCCTCTCTGTCACTTGTGACTCCACAGAGCCCTGCAGGGAAAAGATTCATTGAATGGTGGAATGCCAGAGGTGGGAAGAGCCCCCTGAGCCCCCTTGGCCTGGCTGTGGCTGGGATGGAGTTCCCTTTGCCCAGAGCAGCCCCTGTGCTGCTGTGCTTGGCACTCGTGGCTGCAGCGGGGCTGGTCCCAGCCCAAGGCTTTGGCTGTCCCTGAGTAGGGCTGGCCCCACATGAGGCGTCTCTGCAGCCCCCCCCCAAACCATGGGCTGGGGGTGGGCAAGTGTTCCCGAGGGCACAGGGAGGGGACAGCTGGGCTGGACTGACCCAAGGGATCTCCCATTCCATGTGACCTCATGGTCAGCAATGAACTGAGGGAAAGGAAGTGGGCGAGAGGGGGTCTGGGTTTTCTGTATTGATACATTTGTCTTCCAAAGCAGCCACTCCATGTACTGAATTCTCATCCCCCTGTGGTTTCTTTGCTTCTTCATTTGGCCTTTGCTCTTTACTTCCCTGTCCAAACCATTAATGTCTCTTTCTGGTGACCCACAGTTTTCTCAGCTGATTTTCTCCTGATGCCTGACTGGGGAGGGACAGTGCCAGAGACACTTGGTTGTCACCTGATAGACAGAGAGGTTTCCCCATGGTCACCTTGCCCAACCCTTCTCTTCTGGGCACAGCCAGAAATGTCAGGGCTCTGGCGGGTGCCCAGCCCTGAGCTGGGCTCATGCCCTGCTCACAGCCCCAGGGCTGCTCAGGGACACGAGTCCTTCCCTGGCACACTCACAGACAGTTCCTTGCAGCACGGGCAGGGGCTCCCTGGGCTCTGCTGCCACTGCCAGAGCCTGGCAGGGACCTCAGCCCTGCAGGGCTCACCCTGCCCTGCCCCTGCCCAAGGTGCCCCACGGCCGCAGGGATGGGCACGGGGAGCTCTGTGCACAGGAGTTCATCCCAGCCCTGCATCCAGGGGGTTCCCAGGGCACAGCACTCTCTGCAAACTCCAGCAACAGCTGATGGTGTTTGTGCTCACTGGGTTTATGTCCCCTCACACACACAGAGGATGTTCAGGGCTGTGTCTTGTCCGTGCACTGCAAACACGGACTCCTGACCCGGTCACTGGATGTCCCTCCATGGAGGGAAGAACAACCTCTATGACCTGGGGAGAGAGGCCACTGGTGGCAGCAGCGCTGGCTTTGCCAGGGCTCTGCTGGGTGCCCCCACCCTGAACACTGCCACCCTTTGCTGCTCAGTGCTGCTTTCCTCTCCAGGGCGCTGCGCTGGGCACATCCTTGAGAGAAAATTGGGAAGGAGATGGAAGCTTTCAGGCCCTGCACTGGGGAGATGCCCTTGCATGATGGAAATGCTGCTGCAGAGCCCAGCTCTGTCCCAGCAGTGCCCACGGCCTGTCCCTGCCTGCAGTCCCTGGGCAGTCCCACAGCAGGACTGGCACCGAGCTGACAGAGCCCTGAGGCTTGAAACCAACGCAGGGGCTCTGCAGGGGAGTGTGGAAGGGAAGGAAGAGGAGCTTAGGGAGGAGAAGCCCTGGGGCTCCCTGGCAGTGCTGTCCTGCTGGGACTCTTTTCTCCCCCAGCTCTGCCCAGAGGCACTGACCCTGCAGCTCCAGAGAAGTCAGGGAGGAAAGATGTCAGGGAAACAAGACAACATAGAGTTCTTTATTTTGTTCCAGCACACACATATTGGAGTCCAGCTCCCCGTTTATACAGTCTCTGGGTCACACTAGGAAGGCAAGTACAAAATTAAAAACGGAACAGGCAAAGATCTTTGTGTGAACGAATTCACAGGAGCGGAACACCTGTGTCAGCAGCAACAACCACAGGACACAGAGTAGGCATTAATGAGCCACATCAGAGCAGCTCTGCCAGAGAATGACAGTTTATTGCTTCTGAAAATCACCCATGATCATTTTCCTCAGGGCATCCTTGAGCTCCTGGTTCCTCAGGCTGTAGATGAGGGGGTTCAGGGCTGGAGGCCCCACCGAGTACAGAACTGACACCCCCAGATCCAGGGATGGGGATGAGATGGAGGGAGGCTTCAGATGAGCAAACATGGCAGTGCTGAGGAACACGGCCAGGTGAGGGAGGCACGTGGAAAAGGCTTTGTGCCGTCCCTGCTCAGAGGGGATCCTCAGCACATAGGATCTGCACATAGGAGAAAACAATGAACACAAAACAACCAAAAACTAAACAAGCACTAAGCATGAGAAGGCCAAGTTCTCTGAGGTAGGATTTGGAGCAGGAGAGCTTGAGGATGTGTGGGATTTCACAGAAGAACTGGCCCAGGGCATTGCCCTGGCACAGGGGCAGGGAAAATGTATTGGCCATGTGCTCAGAGATTTGGGGTCTGTGAGTGCTGGCAGGGAGAGATCAGGCACAGGGAAACAGCTCCAGGAGGAAAATCTCCAGGAAGCAGAGATGAGATCAGGGAATGAGAGAAAACAAACCCAGAAATGTGTCAGGGAGAGTTTAGAAATCTCCACAGGATCCCCTCCAGTGCAGCCCCTCCCTCTGAACAAGCCCCCTCCCTGCTGTCCCCCCCCAGCCAAGCCTCTGCCCTCAGGGCTGGGGCTCCAAGGCGTGAAGCCCCTCCTGGGCAGGCAGAGCTGCAGCAGAGCCGTGGGGCAGCTCTGCAGCCCCGGGCCCAGTTCCCTCTGCCGAGCACAGGGCTGGGAGCAGCTGCCTGGCACTGGGGGGCTCCGGCAGGGGGCACGGCTGGCTCAGGGTGACGCTGTCCCCAGTGCCCGGCTGTGGGCAGTGCTGGCAGTGCAGCCAGGCCAGGAGCTCCATCTCCCTTCATCCACTGCCATCCCTGGCACTCTTGGCTCTCTCCCCGAGGTTTCCTTCCAAGCTGGGAGCTTCAGGAACCAAATCTGTCCTGTAGCATCTTTGTGTTATCTGAAAGCCCCAGGGAGAAAAGCAGAGATGCTACAAGTGTGAAAATGCTGTTGGGGTGGTGAAATGAGCCTGGTGTGTCCTCGGCTACAAATGTGGTGCTGAGACCTTGAGAGAGGGAGAGACATTTGGGGGTCTGTGGTGGATCCATCTGCTCCCAGCAGCACCTGGTGATCTTTAAGGGAAACATGGGGGGGTGGTCATTCTGCATTTGAGAAAAGTGAAACAGAGAAACTCTGAACAGATCAGAATGACAGAGCATTTCCCCTCACTCTCTACTCATCTCTTTACCTCACAGGACTTGCTCTGTTCTCCTTGAGGGCGGCAGAAATGCTGAGGGTTTCTGATATCCAAGAATTCCATGGAGAGATGGGGGGAGCTTGAAAACCAAAATCCCAGAGCTCTCAGTGTTATAAAAATAGGATAGTTTAGGATGTTAAATCAAATAAAACCGATTTATTTAACAATTAAAAAAACTGGAACCTCAAAAAAACCCCGAAAATTTAGATAAAAATTAAAGTCCGAGTTCCCTTCGAGCAGAAAAACTTTTTTCAGCCAGTTAGACTATTACAAACCCGGGCAAAGCTTTCTTTTCGGTGCTGGTTGC
This sequence comes from Monarcha castaneiventris obscurior, assembly GCA_026261815.1. NCBI lineage: Eukaryota > Metazoa > Chordata > Aves > Passeriformes > Monarchidae > Monarcha > Monarcha castaneiventris. Next base: position 426,248 of record JAMPIT010000423.1, on the reverse strand, counting down.
TTGAAAAAGCGTGGTTGGAAAACGGCCTGAGCAGCACCGAACCTCCCTCGTGGCTTGTCCAAACGAAAAGAGAGAGAGTTGGGAGATTTCGGTTTGGGATAAAGGGGAGTCTCCGCCCCTCTTCACTCCCAGTTCTGCTTACTTGTCCCACGGTGATTGGTTAGGCATTTTTCAAGCAGTTCTTAGCCAATGGCTCGTGAGTTTCTAGGGTTACTGACAGCCCATTGTTTGCCGCGGGGGAATTGATCTTATCTGGAAGCATGCTCTCAGAAAACTGGTTGCAAACCTAGGATCTTATGCTTATGCTTATAAGGTTTAAGACAAATAACACTAAATTACAGTTCTTAAAATTACTTAAACACTCTTAAAACATTTTCTTAACTATCTAAAATAAAAGAGTTTGTTAATTTTATATTTCAGTTAGAATAATATTTCATAAAAATATAGCAGCTTTGATACTTGATGAAAGGTGATGCGAAAGTCTTAAAAAGGGTTCATGCATAACAAATCCCCCCTTTCTTATTTGTGCAGCAGAGAAGACTTTCGCATTAAAGAAATGTACTAACTTCCTCTTGATGAGGTATTTGTTTCTGATATGTATTACTTACAAGTGTGAGGTACTTTTTACCCCTCCTCCATATACACTCATCTCTGATAATGGTATTGCTTAAATTTATTCATCATTGTCCTTTCGGGTCTGGGAGTCTAGATAATTTAATTTTAAAAGCTCGAGGGGCTCCACACTGACTCCTCGCCAAGGCCATATTTTTGATTTAAGGGTTCCTCCACAGACCTAGCAATTGGTTAAATTTAGTTGTTTACTAATTTTCTCTGCCAGATTAATAAATAAATTTTGGTTAGAAAATAATGGGTTGGTTAGGGCATTCTCTCTGTGTTCTTTGTGTGTGAGTTCATATATTTTCTTCAATCTAATATTTTGTTCCTCGTTCTGAGCACACAGCTAGTGTGGAAATGTTGTAGTAAAAGGGATTAACATACATGTGTGCTCGGAAGGAGTGTTTTAATCTGAAAGTGTTTCCCTGGGATTCATATACTGTCCAGTAACATTTGTTGCACTTGGGTTCCTTCGCTGCTGCAGAGGGCAGCCTCAGGATCCAAAGCATAAACAGCAGTGACAGGATCCGGTTTCCAAGGGGGGTTTCTTCTGCCTGGTGTATTCTGCAGATCTCATGCTGCAAGTTACAGGCTGGTTACCTGCCCCTTCTCCGGCTGTCATCTTCCTTGACGACTTTGGTCCTTCTTCTGAGGGCCCTTGCTTTGTGGTGCTAACTGGAATATGAATCCTAGTGAAAGGCTTCCCTAATGGTGGCCTTGGTGCTCGATAGAATTTGCCAATTGTAAATTTGTTTTCCTTAAATATCTATCCGGGATGAGAGATATGTTGGATAAGGATTTAAGATACTGGAACTTGAGGTATGTACTTAAATAAATACTATTACAACACTATTTTTAACCCTTAAAGAACATTATTTACAACTTCACTGGTTTAACTTGAAAAATAACAGCATTAAACTTTTAACACAGTCTTAGAAATACAGATTGTGGGAAAAAGTCCTTAAAGTGGAGACGATTGTTGATCTTTTTCGGTGTCTTCTGGTGCCTTCACTGGTCCCTTGACTCTGCTGGCGTGAGTCCATCCTTTTTCTAGCGTCCTCACAGCTGTCTCCGTTGTTATCTGGACTTGAAAAGGACCTTCCCATTTCGGTGTTAGTGACTGTCCTTTCCAGCTTTTAATTAATACCCAGTCCCCGGATGAGATTTTGTGGATATAAAAGTCGAGGGGTGCTGTTTGTGGTAACAGACCTCTCTCTCTTATATCTTTTAGATTATTTGAGATAATTTGAATGTAATTTTGGACATTTAAATTTCCACATTCCTTTGCATCAATCTCCTGCTGTGTTATTAAATAAGGCATCCCATATAGCATTTCATAGGGGGATAGACTGAGGTCTGATCGTGGTTGTGTTCGAATGCGATGGAGTGCTAAAGGTAAGCATTTAACCCAATTCCATTTAGTTTCTAACATTAGTTTTGTAAGCGTGTTTTTCAATGTTTGATTCATTCTTTCTACTTTTCCGGAGCTCTGGGGGTGCCACGGCGTATGAAGCTTCCAGTTTATACCTAATTGATGCACTAGGTTTTGCAAAACAAGAGATGAAAAGTGCGTGCCTCTATCAGAATCAATTCTGTGTACCATGCCATATCTAGGGATAATTTGTTCTAAAAGTGCTTTACTCACTGTGTGAGCTGTACAATTGACTGTGGGAATGGCTTCCACCCAGTGAGTAAAATGATCTACTATAACTAGTAAATATTTTCACCTTTGCACTGGGGGCAGTTCAGTGAAATCTATTTGCACGCTCTGGAATGGTCTGATGGCTAGATCGATTCCCCCATGTACAGATTTTCTCATAGTCTTTTTGTTAACCTTTTGACAAATTATGCAGTCACGAGTAATTTGGTTTGCCAATTCATATACTCCTAGGCATCCAAAGGTCCGGAGGAAGTGGTCCACTAGGGCTTTCGAGCCCCAATGGGTATTCTGGTGTATTTTTAACAGAATTTCTCGGGTTAGATTCTTATTTAGAATTTGACGTCCATCAGGTAAGTACCACTTTCCATTTGGATTTTGTTTTCCCCCTAGTGATCTCATTTTTTCTTCATCTCGTGGAGTGAACATGGGAATTGGTAGTGATTGTTCAGTGTCTGCTTTAATTTCCATAATTTTAACCTCTTTTCCACTTTGTGCAGCTTCCTTTGCTGCCAGGTCAGCTAGATTATTTCCTCTGGCTTCTATAGTGTTTCCTTTTTGATGTCCTCTAATGTGTACCACAGAAATTTCTGGGGGTAATTTTAGGGCTTTTAGGATATTTAAAATAAGTTCTTTGTGGATCAGATCTTTTCCTTTGGTGTTTAGAAAGCCTCTCTCTGCCCATATTTTACCAAAGGTGTGTACTACACCAAAGGCATACCTAGAATCAGTAAAAATCGTCCCAACTTTCCCAGCTAGCCTTATTAGGGCTTTTTCCAGAGCATATAACTCACACACTTGTGCTGACCATTTTGAGGGAAGCTTCCCCTGCTCGACTGTTTGCATGCTGTGTCCGTCTACTATGGCATAGCCAGAACAGCGTTTCCCTCCTAGAAATCTTGAAGAGCCGTCAACAAATAGAATTTCTCCGGCTCCAAGAGGGCAGTCTTGCAGGTCTTCCCGAACTTTTGTTTGCAAATCAATGATATTTACACAGTCGTGCATAATCTCATCAGTATGTATTCCATATAAGAATTGTGCCGGGTTAATGCTGGAGTTTGTGGTTAGTGTTAGATTTTCTGTATTCATTAGGATAGATTCATACTGAATTAGGCGTGGGTCAGAGATCCAATTAGAGGCTTTGTTGGTTAGGATAGTTTTGATGGAATGTGGTGTATGTATGGTAAGTTTTCCCCCAAATATAAGTTTTTGGGTTTCCTGTACTAATAGAGCTGCTGCAGCAATAGCCTGGATGCAATTTGGCCACCCTTTGGACACTGGATCTAGCATTTTGGACAAAAAGGCTACTGGTTTTCGAATTCCTCCCCACTCCTGGGCCAGGACTCCGTAAGCAGTTCCTCTCTCCACATTGACATATAGATCAAAAGGTTTTTCTAAGGAGGGAAGGCTTAAGACAGGTGCTCTGATTAGTTTGGATTTTAATTCTGCTAGCTTAGTGTCATCTTCTTGTGTCCAGTTTACTGGTTCTGGTTCAACTAGTTTTTCATATAAAAATTTTGCATTTTGCATGTATTGATCAATCCACATACGGCAATAGCCAATTAACCCTAGAATTTGTCTAACCTCCTTTTTCGTTTTTGGTGCTTTTAAATTTAGAATTCCTTGTATCCTTTCAGGACACAAGCTCTTTGTTCCTTGTTTGATTAGATGGCCTAAATATTTCACTTCTGGCTGTACAAATTGTAATTTAGATTTTGACACTCTTAAGCCTTTCTCCCCTAGAAAATTCAGTAGTTTTATGGTAGCCAATTTGACTGTGGACTCTTGTTCCCCTGCCAGAAGCAGGTCATCCACATACTGGATTACCTGGATTCCAGGTGGTGGAGAGAAGGAAGTCAGGAGTTCCTCAAGGGCTTGTCCAAAGAGTGTAGGTGATTCTGTGTAGCCTTGGGGAAGTCTTGTCCACCGGAGTTGCTGTTTCCTCCCTGTGTTAGGGTCTTCCCATGTGAAAGCAAAAAGATCTCTAGAATTAGTATTCAAAGGGCATGCCCAAAAGGCATCTTTTAGGTCTATAACAGAAAACCAGGCATGTTTAGGAGATAATTTACTTAACAGATTGTACGGATTTTGAACAACGGGATACTTAGCTTGTACCAGTTTGTTAATTTCTCTCAAATCTTGTACTAATCTGTAAGTTTTATCTGGCTTTGGAATTGCCAGAATAGGTGTGTTGTATGCAGACTTACATGCCTCCAGGATATTATCTCTCAGCAGCTCTTGGATTACCGGTTGGAGCCCTTCTCGACGCTGTTTGGTCAGAGGGTATTGAGGTAGCCTTACTGGCTTAGCAGAGGGAAGCAGCTCGACTGTGATTGGTGTGATGTCAAGCTTTCCTCGGTTCCCTGGTTTTGCCCAAACTATAGGGTTAATGTCCTGCTCATCAGTAAGAGAAAGAGGGAAAAGTTTAACTTTCATGTGATCTTTAGATGGTACCACACCAATTTTCAAAGGAATTTGAAAATCTCTCCCCAACAGATTGCATCCAGCTTGTGGAACAAATAATACATCTCCTGTGATTGTTTTTCCATTTCCAGTAATAGTGATATTTTTTAGAACAGGGACTGAAAAGGTTTCCCCTTTTGCCCCTGTAATGTTAATAAAATCATTGCTCAATTTGCATCCCATAGGTTTCTTAAAAACACAGGTCCTTTCAGCGCCTGTATCTACAAGAAATTCTATGGATTCCTCCTGGGGACCTACTTTAAGGTTTACCAAGGGCTCTCTGGGGTGGTTTTGCTTTCCCAGGAGGAAGAACCCTCGACTTCCCTATTCATCCATAGGACGGACCCCTTCCATCTCAAAAACTCCGAGGTCTTTTAAGCGTTTTAAACAATGTAATTGTCTGTGCCCTTCTTTCCCACAGTATACACATTGTGGGCGGAGAGGCCTCTGTTGGTCTGTTTCAGTTGGATTATTTGGCTGTTTTCCAACAGGGGTTTCTTTTGATTCTCCAATTATTTCAGCTCTCATCATTTTTGCTTTTGCTTTTAATTTTTCCTCATCTCTACGAACATAAACTTTCTGTGCCTCCTCTAATAACTCCGCCAAATTCCTTTCAGGCCATTTTTCCAATTTCTCCAATTTCTTTCTTATGTCAGGCCAGGAATGTAGCACAAAGTGCACTTTTAACATAGTTTGACCTCCTTCGCTTTCTAAATCGATTTCAGAATACAAGCGGATGTTATTTCTCAGACGGGTAATCCAGGCTGTGGGGGACTCATCCTTTTCCTGCTCCCCACAGAATGCCTTTTTCATATTATTAACTCGAGGCACTGCCTCTCTTATTCCTCTTATAATTAACGCCCGATAATCAGACATGTTCCTTCTCCCCTCATTTGTATTGGCATCCCAGTTCGGGTCAACCAGGGGAATCTTGTGTTCCCCTATTGGCCCTGCATTGTTTTCACGGTCCCAGATATTTACACCTGCTGTTCTTATCATCTGCCTCTCTTCAGGGGAGAAGAGGGTTTGCATAATAGCATGCAATTCTTTCCATGTGTAAATATTCGGGCCTAAGAATTGGTCAAATTGCTCAGAGAGGCCAATTGGATCTGTTAATAGATTTTTCATCTCTTTTTTAAAGTCTCTTACTTCTATAGAAGTTAGAGGAACAGAAACATAACCAATACCACCCTGAGCTCCTCCCATTGGAACTTCTCTTAAAGGCAATAATTTTGGAGCACAGGCACAGGTTGTACATTCTGGAATTTGGATACCTTTCTTTCTAGTGTGGAAAGCTGGGCCTTCTGCACTAGAAGGAATTTCCAGGGGTGCTGATGGGAGAGGAGATGTCTGGTTATTAGGATTAATTGTACTTGCTTGGTTAATTTGCACTGAATTATCCTCGTCTGAAGATGTACCATCCTCCACAGCTTGGTTTCTTGGAGGTTCAATAGTAGCTGGAACAGGTAGAATCTCTAATGGGTCCCACTTTGATTGATTTAAAAGGGACTTCTGCATGACTTTATTATTTTCTTTTTCTTTTAGAGTATTTGTTTTTTGTAAAGGTAAAATTTGGGTTTTTTGTTCTTTTTCAGTTATCCAATATTTAAGCCAGATTTCAGCATATTGCAATTCTTCTGAATTTTGAGAGGATTTATACTGCACATAGCTATAAAGAGATTTGCATAGCCACAGCTCGGAAGAGCCGTGTTTTGGCCAGAACAGACCTCCTTTATCCCTACGAATTTTTCGCTTTGGCCATTTAAACACACAATAATGTACCATTATACGTGGATCTTTTTTTGATGTTAATGTATTGTTTTCCCAGTTTGTTAACATTTGTCCTAAAGGACTGTCTGGGAATATGCCGTATTTTTTTAATAGGATTTTGTTTCTTGCTACAATATTGTCCCATTTTAAATCAATCACAGTATTATATTAGTAGGTTGTAATGCCTTTTAATTACAATAATAATTAATAGTGAGAGCTGTAATGTTAATGGAGTTTAGTGTGGGAACTGAAACAAAAACAAAAAAAATGGAGGACTAGCCGGAAAGGAGAAGAACTCCTTCCGTTTTTAGTCACTAGGAAAGAAACTCGGAGAGAGAGAGTGTGTGTGTCCCTTCCGGTGAGAGAGCCGGAAGAGACAAGCGAGCAAAATGGCAACGCCCCCTGCCTCGGCCACGTGGAGATAGGAGAAACACGTGGCGGCCGATTTAGAATGGAGGCTGCATGTGCTGAGAAAAAATTGCTTAGAGCCTTAATTAGTGGTAAAAATTAAGAAAATAACCACAATCACACTTGCAAAACACCAAACAGGGATTCTAGCACACAACACTACTAGGAAAAATGTTAAAATAATCCACATATACAGACAATCTGCAGCAACACTAAGAATAAAAGTAGAAGACAAAACAGACCACAAAATACAAACTGCAAGTAACTCACACATACAATGTAACAGATACAAGCACAAAAATACAAAATGTAAGCACAATATTCCGGAACAAACACAGAGATATTTGGGGCAGTCAGTAATAGAAATTTTAGAAGCTACTCAGAACTCCCCTATGTAGGCTGTTCCCTTCCAATTTTCAAAACTCCCGGCTTTCTTGCTTCTCCTCCTATGCCCCGTGGGAGAAGTTTTCTGCCTTAGTTTTTACTTGTTTTGACCTTACTTCACTAACGCAGGCATACTCAGACACACACAGGCACACACATACACACATGCACACAGTAAGTTCCACTGAAGGGTCACCATAAATAAAGATTTTAAAATAAAAATTAAAAATAACAAATCCCTAACAAATTTGCCCTAGAAAAGGGAATAGGCCTTACCAAAAGCTTTACGCTGGGTGTTTTCCGCTACGAAGGATTGATCCACAGGATTTTGGGTGCACAAGCCAGGAAAAAAGTTCAAAAAATCATAAAATCTGGGTTGTGGATCCAAAAAATGTGAATCCCAGGCGAGCCCCCAGAAAATTGTTATAAAAATAGGATAGTTTAGGATGTTAAATCAAATAAAACCGATTTATTTAACAATTAAAAAAACTGGAACCTCAAAAAACCCCGAAAATTTAGATAAAAATTAAAGTCCGAGTTCCCTTCGAGCAGAAAAACTTTTTTCAGCCAGTTAGACTATTACAAACCCGGGCAAAGCTTTCTTTTCGGTGCTGGTTGCTTGAAAAAGCGTGGTTGGAAAACGGCCTGAGCAGCACCGAACCTCCCTCGTGGCTTGTCCAAACGAAAAGAGAGAGAGTTGGGAGATTTCGGTTTGGGATAAAGGGGAGTCTCCGCCCCTCTTCACTCCCAGTTCTGCTTACTTGTCCCACGGTGATTGGTCAGGCATTTTTCAAGCAGTTCTTAGCCAATGGCTCGTGAGTTTCTAGGGTTACTGACAGCCCATTGTTTGCCGCGGGGGAATTGATCTTATCTGGAAGCATGCTCTCAGAAAACTGGTTGCAAACCTAGGATCTTATGCTTATGCTTATAAGGTTTAAGACAAATAACACTAAATTACAGTTCTTAAAATTACTTAAACACTCTTAAAACATTTTAACTATCTAAAATAAAAGAGTTTGTTAATTTTATATTTCAGTTAGAATAATATTTCATAAAAATATAGCAGCTTTGATACTTGATGAAAGGTGATGCGAAAGTCTTAAAAAGGGTTCATGCATAACACTCAGTAACAAAAAGGGTGTCTGTGTGTTCCAGGGGAGGATAGATGGGAAACGGCTTTGATTCTGGTTACAGACGTCTCCTCTAACTCTTCACTGTCTTTTCCTCCATGGCAGAATCCAGTGACTGGACAAGCAAATGTCCAACAGCAGCTCCATCAGCCACTTCCTCCTGCTGGCATTGGCAGACACTCGGCAGCTGCAGCTCCTGCACTTCTGCCTCTTGCTGGGCATCTCCCTGGCTGCCCTCCTGGGCAACGGCCTCATCATCAGCGCCGTAGCCTGCGGCCAGCACCTGCACACCCCCATGTTCTTCTTCCTGCTCAACCTGGCCCTCACCGACCTGGGCTGCATCTGCACCACTGTGCCCAAAGCCATGCACAATTCCCTCTGGGGCACCAGGCACATCTCCTACTCAGCATGTGCTACTCAGCTCTTTCTCTTTCTGTTCTTCATCTCAGCAGAGGTTTCTCTCCTGACCATCATGTGCTATGACCGCTACGTGTCCATCTGCAAACCCCTGCACTATGGGACCCTCCTGGGCAGCAGAGCTTGTGCCCACATGGCAGCAGCTGCCTGGGCCAGTGCCTTTCTCAATGCTCTGCTGCACACGGCCAATACATTTTCCCTGCCCCTGTGCCAGGGCAATGCCCTGGGCCAGTTCTTCTGTGAAATACCACACATCCTCAAACTCTCCTGCTCACACTCCTACCTCAGGGAACTTGGGCTCATTGTGTTTTCCATCTGTTTATCATTTGGCTGTTTTGTTTTTATTGTTTTCTCCTATGTGCAGATCTTCAGGGTAGTGCTGGAGTTCCCCTCTGAGGAGGGACGGCACAAAGCCTTTTCCACGTGCCTCCCTCACCTGGCCGTGCTCTCCCTGTTTATCAGCACTGGCACGTTTGCCTACCTGAAGCCCCCCTCCATCTCCTCCCCATTCCTGGATCTGGCCCTGTCAATTCTGTACTCGGTGGTGCCTCCAGCCCTGAATCCCCTCATCTACAGCCTGAGGAACCAGGAGCTCAAGGATGCCCTGAGTAAAATGATCAATGGGTGATTTTCAGAAGCAATAAAATGCCAGTTTTCTTGCCCATAGCTTGCAGTCTAACTCATTAGAGGCCCAGCCTGTCTTCTCAAGTTTTTCATAATGGTTCTGTGTGTGCAGGGTTTCCTGTTTCATGTTGTGTTAATGTCATGCACAATTAAACTTTATTTATCCCATTATCATCCCATTCCTGGGATCATTCATCCTATTAATAATTCACTGCTTACACTTCACTTTTTACCCAGAGAAAATTTAAATGAGGAATCATCTCCTCTGTGCAGTTTAGCAAAATAAAGGATCCTGCAGCAACTTGTTTGTCAAAAATCCTTCCTTTCAAAGCTCATCTGGATCTGGCAGGGCAGTGCCTGTGTGCAGAGAGGGAGGGAAATTGAGTCCCAGCTTAGCAGCAGTGCCAGGGAGCAGCAGCACTCGGGTGCTTTCAGAGCTGCTCTGTTTATCCTTCCACACTGTCCTTCTGTCCCTGTGTGAGTCCTCAGCTCTGGCTGCTGCGGTGCTGTCCTGCTCTCTGGCTGTCCTGTGACCACAGCAGGGGTTGACAGTTTTCTATTATTTAAAAGTAGACAACAGTGGCTGCAATTGCTGGGCTGGTCAGTGAAGTTTTTCAGAATTTTATGGCCCTGGGATGTGAGTCACAGGTGGATCACAGCAAATCCTGGAGCTGACAATCTGAACATGAATAATAGAATGGACAAAGCTGCAGCTTAAATGTGACTCAAAAATAAATACCCAGAGTGGCCAGCCCAGAGATCATGGTCTGTGACCTGGAACAACCACATTACACCAGGGACTGCAGAGCCACCAAAACCCCACCCAAACCCAGCTCAGAGGGGCGATGGGGACCCCGTGGCAACCCCTGGGTACCAAAGCAGTGAAGCCATGGGGAGCGAGAGGCTCAGTCGTGACATTTCTGTGGGATGGGGCTGTCGTGGGAGGGGTGGGGTCTTTAGATCACAGGGGAATCATTGCCCAGGGATTTTTTTGTCAGGTCTGTAGTGGGTCGATGCTGGCTGGACTCCAGGCACCCACCAAAGCTGCTCTCTCACTCCTGTCCACAGCTGGACAGGAGAGAGGAAATACAACAAAGGGTTCATGGGTTGAGATAAGGACCAGGAGAGATCCCTCATCCAACACCGTCCTGAGCAGAACAGGCTCAACTTACACATACAAAGTTAATTTATTAATAACAAAATCAGAGCAGGATAATGAGAAGTGCAATAAGAGCTTTCAAAACACCTTCCCCCACCCCTCCATCTCTCCCACCGATGGTGCAGGAGACAGGGAATGGGGATTATGGTCAGTTCATCTCCTGTGGCTTCTCCCGCTGCTCAGGGAGAGGAGTTGTTCCTCTGTGAGACCGTGGGGTCCCTTCCCACAGGAGACAGTTCTCCATGAACGTCTCTGACGTGGCTCCAATCTCACGAGCAGCAGTCCTCCCAGCAGCATGTCCATCTTCAGAGCCATTGGGGATTGGCTCTGCCGGACACGGTGGAAGCTTCCAGCAGCTTCTCACAAGAGCCACCTCTGTGGTCCCCCCGCTACCAAAACCCAGGCTGTGCAAAACCAACACACACAGGAAGGAAAGCACGGAGCCCCAGCACTGCAGGGGCAGATGAGAAGCAGCTCTGGCCATGCCAAGGTCAGCTGGAACTGTCAGGCGGCCCCAGGAGCCCAAGGCAGTCAGAGCTGTTCCATGTTCCCTTGGTTCCGTGGGGCCCTGCAGGGTCACAAAGGCCCCTGGGTTCTTTGGGGCCCAGCAGTGCCACCGTGGCCCCTTGGTTCCATGGAAGGCCACAGGGTCACGATGGTGCCCTTGGTGCCAGCAGCCCTGCAGTGTCACAATGGCCCCTGGGCTCCACGAGGCCACGCAGGCTCACAGTGGTCTCCAGAGGAAGGGAAGCTCCGAGCCCCAGGGTTTCAGGGGCAGATGGGACACAGCCACCAGAGGCCAAGGCCAGCCAGATCTGTCTGTCCTGGCAGGTTTGTCTGGGAGCAGCCCTTGGATATATGGAATTTGGGAGGTGGAATCCCAGTTTTGGCCATGGGTGCTTTGCTGAGAAGGATGGGTTTTTTCCATATGAAAGAAAAGCACAAAGTCCAAGTGTTTTGGAAGAAGATGTGAGTTGGCCACCATGGGCGAGGGCAGCCAGACCTGTCTCTCATGGCAGCTTTTGTCTTGGAACAACCCTTGGATATACAGAATTTTGGAGGTGGATTCTCAGTATTGGCCATGGACACCAGGACATGAAAGATGTTTAATCCCTTAGGAAGAAAAGCACAAAGCCCCCATGTTCCAAAGGCAGATGAGAGGTGGCCCCTGGGAGGCCAAGCCAGGCAGAGCTGTCTGTCCTGGAAGGTTTCATCTGGGAACAATCCTTGGATATACGGGAATTTGGATGTGGAATCCCAGTTTTGGCCATGGGCACCTGGACAGGAATGACGGTTCTTTTCCATTGTAGGGAAAGGGTGGAGCACCAACGTTTTGAAGGCAGATGAGAGGTGGCACCCAGAAGGCCAAGGCCAGCCAGACCTGTCTGTCCCAACAACTTCTGTCTGGAAGCAATCCTTGGATTGAATTTGGGAGGCCAAATCCCAATTTCAGCCATGGGAGCCTGAAGAAGAAGGACGGTTCTTTTCCTTAGGAGGGAAAGCACAGAGCCCCAGTGTTTCATGGGGAGATGAGCAGGAGCCACTGGAGGCCAGGCCGAGCCAGAACCATCTGTCCCAGCAGCTTTTGTCTGGGAGCAATCCTTGGATAGACAGAATTTAGGAGGCAAAATCCCAATTTTGGCCATTTGTGCCTGGAGGAGAACGACGGTTCTTTTCCATAGGAGGGAATGCACAGAGCCCCAGTGTCTGGAAGGCAGATGAGAGGGGACCACCAGAGGCCAAGGCCAGCCAGACCCGTCTGTCCTGGCAGCTTTCGTCACAGAGCAATCCTTTGATAGGTGGAATTTTGGAGGCAGAATCCCAGTTTTGGCCATGAGCCCCTGGAGGAGGACAGTTCTTTTCCACAGCAAGGAGAGCACGGGGCCCCAGAGCTCCAGGGGCAGGTGAGAATCGGCCCTGGACATGCCAAGGTCACCCGGAGCTGTCAGGCAGCACCAGGAGCCCAAGGCAACCAGAGCTGCTCCATGATCCCTTGGTTCCGTGGCGCCCCTCAGTGTCACAAAGGTGTCCCTGGTTCCATGGGGCCCAGCAGTGCCCCTATTATCCCCTCGGATCAAATCCCACAATTACAGGGCTCCCAAGCAAAAAAGCAGGAAAAGGAGTAAATGTTCTTTGCTGTAAGAAGTAAACAAGGCTGAGGGAGAGGAATGAATCCACCAGAAAGCCAAGCCCAGAGCTGTCCTGAAAATCATCCCTGGCTGGGGTCGGGCTGGGGCAGGGCACAGCCCCCAGACCCATTTGCTGAGGCCACATTTGCACCCCCATCCCCCACCCAAGGGGGCAGGAGGAGAGATTTGGGGCTGTGGAGTAACCCCTGCTCTGGGGCAGTGAACACCACCCCCCTTACCCAGCCTGGCTCAGTGTGAAACCCCCACCCCGGGAAGGCCACGCACACAGGGGACAGTGTCACACTTGCCCCTCCCCAGGGGAGGTCTCTGTCCCTGTCCCTCCCCTGCTCTCCCCCTTTTCTCTTTCACAGCCTGGGGGGCTTTGCCAAACGTGAGAATCATTTTTGTCTTTGTCCCTGCCACCTTTGTGACAGCTACACAGAGTTTTTCCTTCCTTTTAATCATCTGTATTGGGCCAAATGGTCACTTTTCTTTTACAGGAACCTGCCAGCAGCTGACCTGGAGCTGTGCATAAACCGCTGGAACTTTGAATTGCCACCATCACTGCTTGTACTGTCGGTTTATTCGTGTTTGGGGTTTGTTTGTGTTTTCAGCACAAGTGACTTGTGGGAAGAGCAAACATTGCTCAAAGCATTTTATGTAGAGTTAAGTTTGACTTCTGCCAAGTTTATTTTCTCCGGTGCCCAGGGGATGCTTGGGAGGGCTTGGGGGGCTTGTCCCTGTCCTTCTCACCCCAGGGCATTCCCGAGGGGGTGTCCCTGTCCCTCTCACTCCAGAGGATGCTCAGGGCTCTCCATCCTTCTCACCTCAGGGAATGCCTGTGGGGGGTCTCCCTCCCTCCCACCCCTGTGCCAGGGAGATGCCTGGGGGAGTCTCCATCCTTCTCAATCCAGGGATGCTCAGGGGTCTCTGTCCCCCTTTGGCCTGGGGGATGCTCGGGGGTCTCCATCCCTCTCACCTCAGGGAATGCTTGTGCAGGCCTGGGGACCAGGGGCTCTATGTCCCTCTCACCACTGAGTGTGCTCGGGGGGTGGGGGCTCTCCGACCTTCTCACACCTGGGGAGGCCGGGGGGGGTCTCTGTCCCTCTCAGCCCTGGTGTGACCCCGCCCAAGCATCAGCAGGGTGAGAGGGACAGAGACACCCCCAAACCCCCACAAGCATCTCCTGAGAATCCCGAGGGGAGAAGGACAGAGACCCTCACTGGGCATTGAGTGGGGTGAGAGGGACAGAGACCATCCCCACCCCTGATCATTCCCAGACAAGAGAGGGTTGGAGACCCCCCTGGGACTCCCCGGGGAGGAGAGGGACAGAGACAACCTTGGCTCATCCGTCCTCCTCTCCCATGGGATGGATCAGGGGGAATTGCTATCCTCCTATCACAGAGGGGGCCAGGGTGGTCTCTGTCCTCCTCCTGTTTGGAGGGGCCAGGGAGGTCTTCAGCCTCCTTGCCTTTAAGGGGGCCAGAGGTTGTCCCCATCCGCTTTGGGGCGGATGGGGGATGTCTGCATCTTCCTCCCCTTTGAGGTGGCTGAGAGGTCTCTGTCACCCTCTCATTTTAGGGGGCCCAGGGCTGGTCTCTGTCCTCCTCACTCCACTGACGTCTCCATCCTCTTCCTCTTTAGGGGACCCAGGGGGTCTCCATCCTCCTTACCTTTCAGGGGACCATAGGGGTCCCTGTCCTCCTCTACAATGGGAGGTCTGGGGGAGCCTTCATCCTCCTCCCCTAATGGGGGGGCCAAGGTGGTCCCCATCCTCCTCTCCCATGGAAGAGGCCGGGGTCATCTCCAACCTCCTCCCGTATGAGGAGGCCGGGGATCTCCATCCTCCTCCTTTTTAGGGGGCCAGGATTTTCTCCGTCCTCCTCCCATTTGGGGGCTGGGGTATCTCTGCCCTCCTTGCCTTTGGGGGACACTGGGCGGTCTCCATCCTCCTCGCCCAGGGGAAAGGCCGCGGGGAGGTCTCCATTGGCTTCCCCTTGCGGGGCCCGGGGCTTTGATGCCCGAGCACTGGGCAGGAGAACAGGACGCCACAGGGCCAGGCCTGCAGAGCAGCTGTGGGTTTATTCAACGCTGTTAGGATCTAGTTTTAAGGTTCTTAGAAATTCCTCTGCCCAAATTAAGGTGCAAACGAGACCATATGCCAGTGACAATAGTAAGGGTTTCATTTGATGGCAAATATGAGAGAGGGAGAAAGAGAGACAGAGAGAGAGAAAGAAAGAAAGAAGTAGAAAATAGTTTGGAGGGACAGAAAGAGTGACAGGGACAGAATAAGGAAAATATCACCACTCCATGGATCCCAAGATGTTCCGTTGATCCTCTCCAGCTGGTTCTCTTGGTGGGGAAAGTCCCCCTGCAAAGCACAGAGTCCAGTGGGTATCTATGCTCAGGCTGGGTAGGCATGTCCGGCCATGTCCCCCTGGAAGAGGGGGATGCAGTCTCCCACAGCAGGCTCTGGGTCTCTTGCATCACGGGCAGTCCTGTGGGGCCAAGCCTCTCATGTGAAAGTCCCGTGGATGTGGCCTGTGGAGTTGGGGGTTCCACAGCTGGGCCAGTTTTTGTAATCGAAGGATGGGTGTTTATTGCCTCTCACCAGAGGTTGCACCATGCACCCAAAACCTCCTCCTGTCCCCTCAGCTGGGAGGAGTCTGTGTAAACCTGGCTTCTGTGAGCTGTGCTCTCCCCCCACCCCAAACACAGCCGGGGATAGCTGCAGCTGGTGGCATCCTTCTGTGGATGCAAACTTTTCCTTCAGCCTGAGATGATTGAACAATGCGTTCCCCTTTATCTAATCAACAATTTGACTTTCAGTTCAAAGTCCCAATCTTCAGAGAGGCTCCTTCGGTCGTAGCTTCTTTATAATGAGCAAAACTTTATCAATGTTTGAGGCATGAACTATTTTCAGTCTCTGACACATTCCCATCCCCACGGATCAGGGCTGGGAGCAGCACTGGGACCATGGACATGGAAATACTGGGAGTGACTGGAAGCACACTGAGGGCTACTGGGAGCAGCTGGGAGCAGCTGGAACTGATGTGTGTGTGCTGGAGGAAACTGGGATATACTGGGAATTAATAAAATCATGCTGTGGGCAACTGGAACCATGCCAGGGCAACTGGGAGCAACTGGGAGTGACTGTGTCTCCACTGCAGGCAACGGAGGTCATACTGGCAGTGACTGGGTCTGTACTAGGGGTAACTGGGAGCAACTGCAACCATGGTGGAGGCAACTGGGACCACACTGAGGGGGACTGGGATCATACCGGGAGTGACTGGGAGCATGCTGGGGGCAGCTTGGATCGTGCTGTACGAAACTTGGAGGTACTGGGGGCAACTGGAACCCCACTGAAGGTGACTGGGCATGACTGGGGGCAACTGGAACCATGCTGGAAGCAGGGGATGCCCATGGAGAAGAGGAAGCCCAAGGCCCAGTGCCCCAAGGGCAGCACCAGCTGAGGGCCGGGCCAGGAGGGAGAGGCCGCTGCTGGGACGGTGCCGGGGCTCCCCAGCACTGGGCCAAGGCAGCGCCTCCATCCCACGCCGCCTCCTCCTCCTGCTCCTGCTGCTGCTCCTGGTGCAGGCGCAGCTGCAGCAGCGGCAGCCTCAGGGCAGCCAGGGCCGGGCCTCGTCCCTCCATGGGCACAGGGCCAGTCCGGCATGGCCCCGCAGCCCCCGCAGCTCCAGCAGCAGCGCAGCCATGGCGGCCTGGCCCGGGGGCCCTGGCGGGGACAGGGCCGCAGTGGGGCAGCTGCTGTCCTGGCCGGTCCTTGCAGCTGGGCAGCCCGGCCAGCGCCACAGCCCCAGTCAACCCTGCCCGGCGCTCGGCAGCACCAGGGGCACTGCCTGGCCCTGCGCCCGCCCCACAGCAGGAGGCCAAGGCGGCCTCTGTGTCCAGCAGCAGCCACACACAGAGCCTGCGGCCAGAGGCACATTCAGCCGTTCCTCAGCGTGCCCAGCAGGGCACACAGACGCAGCCCCGGCACAAGAGGAGGCACATTCAGCTGCTCCTGAGGCAGCACAGCACGCCTGCCCCGGCCTCCTCCAGGCCTGCACAGCTCCCTCTTTGCCGGCACAAAATCCCCTCGGGCAGCTTCCCTGGAGCCCTCTGGGGCTGCTGGACATTTTTGTCATCCTGAAATTGGAGGTCAAGTCTCTGGCAGATTCCTTGGAACAAGGTCAGGTAGATCACAGAAGATTGAAGATCCACCAAAAGAGAAAAATCACCTCAGGTGCCTCAGGTACCTGCCTTGGATCCGTCTGGGGCTGCTACCTGGGATCACAAGTGCCTAAACATGAGAGGAAAAGACTGTGGCAGATGCCAGGAAGAGTCTCTATTGCATCCTGGCATAGAGAAATGCTTCCAAATGAGCAAAAACATCTTGGGATCCTTCCCTGGAGGAATCTGGGTCTGCTTCCTGGGATCTCAGCTTCCTTGAGGAAGCGTGAAGACTCTGGGATATACCTGGGAGGAGTCTCAGGTGGATTCCAGAGCAAAAATATATCTCCAAAGAAGAAAAAACATATTGGAAACCTTCCTTGGAAGACTGCTTGCCTGTAGTTATCAACTCAGGAGCCAAAATGAGAGGTCAAAAGACTCCACGAGAATCCTGGGAGGAATCTCAGATGAATCGTGGAGGCCACAGTTCCTTGCAAGAGGGTAAAAATCATCTGAGGCAGTTCCCCTGGAGGAATCGGGGGCTGCTCCCTGGGATCTCAGCTCCATTGAGAAGCTGTGAAAAGGCTCCAGGAGATGCCTGGAGGAGTCTCGGGTGCAGCCAGGAGCTGTCGTGGTTTTAAGCCCAGCTGGAGATTCAAACACGGTGCAGCCGCTCACTCAACCCCCCCCTCTCTTCCCCCAGCCCCCACCCCGGCAGGATGGGGAGGAGAATCAGAGTGAAACTTTTGTTGAGATAACAACAGTTTAAGAATTGAATATAAAGTAAAATTCAGTAAAAATGTAAAGATAATGCTGATAACAACCCCAAGAATGATAATAATAAAAAGGGGAAACCCCCAAGTGATGCCCAATGCAATTGCTCAGCACCCTCTGACCGATGGCAGCCCCCCCTTCCCCAGCCCAGATCGGCCCTTCTGGGGAACTCCCCCCAGCTTGGAGCTGAGAGGGACATTCTGTGCTGTGGAAAATCTCTTTGGCCACTTGGGTCCCCTGGCCCAGCTGTGCTCCTTCCCAGTTTCCTTTGGGAACCTCCCAGTGGCAGAGCAAGACACAAGGAAAAAAGTCTTTGAGTCAGGAGAAACCTGACTTAGCAAAACCCAAACCATTGCTGTGTTACCAACACCGTTCTCATTCCAAATCCAAACCGCAGCACTGGAACAGTTCCTGAGGAGAAATTAACTCCATCCCAGCTGAAACCAGGCCAGGATGGAAAATCCCTGCAAGACCAGGGACTCTGTTGGACCATCAAGTCCAACCTGTGCCTGATCCCACCTTGTCAGACCTGGAGTGCCACGTCCAGATGTTCCCTGGACCCCTCCAGGGCTGGGGACCCAACCCCATTCCCTGCTCCATCCTAAAGTTTAACAATCCATTTCTATGGAAGAATTCCTCCTGATGTCCCACCTGACCCACCCCCGGCATCCTCAGGAGTTCTCCAGCCCCTCCTCCAGCTCCATTCCCAGCTCTGGACACACTCCAGCCCCTCCATGTCCTTGTGCAGGGCCCAGCACTGGGCCCCAGGATTCCAGGTGGGGCCTCACCTGTGCCAGGTACAGGGAGACAATCCCTGGCCTGGTCCTGCTGGACACACAATTCCTGATCCAAGCCAGGTGCCACTGACCAGCTGGACACACCTGGACACATGGAGACACACATGGACACACCCGGGCACACCTGGGCTGGCATCCAGCCCCTGTCCCCATCACCTCCAGGTCCTTTCCCAACTTCCCAGCTGCTCTTCCTGCAGCCTGGAATGTTCCATGGGGTTGTTGTGACCCTGACACTTGGCCCTGTTGACCCTGACACCCTCCTGGGCCCATCCCACACCATCAGTCCCATGGATCCCATGGCTCCAGCCTGTCCCGATCCCTCTGCAGAGCTTCCTGCCCTCCAGCACATCCACATCCCCCCCAACTTGGGCTCATCCCTCAATTTACTGAGGGGCCCTCAATCCCCTCATCCAGATCATCAAGAGAAGCATGGAACAGGATCATCCCAGGGGATTCCAGACATCCCATGGAGCCAAATCTCAGGCTCATGGCTGTTCCATCTCTGGGTGTCCTGGAGACTGCGCATGTCCCAATGGATCTGAATTTCGCCCTGACCCCAAACTTTCCTGTTCTGGATTCTATTCCCTGGCAAATGGGCACCTCTGCTGATTCCCATGGCTGTGTGGGGTGTGGTGATGCCAGCCGGATTCCCAGTGCCCCCCAAATCTGTTCCATGCCTCCCCTCCACACCTGGATGGGGATAAAATACAAGGAAAGGCTCCTAAGTTGGGCAAAGGGCAGGGAGAGATTCCTAATGGATTCCGGGCAAAAGGGACTGGACTGGGGGATACTAATTGGATTTATCCGCAGTCAGAATCAGAGTGGGAAAATTAGAAGGAAAATAAAACCTAAAGCACCTTTTCCCAACCCCTCCCTCCTTCCCGAGTCCCACTTTATTCCCAGTTCTCTCCCTCTTCCCTCCCAGCAGCACAGGGAGACAGGAATGGGGGTCAGGGTCCTCCTCAGGAAGAGGAGTCGGATCCTTCCCTCCTCCAGGGTGGGCCCCAGACACGGGGTCAGTCCTTCAGGAATTGCTCCAGGGTGGGACCCCACGGGATAAAAAGTGCTCCCAGGAACCTGCTCCAGGTGGGCTCCACTCTCCAGGGTTCCCCAGGTCCTGCCAGGAGCCTGCTCCAGCACAGGCTTCCCACGGGGTCACGGCTTCCTTTGGGAACCCATCTGCTCCAGTGTGGGATCCTGCAGGGCTTGAAGGTGGATCTCTGCCCCATCATGGGCCCCACTCAGGGGAACCACTTGGACATTGCCAGGGCGGGTGGAACCCAGTGTCCACTGGGACACAGCACAGCCAAAGAACCCAAAAGACCCTGGGGAGCCAATGGAACCTCATGGAACCAAGGCTCCATTGTGACACATCAGGGCCTCGTGGAACCCAGGAGACCCTTGTGACACAAAGGAAACTCATGGAACCACAAGTCCATTGTTCCACAGCAGGTCCTCATGGAACCCAAGAGTCCACAGCGAGGCATTGAAAGGCAATGGAACAGAGGCTGCAATGGGACACAGTGGAGCCTCATGGGATAAAGAGACCTGTAGGGAGCTTACGGAACCTCATGGAACCCAGGCCCCAGTGTGACACAACGGTGCCTCTTGCAACCCAACAGAGCAGAGTGAGGTTCTGGAACCTCATGGAACCGCAGCTCAAATGTCTCACAGCGGGGCCTCATGGAACGCAGGGGACTCTTGTGAAAGAATGGAGTATCGTGGAAGCAAGTGTCAATTGCTGTTGCTTTCTGCTAGGAAGACAAGGCGACCTGGTTCTCAAGAAGACACCATGGCAGCTCGGCCTCGCCCGAGCTACTCGGTTCACTGACACGCACAGACACCAATATGGTGGATGGTCAAATGGCATTTATTATTTTATCTCATGGGGTTAAATAGTCAAGGGGGCTTCACTACGTCAGAAGGGAGACGGTGGGATAGCTAGGGTTAGTAAGGAGTGGAAAACTACTGGGGTTAGGAGGGGTTGCATACCTAGGGTGATCGCTTATCACAGAGGAATGAGATGGGGGGGAAGGTTCCATGCTGCTGCTTTCCGTCACATCGCGAGATCTTCCGTTCGCCTGTCCCTATCTACCACATCTCCCCTGCCTTTTTTCATAAATGAATGAGGTAGTCATAGATATAGACATTGAAATGAGGTACGAGGTAGTAACCTTTTAAGGGAAAGGGGTTTGGTACACCTGAGTAAATTTCGCAAGGCGAGTTAGAAAAGTCTTGCGACTGGCAGTGTTTACAGTTTGGTTTACAGCATTTGTTGCTGGCTTACAAACAGAATGTTGGCCCGTTCCAGGCGGGTTTGGATAAAAGAGATTAGTTTGTTCAGCAGGCATGGTCCAAAGGTAAAAGCTAAAAGCAGCATTGCTAATGGACCTATTAAGGTGGAAATAAGAGTGGTGAGCCATGGCGATTGATTGAACCAGGACTTAAACCAGCTCTGCTGGGCTTTCTTGTCTTTCTGTGTCTGAGCCAGTCTATCTCAGAGTTCTGCCATGGAGTCTCTGACAACTCCCTGCATAAAAGCAGCATTCCTCTTTTAAGGCGGCACACAAGCCTCCTTGTTGCATGAACAAGAGGTCCAGTCCTCGCTTGTTCTGTAAGACTACTTCTGAGAATGAGGAAACTGATTTCTCTAGAAAGGAGATGGATTTCTCGATCCTCTGCAAGTCCTCATCGATGGCCATTTGTAGCTGAGACAGTCCTTGGTGTCGGGTCGCAAGAGCTGAGACACCCGTGGCCGTTTCGGCTGCTCCTAGGCTGAGCAGCATTGCAATAGTTACATCTGTTATTATTTCTCTTTTGTGGAGCCGGCCGGGTTTCTCAAAAAGGTGGTACACTTCTTCGTCTGAGTGGTACAGGACCCTAGGAACAATTAGAACTTGGACACAAAAGTCAGTAGAATCATTGAATTTGGCAAGAGACACACAAGGACTCACCCCAGATCGCTGACAAACTTACATCCCAGATGCGGATGGAACCACTCACTTACTGATCTTTCTGTTGGGTTTGACAACTTTGGTGCAAATGTTGCCTTTCCGCTTTGCTGAGGTTGCATTGCCAAAACATCTGCCTTGGCTCGTGACTTGACTCAGGGTGATTCCTCTGCGGGGAGTATCCCACCTGCACTGGTGAGGGGCGTCGGCTGTGGAGTAACTAAAGGGGGTGTTTAAAGCAACTCCTTCGTAGAAGGGGGGTTTAACATCATAGCAAAGCCAGCAGGAATCAGTTAGGTTCGGGTTGGATTTGTTCAGGGATAGAAAGGTAGCTTCTAACATACGAAAGATTGGGTCCGGGTCAGACCCGGCTAAACGGCTTATCTGGGAGGCATCTGCATGACCAGTTGGGGTATCGGTGACCTTTGTGGGCAAGGCTTTGGAGTGGGTTGTGTTTTTCCCTTTTAGCACGTCTTTAATAACTTTGTTGGGTCCGACCGCTCGGGATACTGGCGGTTGGAGCTTGATAATTCGCACATTCACTCACTCTTTTGACCCTTGAAGGACTACTGTCCACGTTCTGCCTGTGGCCCAACTAGGGTGATTTGGCTGAAAAACGGTCATGTTATAGTCAGTGCACTTCCGAAATTTAGGGATTTTATAATGGTTTTAAAGGAATCCTCCTTGGAGGAAAGCAGGTTGTTTACAGCCGGTGGGTGCCCAGGTGAACTGTAAAAATTCATCCGGCTCTTGAGGCTCCCACCCAGGTCCTGATGGTCTGGCATCTGTAACAATGGTTTCACAGCCCCAATACCCACAATATCCCCACCCCGGGTAATTGCAGTACTTTTTCCCTGGGTTTGAGGCTGAGCACCAGTAGGATAGATGCATGTGTGTGACGTGTAGGGAACAGGGGTCTATTTTTGGTCGTCCTGGGAACAGGTCGGTAATGCGGCTCACAAAGGATGGGGTGTTTGGTGTGGTGGTTTCTTTGAGCACCTTCTCACTTGAAAGGTGTTGCATGACTCACCTGAATAGCTGATGGGGGTAATGGTTTGGACTGGCTTGCCCTCTGGCGACAAGCCTTAACAGTAAAATCACACAAAAGCACTGTTGACGTCTGGGTCTCACTGATACGGGACTCTTGGGTGCTGCTTGACGGCTTGGTGGTCTGTCACTTTCTTTTGGAACAGGGGTGTACGTGTTACGAGGGCGTCCCACGAGCATGTCCTGCAAACAGAAACTCACAGTTTTCATTAGTCTCATTCTGCTCATTCTGAAGGTCTGGCTTTATTGACTTTAGTGGACACCACCTGATTCTGCCTTCCCTTTTGACAGCTGCGTACCCTCGCCCCGTGAGCACCAATCTCCAGCTCCGTTCCCATTCGCCTAGCTCATTTTTAATTATAACCTGCGGGCCCTCCTCTAGTGCTCGGGTGGCCCAGTGTTTTTGAGCGGGACTGTTTGTTTCATTTCCCCTAGGGAATTGATTCAGTGCTAGCAAAGCGGTTGCTAGTATACGCGATTGATCCTCTGAGGGAATGGAATTGCCAAAGCCTTCTGCTTTTGCTAGTACTTTTAACTTGGCTTTCAGGGTCTGATTTGCTCGCTCAACAATGGCTTGCCCGGTGCTGTTATACGGGATACCTTGCACTAGAGTGATGCCCTATTTCGAGGCGAATTCTTGCACTGGTTTGGAGATGAAATTGGAACCGTTGTCAGTTTTAATTTGTTTGGGGATACCAAGCCATGTCATAGCTGTCAGCTAGTGCTGAATTGTGGCTTTAGAGTCAGTTTTGGGGTGCTGTGTGGCCACAATTACTCCGCTGTAAGTGTCCACTGTCACTGCAAGCCATGCTCGAGGCTTTAGCAGTTGACATAAAGTGAAGTCTGACTGCTAGATTTCTGAGGGCTTGAGACCTCTTGGGTTGACCCCACTGGTTCGTAGGGGTGATTTCTGGCAATAAGGGCAGGTGGCCACTACATGTTTTGCGTCCGCTGTCAAGATTCCGCATCTCTTCGCTAGTGCTTTGGCTCCGATATGGAGCGACTCGTGTAGTTGAAGAGCTTCTTGCAATGTTCACACTCCCTTTGCTGGGCGTCCGCTTTGTCGTTGCCTGTCTGGAAGTAACCTTTAACTGGGTTGTGGCTGTTGACGTGAATGACAGACACGGCGCCCTGTCGCGAGGAGAGCGCTTCTTCCAGCATTAAGGCTGCTGCAGATGTTGACACACCTGGTCCTGACATGGCTAGGCAGAGCCTTGCCACGAATATAGAGTCCGTTACGATGTTGAGGTGTTCATCTTGGAAGAGTCCGCGTGCCAAGACCACTGCTGCTGCTTCTAGTTGTTGCACTGACAGTGTGGGGTCACATGTTTTGACACAATGCCATTGTTCTCTTGCCTGCCACACCGCCGCTGCGGTAGAAGTTGTGGAGGAAGCGTCTTGTGAAGACCGTCGGTCCTGGCAGCGGTCGGTCTGTGACCTTTTGTGGCATGTCTATGTCAACAATGGTCAGTAGCTGAGTCTAAGGTGGTCTGGCGGCGTAGGAGATTTCTCCTCCAAAGCCTGTGAGAGCAAGGGCTAGGTGCTCCGGTATCGTGGTTGATTCCGTGGTCGGCTGCTTGCGGAAGGGAAGGTGGATTCTTGTCGGCTCGGTTCTCAGGTGTTTAAAGGCCAGTTTCCTGCCTTTCATGATGAGGTTAGCGATGCATTCGATTCCTGGGGAGAATGCACGAGCCGGTTTTCCAAGGACTATCCATTGGATCGGCCGGGACTTATCTGAAGGTCCTTGAGCCAGTGCACCCACTCCTCCCTTCAGTGTAAAGTGGACGTATAAATCAAGTGACATGCTCGGGTTCCACCTGGCCAGAGTGCCAGTGGACATCTGATGTTCGATGAAATCAAAGGAACTTGCTGCTTGTGGCGTCAGTTGTTTGGGCTCCCAGGGGTGTTTTCCTTTCAGGAGGTCATATAAAGGGTCCATGACCTCAGAAGGGATCAGGACGATGTTGCGGAGCCACTGCAGAGATCCCACGAGGCGCTGCACGTCATGAAGTGTCTTGATGTCTCGGCGGACCTTCACCTTGGGGGGTGTCACATAGGAATTTGTGATTCCCACTTCCAGGAAAGTCACGCAGGGTCCTTTCTTGATCTTCGCGCTCGCGATCTCGAAGCCGTTTGCCTGGAGAATTTCTGTGATTGTGGACACTAAGTGATCCACTTGGCTCGCTGATGGTGCAGCGACGAGGATGTCATCCATGTATTGGATGATGGTTGCAGCAGGGTAGGAGTGTCGGACTGGCATCAGTGCTTTGTCTACGGTGATCTGGCATATGGTTGGGCTATCTACAAAACCCTGTGGTAACACCATCCATTGGAAGCGAAGGTTAGGTCGGTTGCTGTTTGGGGACATGACAGAAAAGGCGAACCGTTCCTTGTCCTCAGGGTGCAGGGGTATTGAAAAGAAGCAGTCTTTGATGTCCAGCACTGCGCATGGCTGTCCTTCGGGGATGGCTGAGTTCATGGGCAGCAGTGTCTGAACTGGACCCATGGGTCGTACTGTCTTGTTCACTTCTCTCAGGTCATGGATGAGGCGGTAACTTTCTCCAGACTTTTTGGGGATTACAAATACAGGGCTGTTCCACGGGCTGATGGAGGGTTCTATATGACCCTTTTGTAGCTCGCGGTCAACTAGTTCTAACAAAGCTGCCATTCGAGGCTCTGACAGAGGCCACTGCTCCACATAGACGGGGTCTGATGATTTCCATATCAGTTTGATCGGCAGCGGTGGATGAATTGCAGTGGCCCTCATGATAAATATGTGATCCTGACTCCTGACATAGCAAGGATGTCCCTTCCTATCAAAGGCGGAGAGTTTTGTAGAATGTAGGGGTAGATTGCCACTGTCTGTTCTGGTCCCTTTTTTGTGTGAAGTGTTATAGCTACTAACTGGGTGCTTTTCCACGCCCGGGACAGCCATCCCACACCATTTACTAGGGGGACTTCTTTAAATTGCCAGTGCTGGGGCTAATGCGCTTGGGGAATAATTGTGCAGTCTGCTCCCGTGTCCGCCCAAAACTGAAGCCCTATGACGTGGGGATCTTGACTGCCATAGAGGCGGCATGTCCCCCACACCATCAGGGGCTCCTTCCTTATTTTCATGGCCAGGGCCACCCAGGGGTTCTGCTCTGGGGCATCCCCTGCTGGCCCTGTGGCACAAGCGCGGCTTGTGGCTGTGGTGGATGCGAGAGTGCTGCTGGCGGTGCTGCGAAACTCTGCAATTGCACCGTTGGTGGGGGTGCAAAACTGGCTGCCTCCTGTGGGGGCATGGGGAATGAAAGCCCCCCGCCCCACTGGGGGTTGGCATAGATGGGCCGCCTTGCATGCGCAGCGGGAGGAGGCTGAGTGCGGCCCGCACACCCCCTCCCTCTTCCGTTTCCCCGGGGCCGGGACCTGCATTCTTTAGCGAGATGTCCCTTCTTCCCACAGCCCTAACAGGGCCCTCTCAAGTGCGCTTGGAGTGGGGACACCGCCGGGGAAGGCTGTGTAGGCTGGGGACAGCCTACTGCGATGTGGCCTGCCTGGCCACATTTAAAGCATGCCATTGCAGTGGTTAGAGTGCGGACAGCTGCTTGAATGGGGGTTAGCTGTTCTTCTCGTACGACATGTTTGATCATGTTGGCCAGGCTGGCTCCGATCGGCACTGAGCACAGAATGTCCTTGGTGACAGAGTTGCATTGCTGGCATAGGCAGTCAGCCACCATGGGACCCTTTGCCTCTGCAGGCAGGGTAGAGGTGTCTACTGCCGCTTGCAGGCGGTCTACAAAATGCATGAAGCTTTCACTCTCTGTTTGTTTTATGGTGGACCACGGTGATGGCTTAGCTACCACTTGAGATGCAGCACGAATGGCTTCTCTAGCTGGTCGAGTTGTGGCCCTGACTTCCTCAGCCCGCAGCTGTGCGGCTTGTTGCTGAGGCGTAATCATCTCATCATGTTTTCCCATCAGCCTGGATAAGCTCGAGCCGTGCAGTGGTTGCCCTGCCCCAGGAGCCTGGGCTAATAGGTTTGTACAATTATCCTTCCATTCCTGCTTAAATACAATCATTCCCGCACCATCAAAGATCATGCAACTTATTTGTATAATGTTAAAGGGGAGCAAGTTATCATTGCAAAAAAGGCCGTCTACGAGGGTGGAGACTATGGCTGAATCTATCCCTTTCTCTGAAATCGCTTTGACAATCGCTTGTACATCTTTGGGATTTACCGGACTATAGGTCTGTTGTTGGTTTCCCTCTGGCCCGGTGACTCTCACCGGGAAAGCATGGACTGTGGCCGAAGGGGCCCATTCGGCACAAGCTATTTTTATCTTTCCCCATTCGGTGAATTTGTATTGTGATTGCCTTTCGGCGTGGTTTAAAGTTTTATTCGTTTTCACTTTAAATTGCGTTAACTCTGCTTCCTCCGGTTTCGAGTCCCAGTCAGTTTCCGACTGCTCAGTGGAGCTGACGGAGCTGCTATCGTCGGACTCAGAGCCGGAAGTCGACTGCCAGAGCACTTCCGGGCTTCCGTGCCTTTTTGTGCGGCTCCGACCTCGCTCCTCCCTTCGGGGGTGGTGCCGATCCCACCCCCTGGGCTTGCCCTGTCTCCCGCAAGGGGAGGTCTCTCCCTTAAATGGTAGCAGCATTGAGCACGGCTCTTGACTGGGCATGCGCTCTCTGCCGCTCTCCTGCGCACGCGCGTTTGCAGAAATCCGGGCTCCTGTTTGCGCTTGCGCGGTTCTCCCTCTTCCTGCGCATGCGCATCAGCGAACACCCGCGGCTTTTGTCTGTTCCCGCCTCTGACATCCTGGCCCCGCCCATCTCCTTGGCCGCCAGCGCCATGTTCGGTCGTATAGGGTGGCGGTGCCGGTGTCCGCGCCCTCTCTCTAGCCACCCGCTCAGTTTCCCTGGCCTCCTCCGTCAATTTCTCCTAAAAGAATCGCGCGTGTTGTTGCGCTTCCAGCATCGGATCGCTGACCGGCGGCGGAGAGACGGATGGGGAAACCGGGGACGTTTGGGAAGGTTCTGCAGGGGGGGTGTGGATCCGACGGGTTCGGCGGGAGGGTTGGGGGGTTTTCTGGGGGCCCCGGGGTGTTTGGACTCGGGCTCGGGGAGGAGGGAAGCGCGCTCGGCCCCCGCGAGTCCCTGCTCTCAGATAAACTGCTTTCGGAGTTGGTTTGCATTGTTGCTCCTACCCCCAGCTTGGGCGCGGCATTCCAAGTCTCTTGTTCTTCCAGTGCTTCGCGTAAGGCTTGTTCTACTTTCCCCCACGCCTTGAGACTTTTGCCACTGCCTGAGGATTTTGTATCCTCTGTTAACGCGGCAGTGCATTTCTCCCACACCTCCGAATGTAGTATTTCTACGGGACGTTCAATTGCCCCGAGCTCCAGGAGTCTTGCGATAGCAAGATAAAAATCCTTGAGCTTACACTTAATTCCCCACTGCTTATAAAGTGAACTCACGACCTTTGCGATGGCATCCATGATGATCGCAGGTCCTCGGGAACGTCTTCCCTGCCTGGAGTCAGCTTCGCCGCTCTGGCCGCTGTTTCTCGTCCAGGTGGATCCCGTTACCCGATCTTCCCGGGCTTTCGGCACCAGATATGTTGCCTTCTGCTAGGAAGACAAGGTGACCTGGTTCTCAAGAAGACAGCACGGCAGCTCGGCCTCGCCCGAGCTACTCGGTCCACGGACACGCACGGACACCAATATGGTGGATGGTCAAATGGCGTTTATTATCTTATCTCATGGGGTTAAATAGTCAAGGGGGCTTCACTACGTCAGAAGGGAGACGGTGGGATAGCTAGGGTTAGTAAGGAGTGGAAAACTACTGGGGTTAGGAGGGGTTGCATACCTAGGGTGATCGCTTATCACAGAGGATGAGGGGGGGGAAGGTTCCATGCTGCTGCTGCTTTCCGTCACATCGTGAGATCTTCAGTTCGCCTGTCCCTATCTACCACAAATTGCAAACACAGCTGAGCCCCATTGAACCCAGGTGCCCCTTAGGCATTGCCCCTGTTCCTCGATTCCAGTGTCCATTGTTCTAAAGCGCAGCCTCATGGATCCCAGGAGACCATTGTGTCAGAAGCAACCTCATGGAACCGAGTGTCAGCTGTGATGCAGTGGGGCCTCATGTAATCCAGGTACGACGGGGATGTTTCCATGGCTCATGGGAGCAAGGGGCCCTTGTGACACAGTGGGGCCTCATGGAACCCAGGAGACCACTGTGACACAATGGAATCTCATGGAACCAAGTGTACCTTGCGACGCAGAAGGGCCACATGGAACCCAAAGAGACCAAAGTGAGGTTCTGGAACCTCAGGGAACCAAGGCTTCAGTCTGACACACCAGGGCCTCACTGAATCCAGGAGACCATTTTGAGTCCATGGAATATCTTGGACCCAAGGCCCTAATGTGACAGAGCGGGGCCTCATGGGGCACAGGTGACCACATGGATGCTATGGAACCTCATGGAACCAAAACGCTAAAGTGGCACATCAGGAAATTATGGAATCCAAAACCAGAGTTAAGGTAAGGAAATTCATGGAACCAGGGCTCTAATGTGACTCAGAGAAGCCTCATGGAACCAAAGATACCACAGTGAGGCTATGGAACCTCATGGAACCAAGGCTCCAGTGTGACACAGCAGAGCCTCATGGAGCTCAGGAGACCATGGTGAGGTATTGGAACCTGGTGAAAGCAAGGCTCTGATGTGATACAGCTGGGCCTCACGGAACACAGACACCAGTGTCAGTGGATGGAACTCATGGAACCAAGGCTCAAATGCGAGAAGGGCGCGCCCCATTGAACCCCAGCGACCCTGGTGAGGTTCTGGAACCTCACTGAACTGCAGCTCCAGTGTGTCACACAGGGGCCTCATGGAATCCAGGAGAGCCTTGGGAGGTGATGGTGATGCCTTAGGGTTTAGAGACATCCATGCCATGGGTTCAGGCCTTGCCTGGAGCTTTACTGAAGATCCACATACAACCGAGGCGCGGGGATAACATCAGTCCGTATGAAATACTGTATGGCAGGCCAGAGCAAATTCTACATGTTCCAGGTGAGATTCACATGAGGGGGGAAACTTGATGTACAGAGATATCTAATGGCTTTGGGTTCCACTGTGCAGAAGCTCCAGAATTACATCGTGTTCTCCACACCCATAGGACTGGACACCCCTGCACATCCCTTCCAGCCTGGACACTGGCTCTGTGTTAAGTGCTGGGACAGTGACCCTCTACAGGCCAAGGGGAGAGGACCATTCCAGATTTTGCTGACCACCCTGACTGCAGTCAAAGTGGCTGGCAAAGGACCCTGGATTCACTACTCCAGAGTTAAGAAGGCTTCTGCTCCTGAAGCAACTGAGAAAACAGAGCCTGATACAAATGAAGATGATGTCGTTTAAATGATTCTTTTCCTGTGCTTATTATCTACACAGTTGGTAACCCTGACTCAGGTTTGGAACCAAAATCTGCATATGATTCTCATCCAAAGTGTATCCAAAGACATTCATCTGCATACAGAACTAACAATTGACATGGAAATCAAAGTGGAAAGATCAGCAAAATTTGTTTACAATTTGAGAACTAACTCAGAGCTTACATTATTAGATACCACTCAAAGATTACACACTGAGCTCAGATTATATCTTCCACATCCTGATTTTGTGGCTAACAAAGTGGCCCAGGATTAAAGAATTGTTCATAATAATTATAATTGTAATTCTTGTTTATATATACTATTGTTAGATATATACTGCTGTTAGACACATACTATTAGTAGATACAAAGAATATTTAGAATGGAGTCTCGACAAGGTAGAGGCCTTGTCAAGACTCTAATGAGGGGGAATGATGCCTTAGGTTGTAACTTTCATATTTTTCAAATCCTGTACTGCCTGGTGTGTAACTCTGAAGTTTCTTGCAGCCTGTTAACTTCTGCTCTCTCATGCTAGGCAGACATAACAAAGCCTCTTCAGGCCTGCTCTCCAAGGACACTCAGACCGTACTAGGCCCAAAAGGTATAAACCAAAAGCCTCTAAAGGCGGGGCAAGCTTGGGGAAATTACATCATGAACTGAAGCTTTAATTGGAGACTTAACCCTGATACGGAAATGAACCAAACTTCTAAAAGTGTGAAGAACTTGTGACCCACAGTCCATCTTGGGGTGCATCTTGGCAGTAGCCTCTGGACTCCCCAGGGTACCTTAGAAGGCCCTTCAAATCAGTATCTACCTTTATTCCCTTACTCTTGCAAAATCTCTGTGTTTTGGAGGGCCACTTCAGGCATCAATGGTTGCACAAAAACCTCTCAGAGACTCAGTGTGGGAAGGAAAATCCAAAGTACCTTCAAAACCTTGAGTATCTCAGAGCATTAATGAGCCCCACTGAGTGTCAATGCAAAGCTCTCAAGGGACTCGTTAAAGCCGATAATTTCCTGCTTGGATCAAGGTGGGAAGGCTGGGGGATGAGGGAAGCAGAACAGGAATTGTAATCCCAGAATCCCAGAACATTCTGAGTCTCTACCCTGCCCTCGCAGGCACAGCACCACAACATCTTCTCTTGTTTCTGCACTCCTCTGCTATTGTCACTGTTATCTGGTGCCCTCAGGGAGGCTCTGGGCTCTGCCACAGCTGAGTCAGGCTCTGCCCTTGGGATTCCTGCCAGGCAGGGCTGTCCATGGGAATGGGGTGTCCAAGCTTCCCTGTACTGGGTGGGGCTGTGGGCAAAGCAGTCCATGGCAAAGGGGAATGAGCTGAGCCTCCCTCCCTGAGATTCTATCATGGGCACAGCCAGGGCTCTCCTCGCTGTGTCCTCCCAAGCTCTGAGCTGCCCTCCTGGGTGCAAATCTGTGCCAGAGCCTCTCGGAGTGCCCTGAGTGTCCCCCGGGGAAGTGCAGAGATGCCATAGCTGAGGAAGTGCTGCTGGGTTTGCCAAGGGCCCCGTGAGTGTCCCTGGCAGAAGGGGGGTGCTGAGACCTTGCCCAGAGACCTTTAGAGAGGGTGAGACATTCAGGGATCCCTCTGCTCTGAGCAGGGTCTGGTTTATCCCAGGTTGACCCGGGAGTGGGACTGTGCTCTGATTGCAGCCAAAGGGGCAAGGCCAGGGCAGTTGGGAACGAGCCCATCCAGCCCCTCACGTTGCCCTGAGCCACAGGGAATCCTTTGCCTCTCACCTGTCTCAGTGGCAAACTGGGAGTGCAGCAGAAATGCTGCAGAATTCTGACCGCAGAGAGCCATGAATGATGTATGGGTAGGAAAATAATTCCCTACATCTCCTCCCTACCATCCCTGTCCTGTAGAGCTGGGAGTGCAGATGGTACCAAGCCTGTCTGCATGAGGAGTGATTCCACTGACAAATCCTGACTGTCCAGCCTTGTCCCTCTGCCACACGGCCACAAACCCAGGGCAGCGGGGCAGGGATGGCTCCTCGAGAGCCCCCATGCACAGGCCTGGCTGCTCCTGGCACCCTCAGACAGCACAGCTGGAGCTCAGGCAGGGAGCTGGGTGAAGGTTTTCCCAGAGCAGAAACAAGGGTGGGTGAGTGCCAGTGGGACAGTCTGCAGGGAATGGCCCAGGTTTGGCTCCAAGCAGCCTGTGCTGACTTGTCCCTGTCCTTTCTGCATGAACAGGTGCCCATGGCCAGAGCCAGCAAATGTCCAACAGCAGCTCCATCAGCCACTTCCTCCTGCTGGCATTGGCAGACACGCGGCAGCTGCAGCTCCTGCACTTCTGCCTCTTGCTGGGCATCTCCCTGGCTGCCCTCCTGGGCAACGGCCTCATCATCAGCACCGTAGCCTGCAGCCAGCACCTGCACACCCCCATGTTCTTCTTCCTGCTCAACCTGGCCCTCACTGACCTGGGCTGCATCTGCACCACTGTCCCCAAAGCCATGCACAATTCCCTCTGGGGCACCAGGCACATCTCCTACAAAGGATGTGCTGCTCAGGTGTTTATGTTTGTCTTCTTTATGGGCATAGAGGTTTCCTGTTGCTAACCATGGGAAAACTGTTAGCTGTGCCCCAGCTAAGTTCTGTAACCATCCTTATCAGAGCCTGAGGAATGCAAGAACTGCTAAATTAAGAAAGTGGACGTTGGAAGAAAAGAACAACAAAGCAGCAAGAAAGCAGAGAAAGAAGGACTGTACCAACCTGGACTAGAACCAATCACGTTTCCTGAGGCTACATGCAGACTGTGTGGGCAATGCGAGCAGTCCAATCGGGTCATGTGTGATCGTGTGAATTACACTTAGAGAAATGTATAAGAATGGAGAAATGTAAACAATAAATGGATTCCTGCGCAATCACATTGGTTCGTAGTCCAGGGGTCTCCTTTTCCCCACATATTGGTGACCGACGACGTGATAAACGTCCGTTTATGAAACAGACCGAATCCCTTTAGATAATGAAGGGGGTCTGAGGAAGAAAAGGTGGGGGGCCCTGGCTGATCTCGCCGCGGCTGGACCGGGGCGAGGAGAGCTGGAAACGGCTCACTCGGAGTTTGGGGGCCGAAGAAAGCTCCTGGGAAGAGAACTCCGGAAAAGAATTCGCTGCAGTGTTAACACCCGAGAGGTGAGGCCAGGGGCTGGAGGATGGGGAAGGGGCTGTCTAAAGAAGAACAGGCCGCCTTCGGTGTCCTTCAGCATATTCTCTTCATGAGAGATATTAAAGTATGACCCGGGAGGTCTCGTAAAGACTGCTGAGTTGGGGTCGAGAGAGAGGATTTTTGCCACCCACGAAAGTATTCATTCTGGAGTGGGAAAGGCTGGTAATCGCTCTCTGGGACACTGTAAGTGCTGCAGGAAAAGAAGCTAAGAGGCTCAGTTATGCTTTGGGAGGTGATAAGAACAGCATAAGGCAAACGGAGGTGGAAAAAACAGCTGGGCAGAAGCGGCAGCGTGTCCAGAGCCAAGCGGTCCCGCAGCTGCTTTTCCAGCGTATGCACGGGAATTCTTTGGGGAGGTGAACCCCGTAATATCGTCCTTACCCTCCGCGCACCCAGAGCCAGGGGGAGAGGCACCTCACACCATGCCAGAGAACCCCATTTTACAGCCTCTAAAGCTGCCTGCGAAGTGTCCCGGGGTGTTCCCTGAAGGGTTAACAGCAGCGAGGAGGGAGGCGAGTGTGTTCCACTGCTACCCCCCCTCACAGCCTGATCCACCGCGGCTTATCGGAGGAGGAATTCAAATGCAAATGATAGGTATGCACAGGCGGAGTCGCTTTGAAGAAAATACAACTTAATACTAAATCAAATACCGAATCTGTGTGTTAAAGTACTAGGCAGCCAGACTATGTAGCATCGGGGATCGCAGGGCGCGTCTCCCCGAAGCAAAAAAGGCTGCAAAAGTCAGAGCAAAGGAGGAGGGGGGAACCTGCCTCCTCCCCCGGCCGAGAGCCGAAATTCCAACTGTAACAAATCTCAGGCTGCCCAGAACATTGAATATAATTGGCAGCACAGCAGAAACAGCAAGGGAGAAGCATATGGCATCTAGGGGCGTGCAAGGGGGGTGCGGGCTCATCTCGGACAGTTTTCGCAGCCCGCGGAGCGAACAGTTCGGGGCTTGAGCATACAGAGCAACAAAAGCAGCTTTAGACAAAAACCCATATCTGCAGTGTACGGTCCCCCTGAGTTGCCTGCTGTTGAGCAGAATGCTGCAGAATCCAGCCTTAAGAGCTTCTCTCCGAAAGTTTGTAATACAGTTGCAAAGTTGTGGGCTCTTCCGTACAACAAAATGGCAGCGCCCTGGTTACCATAGTAAACAATGTTATGTACTTCCGTCTCCGCCATCTTGTGACCAACGAGTTACTTGTCCTCCGGCTGCAGCGCCACGTGTGGCTGCTTCTGTTATTGCACCCTCAGATACACACAATAAACAGCCACAGAGAACAAGGAGATGCAGCAACACCAAGCCACAGAAAATACAACGTGGAACATGCGTCAACTATCCTGCCAATTTTGAGAATCAGCTAAAAAGGGAACACTCAACTCTGATTTCAGTCTTGTTGTATTTAACTGATGTTAGGTTTAAGTTGTGTTCATTCAATTCCTGTTAAGTTTAAGTTATGTTCAGACTAATTCTTGTTCAGTTTCAGTGATGTTAACTTTAGATTAAAAGATACAGTTCTTTTATTATAAGGATAAGATTGAACCAATCGAAATAATTATGATTAATTGGCAAGTAACTGTTCAAAAATATAAGACACTAAGGTGTAAAAGTACATGAAATGTGGCTTTTTAAAACCTCAAATTAATTGAAAATTCCATGGGTATAAGTGTTCTGCATTGGTCAATTGTGATGGTTATTCATGACAATCTTTGCTGTTTTATCTTTCATAGGTAGCAGAAAAAGACGAGTAACAATTCCAGACTATGCATATGATTGATTGTAAGGTGTTTAGTACTTTCTTTCTTGCTTTTGCTTTGCTTGATTGTCATATACACATAAGTGTGCAAGAAAATGTAACCTTGATTTCCTAAGTCAGTTGTCTCTGTTGTATTAACGATTCTGAACATGTTCTTAGTGTCATATTGTGAATTCACAGGCATGTCATGAAGGGCATCATCCAGAAGATATTATTCTATGTTATGCATATGCATTTCTTTGGTTGTTTGTGGTTTTTTCGTGGTACCACTGATAACTTTGTTAAGGATAAATGACAAAGCCGGCTGTTTTACAGACTTTTACATACTGTTGTATAGCTATTTGCAAGACATGAATCCTTTTAGGAAACCCTTACAGCTGTTATTAATAAAGGCTTGTTTGTAAGATATGTTGGGGAACCCTTCCAGCTAAGGCCTTGGCTCTGGCCAAGCCCTGGCCGTACCTGGTTGGGCAACATGCCAACAGACCCAGGTGTTTCTGCACTAAAACTGTAATTAAGTCACCTTGATTTGCTAATTTGGATGTATGAAAGCTGGACCCCTTTTGAGGTACATTTGGAGGCCTTGCCTGGGAAGGTTTTTCCAGGTCCTCGTGAAGTGGAGTCACCAGCTACAGCAGACTGGGTAATAAGTCAGTGTTTAGGCAATTGAAAGTGTATTGTTTTAAGTTGCTGTCCTTTTGTCGTGTGCTGTGGATTGTATGTATTATCCTGTTTGTTCTTGCTTGGTGTGACTTCGCTGTCTTATGGTATGTGTTCGCTTACTATTATGTTGCCTTCATGTTCACAGTGACAGCTGCACAGGTTATCACTGAAGAAAAATGAGGAGTGGCTCCCCAAGAGCATTTGGATAGTGCAATATTTACACTAGGGGTTTTTGCAGGTAGAGCATCAGTTTGATCCCTGGCAGAGCGATGCCAGTCTGAAGGTTTGTGTGTGTGGAACCAATTTCCAAAGGGTTTTATGTAAAAATCCATAGTTGAGTGTGTAATAGCAACACCTAGCTAAATTTACTAACCTAGAAGAGAAGGTACACAAATGTTTGTTGTCAGCGAGTCTAGAGTGGTTACCTGCTTGTCTGGATAAACATCAGTTTGCCTCTGAGAAAACAAGGCAGAGCCAGCAAACGGGTATCAATAGGTTGTGTTGCCACAAAGGATGCGTAAGTCTCCTATGATGTGCCAGCTGTGTGTTGCTTGGGTGCTAGCTCCATCAGAAAAACCAAACAAACAAACCAAAGCAAAAAACCAAAAAGGGTACCTACAGTGTCCTATCTATCATTACATGGATGATATTCGGATAACAGGGCAACATACAGATGTTGCAAACCTGCTACCTGCCTTACAGCAGTAAATGCCAGAGGCAGGCCTTCAAATTGCTCCTAGAAAAGTCTGACAGCAAGCCCCATGGAAATATCTGGGGATGCTTATCACCAAAGCCCAAATTCGGTCTCAGAAATCAACAATTTGCACAGAAATTCAGACTTTAACAGATGCTCAAGAATTAATTGGGGACATACAGTGGATTCGTGGTACCTGTGGCATAACTAATGAAGATCTTGAGTCCCTAATGCCATTGTTGCAAAGGGAGAATCAGGCCAAATTGCTGTACAAGCTGTCTGAAAAAACAACAGAAGGCCCTTACTCAAATTGCTACAAAATTAGGTAATTCCTTTGTAGATCATTGGTCTCCTACTTTGCCATTTTTCATGGCTGGGTTGGCTAAAGAAAAACATGTGATAGCTATACTGATGAAGTGGGATGGCTAAACTAAGCAGCCACTAAAGATCTTAGAGTGGGTATTATTGCCATTTAGCTTAGGAAAATCTGTAACTGCATGAATGGAGGCTATAGCAAAAATTGTAATCAAGGCACAAAAGTGAACACTGGATGGAACCCCAGAATATGGAACCCCAGAATATTCTTTTCCCATTAACTAAAAATTATTTGCAATAGTCATTGCAGAACTCAGACATCTTACAATGGGCATTGTTGAATTTTCCAGGTCTCATTAGTATTCATTTTCCTCTTCATCGATTCTTTTCTTTATATCAACAGGTCGAAGGGTTACCTTAATTATCAAAACAGCCTGTAAAAGGCCTCAGGTTTTCACTGATGCCAGTCAAAAGACTTCTAAAGCAGGACTAACTTTGCAAGATAAAGGCAAATGGCTCAGTGAAATCCTTGAGGGACCAAGAGACTCTTTGCAGGTCCTTGAGTTATGTGCAGTAATCTGGGTATTTAAGAAATGGCCAGATGACCCTGTTAACATGGTTTCTGATTCTGTTTATGTAGTAGGTGCTGTTGAGCGCATAGAACAGTCATTGCTGAAAGAGTCATTCAAGATTAATGGAAGGTCTAGCCCTGGGGAATGAGAGGGCTGACCAATTAGTAGCACCACTGTGGGCCTCTGCTTCCCCCAATATTGATAAATTCAGTCAAGCCAGAAGGGCTCACGAGTTTTTTCATCAAAGCGCAAAAGTTCTGCACAAGTAATTTGGGATATCATTACAAAATGCACAGGGAATTGTTTCAACTTGCCCACAATGTCAGGGTACAGTTGGCGGGTTGGGTCCCGGGGTCAATCCTCGTGGCCTAAGACCTCTGTAATTATGGCAGATTGATGTGACTATTTATGCCCTTTTGGTCGCTTCAAACGCCTTCATGTGACCATAGACACCTTTTCGGCCATGGCTTGGGCCACTCCTATGACAAGTGAAGGGTCTCGTTTTGTTATCTGACATTGGCAAGGCTGCTTTGCCATAATGGGCGTGCCTCAGGAGATAAAAACAGATAATGGGTCAGGTTATACAGCCCAGCAAACCCAAGAGTTTCTGGCTCTTTTGTGAGTGTGGCATAGCACAGGCATTCCAAGTAATTCCACCGGACAGGCCATAATTGAAAAGACACATCAGGTATTAAAAGGGCTGCTTGATAAACAACCAACCAACCAACCAACAACAAAACAAAAAAAAAAAAAGAAAAAGGGGGGAGAAAATGGGCTAAGCCCGCAGGACAGAGTACTGAAAGCAGTTTATGCTATGAACCATCTACAATTAACAGGTGCTTGCAAAAATCCACCAGCATCAAACCATTACTCAGGCTTGCAGTAAGACTCTGAATTGTCACAGCACCGACCAAAAATTCGTTTTAAGAATCCTGTGTCAGGGTCATAGGAGGGACCTATGGAGTTGCTAATGGAAAAAAGAGTTATGCTTGTGTCATTACAGATAAAAGACCCCAAGAGGTACCAGCAAAGTAAACTTGTCTCTGGCTTAAGAAAGATACTTCAATCTCTGATACTACTGATGAATAGATATTGTGTTGTTTTTTCCTTTTTTGTTGTTTTTTTTGATATTGCTATTGTTTATATGTACTGGATAAGATAAGATATAAGACAAGATAAGATATTAGATAAAATGTAAGATATACTGGATAAGATATCAGCTGTACTAGATAAGATAATATATTAGATTAGATAAGATATGCTTATAAGTTGGGACTTTAGGTATACATGATAAACTAGGATAAGATATTAGATATGTTGCACAATGAAACTACTACTTGCACATGGGTCCAGGTGTAAGAATGGTGAAGGGAATATTGCAATTACTGTTAGCCGTTACTGTGTTATTTCTGTTATTCCACATATGCATTGAGTGTTATTCTATGTATAATGACATCAGCGATCCGCTTAATGGAAAGCATAGTAAAAGGAACTTAGCTGGTGCAAATAAGAAGAAAAGGGGGAAATGTTGCTAACCATGGGAAAACTGTTAGCTGTGCCCCAGCTAAGTTCTGTAACCATCCTTATCAGAGCCTGAGGAATGCAAGAACTGCTAAATTAAGAAAGTGGACGTTGGAAGAAAAGAACAACAAAGCAGCAAGAAAGCAGAGAAAGAAGGACTGTACCAACCTGGACTAGAACCAATCACGTTTCCTGAGGCTACATGCAGACTGTGTGGGCAATGCGAGCAGTCCAATCGGGTCATGTGTGATCGTGTGAATTACACTTAGAGAAATGTATAAGAATGGAGAAATGTAAACAATAAATGGATTCCTGCGCAATCACATTGGTTCGTAGTCCAGGGGTCTCCTTTTCCCCACAGTTTCCCTCCTGACCATCATGCGCTACGACCGCTACGTGTCCATCTGCAAACCCCTGCACTACGAGACCCTCCTGGGCAGCAGAGCTTGTGCCCACATGGCAGCAGCTGCCTGGGCCAGTGCCTTTCTCTACGCTCTCATGCACACGGCCAATATATTTTCCCTGCCCCTGTGCCAGGGCAATGCCCTGGGCCAGTTCTTCTGTGAAATCCCACACATCCTCAAACTCTCCTGCTCACAGTCCTACTTCAGGCAATTGGGGTTCTTACTTTTAGTGCCACTTTATCATTTGGTTGTTTTGCGTTCATTGTTTTCTCCTATGTGCAGATCTTCAGGGTTGTGCCGAGGATCCCCTCTGAGCAGGGACGGCACAAAGCGTTTTCCACGTGCCTCCCTCACCTGGCTGTGTTCTCCCTGTGTGTCAGCACTGGCTTTTTTTCCTATCTAAAGCCCCCCTCCCTCTCCTCCCCCTCCCTGAATCTGGTGCTGTCAGTTCTGTACTCGGTGGTGCCTCCAGCCCTGAACCCCCTCATCGACAGCCTGAGGAACCAGGAGCTCAGGGATGCCCTGAGGAAAATGATCACAGGTGGTTTTCAGAAGCAATAAACTGTCATTCTCCTGCAGAGCTGTTCTGATGTGACTCATTAATGTCCACTCTGTGTCTTGTGTTTGTTGCTGCTGACACAGGTGTTACGCTTCTGTGAAATGGTTTGCATGAAAATCTTTGCCTGTTCTGTTTTTAATTTTGTACTTGCCTTCCTGGTGTGACCCAGAGACTGTATAAACGGGGAGCTGGACTGCAATATGTGTGCTGGAACAAAATAAAGAAGCCTGTGTTGTCTTGTTTCCCTGACATCTTTCCTCCCTGACTTCTCTGGAGCTGCAGGGTCAGTGCCTCTGGGCAGAGCTGGGGGAGAAAAGAGTCCCAGCAGGACAGCACTGCCAGGGAGCCCCAGGGCTTCTCCTCCCTAAGCTCCTCTTCCTTCCCTTCCACACTCCCCTGCAGAGCCCCTGCATTGGTTTCAAGCCTCAGGGCTCTGTCAGCTCGGTCCCAGTCCTGCTGTGGGAATGCCCAGGGACTGCAGGCAGGGACAGGCCGTGGGCACTGCTGGGACAGAGCTGGGCTCTGCAGCAGCATTTCCATCATGCAAGGGCATCTCCCCAGTGCAGGGCCTGAAAGCTTCCATCTCCTTCCCAATTTTCTCTCAAGGATGTGCCCAGCGCAGCGCCCTGGAGAGGAAAGCAGCACTGAGCAGCAAAGGGTGGCAGTGTTCGGGGTGGGGGCACCCAGCAGAGCCCTGGCAAAGCCAGCGCCACTGCCAGCAGTGGCCTCTCTCCCCAGGTCACAGAGGTTGTTCTTCCCTCCATGAAGGGACATCCAGTGACCGGGTCAGGAGTCCGTGTTTGCAGTGCACGGACAAGACACAGCCCTGAACATCCTCTGTGTGTGTGAGGGGACATAAACCCAGTGAGCACAAACACCTTCAGCTGTTGCTGGAGTTTGCAGAGAGTGCCATCCCCTGGGAACCCCCTGGATGCAGGGCTGGGATGAGCTCCTGTGCACAGAGCTCCCCGTGCCCATCCCTGCGGCCGTGGGGCACCTCGGGCAGGGGCAGGGCAGGGTGACACCCGCAGGGCTGAGGTCCCTGCCAGGCTCTGGCAGTGGCAGCAGAGCCCAGGGAGCCCCTGCCCGTGCTGCAAGGAACTGTCTGTGAGTGTGCCAGGGAAGGACTCGTGTCCCTGAGCAGCCCTGGGGCTGTGAGCAGGGCATGAGCCCAGCTCAGGGCTGGGTACCCGCCAGAGCCCTGACATTTCTGGCTGTGCCCAGAAGAGAAGGCTTGGGCAAGGTGACCGTGGGGAAACCTCTGTGTCCATCAGGTGACAACCAAGTGTCTCTGGCACTGTCCCTCCCCAGTCAGGCATCAGGAGAAAATCAGCTGAGAAAACTGTGGGTCACCAGAAAGAGAGATTAATGCTTGGGGCAGGGAAGTAAAGAGCAAAGGCCAAAGGCAGAAGCAAAGAAACCAAAGGGAAGCAAGAATTCAGTACATGGAGTGGCTGCTTTGGAAGACAAATGTATCAATACAGAAAATCCAGACCCCCTCTCGCCCACTTCCTTTCCTCAGTTCATTGCTGACCATCAGGTCACATGGAATGGGAGATCCCTTGGGTCAGTGCAGCCCAGCTGTCCCCTCCCGGTGCCCTCAGGAACACTTGCCCACCCCCAGCCCATGGTTTGGGGGGCTGCAGAGACGCCTCATGCGGGGCCAGCCCTGCTCAGGGACAGCCAAAGCCTTGGGCTGGGACCAACCCCGCTGCAGCCACGAGTGCCAAGCACAGCAGCACAGGGGCTGCTCTGGGCAAAGGGAACTCCATCCCAGCCACCCCCAGGCCAAGGGGGCTCAGGGGGCTCTTCTCACCTCTGTCATTCCACCATTCAATGAATCTTTTCCCTGCAGAGCTCTGTGGAGACACAAGTGACAGAGAGGCAGAAGCAGAGCTCTAAAATGCACCAGGATAAACACAGCAGCTGCTGTGAGGAATGAACCCTCCCAGGGCAGTGCTGGGGCAGGAGAAGCACCCAGAGGGAGGATGAGCTCAGGCCATGTGTGTGTGTCCCAGGGCACAGAGGGTGAGGCTGGGCAGAGCTCAGGGCAGGGCTGGCAATGGCGGGGCAGAGCCAGGGGCAGCGAGATTGTCCATTGGGACACAGCGCAGCCTCATGGAACTCAGCAGAGCCTTGTGACAACATGGAATCTCATGGAACCACGGCTCCACTTGGACCACGTGGGGCCCCATGGGACACAGGTGCCACTGGGCCACTGCCAGCTCTTGTGGAATCCAGTGTTGTGACACAGCGCAGCCTCATGGAAACCTGGAGACCACTGTGTGGCAATGGAATCTCATGGAACCAAGGGTCACTTGTGACAGAGAGGGGCCACATGGAACACAAGGGCCACCAAAACATTGCCAGGCCTAGCAGAAACAAGGTACCATTTTGGCAAAGCAAGGCCTCATGGTGTCGCACTGTCGGACACAAACACGCAGATTAAAGCAGCAGGTCCAAGGCAGGAGAGCAGAGAGAAGACTCTGCCTACCTTTGTTTTCTGCTTTTTATACTTCTTTTAAAACAACCATACATTGGTAGGTGAGGTTAACACCTCTGCAATTTTACAGGATAAGAACGTATTCTATCATCTTTCTCCACCTTGGAGAAAGGAATGAACAACAATCCAGAATTTCAGAAAATAATCTATGCTGGTTAGAAAAACAAGAGCTATGTTTATAGAAAATGCATGAGAAACTCTACTACAAAAGTAAAAACTCAGAACAATAGAAAATCGGGGGCAACATCGCACCCTTTTACCTTTAAAAAAGAAACCGAAAAAAGAAAATGAACCATGTTCAATTTCTGCTTGTGGAAGGACCATTGGAGTGAACACTCACATCGTCTGCATCTGAGTCATCACTCGATGTTCCACCCACTTGATCACTTTCATTCTGGTCACGGTCTCCACCCTGCCTGTTGGCTGGATTTTGCCTCTGCGGTCGCAGGTCAGGACGGACACATTTTGCAGGTACCCAGCGCACCCCAGTATCTGTGGATACACAAGCATACCCGCGCCCCGAAGCGATAAGGTCATAGGGACCTTCCCACTGTTTGGTGACTAAATTTCTCACCCAAACCTTCACTCGAGGCTGCTGTGCCTCATCCGAAGCCTGTAACGAGAGATGATGGTTCAAAATGACAGCATTGTTAGAGTTCTGCGGTACTGTGAGGTGATTGAGGGTATATACAGTTTTTGCTAGCCGACTGTGCGGGGTTTCACCCTGCATTCCCCGTTGTTGGGGTCTAGGATTTTAGCCTGTTTTTTCTCTTAAAGAATTTTACCCATACTAGTTGCTAGGGGACAAACCACTGGATACTTAAAAGAAACAAAAGACCTGGCCACAGAGGCGGGGTGGGACTGGC
Source organism: Monarcha castaneiventris obscurior (assembly GCA_026261815.1). Lineage (NCBI taxonomy): Eukaryota > Metazoa > Chordata > Aves > Passeriformes > Monarchidae > Monarcha > Monarcha castaneiventris. The sequence continues at coordinate 383,302 of JAMPIT010000423.1, read as the reverse complement.
CACCCTTTTGTCACGTGGGGGGTTGGGACACCCGGGGGGCTGCCTGGGTGCTCAGCGTTCAGTCTGGAGAGCTGCCTGCCTTCGGTGTGGACGTCTCGGTCACCACTGCGGGTTTCTGCTTCTTTGGCTGTTTTGCTTTCTGCGGGCAAACCCCGGGATTTCTAAGCCTGCTCTTCTCCTTGTCCCGTCTGGAAACGGAGCTCCTATGCTCTGCCGACTGAGAGACCTGCCGGGTTTCCCTGCCACAGCTCCGCAATTTGATACCTCTCACTGCCACCCGAGATCTGCGCTCGCCCCTGCTGTTCCATCCTGCTGTTCCTGAGGATCCAGCCAGACGCCCAGGGGGTTTGTGAGGCTTTTCACCCATCCCTGCCCGGGACCCCGCGCTGCCATTCCCGGTGCTCCCGAGCTCGCTGCGGAGCGCCCCCTGCAGCCACGGGGGAACCATGGCACCCGCCCTGCTCACCGGGAGCCGCCCCACAGGAACTGCACCCAGGGGAAAAGTGCCCGAGGCCGGCACTGGGTTTGGGCTGCTGTTTGCTGTGACTGCCACAGCTATCGCTGTTTGTTTGTGTTGTTATACATATATATTTATTAGTAAAGAACTGTTATTCCTATCCCTCATATCTTTGCCTGAAAGCCCCTTATTTTCAAATCTATAATAATTCGGAGGGAAGGGGGTTGCATTTTCCACTTCAGGGGAGGCTCCTGCCTTTTCCTGTCTGACACCTGTCTTTCAAACCAAGACAGATCTTGGCGCCCAATGTGGGGCCTGAGGGCATTGAGAGAAAAGGCTGAAAAAGGAATAACAGTTCTTGGATAACTCAGTTCTGTGTGCTGAATATAGAAACCTTGCTAGGCAGCACTATGTGGTCCAGTTTGCCCAGGTTCGGGTGGCATGTGGTCGTGGCTGTATTTCTCCCTTTTGCAGCTCCTTTTCTAAACATGGGTCCTCTGACTAAGGTCACTGTTGCTGTTATCCAGTTTGCCCTATGGGTTGATAAGCTGAGGAATTCATGGGTTTTTAACTTCCTCTGGAATGTGGGCACATGGATACAGGGGTATCGCACACTAACGGTATGCTTTTGGGGTTACTTTAATAATGGGACCTACAGTGAGGAGATGACACCGGGGGAAACTGTCTCCCAACCCTTAACCCATGTCTTTGGGTCCACTCCACCAGTTTTCGAATGATTCAGATCTTCCCTAAATGCTAATGATATTGTACAGTGGGTGGTGTTGCTGATGTGCCTATTCTGCTTAGTACTCAGAGATAAAGGGAGATTGACTTGGATAACCACCCTGATACCTACCCCGGGGGCTAGGGATGCTGCCACAGAACCTGACAGGGCCCCAAAGACTAGGGATCCTGTCCCAGGGACAAGAGACCCTGCCGCAGAGACTAAAGATCCGGCCCCAGAACCTGACAGGGCCCCAGAGACTCGAGATCCTGCCCCAGAGCCTGACAGAGCTGCAGAGACTAGAGATCCTGCCTCAGAGCCTGACAGGACCCCAGAGACTAGAGATCCTGCCCCAGAGACTAGAAATCCTGCCCAACAGCCCACCTCAGAAATAAATTACCCAGATTTAGTGGGGACACTGGTAAAGGAGATACGTGAGATGGGCCAGATGCTGAAAGAGTGCATTTTCTCAGTTAGTGGAAAACCCTCTCCCTGCCCCAGTGAGGAAGAGCCTGATGGTGAAGCAGTGGAACCTGCGGATGTTATAACTGTCCAGGCTCCAGCTGAACCACAAGGGCAATCCCAGCCAGCAGCAGTGGCCCCTGTGCAGAGGAGGAAATGCAAGGCCAAATCAGTGCGCCCAGTGAATGATGATGGGGAACCAGGACCCTCACAACCAGCAGGGGAGCCAGAGCCTGAAATCATCACCGAGTCCCTGTCGTATGAGAGTCTCCGTAATATGCGAAAAGACATTGTGCGGAGGGGACGTGAGGCTTATACAACCTGGTTACTTCGGGTTTGGGACCTTATGGGTACAGGTGTGCAGCTGGATAGTAGTGAGGCAAGATATTTGGGATCTTTGACCCAGGACCCAGGTGTGGATCAGATATTTGTGAGGGAGCCAGGGCCCCTTTCTCTCTGGGAGCGGCTTATAATGAGTGTGAGAGAGAGGTTTGTCAACAAAGAAAGAATGCAGGAGTACCATCATAGAATGCAATGGAAGACACTTGAGGAAGGGATCCAGCAGCTAAGAGAGGTGGCAGTATTAGAAGTACTCTTTGGGAGGGATGGACAGCATGATAATGACCCCGACAAGGTCAGGTGCACAGCACAGATGTTGTGGAACCTGGCAAAGCTAGGGCCATCCCAATACACCACCTTCATTGCAACGATTAATGCCGAGGACAACCGAGAAACAGTGGGTTCTGTCGCCAACAAGCTCAGAAATTATGACAGTATGGTCAGTGGCCCGCTGAAAGCTCAGGTCTCTGCTGTGGTTAAGGAGCTCAAAGAGGAGTTGAAGGAGGAGTTGAAGGAGGAGTTGAGGAGGGTTAATGTGGCACCAGTGCGAGTCACACGCCCTCAAATCAGAGCCCGACCTTCCCCAGCTAGAGAGAGAGGGTACCCATCACGAGATGAGCTGTGGTTTTTCCTGTGCGACCATGGAGAAGACATGAGTAGGTGGGATAGGAAACCCACTTCTGCCCTGGCAGCACGGGTGCGTGAACTCAAGGAGAGAGACGCTAACCGAGGGGGTTCTGCTAGGGTGAAAGTAGCCTCAGCCTCCCGTAACCAAGCTGCCAGGTATTACAGAAGGGAAGATGATATGTCAGATCCCCTTGAAGGAACCTCAAGCATGTATGCCCAGGGAGGAAATGATAACCAGTGCTAGAGGGGCCCTGCCTCTGGCCAGGAAGAGGCACGGGAGAATCGGGTTTTTTGGACAGTGTGGATTCGATGGCCTGGCACATCAGAGCCACAGAAATATGAAGCCTTAGTTGATACTGGTGCACAATGTACTTTGATGCCATCAGGACATGTGGGGGCAGAACCCGTTTCTATTGCTGGGGTGACTGGGGGATCACAGGATTTGACACTGTTGGAAGCTGAGGTGAGCCTGACTGGGAAGGAGTGGCAAAAGCATCCGATCGTGACTGGCCCAGAGGCCCCATGTATTCTGGGCATAGATTTCCTCCGGAATGGCTATTATAAAGACCCAAAAGGGCTCAAGTGGGCATTTGGAATAGCTGCTGTGGAGGCAGAGGGCATTAAGCAACTGAGCACCCTGCCTGGACTATCTGAGAATCCCTCTGCAGTTGGGCTTCTGAAAGTGGAAGAGCAACAAGTGCCAATTGCCACCTCGACTGTGCATCGCCAGCAATACCGGACGAATCGAGATGCTGTGATCCCCATCCACAAGATGATCCGCGAGCTGGAGAGCCAAGGGGTGGTCAGCAAGACCCACTCACCCTTCGACAGCCCCATCTGGCCTGTGCGCAAGTCTGACGGGGAATGGAGATTGACTGTGGACTATCGTGCCTTGAATGAAGTGACTCCACCACTGAGTGCTGCTGTGCCGGACATGTTGGAGCTCCAGTACAAGCTGGAGTCCAAAGCAGCGAAGTGGTATGCCACTATTGACATTGCTAATGCATTTTTCTCCATTCCTTTGGCACCAGAGAGCAGGCCTCAGTTTGCCTTCACCTGGAGGGGTGTGCAATACACCTGGAACAGACTGCCCCAGGGGTGGAAGCACAGTCCCACCATCTGCCACGGACTAATCCAGACTGCACTGGAAAAGGGTGAGGCTCCAGAACATCTGCAGTACATTGATGACATCATTGTGTGGGGGAACACCGCAGCAGAAGTGTTCGAGAAAGGAGAGAAAATCATCCAGATTCTCCTGGAAGCCGGTTTTGCCATCAAGAAGAGCAAAGTCAAGGGACCTGCTCTAGAGATCCAGTTCCTGGGAGTGAAATGGCAAGATGGACGGCGTCAGATTCCCACTGAGGTTATCAATAAGATCACTGCTATGTCTCCGCCGACTAACAAGAAGGAAACACAAGCTTTCCTAGGTGCCATAGGCTTTTGGATAATGCACATTCCTGAATACAGCCAGATCGTGAGTCCTCTCTACCTGGTCACCCGCAAGAAGAACGATTTCCACTGGGGCCCTGAACAGCAGCAAGCCTTCACCCAGATCAAGCAGGAAATCGCTCACGCAGTAGCCCTTGGCCCAGTCAGGACAGGACCAGAGGTGAAGAACATGCTCTACTCTGCAGCCGGGAACAATGGTCTGTCCTGGAGCCTTTGGCAGAAGGTGCCTGGTGAGGCTCGTGGCCGACCACTGGGATTCTGGAGCCGGAGCTACAGGGGGTCCGAAGCCAATTACACTCCCACAGAGAAGGAGATCTTGGCCGCCTACGAAGGAGTCCAAGCTGCCTCAGAAGTAATTGGCACAGAGGCACAACTCCTCCTGGCACCCCGACTACCGGTGCTGGGGTGGATGTTCAAGGGAAAGGTTCCTTCCACCCATCATGCTACTGATGCAACTTGGAGCAAATAGATTGCCCTCATCACTCAGCGCGCCCGAATTGGAAACCCAAATCACCCTGGGATCTTGGAAATAATTACGAACTGGCCGGAAGGTGAGACTTTTGGGTTATCTTCTGAAGAAGAGGAAGAGCAAGTAACCCGTGCAGAAGAAGCCCCGCCATATAATGAGCTGCCGGAGAGTGAAAGACAATACGCCCTCTTCACTGATGGTTCCTGTCTAATTGTAGGAGCTAGTCGGAAATGGAAAGCTGCTGTATGGAGTCCCACACGGCAAGTTGCACAAGCTACAGAGGGAGAAGGTGGATCGAGCCAGTTTGCTGAACTCAAAGCTGTCCAATTAGCTCTGGACATAGCCGAAAGAGAGAAGTGGCCAAAGCTGTACCTCTACACTGACTCATGGATGGTAGCCAATGCTCTGTGGGGTTGGTTGGAAAGGTGGAAGAAGGCTAACTGGCAATGTAGAGGAAAACCAATCTGGGCTGCTGATGAGTGGAAAGACATTGCCACTCGGGTAGAGAACCTACCCGTGAGAGTCCGCCATGTGGATGCTCATGTTCCCAAGAGCCGGGCTAATGAAGAACATCAGAACAACAAACAGGTAGATCAGGCTGCAAAAATAGAAGTGTCCCAGATAGACTTAGATTGGAAACACAAGGGAGAGTTGTTCCTAGCTCGATGGGCCCATGATGCCTCAGGTCATCAGGGCAGAGATGCCACCTATAAGTGGGCACAAGACCAAGGGGTGGATCTAACCATGGACAGTATCTCCCAGGTGATCCATGATTGTGAGACGTGCGCTGCAATCAAGCAGGCCAAGCGAGTGAAACCCCTGTGGTACGGTGGGCGGTGGTCCAAATACAAGTATGGGGAGGCGTGGCAGATTGACTACATCACACTGCCTCAAACACGCCAAGGCAAGCGTTATGTGCTCACAATGGTAGAGGCCACCACTGGATGGCTGGAGACCCACCCTGTGCCTCATGCTACAGCCCGGAACACCATTTTGGGCCTTGAAAAACAAGTCCTGTGGAGACATGGTACCCCTGAGAGAATTGAATCTGACAATGGGACTCATTTCAAGAACAGCCTTATCAACACCTGGGCTAGGGAACATGGCATTGAGTGGGTGTACCACATCCCTTACCATGCACCAGCGGCTGGGAAGGTTGAGAGGTGTAATGGATTGCTTAAAACCACCTTGAAAGCATTGGGTGGGGGAACTTTCAAAAACTGGGAACAGCATCTAGCAAAGGCCACCTGGTTAGTTAACACCCGAGGCTCTACCAACCGAGCAGGCCCTGCTCAATCTGAACTGCTACAAACAGCAGATGGGGATAAGGTTCCAGTGGTGCACATGAGAAGTATGCTTGGAAAAACTGTTTGGGTCAATTCTGCCTCGAGCAAAGATCAACCTATCCGTGGGGTGGTCTTCGCTCAGGGACCAGGTTGCACCTGGTGGGTGATGCAGAAGGATGGAGAGACCCAATGTGTACCGCAAGGGGACCTTGTTTTAGGGTGAACTGCCCACGGCATTGTACTTGTATCATATCTGCATGTACATATGTATATAATTATGGTGATGCATGTGTGTATATGGTTAAAAAGGTTAAGTTTGATGTAACATGTTAGTATGGGAAAAATTAGGGGTGGATAATGTTGGGGTTTAGGATTTTAGCCTGGTTTTTTCTCTTAAAGAATTTTACCCATACTAGTTGCTAGGGGACAAACCACTGGATACTTAAAAGAAACAAAAGACCTGGCCACCCTTTTGTCATGTGGGGGGTTGGGACACCCGGGGGGCTGCCTGGGTGCTCAGCGTTCAGTCTGGAGAGCTGCCTGCCTTCGGTGTGGACGTCTCGGTCACCACTGCGGGTTTCTGCTTCTTTGGCTGTTTTGCTTTCTGCGGGCAAACCCTGGGATTTCTAAGCCTGCTCTTCTCCTTGTCCCGTCTGGAAACGGAGCTCCTACGCTCTGCCGACTGAGAGACCTGCCGGGTTTCCCTGCCACAGCTCCGCAGTTTGATACCTCTCACTGCCACCCGAGATCTGTGCTCGCCCCTGCTGTTCCATCCTGCTGTTCCTGAGGATCCAGCCAGACGCCCAGGGGGTTTGTGAGGCTTTTCACCCATCCCTGCCCGGGACCCCGCGCTGCCATTCCCGGTGCTCCCGAGCTCACTGCGGAGCGCCCCCTGCAGCCGCGGGGGAACCATCGCACCCGCCCTGCTCACCGGGAGCCGCCCCACAGGAACTGCACCCAGGGGAAAAGTGCCCGAGGCCGGCACTGGGTTTGGGCTGCTGTTTGCTGTGACTGCCACAGCTATCGCTGTTTGTTTGTGTTGTTATACATATATATTTATTAGTAAAGAACTGTTATTCCTATCCCTCATATCTTTGCCTGAAAGCCCCTTATTTTCAAATCTATAATAATTCGGAGGGAAGGGGGTTGCATTTTCCACTTCAGGGGAGGCTCCTGCCTTTTCCTGTCTGACACCTGTCTTTCAAACCAAGACACCCATCTTTGTTTTTGAAGCACCTGCTTCAGAGTACCATGAGCACGCTCTACAATAGCTTGACCAGTCGGAGAATGAGGAATACCAAACTTGTGTGACACACCCCACTGCTGCAGGAACTGCCTTACCTCTTTTGAGACGTAGGCCGAACCATTGTCCGTCTTTACAGTAGAAGGTATGCCTAGAATGGCAAAGGCCTGCCTCCAGTGGGCAATGACATCACGGCCCTTCTCTCCAGTGTGAGCAGAAGCCCACATGGCAGAGGAGCAGGTGTCCACCGTGACATGCACATACTTGAGCCGGCCAAATTCGGCAACCTGGGTGACGTCGGTCTGCCAAATCTCTAAGGCCCTAAGGCCCCTGGGGTTTACCCCCGCCGGCAAAGGCGCCGCAAGCGCGTGACAGTCTTCGCACGACTCGACAATGTCACGGGCCTCAGTTGGCGTCAACTGAAACTGCTTCTGCAGGGTATGTGCGTTCTGATGGAAAAACCTGTGCGATGCTTTGGCCTGCGTGAGGGTATCAGGCTGAAGTGCCACCCACGCCGGGTTAGCCAACTTGTCAGCCCTCGCGTTACCTTCCTCTATGAACCCTGGCAAATTGGTATGACTCCTTACGTGCAGAACATAGTAGGGATGAACCCGTTCCTGAATGACACACAACAGGGTCTTCAGCAAATGAAACAGATCAGGATTGCTGACCTCCTTCAAAACTGAATAACTCAATCGCTTTGCTATGTCAGCCACGTAGGCAGAATCCGTGACCAGATTGAAAGGTTCCTGGGAAAACTTTTGAAATACCATAAGAGCAGCCCTCAGTTCAACCAATTGGACTGAGCCAACCTCATGACCTTCCAGAACTTTCCACTCAGATCCATCCCTCCAAGTAACAATGGCCTTCCCGGTTCTGCCTGAACCGTCCATAAAGACAGTGGGTCCGTGCAGTGGCTCCTCACTGTGTTTGAGTCTCAGAGAAATCTCTGTGTGTTTCGCCACTTGCAGCAACTTGTGGCTAGGCAGATGATACGTAATCTGCCCTGAAAAATTCTCTAGAGCACTTTGCAGCGAAACGCTGTTCGCAAAGCTCCAGTCAAAGTCTTCCCGCTGTACCGGTAGTACAATCTGTGCGGGGTCTGCACCCATCAATTGCAAACACCGTTGCCGGCATTTGACTATCAAGCGAGCGATCAGCTAAAACAATGCAGTTGACGTCTTCTGCGGCTGATGGGGCAAGAAGACCCATTCCAGGACGTGCAAAGGATTGGACCATTTGTCGCTCCATTGGCCAATGATACCTGTGGGATGCAGCTTTGGAGTGGTGGTGAAAACAGTGACATCAATGGAGGGATCAATGCGATAAACCTGTCGAGCAGAAACAGCTCGCTGCACCTCCTCCAGCACCTGACGTGCCTCTGGGGTCAATGTGCGAGGTGACTTCAAATCAGGGTCTCCCTTCAACAAATCAAATAAAGGAGACAACTGCGCCGTGGTCAGTCCCAAATACGGACGTAACCAAGCAATGACACCCACCAATTTCTGGGCATCATTCAGTGTCTTCACTGATTGCACAAATTGCACCTCTTGGTGTTGAACTGTATGTTCCAAAATTTTGACCCCCAAATATTTCCAAGGAGGTTGTTGCTGAACCTTTTCTGGAGCCACCTGCAGCCCGTGCAAATGCAGAGCATTGAGCAACTGAGGCCGGATCCTCAGCAGCTCATCCCGGGTGGACGCAGCCACCAATATGTCATCCATATAGTGATAAAACTGAGCATCAGGAAACTGCCTGCGAACTCCAGACAAGGCTCTGGCCACATACATTTGGCATATGGCTGGCGAATTCCGCATCCCTTGGGGAAGAGTCCTCCATTGATATCTCTGTGCAGGTCCAGCATTGTTAATTGCTGGCACCGTGAAAGCAAATTTCGGCCTGTCATCGGGATGCAAAGGAATTGAAAAGAAACAATCCTTCAGATCCACGATGAGGATCGGCCAATCTGCTGGAAGCATGGTGGGCGACGGCATTCCTGCCTGCAACGTCCCCATGCTCTCCATCACGGCATTAACCTTCCTGAGGTCTTGTACTAACCTCCATTTCCCAGACTTCTTCTTGATGCAGAAGACAGGAGTGTTCCAGGGACTGGTAGAAGGCTCCAGATGACCCTGGTCCAATTGCTCCTGAACCAACTTATGAAGGGCTACTAATTTATCTTTAGGTAGGGACCACTGATCTTGCCAGATGGCTTTGTCCACCAGCCACCGTATAGGAGGCGTGGAACAGTCTGTGCCCTTCACCGCAGTGGCCCCTAGTAAAAATCTGTCCCGATATGCACCCCCCATGCAGCCAGAACATCCCTCCCCCAGAGGTTTGTAACAGTCTCAGTAACATAAGGCCTAATCACGGCCGTCTGTCCCTCTGAGTTCGTCATCACCACAGGCTTCTGGCTCACGTAGCAGCGCTTCATCCCACACCACTGTCGAGAAGCCCACAGAGAGATATCTCTGGCAGCGTAGCATCAGTGCACCGCATCTCAGGGCGTTTTCTGGTCAAGACTGCAGTCCAATGAACCCGAGGCGGCCCAGTGGAACCAAAGCAGCCATCGCCTCGTGACCTCGATTCTGTCCTGGGAACAGAGGACTTAACAAGTTGAGCAATGCGAATCTTTTCAGGAATTGTAACCGGGGGGGTGGGTGTGGAAACCATGGCATAAATGCGTCCCATATAATCTGCATCAATGAGTCCCTGATGCACAACGATATCCTGAACAGTGGCACCAGACCTGCCCAGGAGGAAAACACCCATGCCACCGCCCAAGGGACCAAAAGCATCCAGGGGGACCTTGTGCACTCTGCAAGAGTCTAAGACGACCGTTTCTGCTGTGCAGACAAGGCCGACCAGTAACAGAAGCTGCAGCCTTGCAATCCCTGGCAATATGATTGGGCCCCCCGCACCGAGAGCAGAAACACAAGACAGCCGTGCCTTTCCGTACCTGCCTTGCTGGTTTCCTGCTAGCCTGAGCACTCGCCTGCTCCCGCCGCCTGCCCTGCGGCCGTGTCCAGACAGGCCGTGGGGCAGCAGCCGCTGCAACCACCTTATGGCCGGCAGTGCCCACATGCTTACAGGCTTTAGCCGTCTGCAGCACAATAGGATCACCAGGCAGTGCCTCAATTTTCGCTTTCACATCACCCCAGAACCTCGCCTTATCACGAGGGCGAACCATCGCTTTACACTAGGGAAGGGTCCAAAGGCTGCCAGAAGCAGACTCACCCAGCTGAGACCTGCAGCCCCGGGACGATCGCGGCTTGCCTGCCGCTTCTCTGCCTGCACTAAAAACAAACACATCAGGATTAGCAGCCTTTGTGGTTCTGGTACATTTAGAACATCTCAGGGACGAAACCGATGAGACTGAGCTGGCGTTATCGGAGAGATCACAGTCAAAATCCCCCGTGGCCCCCGCCCCTGCGGCCGCAGCCACAGCACGGACCAGGGCTCGCCGGCGCTTCCCCCGCTCCTGCGTGGGGAGGGGCCGAGCCGCCACAAGCTGCCGCTCCCGTGACCCCGCGGCACCGGCCCGCTGTGCAACCAAAGACACCGCGGGCAGGGGCCACGCCTCCGCGATCCTCTCAGACCGGGGCGGGGGGACGAAACTGCACCCAGCAGGGTCCCACCGGCAGCGCGGAGACCACGCGCAGACTGTGCGGGCCCGGGGGGAAGGGCGGCGGCCCCCCCGCTGCCCGGAGCCGGACCCACCGGCCCGGCTGAGTCGTCCGCCCGCACGGCTTCAAAGCCCCCGGGCCAGCACCTGGCATCAGAGCCCGCCTCCCCAGCAGGGGCCAGCTCTATCCGCACCCCCGCCACTCCGGGGGGATATCTCGTGCAGACCCCACAACACGGGCATTCTGCAGTCACCACGGCATGCACCAGAGATCCGCCCTCCCCGGCCAGCACTGGGGAGGCGCAGGGGACCGGGGACCTCACGCTGCGCAGCCGCCGCCGCGCGGGGGGTGGCGGGGCTGGCACCTCCCACTCCCTGGGGCTCGGGGGGGCCGACACGTCCCCAGGAGCTGGGCTATCCTCCGCAGCCAGCCGGCCAGCGGGTCGAGCTCTCTCCGGGGGGGGCCCATCCCCTGACTCCGTGGACTGGAGCGGGAGGGTGGGCTCAGACGCTGTCTGCCAGCCAAATTCTCTGTCCCGCTCTAACTCAGACAGCTCAGAGAAATCTCCAAGCGAACTGACAGGGGTAATACCACCTGAAGAACTCTTCTGGATTGAACAACAAAGTTGACCTGTCTCCAGGACAATAGTAGCTTAACCACATCCCTGTCATAAGCCTCTGCGAAAGCAGAACGCAAGGCTCTACCAACTGACAGCCATTTGGGTTTTTCAATGATATTACAACCTTCTGGGAAAAACCCATTATCCTTGGCCAAAAATATAAATTTTCTAAGTCTATCTTGCGAATAGCCATGTTCTCGCCTTCTAAATACATTTCAAGAACCTCTAACGCCACGGAGTCATCAAAGGATCTTTCCCTAGAGATTTCCCTATTTTCTATAAATTTTTACCTGCTTTTTTTACCTATACCTGCAGTTCCCCATATGGGCCACCAGATGTCGCAGTGTCGGACACGAACACGCAGATTCAAACAGCAGGTTAGCAGCAGGTCAGACCACCAAGCAGAGCGAAAGGACTCTGCCCACCTTTATTATCACACTTTTATACCTCTTCTAAAACAATCATACATTGGTAGATGAGGTTAACACCTCCAGCATTTTACAGGATAGGAACACAGTCTATCACCTTTCTCCGCCTTGGAGAAAGGAATGAACAACAATCCAGAAGTTCAGAAAACATCTCAGCTGGTTAGAAAAACAAATGCTATGTTTATACAAAATGCATGAGAACTTCTACTACAAAAGTAAAAACACAGAACACTGTGAAAACCAGGGCAACATCTCTGGCACTGTCCCTCCCCAGTCAGGCATCAGGAGAAAAGAAGCTGAGAAAACTGGGGGTCACCAGAAAGAGAGATTAATGCTTGGGGCAGGGAAGTAAAGAGCAAAGGCCAAAGGCAGAAGCAAAGAAACCACACAGAAACGAGAATTCAGTACATGGAGTGGCTGCTTTGGAAGACAAATGTATCAATACAGAAAATCCAGACACCCTCTCGCCCTCTTCCTTTCCCTCAGTTCATTGCTGACCATGAGGTCACATGGAATGGGAGATCCCTTGGGTCAGTCCAGCCCAGCTGTCCCCTCCCTGTGCCCTCGGGAACACTTGCCCACCCCCAGCCCATGGTTTGGGGGGCTGCAGAGACATCTCAGGAGGGGCCAGCCCTGCTCAGGGACAGCCAAAGCCTTGGGCTGGGACCAGCCCCGCTGCAGCCACGAGTGCCAAGCACAGCAGCACAGGGGCTGCTCTGGGCAAAGGGAACTCCATCCCAACCACAGCCAGGCCAAGGGGGCTCAGGGGGCTCTTCCCACCTCTGGCATTCCACCATTCAATGAATCTTTTCCCTGCAGAGCTCTGTGGAGGCACAAGTGACAGAGAGGCAGAAGCAGAGCTCTAAAATGCACCGGGATAAACACAGCAGCTGCTGTGAGGAATGAACCCTCCCAGGGCAGTGCTGGGGCAGGAGAAGCACCCAGAGGGAGGATGAGCTCAGGCCATGTGTGTGTGTCCCAGGGCACAGAGGGTGAGGCTGGGCAGAGCTCAGGGCAGGGCTGGCAATGGCAGGGCAGAGCCGGGGGCAGCGAGATTGTCCATTGGGACACAGCGCAGCCTCATGGAACTCAGCAGAGCCTTGTGACAACATGGAATCTCATGGAACCACGGCTCCACTTGGACCAAGTGGGGCCTCATGGGACACAGCTGCCACTGGGCCATTGCCAGCCCTTGTGGAATCCAGTGTCCATTGTGACACAGTGCAGCCTCATGGAAACCTGGAGACCACTGTGGGGCAATGGAATCTCATGGAACCAAGGGTCACTTGTGACAGAGAGGGGCCACATGGAACACAAGGGCCACCAAAACATTGCCAGGCCTAGCAGAAACAAGGTGCCATTGTGGCAGAGCAAGGCCTCATGGGACCTAGGAGAGCACAGGGTCACAATGGATTCTCATGGAACCAAGGCCCCATTGTGACAAAGCGCGGCCTCATGGAAACCCGGTGCCACTGGGACATCTCCAGCCTTCGAGGCAGCAAGTGTCCATTGTGACACAGCGCAGCCTCATGGATCACAGGAGAGCACAGTGATGCCATGGAACCTTGGGGAACCAAGTCTCAGTTGTAAACACAGCTGGGCCTCGTGGAACACAGGAGACCACTGTGATGAAATGATATCTCAAGGAACCAAGGCTCCATTGTGATGTAGCTGGGCCTCGTGGAATCCAGGAAACCATTGTGATGCAATGGAATCTCAAGGAACCAAGCATCAATTGTCACCGCATCAGGCTCCCATGAAACTAAGCAGAACATGGTGACACAGTGGAATCTCACTGAACCAAGGCTCTACTTTGAGCAAGTGGGGCCTCGTGGCTTTGTTGACGCGGACATAAAAACACACACTTGTCACAATCCAAAGTCAAGAGAGATAGAAAGATTTTTTTATTTTCTCTACTGCTATTCTGATACCTCTTTACAATGGCTGTGACCTATTAGGATTGGCTGCTTAGCAAACAATGACAAAGCTGTTTAACAAACACAGACCATTCAGGCAGTAAAACAATTAGCTATACAAGCAAAAGTATAGCTACTACATATTATCCACAACTTCTTCCTTGTACACTCTCAATGTCCCATGACAAGAACATCCTCTCCTGGTGTCCAGAACATCTTCTCTCATTGATTATCTTCTTGGCCTTCTCTGTGGGTTTCACTGAAGCTGCAAAACTTCCACTGTAACATTCTCACAGGTAAATTCTGACCAGATTCTGGTCTGACCCTGTGAGGCACCCAGACCAGCTGTCAGCCTCATCAGAAAATTGAAATCATACCTCAGCTACAGCTCAGATGTCCTGATTCAGACTGTGGAAAGTGTAAACTGTGGGTATTGTGTGTATGCTTGACTTGTGATGCACAAGGGTATTGCAGCAGTATTAATCTTGTTACAAAAAAATGTAAAGAAATACATACTGCAGAGGAACGTAAAGTAAGAAGAGAACAAGTTTTGTGTTGGAACAAGATTCCTTTACCAAGAAAGGCTAAAGATTGGTGGGTACCTGAGGATGACTGGTCATGGCTTTTAGCACACTGGGAGGAGAGAATGCAGGAAAAATGGAGTCTAGTGGGAAAATTTCAGTGATCACATTTTTACTGTTAAGCCTTATGACAGCAGTCAAAGCACACGATATTCTGGAAGTAGTGCCAGGACACAATGTGTGGGTTACTTTTGCTAATGTTACTGAGCAGGATTCCTTTTGTCTGCCTGTGGCTACGCCAGCTGATCCATTCCGTACTTGCTTGATAGGCACACCTGACTTTAACCCTGAACCATTTAAGGGATCTATGAACAGACCAATTCCTGCTACTTGTAGTGCTACAATGCTTAGTGCTACATTATCGGCTGGGTAAAAAGCAGCAGGAGCCAGAGCTAATTGTACTAAGGACTTGCTTTTGGCACTTACTGCAACTTCAATGGAGCCCCAAGAGCTTACACTGTTAGGTTCAATGGGAAAGAACAGCAGTTGTGTTGAATTTGGTAATGTTTATGGTGTTCTGGCACATCTTAATAGAACCAGACAGCAAGGCCCGGAAATAAATTATGGCTATTTCCAAAACATCTCACCCAAAGTACCAGAACACCACCAATGTGCTCCAAATCAAACTCAGAAAATAGGGTGCCAGCAGAATGAGTATCTGTTCTGCCCACACCGATTTGTGCATGAAGTAAACAACCCATCCGCTGCTCTGGAATAATGATACAGCTAAATAGCTACCACCTGGCATATTTTTAATTTGTGGGGATCAGGCAGGGCAAGGGATACCATCACGAGTGATAGGGGGACTGTGTTTCTTGGGAAAGCTTACTTTGTTCACACCTTCTAAGGCAGACCTACTAAATCACACTGTAGGGAACTTTACAAAGAACCCACCACAATGATCGCGACAAAGTGTCTCAGTTAGGTCCTGAATGTAATGAAAAGATTCAGTTTTGGTCAACACCATCACGGGTTATAACCTCCTTATTAACACCAGGTATGGCTGCAGGCAGAACCTTGCGTAACTTAAAAAGGCTGCCTTGCTGGACAGCCAAACAATTGAACATTACATCGAATATTATCACTGACATGTTAGGTGACATGGATAGTGTAAGGCATGCATTATTACAGAATAGGGCTGCCATTGATTTTTTGCTGCTAGTGCAGGGACATGGTTGTGAGGACTTTGAGGGAAAGTGTTGTATGAATTTATCTGATCATTCTGTATCCATCCACAGAAGGCTTATGGAAATACAGGAAAACATGGAAAAGATCCCAACAGGACACGGACTAGACACATGGTTGGAAGGATTACTGGGGGGGTTGAAAGATATTGTCAAACAAATCCTTACTATTGGAGGCATGTTTATTTGTTTATTGATTGTTTTGCCATGATTAATCACTTGTATGTCTAGAATGGTGCAGAAATCAATACACAGCATATGGCTGGTTCAAGGAAAGAAAGGGGGAAATGTGGAAACGATGTTTTTACTAGGAAATGGATATATTGTGAACCAGCCATAATACAGAAGAACCAGAGCACATAGGACAGAAGGACTTGAGCACGTACACAGGGGAAGAGTCCATGGGGAGGTTGTGAGAAAGGAACAAGAAGCATTGGGGAGGATGTGAACGAGGAACAAGCAAAGGAAGAAAAGGATAAGAAAATGCAAACTGAAGGACAGTGGTGACATACACGATGGACGATGTGACACACAGAAAGAGCCAATCATAAAGGATAAAGCAGCGTGTGAAAAAAGGCCTTAACTAATAATAATTGTGCATGATCGCATGTAGGGAAAGCAGAAATTGTGTATTAGGGACAGTAGTTCATCAATAAAAAGGCTTCTGCCTGATTCAAATTGAATTGTGTAGAGTCCATGGTTTGTCTCTGCATGTGACCAAGGGGCCATTGTGACACTGTGGGGACTCGTAGAACCAGGGCTCCATTGTTCTCCTCTCCCTGGCACTGCCCAGTGCAGCCTCTCCCTGCCCCTGCAGAGCAGCAGAGCCAGGGCTGGCCCTGCAGCAGGAACTGGAGGCACTGCAGGTCAGGGACAGCCACTCAGTGTCTGGAATGCTCAGGAGATGCTCAGCTCGGGCAGGTCCTGCAGCCCCAGGGCCAGCCCCGCTGGCCAGCACAGCAGCAGAGAGTTGGCCCTGGGGCTCCTCAGGCAGCTCCTGCTGGCCCAGGCCCGGGGCAGCCTCTTGCCAGGGCTCCTGTGCACACACACGGGCTCCTGCTCTGCTCCTGGCCCGTGCCA
Organism: Monarcha castaneiventris obscurior; assembly: GCA_026261815.1. Lineage (NCBI taxonomy): Eukaryota > Metazoa > Chordata > Aves > Passeriformes > Monarchidae > Monarcha > Monarcha castaneiventris. Next base: position 366,812 of record JAMPIT010000423.1, on the reverse strand, counting down.
GCTGCCCACAGAGCCTTTGCCAGGGGAACACGTCTGTGCTGGCCTGAGCAGCCCTTGCTGCAGCCCCTGCCCTGCTGCCCAGAGCCCCTGAGCTGGGGGTGCTGCTCTGCAGAGCACGGGGACTGTGCTGCCCAGGGCCCTGGGCTGGCTCTGCTGGGCTCTGCTGCACAGCCTGGGAGACAGAGGAGCTGCTGCTGCTGCCTGCACTGACTCCCTCCCACACAGGCTCTGCTGTGCCCATGGAGGCTGCTCAGGGCTGCCTGCCTTGTTCCAGGGCTGCCCTGTGGCCTTGGGGCTGCCCTGCATCCTCCTGGGGAAGTTCCCTGAGGGTCAGACCAGTCAATGCCCAGACTCCTTTCCCTGTGCCTGCTGTGTCCCTTGGGCTGCAGAGCTCTCGTGGCTCACAGCAGACATTCAGTCCTTTATCTCTGCCTGACCCCAGCCTGGGCAGGACTCTGCTCCAGGGCTCCATTCACTGCTGACTCCATGGGCCGGGCTGTCCCTGCAGATCCTCTGTGCTCTCCTGGCAGCTTCTGGTGTCCTACAGAAAAGTGCTCACCTGCCACCAGAGCCACCATGAGCTGCAGAGCCCCAGGCAGGTGACCTGGAGATCATTTGTCACCTCCATGGCCATGGGCCACCAACACACAACACCTGAGCCAGCCCTCAGCCCTGAAGTACCAGGGTGGGACCCTGATCTCACTGCACTGACACCAGGGACAAACAAGCAAAGCAGTGAGATTCTGCAAAATCCATTCCTTGGGCTTCTCCTGGAAGTTTACTGTTAGTAAAAAGACCCCAGCCCTTGGGCACTGCACCAAGGAAATGCCCTTTGCTGGTGGAGCTGCTGTGCTGGAGCCCGGCTGTGTCCCAGCAGTGCCCATGGGCTGTCCCTGCCTGGGCTCGCAGCACGGACACGCAGCAGGACAGTGACCAAGCTGCCAGAGCCCTCAGGCCCTGCACAGGGACAATAAAAGAGAGGCTGGGAGTGGAAAAAGTGCAGCTCTCCAAAGACCAGGTGCTGCTGCTCCCTGGCAGCGCTGCTGGGCTGGGGCTCCTTTTCTCTCTGCCTCTGCACACAGGCACTGCCCCTGCAGCTGAAGGAGAGGTAACAGAGGGGGGACTTTGGACAAAGAAGTCCCTGCAAGAACATTTCCTTTATTTAAACACACACAGAGCATGATTCCTCATTCACACAGTCTGTGGGTCAAGTTAAAGGGGTAGACAGTGAATTCAGTATGGGATGGTGACTAAATTTTCAGTGTGAAAATTACCACGAGGAAAAAGTAGAAAACCCTGTCCTGCCCTTCCCAGCACTATTAAAAGCTTTAGAGGGCAGGCTGGGCATACAAAGTGTTACACCACTGTCGTGGGTTAGTCAAAACTTGACAGACAGCCCTCTGGGCCAATGCGCTTCTCGAAATTTTACATATTTAAGCCCCACGGAAGGCGGGAGTTTTAGGATATGAAGTTTCCCGGCTCAGGTGGGTGCAGGGCCGGGAGTGAAATGGAAAGGGGTCGGCCCCGGTCCTGGAGCCTGTGGGCCCGAGGATGGGGCGCCCCTGCCTCCTGCCTCCTCCCCTCCTTCTCCTGGTGAGGAGGGGGGCAAAGTTCGGGGGGCCCCCAGCCTTCCGTTCCGGCTCAGTGCGGGGACGGCAGAGACAGAGGGGTGCCCCCCTTCCCCCGGCCTGCACGGCTGGGGACAGGGCTCCTGCCTTCTGCCCCTTGGGGATTTCTTGCTGCAGCACGGACTGAGATTTACGGGGGAGGGAGCTGTTCCCCTCAGCCGCAGGGGGTGGCTGTCGGCTCTACAGGGCTGAGGTCGTCTGAACCAGAGCCTGCAGAGCAGCCAGTAAACTTCGCAGCGAAATAGAGGAAAGGACACCCCTCTCCAGACTGTGCAACGCAGCAGTAGAGACAGAGAAACCACCCGGCAACATGACGGCTTCAGAGCCAGAGAGAAGGAGAAGGCGGGGTCACGTGGGACGGAGCTGCAAGGCTGCACTGTGTGGACTCGGCACGGGGAACTTAAGCATCCTTCTGCCTTGCGTGGTATAAACTGTGATATCGCAGACTGTTTCTCTCCTTAATCCATGTTAAGAACTTGGGGGAATGGGCATTTTCTTTTTCCCGAGTGGCTTGTAAAATGGCTAGAGTGCCTATGCCAGGCTATATACATAAAAGCAGGGAGAGGCTTATTTCTATAGCCTGGTGGCGAGAGAAAGCCTAAATGTTCAAGTCCAAAAAGAAACTGGTTCATTCTTAAATTAGTAATTAGCCCCATGTGAAAAGCCTGGTTTTTTTAGCAGTCGTGAGAGCTGTGAAAGGGCTCATGGAAAAGAGGGGTAGCAGTTTGTATAGCCATGTCAGGCTAGAGGGAAACCCACCTTTCTCCCCCTTTTCCTAGGACTGTGACCCTGATTTTGGGAAAGGGGAAAAAAGTGGGGATGGCTCTGAAAAGTTTGTTCTGTTGTTTTAACATCTGGGTGTTAATTAAACTTTTTTTTCCCCTTCTTTCAAGTTGTGTGCCTGCTTTGCTTTTCCTCCTAACAGCTTATCTCACTGCAAGGACATCGGGGGGGGGGAGGGCTAGTGCCCACAGTTAACCCTTAAACTACTACACGGATTAGTGTTCCGCCCGGGGAACCAAATTCAACCTGCTACAACCACGAATGCTCTGCAGAAGGAAATAGAAAGATTTTAACTTCTGAAAAGCATCCAGTCATCACTTTCCTCAGGGCATCCTTGAGCTCCTTGTTCCTCAGGCTGTAGATGAGGGGGTTCAGGGCTGGAGGCACCACCGAGTACAGAACTGACAGTGTCAGATCCAGGGATGGGGACGAGATGGAGGGGGACTTCAGGTAGGAAAAGAAGCCAGTGCTGATGACCAGGGAGAGCACAGCCAGGTGAGGGAGGCACATGGAAAAAGCTTTGTGCCGTCCCTGCTCAGAGGGGATGCTCATCACAGCCCTGAAAATCTGCACATAGGAGAAAACAATGAACACAAAACAGCCAAAAACTAAACACGCACTAAAAACAAGAACCCCAAATTCCCTGAGGTAGGATTTGGAGCAGGAGAGCTTGAGGATCTGGGGAATTTCACAGAAGAACTGGCCCAGGACATTACCCCGGCACAGGGGCAGGGAAAATGTATTGGCTGTGTGCATGAGAGCGTAAGGCACTGGCCCAGGCAGCTGCTGCCATGTGGGCACAAACTCTGCTGCCCAGGAGGGTCCCATAGTGCAGGGGTTTGCAGATGGACATGTAGCGGTCATAGCACATGATGGTCAGGAGGGAAAGGTCTGCTGAAAAGAAGAACATGAAGAAAAAGAGCTGAGCAGCACATGCTGAGTAGGAGATGTGCCTGGTGCCCCAGAGGGAATTGTGCATGGCTTCGGGGACAGTGGTGCAGATGCAGCCCAGGTCGGTGAGGGCCAGGTTGAGCAGGAAGAAGAACATGGGGGTGTGCAGGTGCTGGCCGCAGGCTACGGCGCTGATGATGAGGCCGTTGCCCAGGAGGGCAGCCAGGGAGATGCCCAGCAAGAGGCAGAAGTGCAGGAGCTGCAGCTGCCGCGTGTCTGCCAATGCCAGCAGGAGGAAGTGGCTGATGGAGCTGCTGTTGGACATTTCTTCATTCCAGGCGTTGTGGGCTGTTGAAAGAAGGCATTGAGAAGCTGGGGCAGATTCCCCTGAGTCAATCCTATGCTATTTTCTTAGGAATTCCTGCAAAACTACGTCCCTGACTGGGGAGGATCTTTGCTAAGTTTTTTATTTTTGAGCTCAGGTTTGTGCTGCTGCCTCATCTTCAGCATTGCTCCCAGCCTGAACACCTGGGGCTCAGAGGGGAAACAGGGCTCCCTGTGCCCCAGTGCAGTCGGACCTGCTGGTCCCCACACAGGTGCCCTTTGCTCATTACACCTCCCTCAATTTCAGGGTGATCACACTTATAATGTGCTTGAAAAAGAAAGTGACTTTTTGAAGGCTCCAATTTCAAAACCATCTCTCTAAACCCTTCTCCTTTTCCCTGTGCAGGTTCGGTTGCTCTGGCTCTCTGCTGCCTGGAGTTGTCCCTCCTGGGAGCTGTTTCTCTGTACCCAAGGCTTGTCCCTGCCAGTGCTGCCAGAGCCCAGCCCAGCCCTGGGGGCTCAGCTCTGCCCTGCAGAACCCTCCCAGCACAGGGCACTGCCCAAGGGCATCTCCCTGGCAGCAGGGCCTGAAGGGCAGCTCAGACAAAGGGAGATGCTGCAAGCCAAGGTGCTGCTGGTGCTGTCTGCAGGTAGGGGAGTGTGAGGAGGCACTTTCTGAGGAAGATCTGAGGCAGAGCTGCTGATCCCCAGTGTGGCAGTGCAGGAGTCTCAGTGACACGGCCAAACCCAAGAGCCCCTTTCCCTTCCCTTGATGAGAAAGCTGAGAGCAGCCCTGGCCATGCAGCACCATCTCCACAGCAGGAGGAATCTGCCCTGATGGGGGTCGCTCCTTCTACCTTCAACTTCTCCCCACAGCCCATGGGGAGCTGCCAGGCAGCTGAGAGCTGCCCCTGGCAGGTGGCAGACCCCCTGGCCTGGCAAAGAGCCCTCAGGGCTGCAGGAGTTGCTCTGCAGGACAGCCCTGGGCACCCCTGGCTGCTCCCCCACCTTCCCAGCCTGCAGCCGGCCCTGGCAGCAGGAGCTTCCTGCCCTGTCCCTCTGCCCGTGCCCAGGGCAGCCCCGCTCTGCAGCACATCCTCCCCCAAAGCAGGAACGGCAGCAGAGCCATCCTTACAGCCATGGCAGCCGTGCCATGGGGCAGCTCTAGAAGCTCCCTGCAGTCAGAGACTCACTGTGCCCAACGCTGTGAAGATTTCTCCATGAATGAGTTCAGAGTTGTCCTTCCAGCTGCTCTACCCAGCTCTCTGCTTCACTCCTTCCAGGTACCTGCAGACAGTGCCCTCAGCCCTGCTGGGCTGGCAGAGGAGCTGCTCCTCAGCAGAGTTGACTCTTTGAAGCTCTTGTTGGTTGCCAGGAGCTTGAGAGTTCCCTCTGTGCCAGGAGCCCAGCCCAGCTCAGCAGCACAGACACAGCACAAGGACTTTAATGACCCTCTCGGGCCTTGCTGCTGAGGCCCTGAACATCAGGCCCTCACAGGGACTTGCAGAAACCGCTCAAGAATTCAAGTCAGAATCGAACTGCAAAGTTTCCTGAAGTTTTAATGGGTCCCAGTGAGGGACAGGCGTGAGAAAGTGTCCCCAGGCTGCAGTCAGAGCAGAGAACTGGAGGCAGGGATGCCAGGTGGGGACAAAGAGAAGCCAAGTCTTGGTGCCCTGGGGCACAGCAGCGTCTGTGCCAGCAAGGGCTGTGAGGAGACACCTTGTCCTGAGGCCCTGGGGCCTCCTGGCACAGCCCCAGCAAGGCTGGGCACTGTCATCCCCCTTGTGCTGCCCTCAGCATCCCCCCCACATCCCAGTGGCCTCAGGGATCTGCTGCAAGGAGTCCCTGGGGAGCCTTGCTCAGGAATGGCCCTGGGGGGCTCCTCAATGCTCCCAGGGACTGCAGCTTTTTCCAAGCACTTTGGCTTTGGCTTTTGCCTGGGAGTCTCTGAGAGCTTCCTGCAATCCTGGCCTCCAGTTCTCTGCCCTAATGAGTCCCTTGAGAGTCTTTGTCAGTAACACCACTCACTGGGGCTCATTAATGCTTCAGGGTACTTCTTTATCTTAAGGTACTTTCCACACTGACTCTGTGAGAAGTTTGTGCAATCATCGCCTCCAATTATCGGCTTTAACGAGTCCCTTGAGAGCTCTGCATTGACACTCACTGGGGCTCATTAATGCTCTGAGATACTCAAGGTTTTGAAGGTACTTTGGATTTTCCTTCCCACACTGAGTCTCTGAGAGGTTTTTGTGCAATCATTGATGCCTGAAGTGGCTCCCTAAAAAGCAGAGATTGGACAAGAATAAGGGAATAAAGGTAGGTATTTATTTGAAGGGCCTTTTAAGGTACCCTGGGGAGTCCAGAGGCTACTGCCAAAAGGGACCCCAAGATGGACTGTGGGTCACAAGTTCTTCACACTTTTAGAAGTTTGGTTCATTTCCGTATCAGGGTTAAGTCTCCAATTAAAGCTTCAGTTCATGATGTAATTTCCACGAGCTTGCCCCCCCCTTTTAGAGGCATTTGGTTTATACTTTTTGGGCCTAGGACGGTCTGGGTGTCCTTGGAGAGAAGGCCTGGAGAGGCTTTGTTATGTCTGCCTAGCATGAGAGAGCAGAAGTCAACAGGCTACAAGAAACTTCAGAGTTACACACCAGGCAATACAGGATTTGATAAATATGAAAGTTAAAACCTAAGGCATCATTGCCCCTCATTAGAGTCTTGACAAGACCTCTAACTTGTCGAGACTCTATTCTAAATATTCTAAATATCTACTAATAATATGTATCTAACAACAGTATGCATCTAACAATAGTATATATAAACAAGAATTATAATTACAATTATTATGAACAATTCTTTAATCCAGGGCCAGTTGGGTAACCACGAAACCAGGATGTGGAAGATATAATCAGAGCTCAGTGTGTTATCTTTGAGTGCTGTCTAATAATGTAAAATCTGAGTTAGTTCTCAAATTGTAAACAAATTTTGCTGATCTTTCCGCTTTGATTTCCCTGTCAATTGTTAGTTCTGTATCCAGATGAATGTCTTTGGATCCTCTTTGGATGAGAAGCATATGCAAATGTTGGTTCCAAACCTGAGTCAGGGTTACCAACTGTGTAGATAATAAGCACAGGAAAAGAATCATTTAAACGACATCATCTTCATTTGTATCAGGCTCTGTTTTCCCAGTTGCTTCAGGAGCAGAAACCTTCTTAACTCTGGAGTAGTGAACCCAGGGTCCTTTGCCAGCCACTTTGACTGTGGTGAGGGTGGTCAGCAAAATCTGGAATGGTCCTCTCCCCTTGGCCTGTAGAGGGTCACTGTCCCAGCACTTAACACAGAGCCAGCGTCCAGGCTGGAAGGGATGTGCAGGGGTGTCCAGTCCTATGGGTATGGATAACACGATGTAAATCTGGAGCTTCTGCACAGTGGAACATAAAGCCATTAGATCTCTCTGGACATCAAGTTTCCCCCCTCATGTGAATCTCACCTGGAACATGTGGAATTTGCTCTGGCCTGCCATACAGTATTTCATAGGGACTGATGTTATCCCTGCACCTCGGTTGTGTGCGGATCCCCAGTAAAGCTACAGGCAAGGCCTGAACCCATGGCATGGATGTCTCTAAACCCTAAGGCATCACCATCACCTCACAGGGCTTTCCTGGGTTCCATGAGGCCCCTGTGTGACACACTGGAGCTGCAGTTCAGTGAGGTTCCAGAACCTCACCAGGGTCTCTGGGGTTCAATGGGGCACGCCCTCCTCGCATTTGAGCCTTGGTTCCATGAGTTCCATCCACTGACAGTGGTGTCTGTGTTCCGTGAGGCCCAGCTGTATCACATCAGAGCCTTGCTTTCACCAGGTTCCAATACCTCGCCATGGTCTCCTGAGCTCCATGAGGCCCTGCTGTGTCACACTGGAGCCTTGGTTCCATGAGGTTCCATAGTCTCACTGTGGTATCTTTGGTTCAATGAGGCTTCTCTGAGTCACATTAGAGCCCTGGTTCCATGAATTTCCTTACCTTCACTATGGTTTTGGTTCCATAATTTTCTGATGTGCCACTTAAGCATTTTGGTTCCATGAGATTCCATAGCATCCATGTCTTCCATGAGGCCCCACTGTGCCACACTGCAGACTCTATTCCGTGAGTTTCCATAAACTGGAAATTCCATTCCTGGGTTCCATGAGGCCCTTCTGTGACACATTGTATCCTTGGTTCCATGAAGTTCCAAAACCTCACGATGGTCTCTTGGTTCCTCTGAGGCTCCTCTGTGTCCCAGTGGAGCCTTGGTTCCATTGGGTTCCATAAGCTCACAATAGTCTCCTGCATTTAAGGAGGAGCCGCTGTTTCACATTTCAGCCTCGGATTCATGAGGTTCCATATCCTCCTTGTGGTCGCCTGTGCCCCATGAGGCCCCGCTGTGTCACATTAGAGCCTTGGGTCCAAGATATTCCATGGCCTCAAAATTCAGTGAGGCCCTGCTGTGTCAGACTGGAACCTTGGTTCCAAGAGGTTCCAGAAACTCACTTTGGTCTCCTGGGTTCCATGAGGCCCTTCTGCGTCAAAAGGGACGCTTGGTTCCATGAGATTCCATTGTGTCAAAGTGGTCTCCTGGGTTCCATGAGGCCCCACTGTGTCACACTGGAGCCTTGGTTCCATTAGGTTCAAATACCTCACTATGGTCTCTTGGGTTCCATGACACCATGCTGTGTCATTCCGGAGCCACAGCTCCATGATGATCCATAACCTCACTCTGGTCTCTTGGGTTACATAATGCACAGGTGTTTCACATTCAGCCCTGGGTTCCATGAAGATCCATTATGTCCCAGTGGTCAATTACATCCCACTGTGTCACATCGGACCCTTGGTTCCAGGAGGTTTTGTAGCATCACCATGGTCTCCGGCATTCCATGAGGCCTTGCTATGAGACATTTGAGCTGCAGTGAGATTCCAGAACCTCACTGTTGTCTCCAGTGTTCCATGATGCACCACTGGGTCAGTTTGGAGCCTTGGTTCCATGAGGTTCCATAGACTTACTAGGGTCTCCCCCATTCCATGAGGCCTTGCTGAGACATTTGAGCTGCGGTTCCATGAGATTCCAATACGTCACTATGGTCCCTTGGGTTTCATGAACCCCCACTGTGTCACTATAGACCCTGGGTTCCATGAGGTTCCGTAAGCTCCCTACACTCTCTTTATCCCATGAGGCTCCGCTGTTTCCCATTGCAGCCTCTGTTCCATTGCCTTTCAATACCTCACTGTGGACTATTGGATCCATGAGGACCTGCTGTGGAACAATGGACTTCTGGTTCCGTGAGTTTCCTTTGTGTCACAAGGGTCTCCTGGGTTCCACGAGGCCCCGATGTGCCGCAATGGAGCCTTGGTTCCAGGAGGTTCCATTGGCTCCCCAGGGTCTTTTGGGTTCTTTGGGCTGTGCTGTGTCCCAGTGGACACTGGGTTCCACCCGCCCTGGCAATGTCCAAGTGGTTCCTCTGGATGGGGCCTGGGATGGGGCAGAGATCCACCTTCAAGCCCTGCAGGATCCCACACTGGAGTGGATGGGTTCCCACAGGAAGCCGTGATCCTGTGGGAAGCCTGTGCTGGAGCAGGCTCCTGGCAGGACCTGGGGAACCCTGGAGAGTGGAGCCCACCTGGAGCAGGTTCCTGGTAGCATTTTTTATCCCATGGGGTCCCACCCTGGAGCAATTCCTGAAGAACCGACCCCATGCCTGGGGCCCACCCTGGAGGAGGGAAGGATCCGACTCCTCTTCCTGAGGAGGACCCTGACCCCCATTCCTGTCTCCCTGTGCTGCTGGGAGGGAAGAGGGAGAGAACTGGGAATAAAGTGGGACTTGGGAAGGAGGGAGGGGTTGGGAAAAGGTGCTTTAGGATTTATTTTCATTCTCATTTTCCCACTCTGATTCTGACTGGGGATAAATCCAGTTAGGATCCCCCAGTCGAATCCCTTTTGCCCAGAATCCATGAGGGATCTCTCCCTGCCCTTTGCCCAACTTAGGAGCCTTTCCTTGTATTTTATCCCCATCCAGGTGTGGAGGGGAGGGATGGAACAGATTTGGGGGGCACTGGGAATCCAGAGGGGATCACCACACCCCACACAGCCATGGGAATCAGCAGAGGTGCCCATTTACCTGGGAATAGAATCCAGAACAGGAAAGTTTGGGGTCAGGGAGAAAATCAGATCCACTGGGACATGCGCAGTCTCCAGGACACCCAGAGATGGAACAGCCACGAGCCTGAGATTTGGCTCCATGGGATGTCTGGAATCCCCTGGGATGATCCTGTTCCATGCTTCTCTTGATGATGTGGACAAGGGGATTGAGGGCCCCTCGGTAAATTGAGGGATGAGCCCAAGTTGGGTGGGATGTGGATGTGCTGGAGGGCAGGAAGCTCTGCAGAGGGACCGGGACAGGCACCCTTTGGTTTGCTTGTTCAGCCAGCTTTTCGGGAGTTTTTTTCCCTTTTTTTCCTCCAGCATGGTTCCAGGGCCTTTGGATTTTTTTTTCTCTCTTCTGCACTGTTCCAACAACATCAGAACACATCGGGAGAATTTTTCTTCAGGCCCAGAGGTGGCCTATGGCCTACGGCCTCGCCAACCCAGCTCTGAGAAGGAGAGAGACCACATCTACAGAAGGACTCTGAAATCATCCCGGGTTTCTCTCCTCCAAGAGAGATTTTATTGTTTAGCATTATGATCTTCTTCCTGTGTGTTGGTTAAAATAATTGGTTTTAGTCTCTTTCACTTTCCTTTGAGGAAATAATTTTTTTCCCAAACCTGGTGGGGGGAGGGGTGGTTGTAGCCTGTTGTTCTGTGATGTCACACAGGCATCTGTAATGTCACAGATGTCTCTGTGATGTCACACAGTGTCCTGCGGCGTCACACAGTCATCTGTGATGTCACATAGTCCCTGTGATATCACAGCTGGCTCAGTGATGTCACAGCCCACTCTGTGATGTCACTCAGCCATCTGTGATGTCACTCAGCCATCTGTGATGTCACAGCCCACTCTGTGATGTCACACAACCCCTGTGATGTCACAGCCCACTCCGTGATGTCACAGCCCACTCTGTGATGCCACACAGGCATCTGTGATGTCACAGCCCACTCCGTGATGTCACAGTGCACTCTGTGATGTCACACAGCCCCCTGTGATGTCACAGCCCACTCTGTGATGTCACACAACCCCCTGTGATGTCACAGCGCACTCTGTGATGTCACAGAGCCATCTGTGATGTCACAGCCCACTCTGTGATCTCACACAGCCCCCTGTGATATCCCACAGCCATCTGTGATGTCACAGCCCACCCTGTGAGGTCACACAGCCTTCTGTGATGTCACACAGCCGCCTGTGATGTCACAGCCCACTCTGTGACGTCAGACAGCCATCTGTGATGTCACAGCTGGCTCTGTTATGTCACACAGCCATCTGTGGTGTCACACATCCGTCTGTGATGTCACAGCCCACTCTGTGATGTCACACATCCATCTGTGATGTCACAGCCCACTCTGTGATGTCACACTGCAATCTGTGATGTCACACAGCCCACTCTGTCATTTCACAGCCATCTGTGATGTCACAGCCCATGCTGCGATGTCACACAACCATCTGTGATGTCACAGCCTACTCTGTGAGGTCACAGAGCCATCTGTGGTGTCACAGTCCACTCCGTGATGTCACATTGCCATCAGTGATGTCACAGCCCACTCTGTGGTGTCACACAACCATCAGTGATGTCACAGCCCGCTCTGTGATGTCAAAGCCCGCTCTGTGATGTCGCACAGCCATCTGTGATGTCACATCCCACTCTGTGACGTCACATAGCCCCTGTGATGTCACAGCCCACTCTGTGATGTCACACAGCCATCTGTGATGTCACGCAGGCATCTGTGATGTCACAGCCAACTCTGATGTCCCACAGGCCACTCTGTGATGTCACACAGCCCCCTGTGATGTCACAGCCCACTCTGTGATGTCACACAGCCCCCTGTGATGTCACAGCCCACTCTGTGATGTCACAGCCCCCTGTGATGTCACACAGCCACCTGTCATGTCAAAACTGGCTAGATATACTCAGGACATACACCATCCCGTGACTGATATATCTGGCCGACCATACCGAAACGTCATTGGGGCTCCTCAAATCCCTTGACCTTTCTATTAGGAAGACAGTCAAGTAGCGGCTTCACCTCCCAGCAAGTACGTGTGATGCCATCTTGTATTCGAGTTTTAAGGACGGAGGGCTAGGACTCATTAAATTGGCGGCGCTAATACCAAGTGTGCAGCAGCGAAGATTGCACAAGCTGGCTCAGTCTTCGGATGGGGCTCTGGTGTCATTCTTGAAGGAGGAACATCTTGAAAAGGTTTATGATAAATTATGGGTTAGAGCGGGAGGAGTTTTGAAAGAGTCCATCCCAGCAATTTGGGAGCCTATCCCTTTGCTTGAGGTGGTGCTGGAAGGCGAAAGTCTGACTGAGTGGGAGGCTCCTCGTTCCAGAATTCACTTTCCAAGGCCGTGTAACTGGCAGAAAGTAGAGTTCAATAAGTGGAAACACCTGGTTGCCCAAGGCCATGGGATTGAAAACTTTGAGAATGATAACATCAGTAACGGATGGCTAGTGCATTACCGGAACATTCCTCATAGAAAACTCATAACTGCACTGCAGTTAAGAGCAAGCATCTACCCCACTCGAGAGTTTCTAGCGAGGGGTAGACGTGACGTGTGCAGTACATCTTGCAGGTACGGCGGCACTGATTATGAGACAGCTGCCCATGTCATCGGAAACTGCCCAATTACGCAAGATGCCAGAATTAAGTGGCATAATTCCACCTGCGAGACCCTTAGCTGTGAAGCTAAAAGGGAGGGTTGGACAGTTTTCCAGGAGCCACACGTGAGGGATGAACAGAATGAACTTTATAAACCGGATTTGATCTTTGTTAAGGAAGATGAGGCATTCGTAGTGGGTGTGACAGTCAGATACGAGCATCACGACTCGTCACTAAAGGACGCTGCTGCGGAGAAGGCCAAGAAATATCAAGGCCTTCTCCCACAAATTCAAGATCTTACGAACGTGGCAGTTGTCGAGTTTGTGGGGTTTCCCCTAGGAGCGTGGGGGAAATGGTTTGAGAAGAACTCTGAGTTGCTAGAAGCCCTGGGCCTCTCCAAAACGAGGTGGGGGAGGCTTGCCCGGGCCCTAGAATCCAGAGCGCTCTTCTCTTCTGTAGATATTGTACATATTTTTACTAGTAAAGCCCGATTGTATGTAGAAACTAATAAATGAAGGCCCCTTCCCTCTGGGTTACAGCTGGATGGAGGAATCAGTTTTGGGCGGGAGGGGTTCATCCTTCATACCATGTCTCACCCATATTTGAGCATCAAATTCGAAATCAACCAGGTGGATGAGCCACCTCTACTTAACCTGGAAAAGAAACATGTATTAATTTATATGTTTATAAAGTAGCCAAATGCCTCGTCATGTAATTAGTGATGCGCACGAATGGATGAACCAGATTCCCACTGTCCCTACCTCCTATCCAGCGAAACCACAGCCAAGGGAACGGGCTTGGCAGAATCAGCGGGAAAAGAAGACCCTGTTGAGCTTGACTCTAGTCTGGCGCTGTGAAGAGACATGAGAGGTGTAGAATAAGTAGGAGGGTGGGGGCGCCTCACAGCCCCCTGCGACGTCACACAGCCACCTGTGATGTCACAGCGCACTCTGTGATGTCACAGAGCCATCTGTGATGTCACAGCCCACTGTGATGTCACAGCCCCCTGTGATGTCACAGCCCACTCTGTGATGTCACACAGCCCCCTGTAATGTCACAGCTGGCTCTGTGATGTCACAGCCAGCTCTATAATGTCACAGCTTCCTTTCTGATGCCATGCAGCCACAAGGGATGTCACAGCCTTCTCTGTGATGTCTCAGGCAGCTCTGTGATGTCACAACGCACTCAATGATGTCACAAAGCCACCCTGTGATGTCACAACACATTCTGTCATGTCACAGCCTTCTCTGTGACATCACACAGCTGCTCTGTGATGTCACAGAGCGCTTATCTATGACAGCAGAGTCTGCTCTGTGGTCTCACAGCCCACACTGTGATGTCACAGCCCCCTTTGTGACTTCACAACCTGTTCTATGATGTCACACAACCAGCCTGGGATGTCACAGCCTGCTCTGTGATGTCGGAATTCACTCAGCATGTCACACAGAATCTCTGTGAGGTAACACAGCCACCCTGTGATATTACAGCCCACCTTGTGACATCACAGCTTGCTCTATGATGTCATACAGCCACCCCATGATGTCACAGACTGCTCTGTGATGTCACACAGTCCCTCCATGATTCTCGATGGCCTCACACAACCCACTCTGTGACGTCACAGCCCCATCTGTGACCTCACACAAGCCACTCTGTGCTGTCACACAGCCCCCTTCTGCCATCACAGCTGCTCTGTGGCTCTATGACCCAGCCACAGAGGCGCCGCTATGACACAGCCCCCACTGAGCCATCACACAGCCCCTGCCAGTGCTGAGCACCTCTGAGCTCTGTCTGTGCCGTGCTCGTGTCCCTGCCATGCCAGGGCAGTGCCCCAGCCCTGCTGGGCTGTGCACAGGAGCTGCTCCTGGCCAGAGCTGTCTCTCTGCAGCTCTGCCGCTTGCCAGGAGCTGCCTCTGTGCCAGGAGCCCGGCCCAGCTCAGCAGCACAGACACAGCACAAGGACTTTCATGACCCTCTCGGGCCTTGCTGCTGAGGCCCTGAACATCAGGCCCTCACAGGGACTTGCAGAAACCGCTCAAGAATTCAAGTCAGAATCGAACTGCAAAGTTTCCTGAAGTTTTAATGGGTCCCAGTGAGGGACAGGTGTGAGAAAGTGTCCCCAGGCTGCAGTCAGAGCAGAGAACTGGAGGCAGGGATGCCAGGTGGGGACAAAGAGAAGCCAAGTCTTGGTGCCCTGGGGCACAGCAGCGTCTGTGCCAGCAAGGGCTGTGAGGAGACACCTTGTCCTGAGGCCCTGGGGCCTCCTGGCACAGCCCCAGCAAGGCTGGGCACTGTCATCCCCTTGTGCTGCCCTCAGCATCCCCCCCACATGCCAGTGGCCTCAGGGATCTGCTGCAAGGAGTCCCTGGGGAGCCTTGCTCAGGAATGGCCCTGGGGGGCTCCTCAATGCTCCCAGGGACTGCAGCTTTTTCCAAGCACTTTGGCTTTTGCCTGGGACTCTCTGAGAGCTTCCTGCAATCCTGGCCTCCAATTCTCTGCCCTAATGAGTCCCTGGAGATTCTTTGTCAGTAACAACACTCACTGGGGCTCATTAATGCTTCAGGGTACTAAAGTTTTTTTAAGGTACTTTCCATACTGACTCTCTGAGAAGTTTGTGCAATCCTGGCCTCCAGTTATCTGCCGTAATGAGTCCCTTGAGAGTCTTTGTCAGTAACACCACTCACTGGGGCTCATTAATGCTTCAGGGTACTTCTTTATCTTAAGGTACTTTCCACGCTGACTCTCTGAGAAGTTTGTGCAATCATGGCCTCCAATTATCTCCTTTAATGAGTCCCTTGAGATTCTTTGCATTGACATTCAGTGGGGCTCATTAATGCTCTGAGATACTCAAGGTTTTGAAGGTACTTTGGATTTTCCTTCCCACACTGAGTCTCTGAGAGGTTTTTGTGCAATCATTAAAGCCTGAAGTGGCCTCCTAAAAATCAGTGATTGGACAAGAATAAGGGAATAAAGGTAGGTATTTATTTGAAGGGCCTTTTAAGGTACCCTGGGGAGTCCAGAGGCTACTGCCGAAATGGACCCCAAGATGGACTGCAGGTCACAAGTTCTTCACACTTTTAGAAGTTTGGTTCATTTCCATATCAGGGTTAATTCTCCAATTAAAGCTTCAGTTAATGATGTCATTTCCCCAAGATTTCCCCCCTCCTTTAGAGGCTTTCGATTTACACTTTTTGGGCCTAGGACGGTCTGAGTGTCCTTGGAGAGCAGGCCTGGAGAGGCTTTGTTATGTCTGCCTAGCATGAGAGAGCAGAAGTTAACAGGCTGCAAGAAACTTCAGAGTTACACACCAGGCAATACAGGATTTGAAAAATATGAACGTTAAAACCTAAGGCATCATTCCCCCTCTTTAGAGGCTTGACAAGGCCTCTACCTTGTTGAGACTCTATTCTAAATGTTCTTAATATCTACTAATAATGTGTCTAACCACAGTATACATCTGACAATATTTTATATAAACAAGAAATATAATTACAATTATTATGAACAATTCTTTAATCCTGGGCCACTTTGTTAGCCACAAAATCAGGATGTGGAAAATATAATCAGAGCTCAGTGTGTTATCTTTGAGTGCTATCTAATAATGTAAGATCTGAGTAAGTTTTTAAATTGTACACAGATTTTGCAGATCTTTCTACTTTGATTTCCATGTCAGTTGTTAGTTCTGTATGAATGTCTTCGGATACATTTTGGATGAGAAACATATGCAGACTTTGGTTCCAAACCTGAGTCAGGGTTACCAACTGTGTAGATAATAAGCACAGGAAAAGAATCATTTAAACGACATCATCTTCATTTCTATCAGGCTCTGTTTTCTCAGTTGTTTCAGGAGCAGGAGCCTTCTTAACTCTGGAGTAGTGAATCCAGGGTCCTTTGCCAGCCACTTTGACTGCGGTCAGGGTGGTCAGCAAAATCTGGAATGGTCCTCTCCCCTTGGCCTGTAGAGGGTCACTGTCCCAGCACTTAACACAGAGCCAGTGTCCAGGCTGGAAGGGATGTGCAGGGGTGTCCAGTCCTATGGGTGTGGAGAACACAATGTAATTCTGGAGCTTCTGCACAGTGGAACCCAAAGCCATTAGATCTCTCTGTACATCAAGTTTCCCCCTCATGTGAATCTCACCTAGAACATGTGGAATTTGCTCTGGCCTGCCATACAGTATTTCATAGGGACTGATGTTATCCCTGTGCCTCGGTTGTATGCGGATCCTCAGGAAAGGTACAGGCAAGGCCTGTACCCATGGCATGGATGTCTCTTGACAAATTTTGCTAATCTGGGCTTTAAGTGTTCCATTCATGCGTTCCACCTCACCGCTTGCTTGGGGTCTATAAGGTGTGTGCAGATCCCAAGCTATTCCTTGAATCACATTTTGTCGCGGCGAGGGAAGACTCGGATCACTCAATATGAGTTATCAGCAAGCTTCGATTTATTGATCAATGAGTTACAGTTTTATACTGTTCTTAATAAGCTCATGCATATTCTGTAATCCATTACTGTCATAGGCTAAAGCACTAACTGTTAGCCACACCTTATTTTCTCATGCTAGCTGCCAATATTCTAGTCTTACTCTGTTCTTTTCCCATGCTTTGCTAACTGCAAGAATCCGCTATTGTTTAGCTACCCCCACATAGTGTCCTTGCTTGCTTGCTTGCTTCAGCGATCATACAAGCTAAACGCGATAGCTAGAAAAATTCCCTTGGGTCATCTCCAATATGTCTATGTGACCCTTCTCAGCTAACCAATTCTCAATAATTCCCCCGTTCTTGTTTTGTGCAAGTAATACTTCATCGGTTAACTGCTTGGTCTTTTTCATAACACATCCAAAAGCAATGCGAGCAACTACAATCATTAACAGAATTATTCCGAACCATCGTCGTCCCTCCTTGATACAGCTCACTAACCAACTTCCTAAACCCAGTGATTTAAGCCATTCATCTAACCCAAATCCTTCTTGTTCTTTAAGGTTGTGAAGACTTGCCTTAATGTCAGCAATGCTCTCGTGAATAGACTGAGAGTGATCAGAAAGGGTCATACAACACATTCCTTCAAATTCCTCACATCCATGACCTTGTGCTAACAGTAAATAATCAATTGCAGCTCTATTTTCCAATACAGCATGCCTAACAGTGACAACATCTTGTGACAGCATATCCATTACATCTGATGTACGATTTATTTCATCCTTTACCCAACAACCTAATTGCTTGACCAAACTGAGAGCCTTATTGGCTGATGCCCCTGGCAGCAGTGTGGATGTTATAACTCCTCATAATTTTGACCAAAAGGTCGGTGGTCCTATGTTGTCACAGTTTAAGTCATGCATGCTACGTTTTTGCCTGGATGATGACCACCTCATTAATTGACTTATATTAGGATGGAACAGTGCCAATTGACCCAAATAACATGGTCCTCCTTGTGGATTGCGAGGGATTCCATTCCAAGCTCTATCTCCGCAGATAAGGAAAATGCCCTGAGGTAAAGCCTTAGGCTGAGTAATGCTAGAAGCATTGCAATTGCTAAATAAGCTCATTAACACCTCTCGGGTTTGCAGTGAGGAGCTTAGAGTAGTCCGACTTGAGAACTGCTGATTAATGTTTTTGCTACTTTTGAGTGAGAATGATAACCAACCTCCTTTTGTAACATTAGTCGCGTTCATGCTGCCAAAAAGATTTAACTCTTCAGGATCGTTTTTAAGTGTAACTTTGAGAGCTGTTGTAATACGACATTGCCAACCTCCATCTAATTGTGCTCGAGTAAAGCCTGTTCTGTTAACCTCACGATACATCACAGTGCTATTAAGCACTGTATCATTTTGTATCCATCCCTTGAATTTTTGTTCTGACCAAGTGGGTACTCCAATAAGGCATGTTCTAAAGGGAGATGTCACAGAGCCAAGAGCCAAGCACAGTGATGTCTGATTAGTTATATTGGCTATTGTTACCCACACGTTCTGCCGTGGGGATAAATATAGCGATCTCTCTGCTGCGTCGATAGTAAGTGCAAAAAGAGTTACCCATCCTATCCATCCTTTGACGCTGTCTATTCCAATCCCCATCATTTATTGTCCACCCTTTAGGAATGCAGATATGTCTGTCACACTGTGATAGTAGAATTTCAGTACCCAATTGCTCCTGAATTCGCCTTACCAAGCGCTTTGCTTCAAATCTATAGTACGCTATGGTTCTTTGCTCAATACTTTCGTACAGTGTGAGCCCTTGAAAGCCAGGTAATCCTGTCTCTATTTGTATGGCTTCTACAAAAGGCTGATCTCCCGCATTCGCCTTGGCTAAAATTCTATTATTACAAAACCCACAACATAAACTAATTATACGGCTTTGATGGGTCCAGCGAATATGTTTACATCCTCCACAATAAAGCTTTACCCAAGATTGACAATTCTGCCCCCAACAATTAATACAAACTTTCAGTGATAAATTGCCTAGGTTATAATTATCTAAAGCACTAATAAATTGTGTTAGACCAGGAAGATCTGTCCAGTTTGCTACCCGAGGATCAAAGAAATGCTTGACTGGTGCAGTAATGGGATCAATCGCTAGATGCAGCCGAAAGATCTTCCTCTGCCGTGCCTTGTCCCGATCGTTCGTCGTTCTGGACGCCAGGGTGACTGAGTGCAGGCCTTGTCCAGCGACTGGGAACCCACAGGTGTCCTGCTGTGGTAGAGACACAAAGGTAACCGTGACCCATATAAATGACTTCAGCAGGGCCCTCCCAAATACCTGGTTTTGGGTTTTTATATCGAACCCACATAGAGGGCAACTTGTTGTTTTTGGGCCCAATATAGTGTCTAACAGCAGGAGGTTCTGAACTATCTCCAAATACACACAAATGATTTAACACAAACAATGCCTTTTCAACTTTTTCCCGTGGATCCCTTATTTCCTGAAACTTATCTAAATACCGTTTTATTGTCCCATTTGCCCGTTCAACAATAGCCTGCCCAGTAGGTGAGTGAGCAATTCCCTTGATGTGTTTAATGTCCCACATTTTCATAAACTGTGCAATGCTCTTGCTACTATAAGCAGGCCCATTGTCTGTTTTAATTATTCGGGGCACCCCCATTACTGCAAAACAACTGGTTAGGTGCCTTTTCACATCCCTGACTTTTTCTCCAGGTTGAGGGGTAGCCCAAATCATGTGACTATAGGTGTCAATGGTCACATGTAAATATTTCAACCTCCCTAAACTATTTTCATGAGTAACATCCATCTGCCACATTTCATTGGCTTGAAGACCTCTGGGGTTTACCCCTAAACCAAGTCCTACCCCCTGATTGTGGTGACTGCATATAGGGCAAGCTTTTACAATAGCTCTGGCCTCTGCTAATGGTATAGCATAAGCCCTGTGAAGGCCTCGAGCATTCTGATGGTATATTGCATGTGCCTGTTGCGCTCGGCAGTGCGGTGAAAGCGGAACTTCCACTGTAGCCACCAAGCGATCTGCTCTGGCATTGCCTTCTCCTAAGCCTTGATCCCATTGGTGGCTTCTAATGTGAAGCACTGCATAGCTGGCTGTGCGCTGCATGATGGCCCGCCTCATCTGCATAAGCAGTTCTGCCAGCCTTTGATTCTTAACATCCTTAATGCTTGCTTCTTCAATGCGGTTCGCAACTCCGGCCACATATAAAGAATCAGTAACAACATTAAGTGGCTCATGCATCCATTGCAGTAAGGCCCAAACCACTGCCACCAACTCTAATGTTTGTAATGAGTCCTCAGGTTTTGCAGGTAGGATGTGGTGATGCCACTCATTTTTCTCCTTCCAGGTAGCAGCAGCTGTACGAGAACGCTTCCCAGCATCAGTAAAAACCGTAACTGCTTCTGGCAATGGTTCATTAGACCGTTTTGGTACTGATAACCATTTCTGATTTGTCATCCAAGCCAGAACAGACAATTTTAATGGTTGAATTTTAACAGTGGGTCCATCCTCCAGCAATGCTGCCTGCAATTCAGGTGAATGAAACAAATACCAGTCCAAGGCTTCCTGCTGAAGAGGGACATGAATCTCTCCTGGAGTTTCTCCTGTAATCTGCAGAATTCTAAGCCTTCCTTTTCTGATCAAGTCAGCTAGAGTTTTAATTTGTTCTTGCACCGTCCTTCGAGGTTGTAGGGGAGGAGGAATCCATTCCAGTATAATCTGATCCTCTTTTCCTGGCTCCCCTGGTTTTATTTTGTGCTGTGTAATTGCTCCCAGGAGATGTTGTTGTCCCAAAAGGATCGTGATGTTAAGAGGCATGCCCTCTTGCCGACGATGAGTGACATGTGTGGCAACCATGCTGGCAATTTGTTGAAGTGTAG
Organism: Monarcha castaneiventris obscurior; assembly: GCA_026261815.1. Taxonomy (NCBI): domain Eukaryota; kingdom Metazoa; phylum Chordata; class Aves; order Passeriformes; family Monarchidae; genus Monarcha; species Monarcha castaneiventris. The sequence continues at coordinate 346,076 of JAMPIT010000423.1, read as the reverse complement.
TTCGCTGTTGTGGTGTCACAAACACCTTTGTTCCTGGATCAGTCCCCTTGAGGAGAGGTCGCAAGCAGTCCAGTAACTCGTTGGGTATGCCCACTACTGGTCTCAGCCATTGCAAATCACCCATTTTGCTGTGCATCGTGAAGTGTTTTAACTTCCATATCAATAGTGATTTTTTGTGGCTGAATATGCTGATCAGTAATTTCCCACCCCAGATATTTCCAGGGGCTTGATTCTTGAACCTTTTCTTCAGCAATCATTAGTCCCTGAATTTGCAGCTGTGATGTGAGAAGCTGTTCTTGCTGTGACGTGAATGGCTGAGCCTGAGCCAGAAATATATCGTCCATGTAGTGATAAATAATAACATCTGACCAGGCCTTCCGAATTGGCTGCAATGCAGCATCAACATACAGTTGACACAATGTAGGCGAATTGCACATTCCTTGTGGCAAAACAGTCCATTCAAATCGCTGAGCTGGTGCTTCCCGGTTGATTGCTGGCAAAGTGAAAGCAAAACGCTGCTTGTCATTTTCGTGAAGCGCAATTGTAAAAAAGCAGTCCTTAAGATCAATAACCAGCAAATGCCAAGCTTCAGGGAGCATAGCAGGATTAGGTAGTCCAGGTTGCAGTGCTCCCATGGCATGCATTTGATCATTTACTGCACGCAGATCGTGCAGCAGTCTGTATTTGCCTGATTTCTTTTTAATAACAAAAATCGGTGTATTCCATGGGCTTGTGGACAGCCTTAAATGTCCTTGTTGAAATTGTTCATGCACCAACTGATGTGCTTGAACGAGACTTTCCCTTTTTAAAGGCCATTGCTCAACCCACTTTGGTTCATCTGTTTTCCACTGCAGGGGAATTGGGAAAGTCCATGCAATGGCCGCTCCTAAAAAGGAGGGTTTGTTGTCAGAACCATTCCCATCTGAGCTAACACATCACGGCCTAGTAGTGCATCCACCCCCAAAGGAAGTGGGATGATAGATACAACACAGCTCACAGTCCTGTCTCCAAGCGTGATTTTTAGCAAATGTGATTTTTTCGCAACTGTAAGTCCTCCGACTCCTGTAATAGTTGCACCTGTAGAAACTGTAGGCCATTTTGAAGGCCATTTGTGCTGGGATATGACACTTACATCAGCACCTGTGTCCAAAAGAGCAATCAACAGAATAGCTTGCTCTTTAAATTGTACCTTAATTTGTTGGTGCGGTCGTTGTTTCATATCAATTGTTATCAAGTTCATGGCACCTGTGGATCCAAATCCGCCCTCACCACGAGGTGAGCCACCTTGTCCGAGTTCTGCTGAAAGATGAGGCAAAGGCACTAATTGTGCAATCCGCTGCCCTGCAGGAATATGCAGTGGTGGAAATGCAGTCTGTGCCATAATTTGTATTTCACCTTCATAATCAGCATCAATTAGTCCAACAATAACAGTAAGTCCTGCCATGCTTACTGATGATCTGCCAATTAATAAGGCTCCAACTTTTTGTCCATTTATTACAAGAGGTCCTTTAACTCTCGTTGGAAGTCGTTGAGGTCTATTATCCAACAGCGTACAATCTACTGAGGTTGCCAGGTCCAGGCCGAGACTCCCTCTTTTGGCTGGTTGGAGAGCTGAGGCACTGACATCGGGAATGCAGTGGGGTGCGGGGCCGCTATTTGTTTCCTCACGCGGGGACCCTTTGTGCTGAATTTTTCGCTTCCCGGGCCTCGCAAGCATGCCGATGCTGCATGGGTGTCTGATCGGCAGCGTGGACACCATACCGAACCAGCATTACAATCCTTTCTCATATGTCCACCACGACCACATCGGTAACACCGGATCCTGGTTTGTCCTCCTCCTGATGGCTTGAACACTGGCACTCGCAAGGGGGCAAGAGCGGCTAGTACCTGACCTTGTGTTATTTGTGCCTGTTCCTTTAAGCTAGCTTGTGTTATTTGTGCCTGTTTGTGGGAATTGCTGAGGCTGACAGCTGGTCTGAAGGCCTCAGTCTCACAGAAGTTGACCTAAAAACAGTCAGAATTTACCCGTGAGAAACTGCAGCAACAGTGAAAGCCACAGTGATAGCCAGAAGAATGATCAGCGAAGGAAGATGTTCTGGACACAAGGAGAAGATGTTCTTGTTATGGAGTATCAAGATTGTACAGGAAGAGACTTGCATATAATATGTAGCTAATTGCTTGTATAGCTTTTTGTATTGCTGTTTGAATGGTCATTGTTTTGTAGACAGCCCTGTCATTGTTTTGCTACGTAGACAATCATGTGTCACAGTAGCTGTGAAGAGGTATAAGAATAATAGCAGAGAAGAATAAAAATTCTTCTTTTTGCGGCTTTGGATCACTATACGTGTGGTGTGTCCGTCTCTACCGCCACATATGGTGACCCCCGACGTGATTGAGGGGCTGATGCGATCCTTGGAGTTACTGTGATCCAAAGAGCCTGCCTGGAGAGCAGGGAGCCTGCGTGGGAAGCAGGGGAGACGGAGCCCAGCGGAAAATAAGAGTAGCGTGGAGAGCTACCAAAGACCGGTCTGCAGAAATTTTAAGGTAGGCCGCTGGGAACAAACTATGGGAGCAAATATATCCCAAGAGGAAAAATCAATAGTTAGTGTATTGACATCGATGTTAAAACAACGTGACATAAACTATGATAAATTAACATTGCAAAAACTGTTACTGTGGTGCAAACATCAAGGATTCGAGGTTTCAAGCACCAACGCTTTTAGCGTACGGACATGGGAAGCAGTGGGACTGCAAATATTTGACCTTGCTTCTCTTGGAAATGATACTGCTTTGGAACTTATGACAACTTGGAGATTAGTTTTGAACACTTTGAAAGAATTAAAAAAGGAACAAGACACTGCAGAAGCTGGCACAGCAAAGAGAACAGAGACAGATAATGCTGGCCGGACTGAGGACATTGCGGCGGGGGGGGTGGACAGAACGCGGGTTGAAGCGGCAAAAAATGTATTTTTTCCAGTACCCAAGCCACGGAGAGCTTCGCTTTCTGCCCTTTCCAACCCTGCTTCTCGCTATGCTTCCCCTTCTCCCGTCCCCGTAAATTCCTTTGATCTGCCTGTGCAACCGGGTGGGGGGAATGACAGTGATGGAAAGGGTGGGAATGAAATTGTACCCTCAGCACCCCTGCCACCTCCTATTACTAATCCATTTGTACAAGGGGCAAGTCAATTTGTATCAGGGACTCAGGGTGATAACCTGCTTTCTAAGGATACTCTAGCTCCGCAACCCAATCCTGTAGCTTCGGGTGTGCGAGACCCTGCAGCTTTTTGGAGGGAAATGCGGCTTAAAGCCTTGGCTGCGGGAGATTGTGAAGCTGCAGAGCGGCTTGCTGCTATCCGACAATTGCCAGACTCAGAGGTGTCACATTCGCAAGAGCCTGTAGCCTCTGCTTTTCCAGTCCTTAGAGGGAGAGGTCTGGGGCCTGATCAATATGTGCCGTTTAACTGGCAGGTACTATCTGAGTTACGTCAGCTTGCTTTTAAGCATGGTTTGGGGTCCCCTGCTGTGACAAAGATGCTGAAATTTATAACAAGTGAGGAATTGACTCCTTTTGATTTAAAGCAGATTGCTAAATTGCTCTGTACGCCAGTTCAGCACATGGTGTTTGAAAATGAATGGAGGAGTTCTTGTGAGGAGGTTGCTTTGAATAATATGCGACTGCCTTTAAATGATCCTCGATTTGGTGCAGGTTTGCCTCAGCTATTAGGAGTACACCCAATACAGGAGCCTCAGTTGCAAGCTCGGTTACACCCTTTGGTCCTAGAGCAGTCTCGTTACCATGCCTTGCAAGCTCTGTTTAAGGTAGCAAATATGTCAGCTCCTGAAAAGAGTTATACTACTATTAAACAGACCCCTCACGAAACCTTTATGACCTTTCTGGACCGCCTCCAGGAGGCGATGGAAAAACAGATTGTTGATAAGAATGTAAGGGAAACTTTACTTTTGCAGTTGGCACGAGACAATGCAAATGAGGAATGTAGAAAAGCCATTGATTTACTACCTACTAAAAACCCCTCATTGCATGAAATGATTAATGCATGTGCAAAAGTAGGAACTACATCGCATCAAATGGCTATGTTATCGGAGTCTGTTGCTACAGCTGTTGCTGCAGCTATCAAGGTAGCGTCTCACTGTTATAGCTGTGGGCAGTCGGGGCACATTAAATCTCAGTGCCCTCTAAAGACTCCTGGAACGGAGAGCAATAGAAAGGTAGTCCCTGGAGCAATTCTCTGTAACAGATGTAGCAAACCAGGACATTTTGCTAAACAATGTAGATCCAAATATCATGCTAATGGTCAGTTTTTAGGAAATTCGGTAAACTGGAAAAGGAGCGCTGTAAAGGGGAAGGGCGCTCTGACACAAATACTTCCCCAAGGAATGCTGCCAACTCAGGGAATGCTGCCAACTCAAGGCATGCTGCCAGCTCAGGGCATGCTGCCACCACAGGCCTACTCAACCAACTCAGCGGGAGCACAAGGGGAGCTGCGGGTGTGGATGTTTCCACAGCAACAACAGTAACTTTGAACTCTTGTCAAGTACACAAGGTTCCTTTGAATGCTTGTGGGCCTTTAGGCCAGGGACTGAGTGCTTTACTTGTAGGCAGATCTAGTGTTACCCTTCAAAGAATTTTTGTGCATCCTGGAAATATTGATGCTGATTTTACAGGACAAATTTGTGCTTTGGTTTCTACTCCTTCACCACCAGTTACCATTCCTGAAAAGACTTTTATTGCTCAACTTGTGCCTTTTAAGTCATGTGTTCCCAGAACAGAACAACGGATCCGTGGAGATGGAGCCTTTGGATCCACTGGAACACCGCAGATCTTCTGGACCAAGGACATCTCGGGTCAGCGACCGCACATGACATGTACCCTCACTCTGCCTAGTGCCAGCCCATCGCAAATTCGACTTCGAGGTTTAATTGATACAGGTGCTGACGTCTCCATACTCTCCTTTTCTGCATGGCCTCCTGCATGGCCTCTGACTCCTGTGGGGTCAGCCATTGCAGGATTGGGAGGGACAACACAAAGTTACTTAAGCACACAACCTGTATTAATTAAAAATGAAGAAGGACAGACAGCCACTGTTCGGCCATATGTTGCCGCAGCACCATTGAACCTATGGGGACGGGATGTGCTTGCAGCCTGGGGGGTGAGGATTGGGACGGGTTTTTAATAGGGGCCACTGTGGAGAAGGGCGCAAAATACCCTACATTGCCTTTGCAATGGCTCACAGAACAAGTTATCTGGGAAAGCCAGTGGCCCCTATCAAAGGAGAAATTAGCCGCCCTTCATGAACTGGTTCAAGAACAATTACAGCAAGGGCACATTGAGCCATCTATGAGCCCTTGGAACACACCTGTTTTTGTAATTAAGAAAAGGTCAGGGAAATGGAGGTTGATTCATGATCTTAGAAAGATCAATGCAGTAATGGAAAGCATGGGGGCATTGCAACCTGGAATGCCCTCTCCCACAATGATACCTATGGGGTGGGACATCTTGATTGTTGATTTAAAAGATTGTTTTTTCACAATTCCTTTGCACCCTCAGGACTCACCAAAATTTGCATTCACTGTACCCTCAATTAACAATGCTGAACCTGTAAAGAGGTATCAATGGAAGGTCTTACCACAAGGCATGAAAAACAGCCCTACCATTTGTCAATGGTATGTAGCACAAGCTTTGTCTGGAATTCGTGAACAATTTCCTGGTTCATATTGCTATCATTATATGGATGATATACTGGTAGCAACACCAACTCAGGAAGAATTGCTAAGGATACAACCTCAATTGCTTGCTGCCTTGCATTCATATGGATTGCAGGTGGCTCCAGAAAAGGTGCAACAGCACCCTCCTTGGAAATATTTGGGAGTCAAGATCCTGGAACAAACAATACAGCATCAAAACATACAATTTAAAAATACTATTAAAACTTTAAATGATGCTCAAAAATTGCTAGGCATCATCAATTGGCTACGCCCTTATTTGGGACTGACCACATCACAGTTGTCTCCTTTGTCTGATACATTGAAAGGAGACCCAGATTTAAATTCGCCTCGAATCCTGACTCCTGAGGCACAGCGAGCGCTGGATGAAGTCCAGCAGGCTGTTTCCACACTACAAGTTTACAGAATAGATCCCACCACTGATACCACTGTTTTTGTTACCATTCCAGATCTTCAACCTACAGGTATTATTGGCCAGTGGAATGACCAATGGCCTGACCCATTACATATTTTAGAATGGATTTTTTTACCTCATCAACCAAAAAAGACAGTTCCCACGTTGTTTGAATTGATTGCTCAGTTAATAATCAAATGTCGTCAAAGATGTTTGCAGCTCATGGCTAAGGATCCAGAAAAAATTGTACTTCCAGTACAACAAGATTACTTTGAGTGGAGCTTTGCTAACAGCACTCCACTGCAAGCAGCACTGCAAAATTTTTTAGGACAAATTACTTATCATTTACCCAGTCATAAGTTGTTGCAATTAGCAAAGTCAAGTTCTTTGTCTTTGCGTCCAAAAAATAGCCGTGTGCCAGTGCAAGGACTTACAGTTTTTACAGATGGGTCAGGGAAAACTGAGAAGGCCATTGTCACCTGGAGAGATGATTCTGGATGGCAGGTGCTGGAAGGTCATGAGTCAGGCTCCGCTCAGCTTGTTGAACTAAGAGCCGTGACCATGGCGTTCCAGCGATTTTCTCATGTACCACTGAACCTTGTAACTGATTCCGGTTATGTTGCAGATATTGCACAGCGTTTAGATTGCTCGCTTCTAAAGGAAGTTAATAATGTTACTTTGTTTTCATTGTTAAAAGCTTTGTGGTCTGCAATTCAAGATCGAATCCATCCTTACTACATTTTGTATGTTCGAAGTCACACTACGTTACCAAGTTTTATAGCAGAAGGTAACTCTAGGGCTGATAGGCTCGCTAATCCTGCATGGGTGGCGCCTCAGCCTGACCGGGTGGCACAAGCCAAAGTGTCACATGATTTCTTCCATCAGAATGCGCGTACTTTGCAGACACAATTTTCGCTCACACCTACTCAGGCTCGTGACATTGTTAATTCGTGTCCTGACTGCCAGGGATTTGCTGCACCTTTGCCCTTAGGTGTTAATCCCAGGGGCCTGCAGGCATTGCAGCTCTGGCAGACAGATGTCACTCAGGTTGCTGAATTTAGTTGTCTCAGGTACGTGCATGTTTCTATTGATACCTTTTCTTCTGCTATGTGGGCATCTGCTCACACAGGAGAAAAGGGCCGAGATGTTATTGCACATTGGCGATTGGCTTTTGCTGTTTTGGGGGTGCCATCATCTATAAAAACTGATAATGGCCCTGCCTATACCTCTGAGAGGACAAGGCAATTTTTATAACTGTGGGGTGTGAACCATAAGTTTGGTATCCCTCATTCACCCATCGGTCAAGCCATCATTAAACGTGCTCATAGTACCCTAAAGCGCGTTTTGCAAAAGCAAAAGGCGGGAATGGTGGGGGAACCCCCACAGAGTAGACTACAAAAGGCTTTGTATACAATTAATCACCTTACAGTACCTTCTGATTCTAATATTCCTGTTATTTTGAAGCATTTTCTTTCTTTACAGACAGATGCAACAGTGACTTTTCCCCGAGGAAAGGTGTTAGTGAGAGATCTGATTACTAACAAGTGGGAAGGTCCTTGGGACCTCATCACTTGGGGGCGTGGATATGCTTGTGTCTTCACAGATACTGGAGCCCGTTGGGTGCCGGCGCGATGTGTGAAGCCTGATCTACCACACAGCAGACTCGCCCCACGAACAAGTGATGGATCGGCTTGAAACTTGGATGCTGATGATTGCTGTCATTTGGTTTTGCATAGGGGAAGGAAAGGCTGTGTTGCCTCCCATTCCTCCTATGCCTCGGGAAAATGTATGGATAACCCTAGCTCATGCTTTAAATCAATCTTCTATAAGTCTATCGCTTGCAACTCCGCAATCCTCTTTTCAGACATATTTAATAGGTGTACCAATACATAATAACACAGAAATCAATGCACTTGTTAATGGAACAAATGCAAATGGCGAAAGGCTAGCCTCAACGTCTAAGCTGGACGAGCCCCAAGAAATTGATATTGTAGGATCTCTTGGAGCTTCAACTTGTGTAAATTTTAACATTTCGAGGACATGGTTTGATGGGCCAACAAATGAGGTATCGCCTATCCAGCCACAGTACTCGAATGCTTCGCTTTGGTGTAATGATAGTTCAGGTGTTGCTTTTGCTAACAACCAAGTGCCTAGACAATTACCCCGGGGATTGTTTTTGATTTGCGGAGACCCTACATGGTCCGGCCTCCCGTCCAATATGATGGGTGGGCCATGCACAATTGGACGTCTGACAATGTTTGCTCCCGACATCCCTATGGTCGCAGACATGGCTCATTTTTTGTGCCACGGGCGAAGAGTGAGTCGTTCTTTGCACCATAGGCGACAAGCTCTCTATTCCTTCGACCAAAATTGCAAAGATAACGTGAGATTTTGGGGAAAGGGATCGAGAGTGATTGCTTCGCTACTTGCTCCTGGTGTTGCTGCAGGAAAAGCATTGGCTATGCTTGATAAACTGGGATGCTGGCTTGCTAAAAACGCAAATGAGACTTCAGAAGCTCTAGCAGGACTACTAACAGATGTTCACTCTGTACGACAAGCTACTCTGCAAAATCGTGCAGCCATTGATTTTTTGCTTTTAGCACATGAACATGGTTGTGAGGATTTTGAGGGTATGTGCTGCATGAATCTGTCAGACCATTCAAAGTCAGTTTTTGCGAATATTCAAGAACTGCGGAATGGGGTGCAGAAGCTGAGAAAGAGTGATAGTTGGTTTGATACATTGTCTAGTGACTGGGGTATCACGGGATGGCTCAAAGATTTGCTGAAGGTGGGAGGTATAATCTTGCTTGTTGTATTCTTGTTTTTGTTGCTGGTGCCGTGTTTGTTAACTTTTCTGCAAAAGGCCCTGCAGAAGTCAATAAACGCTGCTTTTCTGGTTCAAAAACAAAAAAGGGGAATTGTGGGAATTGCTGAGGCTGACAGCTGGTCTGAAGGCCTCAGTCTCACAGAAGTTGACCTAAAAACAGTCAGAATTTACCCGTGAGAAACTGCAGCAACAATGAAAGCCACAGTGATAGCCAGAAGAATGATCAGCGAAGGAAGATGTTCTGGACACAAGGAGAAGATGTTCTTGTTATGGAGTATCAAGATTGTACAGGAAGAGACTTGCATATAATATGTAGCTAATTGCTTGTATAGCTTTTTGTATTGCTGTTTGAATGGTCATTGTTTTGTAGACAGCCTGTCATTGTTTTGCTACGTAGACAATCATGTGTCACAGTAGCTGTGAAGAGGTATAAGAATAATAGCAGAGAAGAATAAAGATCTTTTTGCGGCTTTGGATCACTATACGTGTGGTGTGTCCGTCTCTACCGCCACACCTGTTCCTTTAAGCTAGCTCCTAACTCCTTAATAGCATTCACTAAAAAAGCCTGTGGCCCTACGGGCATATGTGCTGCACGCTCTAGCAGCTCCTCAATAGTCCAATTTCCTGGCATTGTAGCAATTAAGCTGTGAGTAGCATTATTGCAATTTTGTAGCGTGCATTGCTTTAACAGGGCACCGTGCATATACTCAGGGACTCCACCATTATGAATAGCATTAGCCACTCGGTCTATAAAGGTTCCCAGTGACTCCTCTCTGCCTTGTTTAATCCCCATATACATCGGAATGCCTCCCGGGGCTTTTATCCTTTCAAGTGCCTGTCGAGCCACTCTCATTGCTTCCCGTATCCTATCTGGACCTATGAGTGCCTGAGCTTCTACCCGAAGATAAGCACCTATGCCCATCAATTCATCTAATGTGATACCATGAAGCGGATCTCCAGCCTGCCTTTGTGCAGCTACTGACTCCTGAGCAAAAGCCTGCCAGTGAGCATTAAACAAAAGTTGCTGATGCTGAGTCAAAATTAGTCGCATAATGCTCTTAATATCTGCAGGTAATAGCAAACCACTTCCCCAAATATAATCAATCATCTGCTTAGCTGGTTCCCCATGAACACCTGACTCATTAACTGTAGCACGTAATTGTGTCAACAGTTTCCAATCAAGAGAAGCGATTGTTGCATTCAACCCTCCTCCTTCTGCGGGAGAATATGTTACAGGGAAAGCTTGCATAAATGCTTCTACCGCCTCTTTATCTCTGTCTGCTAGAGCCTGCTCAGTAATATTCTGCCACATTCTTCGCCTCTCAGCAGCAAGTTGCTGAGCCATAAAACTATTACTGCTTGATGACAAACTAGAATTTTCTAGTGACTGATTTAAAGGCCCCCTGAACGGATTACCCAGAGATCGAGACTGAGAGGGGTATTCCTCCTCCTGTTGTGGAGGGGAAGGCAGCAAAGGTGCTGACGAAACAGGTACTGCAGTTCCCTGCCCCGTAGACCCTTGAGGAGGCACATAAACTGTGTTTGTGGTAGGGGGTAAAGGATATTGAGAACCACTATCTAAACTTTCTCTAGCAGAAGCTCCCAAATGCTCAGAAGCTGCCTTTGCTGCTTTTTGCTCTGCATGATGCTGATCTAAAGCGTTCATTATCACTTTCCATGGTTTACCTAATTTTTTAGCTGCTTTATCATCATCTATAGTAGCTTCCCAAATTTTATCCCCCAATCTATGCCATTCTTCCCTTTCAAAAATAGTGTTAGGATCTACAAAACACCCCTTGTTTAGACCATATACTACTAAGGCCTCTAATTCTTTTCGGGTATCTATACCCTGCACTCCCCACTTTTCTAAAAAGCAACGGAGCAAATCTTGCACCGCTTGCCTCTCCATACCTCTGTTAAGTTGCTAGCTAGCACTGTTGCAGCCCTTGCGAGGCGTCGGCGGTGTTGTCGGCTGAAACCCGTCTGTACGGTTGTTCAGGGTGCGGAGTCCAGCTCTTTCACCTCCCGTGCTGCTTCGGGACCGACCCGATACTACACCGGACCGTGGCTTAAAGGGTCACAGCCTTTTTTGCTGTAAGTCCCTGCTTTTCGGGCACCATTTTGTCGCGGCGAGGGAAGACTCGGATCACTCAATATGAGTTATCAGCAAGCTCCGATTTATTGATCAATGAGTTACATTTTTATACAGTTCTTAATAAGCTCATGCATATTCTGTAATCCACTACTGTCATAGGCTAAGGCACTAACTGTCAGCCACACCTTATTTTCTCATGCTAGCTGCCAATATTCTAGTCTACTCTGTTCTTTTCCCATGCTTTGCTAACTGCAAGAATCCGCTATTGTTTAGCTACCCCCACATAGTGTCCTTGCTTGCTTGCTTGCTTCAGCGATCATACAAGCTAAACGCGATAGCTGGACAAATCCCTTTGTGCCATCTCCAGCATGTCTACGTGACCCTTCTCAGCTAACCAATTCTCAATATGTGACCCGCTCCAGTGTGTCGCAGTGTCTGGACACGAACACGTGGACTCAAACAGCAGGTTAGCAGCAGGTCAGCCACCCGGTAGAGCCAAAAGGGGGGCCTACCTTTATTATCACACTTTTATACCTCTTCTAAAACAATCATACATTGGTGGATGAGGTTAACGCCTCTAGCATTTTACAGGATAGGAACACAGTCTATCACCTTTCTCCTCCTTGGAGAAAGGAATGAACAACAATCTAAAAGTTCAGTAAACATTCTTAGCCGGTTAGAAAAACAAGAGCTATGTTTATAGAAAGAGCATGAGAACTTCTACTACAAAAGTAAAAACATGGAGCACTGTGAAAACCAGGGCGACATCTCACCCTTTTTAACTTTAAAAAAGAAAAAGAAAAAAAGAAAAATAAACAATGTTCAATTTCTGCTTGTGGAAGGACCATTGGAGTGATCACCCACATCGTCTGCATCTGAGCTATCACTCGATGTTCCACCCACTTGATCACTTTCATTCTGGTACCTGCCACTCAGATCCATCCCTCCAAGTGACAATGGCCTTCCAGGTTCTGCCTGAACCGTCAGTAAAGACAGTGGGTCCGTGTACAGGCTCCTGACTGTGTTTGGGTCTCAGAAAAATCTCTGTGTGTTTCGCCACTTGCAGCAACTTGTGGCTAGGCAGATGATACGCAATCTGCCCTGAAAAATTCTCTAGAGCACTTTGCAGCGAAACGCTGTTCGCAAAGCTCCAGACAAAGTCCTCCCGCTGTACCGGTAGTACAATCTGTGCGGGGTCTGCACCCATCAATTGCAAACACCGTGGCATTTGACTATCAAGCGAGCGATCAGCTAAAACAATGCAGTTGACGTCTTCTGCGGCTGATGGGGCAAGAAGACCCATTCCAGGACGTGCAAAGGATTGGACCATTTGTCACTCCATTGGCCAATGATACCTGTGGGATGCAAATCTGGTGTGGTAATGAAAACAGTGACATCAACGGAGGGATCAATGCGATAAACCTGTCGAGCAGAAACAGCTCGCTGCACCTCCTCCAGTACCTGACGTGCCTCTGGGGTCAAAGTGCGAGGTGACTTCAAATCAGGGTCTCCCTTCAACAAGTCAAACAAAGGAGACAACTGTGCCGTGGTCAGTCCCAAATACGGCGTAACCAAGCAATGACACCCACCAATTTCTGGGCATCGTTCAGCGTCTTCACTGATTGCACAAATTGCACCTCTTGATGCTGAACTGTAGGTTCCAAAATTTTTGACCCCCAAATATTTCCAAGGAGGTTGTTGCTGAACTTTTTCTGGAGCCACCTGCAGCCCATGCGAATGCAGACCATCGAGCAACTGGGGCTGTATTCGCAGCAGCTCATCCTGGGTGGACGCAGCCACCAATATGTCATCCATATAGTGATAAAACTGAGCATCAGGAAACTGCCTGCGAGCTCCAGATAAGGCTCTGGCCACATACATTTGGCATATGGCCGGTGAATTCCGCATCCCTTGGGGAAGCGTCCGCCATTGATATCTCTGTGCCGGTCCAGCATTGTTAATTGCTGGCACTGTGAAAACAATATCAGAGGCGTAAGACACTGCACCTTTCACCGCAGTGGCACCTAGTAAAATCCGTCCCAATGTGCACCCCCCATGCAGCCAGAACAACCCTCCCCCAGAGGTTTGTAACAGTCTCATTCACATAAGGCCTAATCATGGCCGTCTGTCCCTCTGAGTTCGTCATCACCACAGGCTTCTGGCTCACGTAGCAGCGCTTTGTCCCGCAGCACTGTCGAGAAGCCCACGGAGAGACATATGGCAGTGTAGCATCAGGGATGGACAGGGTGCACCGCATCACAGGACGTTTTCTGGTCAAGACAGCAGTCCAATGAACCTGAGGGGGCCCAGTGGAACCCAAAGCAGCCATCGCCTCGTGACCTCGATTCTGTCCTGAGAACAGAGGACTTAAAAGGAACAAGTTGAGCAATGCGAGTCTTTTCAGGAATGGTAACCAGGGGGTGGGGGGGTGGGTGTGAAAACCATGGCATAAATGCGTCCCTTATAATCTGCATCAATGAGTCACTGATGCACCATGATATCCTGAACGGTGGCACCAGACCTGCCCAGGAGGAAAACATTCAGGCCACCGCCCAAGGGACCAAAAGCATCCAGGGGGACCTTGTGCACTCTGCAAGAGTCTAAGACGACCGTCTCTGCTGTGCAGACAAGGCCGACCAGTAACAGAAACTGCAGCTTTACAATGCCTGGCAATATGATTTGGCCCCCCAACCGAAAGCAGAAACACAAGACAGCCGTGCTTTTCCGCACCTGCCTTCCTGGTTTCCTGCTAGCCTGCCCCCACTGCCTGCGCCGCAGCACAGGAGGATCTTTCACTTTCACATCACCCCAGAACCTCGCCTTTTCACGAGGGCGAACCGTTGCTTTACACTGGGGAATATTGCAAAGGCTGCTAGAAGCAGAGTTGCTCAACCGAGACCCACGGCCCCGGGGCAAACGCGGTTTGTCTGCCACTTCTCCGCCTGCACTAAAAACAAACACATCAGGATTAGCAGCCTCAGCAGTCCTGGCACGTTTCGAACGTCTCACAGACGAAACGGATGAGACTGAGCTGGCGTTATCGGAGAAATCACAATACGAATCCCCCGCGGCCCCCGCCCCTGCGGTCGCAGCCGCAGCACGGACCGGGGCTCGGCAGCGCTTCCCCCGCCCCTGCGCGGGGGGGGGCCGAGCCGCCCGGAGCTGCCACTTCCACGGCACCGCGGCGCTGCTCTGTTGCGCAACCAAAGACACCGCGGGCAGCGGCCGCACCCCCGCGAGCCGCTCAGACCGGGGGGGGGGCGAAACTGCGCTCAGCAGGGTCCCGCCGGCAGCACGGAGACCGAGCGCAGGCCGCACGGGCTCGGGGGGAAGGGCGGCGGCCCCCCCGCTGCCCGGAGCCGGACTCGCCGGCGCGGCGGAGCCGTCCGCCCGCACCGCTTCAGAGCCTCCGGGCCAGCACCCGGCATTGGAGCCTGCGTCCCCAGCAGCCTTGGGCCGTGGCCCCCCCGAGCCACTCAGCGCAGGGAAGGCGCGGAGAGGGGGGCGCGTCTTGCTGCCCTGCCTCTCCCGCCGCGCGGGGGGGGGGGGCGAAGCCCTCAGCGCCTTTCCAGAACGGTGCCGGGGCGGGGAGACGACCACGCCATCCCCCCCGAGCGGCGCCGGGGGGCCGAAATGCACTGCACCCCCGGCCCGGAGCCGTGCCGGTGTGGGCGGGTGGGCTCAGACGCTGTTTGCCTGCCCAATTCTCTGTCCCGCTCTAACTCGGATGGCTCAGAGAAATCTTCGAGCGTCCTGACAGGGTAATACCGCCTGAAGAACTCTTCTGGGCTTGAACCGCAGCATTCACCCGTCTCCAGGACAGTAATAACTTAACCACATCTCTGTCATCAGCCTCTGCGAAAGCGGAAAACAAGGCTCTCCCAACTGACAGCCATTTGGATTTATCAAGAATATGACAGTCTTCTGGGAAAAACCCATTATCCTTGGCCCAAAAATATAAATTTTCTAAGTCTACCTTGCGAATAGCCATGTTCTCGCCTTCTAAACACATATCGAGAACCACTAACACCTTAGAGTCATAAAAGGATCTCTCCCTAGAGACGCCCATATTTTCTAAAAAAATTTTACCTGCTTATTTTACCTATACCTGCAGTTCCCTGTACGGGCCACCAGAGGTCGCAGTGTCTGGACACGAACACACGGACTCAAACAGCAGGTTAGCAGCAGGTCAGCCACCCGGTAGAGCCAAAAGGGGGGCCTACCTTTATTATCACACTTTTATACCTCTTCTAAGACAATCATACATTGGTGGATGAGGTTAACACCTCTAGCATTTTACAGGATAGGAACACAGTCTATCACCTTTCTCCGCCTTGGAGAAAGGAATGAACAACAATCTAAAAGTTCAGTAAACATTCTTAGCCGGTTAGAAAAACAAGAGCTATGTTTATAGAAAGAGCATGAGAACTTCTACTACAAAAGTAAAAACATGGAGCACTGTGAAAACCAGGGCGACACCAGTGCAGAGCCATTTTTCTTTGCTTTGCACCTGCAGTGTATTTCCTTCTCACCATCATGTACTATGTCTCCTCTGTGTCCATCTGCAAACCCCTGCACTACGGGACCCTCCTGGGCAGCAGAGCTTGTAGCCACATGGCAGCAGCTGCCTGGGCCAGTGGCTTTCTCACTGCTCTGCTGCACATGGCCAATACATTTTCCCTGCCCCTGTGCCAGGGCAATGCCCTGGGCCAGTTCTTCTGTGAAATCCCCCAGATCCCGAAGCTCTTGTGCTCACACTCACATTACCTGTGGGAAGTTTGGCTTATTGTGGTTAGTGCCTGTTTAGACTTTGGCTGTTTTGTGTTCACTGTTGTGTCCATGTGCAGATCTTCAGGGTTGTGCTGAGGGTCCCCTCTGAGCAGGGCCTGCACAGAGCCTCTTCCATGTGCGTCCCTAATGTGGCCGTGGTCTCTCTGTTTGTCAGCACTACTGTGTTTGCCCATCTGAAGCCCCCCTGCATCTCCTCGCCATCCCTGGATCTGCTGATGGCAGTTCTGTACTCAGTGGTGCTTCCAGCACTGAGCCCGCCTGTTCCCTGCTGCAAAGCCACCCCCTGTTGCTGTCAGGGCCACCCAGCCTGTCCCCTCGGGGTCCCCTGCACTGCTGATCACCCCAACAAATGACTCCTGTGTCCTCCATGACTTCTGCAGACCTCTGGCGCCCGCTCGGGCAGGGAGGTGCTGCACAGGGCCAGATTGGCCTCGTGCCCTGTCCAGGGCCCCCTCACAGCCCCATGGGTCCCGGCCCCGTTGAGGTTTCAGGGGGTCTTGGCTGTCTCTGCCTCGCCGCCCCACAGCTGCCGGCACACCACGCTGGCCCCTGCACATCCCACTGCTCATCCACGCCTCTGCCCCACGTCCGGCGCTGCAGGATCTCCATGTGCCCATCGCACCAGCTCCCGCCTGTCATGATCCAGTTATTAAAGTTCTTATAGATGCCTCTGCCTGAATTAAGGTGCAAATGAGGCCATATGCCAGTGACAATAGTATGGATTTTATTTAGTAATAGTAAATACGAGAGATAAAGAGAGAGATAGAGAGAAAGAAATAGAAAATAGGTGGGGTGGACAGAAAGAGAGTGACAGAAGTGACAGAGACATAATAAGGAAAATATCGCTATCCATGGATCCCAACTGTGGAGGCCAGTCAGTCCACGGACCAAGGGAGTCCATTGGTTGGACCATCCCTAAGTCCAGAGATCCTCCTCAGGTTAGGGTGACTGAAAGGCTTCCCCCAGGATGCTTTGTTCTAGAATGTTAATGTACCCCAGTTCTGTTTCCCCGGTTGACCCATTGGCCTTCCTGCCCCTTTTTACCTAGTAGGTCCCCACTCCAGAAGGTTCTCCACTCCCTGTTTCCCCTATTGGTCCTTGCTCCCTTGCCCCTCCCTCAGAGCTTCCCTGCTGGTTCCCTTACCCTAGTCCCGCCTGTGTACCGCCTCTGCAACCTTAGATCATTGGTCTCTGATGCTCTCTTCACTCCCATATATAACCCTGGACCCTCCCCTGTTCCTGGCCTATGTCCCTGGAACCCTTCACGAATGTGGGTGCATTAAACCTCTCCTGTGGAACCCCATATGAAGACCCTTCCTGGCTCTTTACCGTCAATCCATTCCTGGAGCTTTCTGCGTGTGTGTGTGTGGATGTGTGTGGACGTGTGTGCAAGTGTGGTGGCTTTGCAGAGTGGCTTCCGCCTGGAGACGCTTTTGGGAAGGTCACGGCACTTTACCATCCAGCACCATGCTGCGACACCCAGCAATGCTCTGTTGATCCTCTCCAGCTGGTCTTCTTGGTGATGAAGGTTCCCCCAAGAAGCACAGAATCCGATGGGTTAATACATGCTCAGGCTAAGTAAGAAAACCCAGGCACCTCCTGGCCGGGGTTGGGTGGGGGGGTTGGCATTGTCTCTTACAACAGAATCCGTGTTTGGTGCATCACATGCAGTCCTGCGGTGCAAGGCCTCAGGAATGACTCTGGGGGGCACTTTGGGGGGGATCTTTGATGGATTAAGGCACTCCCTCAGCTACCTCTCACGTCAATGTCCCATGGATGTGGCTTTCCCAGGGTTGGGGGTTCCACTGCTGGGCCAGTTTGTGTAAGGAAGGATGGGTTCACTGCCCCTGAGCAGAGGTTACAACACATTGAAACTTCCTCCCCCCAGGTCAGTTGGGGGGGAAATCTGTGCAGACCTGCTCCCGGAAATGGGTCTGTGGGCTATGGCCTCCCCCACCCCAAAGCAAGCCAGAGATTATTCTTAGCACAGCTGCTGGGTTTGGCTCACGTTCTTTTCCTTGATAACTTTTTCATTTCAGGTGACTGAAGAATGGGTTTTCCCTTTATCTAATCTCAGTAGTTTGATTTACAGTCCAAAGTTTCAGCCAGGCATCTTCAGGGAGGCTTCTTTGGTTGTAGCTTCTTTATACAGTTTTTGTTACAATGAGCAAAACTTTATATCAATGTTTGAGGCATGAACTATTTCAGTCTCTCACACAGCTGCCCACCAGCCACAGGGATACAGAGACAGTGGGGCCTGGGGACAGCAGAGATGTCACCACCTGGGGGGCCCTGGGGAGGCTCCGGCTGCTGCTGCTGCTGTTGCTGAGGGCACTTGGGCACCACTGTGGGTGGGCTGGAGTTTTCCCGACACTCACCTGAGCAAAGGACAGCAACAGCGTTCCCGTGGGAGCAAGGTGAGGCCCCCAGGGCAGTCACCGGCCACTGCTCTGGGTGGGCATCAGTCCCATCCCAGTGGAACGAGTCCCTCTGCACAGGTCTGGTTTCTCACCCAGAATGCTACGTCCTTTAGGAATGTGCATGGCAAACCTACACCTGAGGTGGCCACAGAGAATGTGGGTGTCCAATGTCCCACTGGGAGGCACAGAGGGTTCCCCATGTCCCCAGCACCTGGAACTCCACTCTCCCCTGGCACACGGTGCTGCTGTTGAGCAGCCTGAGCCCTGTTTCCTCAAGGACAGGGAAGGGTGAGAACGGAGGGCAGCAGCCCCTGCCCCCTCAGCGGCTCTCAGGAGGAGACGCCGCAGGGACACCGTGCAGACAGAGCCATCACCCCTTCTGTGCCCACGCCTGTGCCTGTCCCGCCGCACCCTCGGCGTGGAACGCCCCCAGCGAGCCCCCAGGTGTGAGGTGACCCCGGTGACACCGGCGCGGCCGCCCCCCTTCGCCCCCGGCCCCGCTCGGGCCCGCGCCGAGCCCGCCCCGCCCCGGGCCCCTCCAGCGGCCCCGCCCCCTCCTGCCCCGCCGCCTTCGGATTGGCCGCTGCCCCGCTGGCCCCGCCCCCTTCAGCACTCGAGGCCCACCCACTTGCCGGTTCCCCTGGCAACGGCAGTGGAGCCTCATTAGCATAAACCCTCATAAGCATAAAACCTCATTAGCATAACCCTCTGCACACACCTCGGCCCCGCCCCCTTCTGCCCCGCCCCGCCCCGCCGCCTTCGGATTGGTCGCTGCCCCGCTGGCCACGCCCCCTTCGGCAGCCGCCGGGGGTGCGCTGGGGGGACCGGGCCCGGCGGCCATCGGGGTCCCCAGCGGGGTTTGGGGGCACGGGAGGGACCGGCGAGGGAGGGCGAGAGGGCGCCAGAGGAGGAGACAGATTTGGGGGGGGAGGGGACACTGGGACACCCCAGAAAGCTGTCCGCATTGTCCCACCCTCCTCCCCAAGCCAGCCCAGCTTCACTCCTGGATTGCTTCAGCGTGCCCCGAAAGTTGTGCATGGCTGGCGGGGCGAGCAATGGAAACACCAGGACCCTTCCCCGTGTCCCAGCAGCTCCGTGCCCAGCCAGGAGGAGGAGCAGGGAGAGGGCTGCAGAGAGTTTCCCCAAATTTCCCCCACGCCGATGACACAGCTGGACACGGGGTGGCTCAGACTTTATTGTCCACCTGCATCCTATGAGGGACCAGAAAATCCACCTGCAGCCAGTGATTCCGTAGGGTTGCAATGGTCCCTTGCTTCCACGAACATCAGTCAGGTCACACTGGAGCCTTGGTGCCGTATTGTTCCATAGCCTCACAGTGCTCTCCTGGGTTCCATGAGGCCCCACAGTGACACATTGCAGCCTTGGTTCCATGCGGTTCCATAGCATTATTGTGGTCTCCTGGTGTCTTGGGGTGACTTTATGATGTTGTATCCCCTGTCACTGCTCTGTGCCTAGACGTGATTCCTGTGCCTTTCTGTGTCTTTAAAACTGGGTGCAAGAGAAGAAAATAAACCAAGCAAACTTCTCAAAGCAGTTTTGTGCTCCAAGGTCACTGCTATCTCTGCATGTTTCTATGGTAGCAAGAGTGGAGGAAGCACCCTTTTCTGCTTTTCAGGCAGCTTTCGACTCTGTTTTCTTCAGAGAGAGAGACGAAGAGTTAAACTCCTTTGTTTCTGTGGGACTTTGGCTTCCTCTTCTTCTCTTCTGAAACTGTTTAGAACACCAGAACATCAGAACCTCACTGGGTGACCTTACACCTGCATGGAGGGGGGGCCCCCCATGCCAAACTCCAGCTCTGTGGAGAGGGAGAGACCACACCCACAGAAAGGACTGAAATCTTCTCAGGTTTCTTTCCACAGCAGGAGGTTTTATTTTTTAGCATTATTCTGTTCCCGTGTGTTTGCTAAATAAACAGGTTTTTTCCTTCACTTTCCTTCGGGGAAAATTCTTCCCAAACTTGGTGGAGGAGAGGCGGCTGAAACCTGCCTTCTATCAGAGGACATTCCTTTTGGACATTCCTCTGAATTTGTCTCAAACTGGGACACCTGGGTTCCATGAGGCCCGTCTGTGTCACATTGGATCCTTGGTTCCATGAGGTTCCATAACCTGCTGAGTCCTGATTTCCTCCAAGGCCTTGCCAGGCCTACACCTCGTTTGCATTTCCTTGCCATTGCTACCCAACCTTGCATTTCCTTGCCGTTCCTGACTATCCTTTCCTGACTCATTTGTGTCTTTCCTGGACCTTCTTACCACTCCACTGCCTTGCTTTGACTTGCCCCCCCATCCCCCACCTTGCCTTCCCTACTGCTATTTTCTCTGCCTTGTCATGTGTCGCTGTTGAGACGGACACCACACACATACACTCTCTGCCCTGAGCAATGGCAAAAGCCATTTATTAAGCAAAGCAGCTTCTTTTATACACCTTTTGTATGTGATTATTCGTGTTACATATTCATTGGCTGCTCAGCTACCACAATAGACTCATTGGCTATTATTAACTGCAATATACTACCATTGGCTACCTATAGCATAAGCATTCAAGCATTCAGAAAAATAACAGGTGCGGATATGTTGCTGTTTTTCTCCTTCTATTGTTTAACTTTCTTGCTCCTGTTGATACTACATTTTCATGGGTAAAAACGAATTGTTTTTCTTCTCACGGACTTTTCTCACAGTTCTTCCATAGCCGAAGTAACAGGTTTGAGCCATAATTTTACAAAGGCAACAAGGTCTTCATTTTATAAGGTTTTACTTAAATGCCACTGTCATGCATGGACTGTTCCTCTTAGGACACCCATTGTCTTCCCTGCCCCTACATTGCCTTGCCTTGCCTACCCAGCCTTGCATTTCCTTGCCATTCCTGACCATTCCTTTACTTTGCCTTGCTTTCCCACACCTTGCATTTCCTTGCTGCCCTATCTGTAGCCTTCCTTCTGCCTTCCTTCCCTTCACTGCCTTGCACTGACTTGCTCACCCATCCCCACTTTGACTTCCCTACCCATTTGTCCAGGTCCAGCCTTTCCTCTCCTTCTCCTTCTAGGACTTTCATTGCCTTGCCTACCTCTCCCTTGTCTTGTCTTGCAGAGACACCACTTGCCTTGCCTTCCCCTTGAACCTGTCCCTTGCCTTGCATTACCTTGCTCACCCCTCTCCCACCTGGAATTCAAGACTTCTTTTCTCCTGGCATTTCCTGGCCTTGCCCTGCCCTGCCTGCTCCTCCAAGGACTCTCAAGACCTTCAGAGACCCCCAGGGTTTCAGGAGCACATGAGAGACAGAGCCCAGGGGAAGTCCCATGCAGCCAGACCCATCTGTCCTGGCAGCTTTTGTCTGGCACCAATCCTTGTATGTATTGAATTTTGGACAGCCAGTCCATATTTTGGCCATGGGCTCCTGGAGAAGAATGACATTTTCTTCCATAGCAAGGAAAGCACATAGGTCCACTGTTTCAGGTGCAGATGACTGAAGGCTCAGGGGAGGTCATGTCCAGACAGACCTTTCTGTCCTGGCAACTTTTGTTTGGGACCACTCCTTGCATGTATTGAATTTTAGACACATTTCACCCTGGGTTCTGGGTCCAGAATTATAGTTTCTTCCCACAGATAGAAAAGCAAGTCACCACAGTGTTTCAGGTGTAGATTTGGGGTGATCCATGCAAGATCAAGGCCAGCAAGGCCAGTTTGTCCTGGCTGCTTTTGTCTGGAAGCAATCCTTGGCTGTATTGAATTTGGAACGTGCAATCCATGTCAGCTGCAGCAAGGCCCTTGGAAAACCATGGAGCAAGAAATCCAATGCATGAGAGAACTGGCTGTGCTAGAGATCAATTTCTCAAATACTGACCAAGCCACTGTAAGTCCACACCTTGTAAAATGTGCAACATTGGTGTGGTTGAAACTTGTATGACTCAGGCCACAAGGGTACTCCCACTTCCTAGTGACACTGCAGTGGGATGAGGAAAAGGAGGCAGTGGGTGCTGTGACAAGAAGGCTCCAGACATATGAAGATACCACCATGTTTCACCTTGAAAAATAAGTCCTGTGGCAGCATGGCAGCATTGAAAGAACTGAGTCAAACAATGGGACTAATTTCAAAAAGAGCCTTCTAAACACAAGGAAGGGAAGGGAAGGGAAGGGAAGGGAAGGGAAGGGAAGGGAAGGGAAGGGAAGGGAAGGGAAGGGAAGGGAAGGGAAGGGAAGGGAAGGGAAGGGAAGGGAAGGGAAGGGAAGGGAAGGGAAGGGAAGGGAAGGGAAGGGAAGGGAATGGAAGGGAAGGGAAGGGAAGGGAAGGGAAGGGAAGGGAAGGGAAGGGAAGGGAAGGGAAGGGAAGGGAAGGGAAGGGAAGGGAAGGGAAGGGAAGGGAAGGGAAGGGAAGGGAAGGGAAGGGAATGGAAGGGAAGGGAAGGGAAGGGAAGGGAAGGGAAGGGAAGGGAAGGGAAGGGAAGGGAAGGGAAGGGAAGGGAAGGGAAGGGAAGGGAAGGGAAGTCAAATGAGAGGCTTGCAAGTCAAAGCAAGGACAATATAAAAAGAGTAAGAAAATTCAGGTGGGTGATGGGTGAGCAGACAATGCAAGGCAAAGGAGTGGTAGTTGGGGCACGTGAGTGTCAGTAAGGCCATGGAGCAGGCAAGCAAGGTTGCTTGCAGGTTGGAGGTTGGAGCAGGCAAGCAAGGCAAGTCAAAGAAGGAGCAAGCAAGGCAAGGCAGGGACACGCAAAAAGGGGTAGGGAAGTCAAGGTAGGGGAAAGGTGAGAAAACCAATGGAGTGGTAGGAAGAGCAAGGGAAGGACACCGAGGGCTCAGTAAGGGAATGCAAGGGGTAAGCAATGTAAGGGGTAGGCAAGGCTAGGCAAACTTAAGGAGGGGCAGGCAACAGCAAGGCAAGGCCTTGGAAGAAAGGGGTAGGGAGGTCAAGGTGAGGAATAGGCATGCTGGGCAATACATGGTATTTGTCTTTTTTTGGCTTGCCGTTTTTACCCCTTCCTTACCTCACTTTTCCTTCCATGCCCATCCCCTCCTTTGTCTTGCCTTTTTTTCCTTGTTGTGCTAGTTTGAAAGCAAACCAGTGAGAGACTTCAAGTCAGAACTACAATTTAACAGGAAAAGTAAAATAAATGTAATAGTACAGAAACACTTACAGAGTCAGGATACAGCCTGACACCCTGTCAGTCAGGGTGGCAGTAGCAGTCCAGTTAAATGGTGGCTGCGGTCCTCCTGAAGTGATAGATTTGGTTCTGTTGAAGTGGTGATCCTGTAGAAGGGTATGGTCTTCCTCAAAAGGTCCAGTGGTGGTTATGTGATGATTTTTTACCTTTTTTATATATACCTTTTATATAGCTTTTATGTATCCTCAGTGCTTTTAGCATGCATACTTGTAATTCCTTAAACTCAATAATTTAGCATAGTCTTAATATTCTGTTAAACCAGGAGACCAAACATCCTGGAGGCCTCACAGTTGGGGCTAGAAAATCCTATGCTATCCTAAGAAACCAAGGTCCTCTCTAGAATACATCCTGTAAACTAAGATAGGCCTATCCGGGGGGAATTCCTCAGGATGAGGGAATATCACGCTATTCATTTAAGCTTCTCATTGGGGAATCTTTGATAGATATGCTAATATGCAAACTCTATAAATTGTATACACAATCTATTGTGGGTGTGCATTTCGGGTGCATTTCAGGGTGCATATTTGGTGTGCATTTTGGCTCATTCCGCCTGGACAAAGTCGTGCACCTTAGGGATCCTTAAATAAATACCAAGGTAAATACCCCTTTTCCCTTAAACCGTGTTTGGTTCTTAATTTTAAGACCAGGGAAAGGCAACAATGTAGCTTTTGTCCTCTGGGAATCCAGTAGGTAAGGGCTGACACTGGTGTTGTAAAACTCAGATTATATCCAGGTAGGAATGCTTGGTTCCTCCCACTGGCCGGAGCATCTCACAATGGGATGATGTAATTTTATGGTCATGCAGTGAGGCTGATGGTCCATTAACAGCAGATAGGCGCTGGAGGGAGTTATCAGGGACGTGACGTGGAAGAGATAAAGAACACTGCCCCACATGTTTTAACATCTTATGAAGATGGTGATAGAATACATACTTTTGGCTACATCTTACATTGTAACCTAAGACACTTGTCAAAACTTGCATTGCCTTACTGACCCCTCTGTGTCCTTCCCTTGCTCTTCCTTACACTCCATTGCCTTGCACTGCCTTGCTTACAGATCCTCCACCTTAACTTCCCTACTGCTTTTTTCCCTGGCCCTTCTGCATTGCCTGTTCCAATTATGACACACATTGACTTACCTATCTAGCATTTTCCTTACCTTGCACGCCTACCCCTTGCCTTGCCTTGCACTACCTAACATTCCCCTAGCTTGCATTGCCCTGCATGCCCATACCCTGCCGTGATGTACCTAATGATTTCTTCCCTGGCCTGGCAACGCCTTGCTGACCCTTTTTTGATTTTTTTTGCCTTGCCTACTCATATCTTGCATTGCCTTATCGACCCATCCATAGCCTTCCCTTGCCTTCCCCTCCATTGCCTTGCATTACGTGCTTGACCCATCCCCCACCCTGACTTCCCTAATGCTTTTTGCCTATGATTTTTACTGCCTTGCTTACCCCTCCCTTGCCTTTGCTTGTCTTTCCTGCTCAACCTTGCATTTCCTTGTCATTCCTGATAATCCCTTCCCTCTCCTTCCATATCCCAGTCTTCTCTTGCCTTCCCCAGGGTTCCATACCATTCCCTTGCAGTTCCTGCCACTGCATTGCCTGGCATTGCCTTGCTCATGCTTCCCCTACCAAAACTTCCTTACCCCTTTTTTTACAGGTCTTGCCTTGCATTGCCTTGCTGTGTCCTCTAAAGGCTCTCAGGGCTTTATCTATCCCTCCCTTGCCTTGCTTTGTCATTGCTACCCAACCTTGAATTTCCATGTCATTTCTGAACATCCCTTGCTTTGCCTTTCTGACCCCTCTATGTCCTTTCCATTCCCTTCCTTCCCTCAACTGCCTTGCTTTGACTAGCTCATCCATCCCCCACCATAACTTTCATACCACATTTTTCCACTTCTTGCCTTTTTGCCTGCTCCTCACCTTGCCTTCATATAGCCCCAGGGCTTAAAGAGCAGATTAGAGGCAAGTTATGCAAGGTCAAGGCCAGCCAGATATGTCTATCCTGAAAGCTCTCACCTGGAAGCCATATTCTCATTTGCCCTGCCTTGGAAACACAACAGTTTCCTTGCCTTGCCCTACTAACTCTCCCTGGCCTTGCATTCCCTTACATACCCATCCTCTAGCCTTGACCTGCCTACTGCTTTCCTTCATGGCCTTGCCTTGCCAGGCCTACACCTCGTTTGCATTTCCTTGCAATTCCTACCCAACCTTGCATTTCCTTGTCATTCCTGACTATACCGTCCTTTGCCTTCCTGACTCATCTGTGTCCTTCCTGGCCTTCCTACCACTCCATTGCCTTACATTGTTTTGCTCACCAATTCTCCACTTTGACTTCCCTACCATTTTTCTTGGTCTTGCTGTGCATTGTCTGTGACACCCATTGTATTGCCTGCCCCTCTCTTGCCCTGCTTTGCCTTTCCTACCACCCTTGCAACTCCTTGTGATTCGTGACCATTCCTTTGCTTTGCCTTGCAAGGGCCAGGTAAGCAAGGCAATGAGTGTCACAGGAAGAGCAGGCAGGGCAAGGTAAGTTCAGGAAGAAAGGGGTAGGGATGTCAAGGTGGGGATTGGGTGAGCAAGGCAATGCAAGGCAGTGAAGGGATAGGAAGGGCAAGGGTAGGACATGAAGAGGTCAAGAAGGGTCAGTAAGAGTCAATAAAGCAAGGGAAGGAATGGTCAGGAATGACAAAGATATGGAGGGTTGGGTAGGAAATGCATGTTAACACAAGAGCAACTATTAGTGATTTGGTACAAGCAGGTGTTGTTTGTTACACACATTCTCCTTTTAATAGTCCTGTTGGGCCTGTAAGAAAGCCAGATGGCAGCTGGCGAATGACTGTAGATTACAGGGCAGTGAGCAAGAAAAACATCCCCCTTAAGTGCTGCTGTTCTGAAGTTGCTACACTGGTACACCAAATTCAGGCACATCTAGGAACATGGTATGCTGTACTTGATGTAGCTAACAAATTTTTCACAATTCCTATTCCCTGTATCTCTCAAGATCATTTTGCATTTACTTGTGGAAGAAACAAATACACCTTTACATGTCTTCCCCAAGGCTATAAGCATAGTCCTACTTTTTGTCACCAATACACTTTAGCGCAACATACCACACCAGCTCAAGTACAGATTGCACAATACATTGATGACATTCTCATGCAGGGACTGTATATGGAACAGGTGCAACAAGAATTGGATGTCATTATTGAATTATTGCGCCACTATGGATGGGCGGTCAATTCGAATAAAATACAGGGTCCAGCTCAAGAAGTTAAATACTTAGACATCACCTGGACCTGGGGAGCTCAACAAATTTCAGAAAAAGCTTTAGCCAGTATTTGAACCTGGCCCACTCCAGAGGATAAAAAGTGCTTTTTTAGGTGCTGTTGGGCACTGGCAGTCATATGTACCTGGTTTAGCAGTGCTACTCAAACCATTATTCAAAGTTACCCGAGAAAAGACTCATTATGAATGGGGGTCAGAACAGCAGACTTTTGATAAAATCCGAGCAGCTGTTCAGGAACACATGGAGTTGCATCCAGTGCAGCCAGGACCAGTTGAACTACACGTTACTCTGGAAAGGGACGGGGCCTTGTGGAGCCTTTGGCAGTCTCACCACCTGACAGGTGTAGAGAGTAGATACAGAGCATGTGAAAAGGCCTTGTTGGCTTTCTGCTGGGCTCTCCTTAATACTAAAGGCAGAACTGTGGGCCATGTAGTGGTGGTACACACAGATGTGCCAGTAGTCACCTGGGCCTTAGCGCCAGTAGCCGCTCACAAAATAGGGCAGGCACAGGAGGCAACTACAGTAAAAACAAAGTGGTACATACAGGAATAGCCCCATAGCTTGGGGGGTTAATGCCACAATACTGTGGTATCAAAATGCTTCACACTGGTGTAATTCAACCACAGCAGAACTTACCTTGAGTTTTAGTGCTGTTCCGTTTTGAGACAAATTCGGAGGAATGTCCGAAAGGAACATCCTCTGATAGAAGTCAGGTTACAGCCACCCCTCCCCCACCAGGTTTGGGAAAAAAAAATTTCCTCAGAGGAAAGTAAAGGAAAAAGCTATTGATTTGAAAAACACAATGCACAATGGGAAAAGAATAATGCTAGATAATAAAACCTCTCTCTGTGGAGAGAAACCTGGTATATTCTCAGAGTCCTTGTGAGTGTGGCTTTCTCCTCTTCGGAGCTGGTTTGGCTTGGGCCCCTCTCTGGGCCAACGGTGTAGGGTCTCCTGGTGTATTCTGGTGTTGTTGTACAGTTCAGAAGAGAAGAAGAAGAAGCCGAAGTTCCAGGGAAAAAAAAATTAACTCCATCTCTCTCTAGAGAAAACAGAGCTGAAAGCTGCCTGAAAAGCAGCAAAGGGTGCTTCCTCTGCTCTTGCTGCTGCAGAAGCACACAGAGAGAGATAGGAGTGACCTTGTATCACACAAACTGCTTTGAAAAGTTCGTCTGGCTTTTTTTTTTCTCCTCTTGCACCCAGTTTTAAAGACACAGAAAGGCACAGGAATCATGTCTGGGCATAGAGCAGCAATAGGGGATACACATCATAAAGTCACCCCAAGACAAGTGCACATATGCAACTCCAGTGGAAACCATGTTTTTACTAGAAAATGGACATATCATGAACCAGCCATAAAATAGAAGAACCTGAGCACGTAAGGATTTAAGCGGGTACACAGGGGAAGAGTCCATGGGGAGGTTGTGAGAAAGGAACAAGCAGCATTGGGGAGGATGTGAACGAGGAACAAGCAAAGGAAGAAAAGGATAAGAAAATGCAAATGGAAGGACAGTTGTGACATACACGACGGATGATATGACACACACACAAGAGCCAATCATAAAGCATAAAGTAGCATGTGAAAATAGGCCTTAAACAATAATAATTATGCACAATCGCATGTAGGAAAAGCAGAAACTGTGTATTAGGGACAGTAGTTTGTCAATAAAATGGCTTCTGCTTGATTCACATTGAATTGTGTAGAGTCCATTGTTTCTCTCTGCACAACTCCCACAGGGTATCTTCCTAATCTGCAGAGAATGAGCATGGGCTGGAGTGCCAATGGCGATTAAAGGTGGTCCATGTACTTTGGGAAAAATAACACTCTTCTCTCCAAATATAACTGTTGCAGTGTGGATCCAACAAAACCAAACTCACCACTGTCATACTTGCAGCATACATGCTTTTACTCCTGACTGCCGAGATAGCTGATGAATTCTGGGATGCTGCCAAGATAATCACTACCTCTTTATTAGCTCCTCGGGTTGCAAGTGCACAAGCCCTCACAAGCCTGAATAAACTTGGCTGCTGGTTAGCAAAGTTTAGTAATGCTACTAGCATAGCTGTATCTGATTTGTTAATTGATGTAAAGACATGCTATGCTACAAAATTGAGCAGCAATTGAATTTTTGCTTTTAGCACATGGACATGGATGTGAAGATTTTGATGTATTACATTGTATGAACGTAAGTGACCATTCCTGCTCTGTCCACTGCTGTAGAAATTATGGGCACTTAACACCCTGTAATTGATTGGAATTCATTTGCTGGATGGACATGGGGTTGGAATTGGTTAAAAAAGGGACTATTGTGGTGGCTGATCGACCAGTGGTACAAGAGACAGAGAGAGCTCTTGGTAAGACAGTCTCTGGTGCCAAAGGCTTATCGGTTATAGTGATTTTTCCCAGGATGCCTGTTTGGTTGTGGTAATGTACCCCAGTTCTAATTCCCTGGCTGGCTGCCGGCCTCTACCCCTTGCCACTTCCCCAGAGTTCCCCTATTGGTCCCCACTCTCTGATCCCACCTTTTCCCTGGCCCCGGGAAAAACCCTGAATTCTCCATTGTTCTTGTATTTGCCCCTGCTACCTTCAACAGTGAAGATGCAATAAATGCTCCTGCTGGAATGCAAGCAAATATCCTTCCCGACTCTTTGCTACTGACTAATACTGAAACTGCCCATGCATCTGTGGGAGCATGCGGAATCCCACGGAGCTGGGCAGGGATGGTATTAGCTATTACTTTGTGCCTTAGATATTATTATGTATTATTTGTTGTATTCCTTATTTAATATCATTAATCTGGTTGTTAATAGATAGCATGTTGCATCATACTGTTGTTTGTATGGTTGAATATCAATGTGTTCCAACTGTGGACCATGTGACGGCATGTGTCAGGGACCAAAGTAGTGTCTAAGGCCCTGTCACATCTGGGTCATTGTCGTGCACATCAACAAGACAATGAAGAAAACCTTATTGTATAATTGGTGGGAACTTGACCTTTAAGAGAAACAATGGATTGGTCGATCGATAGGAAGTTAACATGTGAAGGAGGAACAATGCATAACGGAGCTGTTGTTAGCATGGAGGTGGTATCACGAGCCATTGTGGCCCCATCTCACACGCTGGCCACGTGTGAGATGATGCCATAACTGGAAAAATTCTACTCCAGAGGAGGAGATATGGTTCTGGGGTGGAAGGGGTGAGGAGGACATTATGCATGCTGCTTCGATTCAGGGGATGCCCTGAAGGTGAACAGCCTACCTGCCCCTCCCCCCTGACCACCATGCTCCATATCCTTCTCCTGCCCAGTGGCTTTTCAGGAATCCAGGGGTCGGTGTGTATTATTTGCTACAGCAACTAATAAACAAGAACTTGCTTTGCAATCACAGCTCCGTCTTAGAGTTTTTTGTGCATAGGCATCCTCCAGAACACCTAACATTGCCTCACATGTGCTCCTGAAACACTGGGGGTACATGAAGGCCTTGAGAGTCCTAGGAGGAGAAGGGAGAGCAAAGCAAGTCCGGAAATGCCAGGAGAAAGGGAGTCTTGAATTCCGGGTGGGGAAGGGGTGAGCAAGGTAATGCAAGGCAAGTTGCAGAGGGCTTCAAATGCAAGGCTCAGGACAGAATTGGTTGCTGCACTGGTACTTCTGTCTCCAGGTTTTCCAACAGAGCACTGCAATCTGGACCCGTGCAAGACCCTAAGTGCATTAAAAAGCAGACTGTCATGGTACATGTGCCGATTCCAGCTTGTTAAGAGGACTTGCTTGTTAAGAGGTGCTTGCTTGTGGTGCAAATGGAAGTTTTCAAATGTCAGGAAGAGCAACGTCAGCGAAAGTTCTCTCTCCCGGCACATTTCTCAGTGCGAGCCTGTTCCGATCCACTTAAAGGGAGGACAGCCAAATTTGCCTTGATCCACAACTGTGGAAAGGAACTAGATTCTAAACACACCCTAACTGAGATTTAAACCCAAATGAGGTTAAATGTTGGGATCTAAAGTGATAATACAACTTAATTTTTTATAGAAAGGAGGAAATAAAGTGATAAAATAGAAAAGTAGGAAAAATGCCCAGAATATGAGAAGCAGAGGAAAGGGGTTACCACCGGCACGGGTCCAGCACTGGCTTCTAGAGTGTGATGGGGAAGATCTGCACTGAGTATGATGGGTCTTTCTCTGGTCCCTCTCTGAGCAGTCAAGCGAGCCAGCGAGGGAGCAGGGCCAAGGAAGCAGCCCCAGCGGCTGAGGGGGTGGTGGTGTCTGGGGGAGCCTTGCAGGAGCAGCCAGGACAGCAGAGAACAGCACAGCACAGCAAAGATTCCGGCTCTATGTAGATTTTAGCAGCAGAGCCCCGCGTCACCAGTTGGGCACTTGCTTAGAGAGGGTTGTGAGAGTAGCAATCGTGACTTCCACTCATAAAGTTTATTGGCTGACACACCTGATGTACGGAAAAGTTTACTGCTTGCTCACTTGATGTTTCAAAAGTTTGCCGTTTGCTCACCTCAGGTATGAAAAAGTCTGCTGCTACCTTGCTTAATGTATCAACAGCTTACTGCTCTCTCACCTGCGGTATCCAAAGTCTGGTATTAGCAGGCTTAGTGTATCAACTACAAGCTCTAATAATAACCTCAACGGGGTGTCTCATGTTCTAGAATAAAGCAGTTTCTGAAGTTTATGTTAGAGGTAACTTAAAACTGTAATTTTCAAACCTTAATCTTCAAAAAGGCAATGGGGAAACATTCTTTACTTTTTACTCATTCACTACAGAGCTGTAGCTGGAAACATTTTGGTTTAGATTCAGACTGCAGGAGTGCCTGAAGGTCACAATACCTAGAGATGAGAAGGAAAGTGCATAGCACCCGTCTCTTCTAGGACCGGCAGTGTCAGCTGAGAATGATCTTCCTTGCTCAAAGGCTAGTTCACACCCAGTGAACTTTGTCACTGTCTTGGGGTGACTCTATGGTATGTATCCCCTATCATGGCTCTATGCCAAAAAATTAATTTTGTGCCTTTAAACTGAGCTTGAGAGGGGAGGAAAAAACAAATTAACTTTTCAAAGCAAGTTCCCAAGGACACAGAGATAGACATTCCTCTGCGTTCTCCGGCGGCGATAGCACAGAGGGAGCACCCTTGCCTGTCTCTTCAGCCAGCTTTTTGGGGTTTTTTTTCCCTTCCCTTTTTCTCCGGCGTGTTTCCTGGGACTTTGGGTTTTTTTTCCTTTTTTCCTCTTCTGGACTGTTTCAACAACATCAGAACACATCAGGAGAACTTTTCTTCAGTCCCGGAGGGGGCCTAAGGCCACCCCCCATGCCAGCTCCAAGAAGGAGGGACCACACCTACAAGAGTACTCTATTTTCTTCCCAGGTTTTTCTCGTTGTAGTGAGGGTTTTACTGTTTAGTATTATTATCCTTTTCCTGTGTGTTTTTTAATAAATAGGTTTTATCTCCTTCGAGGAATTTTTTCCCGAACCTGGTGGGGGGAAGGATAGTTGTAACCTGACTTTCTCACAGAGGATATATTGCTAGATTTTGGCCAAAACCAGCACAATATTAGTGGCACCCAACGTGGGGCTTGAAGGAAAGTGAAAAAACCTGTACTGATTACACTTTGGTTTGAATTTAATTGCTTTGTGTTGGGGTAAAGTGGTTGAGTTCATAATGTCTCTCTGGCTGGATATACTCATGTCTTTTTGGTCCTTGTTTGCCTATCCACAACTTGGTGCGATCTTATCGCTGATAGGAAACTTTTACAGAGCAGGGGCACGAATCCAGATTTCTATTTTGCTGTGCTTGGTGATAATGATTTATAAGACGTTAACAGAGGTACAGGCAGCTGTTCAAAGTGTGTATGATAGGTGGTTTCTCCGTCCTAACCCTGGTCCTGGTCCCAGTAGCCTGTTTTGGGGGTTTATTAGTAATTGCACTCAGTTTCTTAGAGGAGGAGATGGGGTTTTCCAGCCTTTCATTTCCCCCCCTTTAAATTTGATACATTATCTTTTGAGAATGTTCAGTTTCCCCTGGATGTTAAAAAGACCACCCTCCTGGCCACCCCCCTGATATTTAATCTGGTAATCTTCCTCTATGTGGTTGGCAGCTTGTCTAGAATAAGAGCTCAGATTTCCAGGGTGACTGATGAGACACCTGACCCAGGGGTGGAAAAGCCTGAGTGGGGTGGAGAATGGGAGGATATGGGCCAAATCCTGAAGAAATTCTCTGACCCAATAGTTTGCAATTACCCCCCTGAACAAATTCAGAACCCAGCTGAGGTGGGGAAATATCTGCAAGAGAAATACAATGACACTTCTAATAAGGAAAAAGTAATTGTAATATGCTGGGCCTTGGCATATGCCTATCACACACTGCTAGGTACTGTGGGGCAGCAGATAAAGGCAGAGGGGCAGGAAGATAAATCAGCAGACACCCCAGTCACTCAGGCTGCAGCCAAACCAGAGGGAGAGCCTAAGCCATTGACAGTTGCTCCTGTCACCAGGAAAAAACACACCACCAAAACCGATCACCCAGTGAAAGATGATGATGATACAGGGGAAGAAACCTCAAAACCACCAACTGACTTAGGCACAGAAACCATTACTAAGTCCATGTCCATAAAGGACCTTCACAGCCTAAGAAAGGACTACACCTGCTGGTCTAATGAATCCATCATAAGTTGGATGGTCCGTATTTGGGATGCTGCAGGTGATGATGTAATGCTGGACGGTGCTGAAGTGAGGCATTTAGGATCCCTGTCACATGATCCAGCTATTGACCAAAGGATGATAAGGGGGGCTGACTCTGCCAGTCTCTGGAGACAGCTCTTGAGTGGTGTGAGGGAAATATATATGTGTGCAGATGAACTCTATATGCAGCAAATCCAGTGGAAGACCATGGAACTAGGGATCCAATGCCTGAGAGAACTAGGGGTGGTAGAGGTTGTCTTCACACATGACCCAGGATTGAGGAGTCCAGACCAGGCCAGAGTTAGTCCATTGATGTGGCGAAAACTCATACGGCTTGGGCCACCAGAATATAGTTCTGCTTTAGCACTGATGAAACCAGATTACAGTGCAAATGAGACTGTGCAGGATATGGCAACAAAACTCCAAGCATATACAGACTCCGTGCATGGCCCAACACATGCGAAAATTGCAGCTATAGAAGCACGTATGCAGAAATGGGAAGATAAGATGGAGAGGAATTTCCAGGAACTCAAGGAGATTAAAGAGGGCCTTCTCCAAACCTCGGCAATACAGATCAGAGATTCTGATACCCAACGTGGACGTTCCCTAGAGAGAAAGAACATCCTGCGAAGTGAGCTGTGGAAATTCCTGTGTGACAATGGGGAAGACATGAAGAAGTGGGGTGTGCAATCCACTTCTGCTCTGGCTGCACGAGTGCATGAACTGAAGGAGCGCAAGTTTCAGAAAGGAAGGTCCACTAAAAAAGTAGCTCCAGTTACCTGTAGCCAATCTGCTGGAAATGATGGAAAAGACGATGACATGTCCGATCCCCTCGAAGAAGCCTCTACGACACAGGCCCAAGGAAAGAAGGACAACCAGAACTAGAGGGGCCCTGCCTCGAGCCAGGTAGAGGCCAGGGAAAACCGTATTTTTTGGACTGTATGGATTCGTTGGCCTGGTACATCAGAACCACAAAAATATGATGCTTTGGTTGACACTGGTGCGCAGTGTACAATAATCCCATCGCAGCATGTGGGGGTAGAATCTGTTTCTATTACTGGTGTAACAGGTGGATCACAAAATTTAACCCTAGTGGAAGCTGAGGTGAGCCTAACTGGAAATGAGTGGAAGAAACATTTCATTGTGACTGGCCCAGAGGTCCCGTGCATTTTGGGCATAGATTTCCTCCAAGGTGGGTATTTCAGAGACCCAAAGGGACTCAAGTGGGCTTTTGGAATAGCTGCTGTAGAGGCAGAGGGCATAAAGCAATTGAATACTTTGCCTGGACTATCAGAAAACCCATCTGTAGTAGGCCTCCTGAAGGAGGAGGAACAAAGAGTACCAATTGCTACCTTGACAGTGCATCGCTGACAGTACCGGACAACTTGAGATGCTGTGATTCCCATCCACGAGATGATCTGTGACTTGGAGAGCCAAGGGGCGATCAGCAAAACCCACTTATCCTTCAACAGTCCCATTTGGCCTGTGCGCAAATCTGAAGGAGAATGGAGATTGACTGTGGACTATCATGCCTTGAATGAAGTGACTCCACCACTGAGCGCTGCTGTGCCGGACATGTTGGAGCTCCAGTATGAGCTGGAGTCCAAGGCAGCAAAGTGGTATGCCACTATTGACATTGCTAATGCATTTTTCTCCATTCCTTTGGCACCAGAGAGCAGGCCTCAGTTTGCCTTCACCTGGAGGGGCGTGCAATACACCTGGAACCGACTGCCCCAGGGGTGGAAGCACAGTCCTACGATTTGCCATGGACTGATCCAGACCACACTGGAAAAGGGTGAGGCTCCAGAACATCTGCATCCATCATTGTGTGGGGGAACACTGCAGCAGAAGTGTTCAAGAAAGGGGAGAAAATCATCCAGATTCTCCTGGGAGCCGGTTTTGCCATCAAGAAGAGCAAAGTCAAGGGACCTGCTCGAGAGATCCAGTTCCTGGGAGTGAAATGGCAAGATGGACGGCGTCAGATTCCCACTGAGGTTATCAATAAGATCACCGCAATGTCTCCACCAACCAGCAAAAAGGAAACACAAGCTTTCCTAGGTGCCATAGGCTTTTGGATAATGCACATTCCTGAATACAGCCAGATTGAGTCCTCTCTACTTAGTTACCCGCAAAAAGAACAATTTCCATTGGGGCCCTGAACAGCAACAAGCCTTCGCCCAGATCACGCAGGAGATTGCCCATGCAGTAGCCCTTGGCCCAGTCAGGACAGGACCAGAGGTGAAGAACCTGCTCTACTCCGCAGCCGGGAACAATGGTCTGTCCTGGAGCCTTTGGCAGAAGGTGTCTGGTGAGACTCGTGGCCGACCACTGGGATTCTGGAGCCGGAGCTACACTCCCACGGAGAAGGAAATCATGGCAGCTTATGAAGGAATCCAAGCCGCCTCAGAGGTAATCAACACTGAAGCACAACTTCTCCTGGCACCCCGACTGCCGGTGCTGGGATGGATGTTCAAGGGAAAGGTTCCCTCTACCCACCATGCCACCAATGCCACATGGAGCAAATGGATTGCTCTCATCACACAGCAAGCCCCTATCAGAAAACTGAATCGCCCTGGGATTTTGGAAATAATCACAAATTGGCCTGAAGGTGAAAACTTTGGTCTCAGTGATGAGGAAGAGCAAGAACAAGTGACACGTGCTGAAGAAGCTCCACCGTACAACCAACTGCCAGCAGAAGACACCTGCTACTCTCTTTTCAACTGATGGTTCTTGTCGCATTGTAGGGATGAAATGAAAGTGGAAAGCAGCCGTATGGAGTCCCACACAATGGGTCGCAGAAGCTACTGAGGGAGAAGGTGGATCGAGCCAACTTGCCGAACTCAAAGCCATTCAACTGGCCCTAGACATTGCTGAAAGAGAGAAGTGGCCAAAGTTCTACCTCTACACTGATTCATAGATGGTAGCCAATGCTCTGTGGGGATGGCTAGAAAAGTGGGAAAAGGCTAATTGGCAGCATAGGGGAAAACCAATCTGGGCTGCTGAAGAGTGGAAAGACATCGCTGCCCGAGTAAAAAAGCTACTTGTGAAAGTCCGCCACATAGATGCTCATGTCCCCAAGGGCAGGGCTAATGAGGTACACCGGAACAATGAACAGGTAGATCAGGCTGCAAAGATAGAGGTGGCACAGATAGACTTGGATTGGAAACACAAGGGAGAGTTGTTCCTAGCTTGATGGGCCCATGATGCCTCAGGTCATCAGGGCAGAGATGCCACCTATAAGTGGGCACGAGACCGAGGGGTGGATCTAACCATGGACAGTATCTCCCAGGTGATCCATGATTGTGAGACGTGCGCTGCAATCAAGCAGGCCAAGCGAGTGAAACCCCTGTGGTACGGTGGGCGGTGGTCCAAATACAAGTATAAGGAGGCCTGGCAGATTGACTACATCACACTGCCTCAAACATGCCAAGGCAAGCGTTATGGGCTCACAATGGTAGAAGCCACCACAGGATGGCTGGAGACCTATCCCCTGCCTCATGCTACGGCCCGTAACACCATTTTGGGTCTCGAAAAGCAAGTCCTGTGGAGACATGGTACCCCTGAGAGAATTGAATCTGACAATGGGACTCATTTCAAGAGCAGCCTTATCAACACCTGGGCTAGGGAACATGGCATTGAGTGGGTGTGCCATATCCCTTACCATGCACCAGCTGTAGGCAAAGTGGAACGGTGCAATGGATTGTTGAAAACCACCTTGAAGGCACTGGGTGGGGGAACTTTCAAAAATTGGGAACAGCATCTGGCAAAGGCCACCTGAGGTTCCACCAATAGAGCTGGTCCAGCCCAATCCGAATCCCTGCCTACAGTAGAGGAAGATAAGGTTCCAGTAGTGCATGTCAGGGGACTGTTGGGAAAGACTGGGTTAATTCTGCCTCGAGTGCGGACAAACCAATCCGTGGGGTTGTCTTTGCTCAGGGACCTGGTTGCACATGGTGGGTAATGCAGAGAGATGGAACAACACGTTGTGTACCGCAGGGAGATCTGATTGTTGGGTGAAAACCATCTGTAATCTGAAACACTTGTACACCACTGCTTGCTGAGTGTCACTGTCACTGTTTGTACATAGCTGTATATATGCATGAATGTGTGTGTGTGGAGTTAACATATATTAATTTGGGCATTGAGCCAACGATATGGGATAAGGGGTGGAATGTCTTGGGGTGACTCTATGGTGCGTATCCCCTATCATGGCTCTATGCCAAAAAATTAATTTTGTGCCTTTAAACTGAGCTTGAGAGGGGAGGAAAAAACAAATTAACTTTTCAAAGCAAGTTCCCAAGGACACAGAGATAGACATTCCTCTGCGTTCTCCGGCGGCGATAGCACAGAGGGAGCACCCTTGCCTGTCTCTTCAGCCAGCTTTTTGGGGTTTTTTTCCCCTTCCCTTTTTCTCCGGCGTGTTTCCTGGGACTTTGGGTTTTTTTTCCTTTTTTCCTCTTCTGGACTGTTTCAACAACATCAGAACACATCAGGAGAACTTTTCTTCAGTCCCGGAGGGGGCCTAAGGCCACCCCCCACGCCAGCTCCAAGAAGGAGGGACCACACCTACAAGAGGACTCTAATTTCTTCCTAGGTTTTTCTCATTATAGTGAGGGTTTTACTGTTTAGTATTATTATCCTTTTCCTGTGTGTTTGTTAATAAATAGGTTTTATCTCCTTCACTTTCTTTCAAGGAATTTTTTCCTGAACCTGGTGGGGGGAAGGGTAGCTGTAACCTGACTTTCTCACAGAGGATATATTGCTAGATTTTGGCCAAAACCAGCACAGTCACACATGCTGGAAATGTGTGCCTTCCCTCAAGCTCTAGGTACCAGCATTCTTTCACTGTTGCAGATAACAAAAGGCTTAAAACATCCAGCAGCTCTTCCTTGGAAAAAGTCCCACAGCCAAAACCCAGGCCTGGCCTTTGCCTTCCCTTTGCAGCCTACAAACTCTGCCAGACATACGGGTGATTCTCACTTTCCTTCTCAGCTACATGTAAAGGCACATGCTCTCAGTGTCACAGAGTCCTTAGCAAAACCAAACAGCGGTTCCATTTCAAACTGCTGAATGTGCGAGGACAGAAAGCTTTCACTGACCTTGCCTTGCCTTTTCCTTGCAGCTTTTCCTCTTCCGAGCACGCACTGAAGCTATGCACTTTGCTTCTCAGCTGAGTGTATTGTCCCATTGCCAGAGTCCCATACGTCCATCTCCTTCTCTCACAGACAAACTGCTTCTGTTGAAACATGCTGATGCTACATGCTTTCCTTCTCAGCTCTTCACACAGTCACATTCTGTGTCCCACTTGCAGTCTGAATCTAAACCCAGAAGTTTCTGGCTACATCTCGCAGGCATGGATGTGCGAGGAGGAAAAGGTTGCTCAGACCTTGCTACTTACTCTCAAAAATGTCCATTCACTCCGCAGTCAAATGACAGCTTTCTTCGTTTTACACCCTGCATACTTCACACACACACACACACACACACACACTGGAGCTATGCACTTCCTTTCTTTCTCAGCTGAACTCACCCATCCCCCACCTTGACTTCTCTACTGCTTTTCTCTTGGCGTTGGCATGCATGGGTTGTTCTTAGGACACCCATGGTGTTGCCTACCCCTCCCTTGCCTGCCTTTCCTACCCAACCTTGCATTTCCTTGTCACTCCTGACCATTCCTTTCCTTTTCCTTCTTTCCCTGCATCTTGCATTGCCTTGCTGCCCCCTCTGTAGCCTTTCCTCAGACCTCCTTTGCTCCCCTGCCTTGCAATGACTTGCTCACCCATCCCCCACTTTGACTTCATTACCCATTTGTCAGGTCCAGCCTTGCCTGTCCTTCTCCTTTTAGGACTCTCATTGCCTTGCCTACCTCTCCCTTGCCATGCTTTGAGAACCCAGCAGTTGCCTTTGAAGCCCTCCCTTGCCTTGCATTACCTTGCTCACCCCTCCCCCACCTGCAATTCAAGACTCCTTTTCTCCTGGCATTTCCCAGCCTTGCCTTGCTCTACCTGCTCCTCGTAGGACTCTCAAGGCTCTCATGTATCCCCAGTGTTTCAGGAGCATGTGAGAGTGTGGCGGTAGAGATGGACACACCACACGTATAGTAATCCAAAGCCGCAAAAAGAATCTTTATTCTTCTCTGCTATTATTCTTATACCTCTTCACAGCTACTGTGACACATGATTAGCTACGTAGCAAAACAATGACAGGGCTGTCTACAAAACAATGACCATTCAAACAGCAATACAAAAAGCTATACAAGCAATTAGCTACATATTATATGCAAGTCTCTTCCTGTACAATCTTGATACTCCATAACAAGAACATCTTCTCCTTGCATCCAGAACATCTTCCTTCGCTGAGCATTCTTCTGGCTATCACTGTGGCTTTCACTGTTGCTGCAGTTTCTCACGGGTAAATTCTGACTGCTTTTAGGTCAATTTCTGTGAGACTGAGGCCTTCAGACCAGCTGTCAGCCTCAGCAACTCCCACAGTTCCCCCTTTTCGTTTTTGAACCAGAAAAGCAGCGTTTATTGACTTCTGCAGGGCCCTTTGCAGAAAAGTCAACAAACACGGCACCAGCAACAAAAACAAGAGTACAACAAGCAAGATTATACCTCCCACCTTCAGCAAATCTTTGAGCCATCCCGTGATACCCCAGTCACTAGACAATGTATTAAACTATCACTCTTTCTCAGCTTCTGCACCCCATTCCGCAGTTCTTGAATATTCGCAAAAACTGACTTTGAATGGTCTGACAGATTCATGCAGCACATACCCTCAAAATCCTCACAACCATGTCCATGTGCTAAAAGCAAAAAATCAATGGCTGCACGATTTTGCAGAATAGCTTGTCGTACAGAGTGAACATCTGTTAGTAGTCCTGCTAGAGCTTCTGAAGTCTCATTTGCGTTTTTAGCAAGCCAGCATCCCAGCTTATCAAGCATAGCCAATGCTTTTCCTGCAGCAACACCAGGAGCAAGTAGCGAAGCAATCACTCTCGATCCCTTTCCCCAAAATCCCATGTTATCTTTGCAATTTTGGTCGAAGGAATAGAGAGCTCGTCGCCTATGGCGCAAAGAACGACTCACTCTTCACCTGCGGTGCAAAAAACGAGCCATGTCTGCAACTATAGGGATGTCGGGAGCAAACATTGTCAGACGTCCAATTGTGCATGGCCCACCCATCATATTGGACGGGAGGCCGGACCATGTAGGGTCTCCGCAAATCAAAAACAATCCTCGGGGTAATTGTCTAGGCACTTGGTTGTTAGCAAAAGCAACACCTGAACTATCATTACACCAAAGCGAAGCATTCGAGTACTGTGGCTGGATAGGCGATACCTCATTTGTTGGCCCATCAAACCATGTCCTCGAAATGTTAAAATTTACACAAGTTGAAGCTCCAAGAGATCCTACAATATCAATTTCTTGGGGCTCGTCCAGCTTAGACGTTGAAGCTAGCCTTTTGCCATTTGCATGTGTCCCATTAACAAGTGCATTGATTTCTGTGTTACTATGTATCGGTACACCTATTAAACATGTCTGAAAAGGGGATTGCGGAGTTGCAAGCGATAGACATATAGAAGACTGATTTAAAGCATGAGCTAGGGTTATCCATACATTTTCCCGAGGTATATGAGGAATGGGAGGCAACACAGCCTTTCCCTCCCCTATGCAAAACCAAATGACAGCAATCATCAGCATCCAAGTTTCAAGCCGATCCATCACTTGTTCGTGGGGCGAGTCTGCTGTGTCGTAGATCAGGCTTCACACATCGCACCGGCACCCAATGGGCTCCAGTATCTGTGAAGACACAAGCATATCCACGCCCCCAAGTGATGAGGTCCCAAGGACCTTCCCACTTGTTAGTAATCAGATCTCTCACTAACACTTTTCCTTGGGGGAAAGTCACTGTTGCATCTGTCTGTAAAGAAAGAAAATGCTTCAAAATAACAGGAATATTAGAATCAGAAGGTACTGTAAGATGATTAATTGTATACAAAGCCTTTGGTAGTCTACTCTGTGGGGGTTCCCCCACCATTCCCGCCTTTTGTTTTTGCAAAACGTGCTTCAGGGTACCGTGAGCACCTTCAATGATGGCTTGACTGGTGGGTGAATGAGGGATACCAAACTTATGGTCCACACCCCATAGTTGTAAAAATTGCCTTGTCCTCTCAGAGGTATAGGCAGGGCCATTATCAGTTTTTATAGATGATGGCACCCCCAAAACAGCAAAAGCCAATCGCCAATGTGCAATAACATCCCGGCCCTTTTCTCCCGTGTGAGTAGATGCCCACATAGCAGAAGAAAAGGTATCAATGGAAACATGCACGTACCTGAGACGACTAAATTCAGCAACCTGAGTGACATCTGTCTGCCAGAGCTGCAATGCCTGCAGGCCCCTGGGATTAACACCTAAGGGCAAAGGTGCAGCAAATCCCTGGCAGTCAGGACACGAATTAGCAATGTCACGAGCCTGAGTAGGTGTGAGCGAAAATTGTGTCTGCAAAGTACGCGCATTCTGATGGAAGAAATCATGTGACGCCTTGGCCTGTGCCACCCAG
Source organism: Monarcha castaneiventris obscurior (assembly GCA_026261815.1). Lineage (NCBI taxonomy): Eukaryota > Metazoa > Chordata > Aves > Passeriformes > Monarchidae > Monarcha > Monarcha castaneiventris. Next base: position 304,102 of record JAMPIT010000423.1, on the reverse strand, counting down.
TCAGGCTGAGGCGCCACCCATGCAGGATTAGCGAGCCTATCAGCCCTAGAGTTACCTTCTGCTATAAAACCTGGTAACGTAGTGTGACTTCGAACGTGCAAAATGTAGTAAGGATAGATTCGATCTTGACTTGCAGACCACAAAGTTTTTAACAATGAAAACAAAGTAACATTATTAACTTCCTTTAGAAGCGAGCAATCTAAACGCTGTGCAATATCTGCAACATAACCGGAATCAGTTACAAGGTTCTGTGGTACATGAGAAAATCGCTGGAACGCCATGGTCACGGCTCTTAGTTCAACAAGCTGAGCGGAGCCTGACTCATGACCTTCCAGCACCTGCCATCCAGAATCATCTGTCCAGGTGACAATGGCTTTCCCAGTTTTCCCTGACCCATCTGTAAAAACTGTAAGTCCTTGCACTGGCACACGGCTATTTTTTGGACGCAAAGACAAAGAACTTGACTTTGCTAATTGCAACAACTTATGACTGGGTAAATGATAAGTAATTTGTCCCAAAAAATTTTGCAATGCTGCTTGCAGTGGAGTGCTGTTAGCAAAGCTCCACTCAAAGTAATCTTGTTGTACTGGAATTACAATTTTTTCTGGATCCTTAGCCATGAGCTGCAAACATCTTTGACGACATTTGATCATTAACTGAGCAATCAATTCAAACAACATGGGAACTGTCTTTTTCGGTTGATGAGGTAAAAAAATCCATTCTAAAATATGTAATGGGTCAGGCCATTGGTCATTCCACTGGCCAATAATACCTGTAGGATGAAGATCTGGAATGGTAACAAAAACAGTGGTATCAATGGAGGGATCTATTCTGTTGTCTTGGTGTGAAAGACAGGTGTCAGACTGGAAAGGCAGGAGCCTCCCCTGAAATGGAAAATGCAACCCCCTTCCCTCCGAATTATTATAAATTTGAAAATAAGGGGCTTTCAGGCAAAGATATGAGGGATAGGAATAACAGTTCTTTACTAATAAATATATATGGATAACAACACAAACAAACAGCAATAGCTGTGGCAGTCACAGCAAACAGCAGCCCAAACCCAGTGCCGGCCTCAGGCACTTTTCCCTGATGCAGTTCCTGCGGGGCGGCTCCCGGTGAGCAGGGCGGGTGCAATGGTTCCCCCGCGGCTGCAGGGGGCGCTCCGCAGCGAGCTCGGGCAGCACCGGGAATGGCGGCGCGGGGTCCCGGGAAGGGATGGGTGGAAAGCCTCACAAAAACCCTGGGCGTCTGGCTGGATCCTCAGGAACAGCAGGCTGAAGCAGCAGGGGCAAGCACAGATCTCGGGTGGCAGTGAGAGGTATTGAACTGCGGAGCTGTGGCAGGGAAACCCGGCAGGTCTCTCAGTCGGCAGAGCATAGGAGCTCCGTTTCCAGATGGGACAAGGAGAAGAGCAGGCTTAGAAATCCCGGGGTTTGCCCGCAGAAAAGCAAAACAGCCAAAGAAGCAGAAGCCCGCAGTGGTGACCGAGACGTCCACACCGAAGGCAGGCAGCTCCCAGACTGAACGCTGAGCACCCCAGGCAGCCCCCGGGTGTCCCAACCCCCCAGGTGACAAAAGGGTGGCCAGTCCCACCCCTCCCCTGTGGCTAGGTCTTTTGTTTTCCTTTAAGTATCCAGCAGTTTGTCCCCTAGCAACTAGTATGGGTAAAATTCTTTAAGAGAAAAAAACAGGCTAAAATCCTAAACCCCAACATTATCCACCCCGAATTTTTCCCATACTAACATGTTACATCAAACTTAACTTTTTTTTAAACTATATACACACATGCATTACCATAATTATATACATATGTACATGCAGATATGATACAAGTGCAATGCCGTGGGCAGTTCACCCTAAAACAAGGTCCCCTTGCGGTACACATCGGGTCTCTCCATCCTTCTGCATCACCCACCAGGTGCAACCTGGTCCCTGAGCGAAGACCACCCCACGGATAGGTTGATCTTTGCTCGAGGCAGAATTTACCCAAACAGTTTTTCCAAGCATACCTCTCATGTGCACCACTGGAACCTTATCCCCATCTGTTGTTTGTAGCAGTTCAGATTGAGCAGGGCCTGCTCGGTTGGTAGATCCTCGGGTGTTAACTAACCAGGTGGCCTTTGCTAGATGCTGTTCCCAGTTTTTGAAAGTTCCCCCACCCAATGCTTTCAAGGTGGTTTTAAGCAATCCATTACACCTCTCAACCTTCCCAGCCGCTGGTGCATGGTAAGGGATGTGGTACACCCACTCAATGCCATGTTCCCTAGCCCAGGTGTTGATAAGGCTGTTCTTGAAATGAGTCCCATTGTCAGATTCAATTCTCTCAGGGGTACCATGTCTCCACAGGACTTGCTTTTCGAGACCCAAAATGGTGTTACGGGCCGTAGCATGAGGCAGGGGATAGGTCTCCAGCCATCCTGTGGTGGCTTCTACCATTGTGAGCCCATAACGCTTGCCTTGGCATGTTTGAGGCAGTGTGATGTAGTCAATCTGCCAGGCCTCCTTATACTTGTATTTGGACCACCGCCCACCGTACCACAGGGGTTTCACTCGCTTGGCCTGCTTGATTGCAGCGCACGTCTCACAATCATGGATCACCTGGGAGATACTGTCCATGGTTAGATCCACCCCTCGGTCTCGTGCCCACTTATAGGTGGCATCTCTGCCCTGATGACCTGAGGCATCATGGGCCCATCAAGCTAGGAACAACTCTCCCTTGTGTTTCCAATCTAAGTCTATCTGGGACACCTCTATTTTTGCAGCCTGATCTACCTGTGTGTTGTTCTGATGTTCTTCATTAGCCCAGCTCTTGGGGACATGAGCATCCACATGGCGGACTCTCACGGGTAGGTTCTCTACCCGAGTGGCAATGTCTTTCCACTCTTCAGCAGCCCAGATTGGTTTTCCTCTACGTTGCCAGTTAGCCTTCTTCCACCTTTCCAACCAACCCCACAGAGCATTGGCTACCATCCATGAGTCAGTGTAGAGGCACAGCTTTGGCCACTTCTCTCTTTCAGCTATGTCCAGAGCTAATTGGACAGCTTTGAGTTCAGCAAACTGGCTCGATCCACCTTCTCCCTCTGCAGCTTGTGCAACTTGCCGTGTGGGACTCCATACAGCAGCTTTCCATTTCCGACTAGCTCCTACAATTCGACAGGAACCATCAGTGAAGAGGGCATATTGTCTTTCACTCTCCGGCAGCTCATTATATGGCGGGGCTTCTTCTGCACGGGTTACTTGCTCTTCTTCTTCTTCAGAAGATAACCCAAAAGTTTCACCTTCTGGCCAGTTTGTAATTATATCTAAGATCCCAGGGCGATTTGGGTTTCCAATTCGGGCGCGCTGAGTGATGAGGGCAATCCATTTGCTCCAAGTTGCGTCGGTAGCATGATGGGTGGAAGGAACCTTTCCCTTGAACATCCACCCCAGCACCGGTAGTCGGGGTGCCAGGAGGAGTTGTGCCTCTGTGCCAATTACTTCTGAGGCAGCTTGGACTCCTTCGTAGGCGGCCAAGATCTCCTTCTCTGTTGGGGTGTAGTTGGCTTCGGACCCCCTGTAGCTCCGGCTCCAGAATCCCAGTGGTCGGCCACAAGTCTCACCAGGCACCTTCTGCCAAAGGCTCCAGGACAGACCATTGTTCCCGGCTGCAGAGTAGAGCACGTTCTTCACCTCTGGTCCTGTCCTGACTGGGCCAAGGGCTACTGCGTGAGCGATTTCCTGCTTGATCTGGGTGAAGGCTTGCTGCTGTTCAGGGCCCCAGTGGAAATAGTTCTTCTTGCGGGTGACCAGGTAGAGAGGACTCACAATCTGGCTGTATTCAGGAATGTGCATCCTCCAAAAGCCTATGGCGCCTAGGAAAGCTTGTGTTTCCTTCTTGTTAGTCGGCGGAGACATAGCAGTGATCTTATTGATAACCTCAGTGGGAATCTGATGCCGTCCATCTTGCCATTTCACTCCCAGGAACTGGATCTCTAGAGCAGGTCCCTTGACTTTGCTCTTCTTGATGGCAAAACCGGCTTCCAGGAGAATCTGGATGATTTTCTCCCCTTTCTTGAACACTTCTGCTGCGGTGTTCCCCCACACAATGATGTCATCGATGTACTGCAGATGTTCTGGAGCCTCACCCTTTTCCAGTGCAGTCTGGATCAGTCCATGGCAGATGGTGGGACTGTGCTTCCACCCCTGGGGCAGTCTGTTCCAGGTGTATTGCACACCCCTCCAGGTGAAGGCAAACTGAGGCCTGCTCTCTGGTGCCAAAGGAATGGAGAAAAATGCATTAGCAATGTCAATAGTGGCATACCACTTCGCTGCTTTGGACTCCAGCTTGTACTGGAGCTCCAACATGTCCGGCACAGCAGCACTCAGTGGTGGAGTCACTTCATTCAAGGCACGATAGTCCACAGTCAATCTCCATTCCCCGTCAGACTTGCGCACAGGCCAGATGGGGCTGTTGAAGGGTGAGTGGGTCTTGCTGACCACTCCTTGGCTCTCCAGCTCGCGGATCATCTTGTGGATGGGGATCACAGCATCTCGATTTGTCCGATACTGCCGGCGATGCACAGTCGAAGTGGCAATTGGCACTTGTTGCTCTTCCACTTTCAGAAGCCCAACTGCAGAGGGATTCTCAGATAGTCCAGCCAGGGTGCTCAGTTGCTTAATGCCCTCTGCCTCCACAGCAGCTATTCCAAATGCCCACTTGAGTTCTTTTGGGTCTTTATAATAGCCGTTCCGGAGGAAATCTATGCCCAGAATACACGGGGCCTCTGGGCCAGTCACGATCAGATGCTTTTGCCACTCCTTCCCAGTCAGGCTCACCTCAGCTTCCAACAGTGTCAAATCCTGTGATCCCCCAGTCACCCCAGCAATAGAAACAGGTTCTGCCCCCACATGTCCCGATGGCATTAAAGTACATTGTGCACCAGTATCAACTAAGGCTTCATATTTCTGTGGCTCTGATGTGCCAGGCCATCGAATCCACATTGTCCAAAAAACCCGATTTTCCCGTGCCTCTTCCTGGCCAGAGGCAGGGCCCCTCTAGCACTGGTTATCATTTCCTCCCTGGGCATACATGCTTGAGGTTCCTTCAAGGGGATCTGACATATCATCTTCCCTTCTGTAATACCTGGCAGCTTGGTTACGGGAGGCTGAGGCTACTTTCACCCTAGCAGAACCCCCTCGGTTAGCATTTCTCTCCTTGAGTTCACGCACCCGTGCTGCCAGGACAGAAGTGGGTTTCCCATCCCACCTGCTCATGTCTTCTCCATGGTCGCACAGGAAAAACCACAGCTCGTCTCGTGAGTTGTACCCTCTCTCTCTAGCTGGGGGAGGTCGGGCTCTGATTTGGGGCCGTGTGACTCGCACTGGTGCCACATTGATCCTTCTCAACTCTTCCCTCACCCCCCTGATCTCCTCTTTAAACTCCTCTTTGAGGTCCTTAACCACAGCAGAGACCTGAGCTTTCAGCGGGCCATTGACCATACTCTCATAATTTCTGAGCTTGTTGGCGACAGAACCCACTGTTTCTCGGTTGTCCTCGGCATTAATGGTTGCAATGAAAGTGGTGTATTGGGATGGCCCCAGCTTTGCCAGGTTCCACAACATCTGCGCTGTGTACCTGACCTTGTCGGGGTCATTATCATGCTGTCCATCCCTCCCAAAGAGTACTTCTAATACTGCCACCTCTCTTAGCTGCTGGATCCCTTCCTCAAGTGTCTTCCATTGCATTCTATGATGGTACTCCTGCATTCTCTCTTTGTTGACAAACCTCTCTCTCACACTCGTTATAAGCCTCTCCCAGAGAGAAAGGGGCCCTGGCTCCCTCACAAATATCTGATCCACACCTGGGTCCTGGGTCAAAGATCCCAAATACCTTGCCTCACCACTATCCAGCTGCACACCTGTACCCATAAGGTCCCAAACCCGAAGTAACCAGGTTGTATAAGCCTCACGTCCCCTCCGCACAATGTCTTTTCGCATATTACGGAGACTCTCATACGACAGGGACTCGGTGATGATTTCAGGCTCTGGCTCCCCTGCTGGTTGTGAGGGTCCTGGTTCCCCATCATCATTCACTGGGCGCACTGATTTGGCCTTGTATTTCCTCCTCTGCACAGGGGCCACTGCTGCTGGCTGGGATTGCCCTTGTGGTTCAGCTCGAGCCTGGAGAGTTGTAACATCCACAGGTTCCACTGCTGCACTATCAGACTCTCCCTCACTGGGGCAGGGAGAGGGTTTTCCACTAGCTGAGAAAATGCACTCTTTCAGCATCTGGCCCATCTCACATATCTCCTTTACGAGTGCCCCCACTAAATCTGGGTAGTTTATTTCTGAGGTGGGCTGTCGGGCAGTATCAGGCTGTGGGTCAGGATTTCTAGTCTCTGGGGCAGGATCTCTAGTCTCTGGGGCAGGGTCTCTAGTCTCTGGGGCCCTGTCAGGTTCTGCGACAGGATCGCTAGTCTCTGGGGCCCTGTCAGGTTCTGGGACAGGATCTCTAGTTTCTGCGGCAGGGTCTCTTATCTCTGGGACAGGATCCCTAGTGTCTGGGGCCCTGTCAGGTTCTGTGGCAGCATCCCTAGCCCCTGATGTAGGTATCAGGGTGGTTACCCAAGTCAATTTCCCCTTATCTCTGAGCGCTAAGTAGAATAGGCCTATCAGCAACACCACCCACTGTACGATATCATTAGCATTTAGGGAAGGTCTGAATCCTTCGAAAACTGGTGGAGTGGACCCAAAGAGATGGATTAAGGGTTGCGAGAAAGTTTCCCCCGGTGTCATCTCCTCACTGTAGGTCCCATTATTAAAGTAACCCCAAAGGCATACAGTTAGCGTGTGATAGCCCTGTATCCATGTGCCCACATTCCGGAGGAAGTCAAAAACCGATGAATTCCTCACCTTATCAACCCATAATGCAAACTGGATAACAGCAACAGTGGCCTTAGTCAGAGGACCCATGTTTAGAAAAGGACCTGCAAAAGGGAGAAATACAGCCACGACCACATGCCACCTGAACCAGGGCAAACTGGACCACATAGTGCTGCCTAGCAAGGTTTCTATATTCAGCACACAGAACTGAGTTATCCAAGAACTGTTATTCCTTTTCCAGCCCTTTCTCTCAATGCCCTCAGGCCGCACGTTGGGCGCCAAGATCTGTCTTGGTTTGAAAGACAGGTGTCAGACAGGAAAGGCAGGAGCCTCCCCTGAAATGGAAAATGCAACCCCCTTCCCTCCGAATTATTATAAATTTGAAAATAAGGGGCTTTCAGGCAAAGATATGAGGGATAGGAATAACAGTTCTTTACTAATAAATATATATGGATAACAACACAAACAAACAGCAATAGCTGTGGCAGTCACAGCAAACAGCAGCCCAAACCCAGTGCTGGCCTCAGGCACTTTTCCCTGATGCAGTTCCTGCGGGGCGGCTCCCGGTGAGCAGGGCGGGTGCGATGGTTCCCCCGCGGCTGCAGGGGGCGCTCCGCAGCGAGCTCGGGCAGCACCGGGAATGGCGGCGCGGGGTCCCGGGCAGGGATGGGTGGAAAGCCTCACAAAAACCCTGGGCGTCTGGCTGGATCCTCAGGAACAGCAGGCTGGAGCAGCAGGGGCGAGCACAGATCTCGGGTGGCAGTGAGAGGTATTGAACTGCGGAGCTGTGGCAGGGAAACCCGGCAGGTCTCTCAGTCGGCAGAGCGTAGGAGCTCCGTTTCCAGATGGGACAAGGAGAAGAGCAGGCTTAGAAATCCCGGGGTTTGCCCGCAGAAAAGCAAAACAGCCAAAGAAGCAGAAGCCCGCAGTGGTGACCGAGACGTCCACACCGAAGGCAGGCAGCTCCCAGACTGAACGCTGAGCACCCAGGCAGCCCCCGGGTGTCCCAACCCCCCAGGTGACAAAAGGGTGGCCAGTCCCACCCCGCCCCTGTGGCTAGGTCTTTTGTTTTCCTTTAAGTATCCAGCGGTTTGTCCCCTAGCAACTAGTATGGGTAAAATTCTTTAAGAGAAAAAAACAGGCTAAAATCCTAAACCCCAACATCTGTAAACTTGCCGAGTGGAAACAATGAGCTGGACCTCATCCAGCGCTAGCTGTGCCTCAGGAGTCAGGGTTCGAAGCGAATTTAAATCTGGGTCTCCTTTCAATGTATCAAACAAAGGAGACAACTGTGATGTAGTCAGTCCCAAATAAGGGCGTAGCCAATTGATGATGCCTAACAATTTTTTTGAGTCTGGGTTTTCCCTCATTCTGCATTTTGGCCTTGATCTGGGTTGGGCTTTTCTCTGTGCCAGACTCCGGGTGCAATCCTGCCTGTGTTTTAAATTTTAACTGTAATCTTAGTCAACTCTTCTTTGAAATCAGGTCAAAGGAAGGTTCCCATGCACAGACTCACTTATTCAGCACTTTATTATGAAGCCTGATGAGCCATAGCATTTGAGCTGCCTTAGAGTTGGAAACAAGTCCCTGGTTTAGAAGCTGTAGTGGGTTGATCATAAATTGACAGACAGCGTTTCAGACCAATCACGCTTCTCTAAATTTTACATATTTAAACCCTGTGAGAAGGCAGGATTTTTGGGGCAGCTTTCTGTTCCAGCTCAGGGCAGGGACGGGAGAGTGGGAGGGGTGGCCCCTGTGGCCTGCCCGTGGGGCTGGGGATGGGCCCCCCTGCCTCCTGCCCCCCTTTTCCCAATGCTGCAGCACAGACTCTGGATTGCTGGGAGGGGAACTATTCCCTGAGCCGCAGGTGGCTATGGCTGGCCACAGAGCTGAGGTCATCCGACGCGGTATCCTGAGACAGCGGGGGGCCAGCAGAGCCTCCAGTGCAACCAGCATACTTCGTGGCAAACAGAGGAAGACACCCCTTTTCCACATTGTGCACCCGGCAGCGCAGAGGGAGCGGGCTGGGCTCTCTCCACCATGGAGCCCGGTAACATCCTACAACATGGTGGCTTTCAGAGCCAGAGGGAAAGGGAAAGCGAGGTCAGTGGGATGAAGCTACAAGGGCGGTGCCGCATGGTCCCGCGCGGAGCTTAAAAATCTCCTTGCCTCGCCGTGGTATGAATTGTAATATTGCAAACTGTTTGTCTGTTTAATCCATGTTAAAGTACATGGGGGATGGACATTTTTTTGAAAATGTCCATGGGGGATGGACATTTTTGTAAAAAGGTTGAAGAGTGCTGATGCCAGGCTATATATAAAAGCAGGGAGAGTCTTTTAAAATCTGGTGGCAAAGGAAAAGCCTTATGTTCAAACTAAAAAGGAAGATGATCCATCCTTAAACGAGTAATAACCCCATGTGAGGACCTGTATCTTACAGGTGAAGGAGCTGTGAGTGGGCTCATGGAAAAGAGATGTGTTACACCTTAGCAGAGATTGTTTAATTCTAAGCAAACCTGCAAAGGGTCGCAGTTTGTAAAACCACGTAAAGCAGGAGGGAAAACCCTTTTTTTTCCCTTTCCTAGAACTGTGATACTGATTGGGAGAGGGGAAAAGTGGGGGAGAGAAAGAGTTCTGAAAGTTTGTTCTATTGTTGTCTTTTTTTCTTTCTTCTGGGTGTGTCAACAAACTCCTTTATATTCTTCAAGTTTCGTGCCTGCTTTGCTTTCCTCCTACTGCTTATCTCACAGAAAGGACATCAGGGAGGTAATGCCCAATTTGACCTGAAAACCAATACACTAAATTGGTGTTTCTGCCCGGTTTACGAACTGGACCCGCTACAGAAGCTTTCAGTAAACTACTTAAATTGACTTCTCCTGAGACCCAGTCTGTCAGTTGCAGCTTCCCATACATCCTGGGAAACTGGATAGGGACCCTCCTAAATACCATCTGGACTGGGCACAGCTTTTTTTCCTGGAGAGATGCTCCAGCAGCACTTGGCAGTGAGTACTGGGGTTCAATCCATAGGAAGGGTTAAATTTATGATCACTGCTGGACTCTTAGCAGCACTGAATTCCCAAATAATGGAAGAGGAGCCTTTGAAATTGTCCCTTCCAGCATGGCAGCTGGTTTGTACCAGTACCTATAATCTGGGATTGATCCTGATTGTTTGACTCTGAAGTCACTGAAGTGCTGGATTGTGGAAAATAGATGAGACAGTGGATCAACCACTTATGTCGCCCAGTGGTTTTTGGGCAGGGCTCAGAAATTTGTAGTGGGCGTGTTTAGGGAGAGGAGCCACTGCTTCCATTCCCAGCAAGGCAGGGGGAAGACAGCCCAGAAGATGAGGCTTGGGAAGGAATTGTGAACTGAGAAGTAGCTCAAATCCACCTTAAAGTCCAGGAATGGTCTCGTTTGGAAAGGATCTTATTGGGTTTCAATTCCCTGCCATAGTCAGGGACACTGTCCTGGGGTGTCCCATGGAATACGCTCCATGCCAGGCTGGTGGAACAGGAAGGGTTTTCTCCCTGAGCCCATTCAGGGGCATTTTTGGGGATTCTGTGGGAAGGAGCCTGTGAGCTGCATTTTCGGAGCTGGGAGGCTGTCGCAGCCGCCGGCTGGAGAGTAAAGAAAGACTCAGAGACAGGAATGCAGTCCGGCGAATAGATTGAATTATTTAATTAATAAAGAATGGGTTTTTATGTGTTTAGTTCTCTTAGTGTCTACCTAGATGGCACGAGGTTATTGGACCTCTTGCTACTAACTACCAGAGTGATTGGTCAGTTCTCACATCGTTCATTCTCCTAGTCGAGATCATAACAATTCTAATTATATCTGCAGGTGCAAGATAGCAAACTCAGTTTACAGAAACCTTATCATGTTTTGCATAGTTCAGCATGAGAAAGACAGAGCTTTCACGAACTACTGCAGAGAGCTGAAGAAATCAATCCTCTGCTGAGGCTTCCTCAGCATCCATAGGAGGCTCCATGCCTAGAAATATTTCCAGCTCTGCTATTTGTTTTTTTTCTCAGCCTTGGCCAAAACTAGACATTACGTTTCTTCTCAGAGTGAGGTGGTTTTCCCTTGATTGATGGGACTACACTGCGGGTGTCTAAGGGCTGTGTTGTCTTTTTGTCCTGCATGGAAGAGGGGTGGGAACAAGGATGCTCCCAATTGTCACGGACGTGGGAACAGCCCAGTTCCAGTGAGAAATGTGCTGCCCAGCTCGTGGTGTGCACTGTGAGATGGTGTTCCAGTTTGGACAAATTTGGAGGAAAATATAGTCTGACAGAAAGCAGTTTACAATCATCCCTCCCCCCACCAGGTTTGGGAAAAAAACTTTTTCCTCGAAGGAAAGTGTATTGGTTTTGAAACAAACCAGTGGGAGATTGCAAGTCAGGATTAAAATTTAATAGGAAAAAAATTAAAAATAAGTGAAATAATACAAGGAAAAAGCACTGACAAAGTCAGATACAACCTGACACCCTGTTAGGGTGGTGATAGCAGTCCAGATGAACTAGTTCAGTTGAAGCGGTGACCCTATGGAAGGTCTGGTCTCCAGGTGAAGGTCCAGTGGTAGCTCTTATCCTCTGGGAATCCAGTAGACAGGGCTAACTTAGGCAGTTCTAAGGCCAGGTTATATCCAGGTGGGAATGCTTGGCTCCTCCCTCCTGGGCGGAGCATTTCACAAGAGGATGAGATAAGTCATGCAGTGGTTTCTTGCTGGCCATTGTCTGTTACCAGGGGTGGGTCATAGCAGGAGATAACAGCTAATGGCCCGCAGTTGGTGGTAATAGAATACATCTATATTGTAACCTAGGACAGAAAGTGAAAGAGAGAAAACCTATTTATTAACACACACAAGAAAAGAATAATAATGCTAAATAGTAAAACCTCCTGCTATAGAGAGAAAACCTGGGAAGATTTTTGAGTCCTTCTGTAGGTGTGGTCTCTCTCCTCCCCAGAGCTGGGTCAGCGTGGGCCCACCTCTGGGCCTTGGTGGAAAATTCTCCTGCTGTCTTCTGATGTTCTTGAAACAGTCCAGAAGAGAAAGAAGGGAAAAAACCAAAGTCCCAAGAAAACACAGTTCAACTCTCCGTCTCTCTCCCTCTGGTGAAAAAAGGAGCCAAAAAGCTGACTGAAAAGCAGCAAGGGTGTTTTCCTCCCCGCTTGCTGCTGCAGCAGGAGCATTGTATCTGTGTCCTTGAACAATTGCTTTGAAAAGTTCGCTGAGTTTTTTTTCCACTCTCCCCTCTCAGGCACAGTTTAAAGGCACAGAAAAGGCCCAAAATTAATTTTGGGGCAATAGAGCAGTGATAGAGGGCACACATCAAAAAGTCACCCCAAGACAACAATGTAAGGCACCATGCCTTCAGCCACGGCCACTGGCTGCTGCCCGGACACTTTGTACCCTGTGGATTTTCAGGCCTGTGCCCAGGCGGGTCTGAAGCAGCCGATGCTGAGGTCTTGTTTTCTTCCTTTCATACAGGATGATAGCCAGGTGCAGCTGTGCTCCATGTTTGTCTTCCGAGAGATGATGGAGTTACTAACGGAAGAGGGACAAAAGGCCCTGAAGTCACTCGTGCGCCAGAGCCTGCTCCCACTCTCCTTCCACTGCCATGACGAGAACCAGCATGTGGTTGAGGTGAGGACTCGTGGGCTGCTGGTGTCCCCCTGGGAGGGGGCTCGGCTGCCTCCTGCTCTGGCGCCTCGCAGGCTGCAGCCTCCTCCTGGCCTTGGCACAGGGACGTGGGTCCTGTGCCCTGGGCTGCGGTGCCATCTCGGGGTCTCTGCTGCTCTCCAGGCCTCCCGGGAAACGCTGCATTGTTCAGCCAGATTCCTGAAGAGGAGGGATCTCGAACAGATGCTGCAGGTGGATCAGACATGGAGGTTCGGCGAGGGCCTGGTAAGGAGGGTCTGGAGGCCCCAGCCGCAGCCTGGAGAAGCCCCCTGCCCGCGGTGCCCAGTGTGTGCGGTTGGCAGCTGTGCCCCTGCCAAGTGCTGCACCCAGGGGCGCCAGCCTGTGCCCCACACGCTGCTCCCTTCCCTGGGTCGCGCGGGCTCTTCTCCAGGCTCCTGCGGCCCCGAGCCGGGTGCCCCGGCCCAGCTGGGCTGTGGGGCGGGGCGGCGCCGCGGCTCCCCGGGCAGCACCCGGCCCTCTGCCCCCTCGCGGAGCCAGCGGCTGCTGGCCGGGCCTCAGGGCTGTGCGGGCAGGGCAGGGAGGCCAGGGCCGGGCGCAGGGAGCGCCCGGCCAAGGGGCTGAGCCTGCACCAGCGGCACCCTCCCGGCACTCTCTCCAGCTGGCAGAGGACAGGAGCCGAGCGGCCGAGCACCTGCGCCAGGCCCTGTCGTACCTGGCCAGCCCACAGAAGCCCCTGCGAGAGGCGGCCGTCAGGTTCATTGGTGAGCCACGAGCCCGGGGCCCCTCCCCGCCTCGCCGCAGCTCGGCCCCGGCCCCGGCTGCTGGCGCGGCTGCAGCGGGATCCGGCCCGGCGCCGTGGAGCCCCGCCTGCCCTCAGGGCTGCTGCCGCCCTGTGGCAGCCGTGGCCTCGGGCGTCAGGATGCGGCAAGGGCCCGGGCTGAGCCCTGCCGGGGGAGGAGAGCCTGTGGCCACAGGGCTGGCAGCGCCGCTGTGAGGGAGCTGTGCTGCTGGGGCCGTGACAGGCTGTGTGTTCCCAGGGATCGCCGGGCGGCACCTGAGGGGGCAGAAGGAAGAGCTCCATCTCATCTGCGAGGGTGAGTGAGGGCAGCGGGGTGGCAGTGGGGGCTGTCGGCGGGGAGCTGCAAGCCCTGCCCCGGCCGCGGAGGGCTCTGCTCCCCGTGTGGACGACGGGTGGTGTTATAAATGAATAATTCGTGCTCGAATATAAAATACCAAACTGTGTATTAAAGTTAAAATGTAACAAATATAAAATGTAAATAAAAGACTGGCCCCGGGGAAAATTGTAACCTTCACAGGGGCACCGAGTTGTAAAACTGGTTTTGGGAGAATTTGCAGTCCTGCAGGCTGGACCACAGGAACAAAAGGCCCATCCAGGGAGAAATTAAAGCGCCTCCTAGCATTTGCACCTTCAAGGAGAACTTCTCGGAAGGCTGATCAAAATCTATGGAAAATTTCTTCCTGAGTGTGGCCGATTAACAACCTGCGAAAACTCCCCTCCCAGATGCAAGGTGCTAACGACTGGATCTGGAACCAAGATATGGAACATCATGACCCATCAAATAACATCCTCCGGTGATGGGACATTCATCAGAAGCAAGATGTGTTTTGTTTCTCCCTGCACCGTGAATAACATGCTTTATGTATATGCTGATGGACAAAAATGAGATCATAGATCCGGACTCCAGGAAAAAACTGTATAAAAATCGGCTCCTAGGACCAGTAGTGGTGAACAGAGGGAGGTCTGATGCGATAAAGGTCAGACCTGTGTTCACCCAGTGCCAACCCCGGGCTTGGCACTGTTTCCTTTTTCGATCGTGGCTTTGCGTGTTTGTATTTTCGGACACGTAATAAATTTTATATCTGTGTTATATTTAATTGGCGCAATTTATTTATTTCATTTGGTGACCCCGACGTGATACGATTCTGGTATCACGGACCCCTGCCTTTGCTCAGAAGGCGCCCCCGCTGATTTTAGCGGACTGACGAGACAGGGTACCCCGTGAAACAGTCGTATCACCGAACACAAAATTTTAACGTGCCACGTATCAAAAAGGAGGAAAAAAAAGAGCTCTCAGCGAACTCGTAGGAGATCAGGAGGCATCTCCGGAACCGCGGCTAGTTGATTTCGCTTATAAAATTCTACGTGCACGAAGAGCCCACGCAGGAAAACGAACCGTAAGTATCGCGTGGTTGAGCGAGGTGTGATTGAGCGTGTGTGAGACGTGAAATTGTTCACGAAGTGAGTGCGGACCCCAAGATCGCAGTTCCTCGGTCCCGCGAGAGAAGAGGTCGGTCGCGGGGGAAGCGAAAGGTTTAAAGGAAGAGGGGGGGTGAAAAGAAACCCTTGTGGCAACACGTCAAGCCCGAACTTCTAAAGTTTCGGGGGATCGATCACTGGAGACCAGAAAGGGAAGGGTACTTTCCTTGGGAGTTCGGGAAATTGGTAAACCTTTCTGGTCTCGGACGGAAACATGTCCTGAGCATAATAACGACAAGAGAGAGAGCTGCTACCAGCGGAAAACCCCCGGAACGGTTCTCCGCGGGACCAGTAAACTGGTAATGTATAAAAGAATTGCAAACGGTACCGATTAAGAGAGCAGATACCAGCAGAAACACCTCCGGAACGGTTCTCCGCGGGGCTAGTAAGTTGGTAAATTGGAAAATATAAGTTGGTAAATTGGAAAATATCCCAAATATATTTGAAGAAACTCTGCGCAGGAAAAAGGTAAGTTAAGCTAGCTAAAGCAAAATGGGCCAGAAAAAAAGTAAAATCCAAGAAAAACCTCAAAAAAAAATCCCTGGGAAAAATTAAGCAAAGTATTCCTGAAATCCCCTGGGATAGTCCCCTGGGGTGGTTACTAGAACACTGGGAGGATTGCCCAGATCAAAGTATAAAATCCAAAGAAAAAAATGATCCATTACTGTATTGTATCAAAATTTAGGGAGGTAAAGAGACCAGAGATCACCAAACGTGGCCCATATTTGGCACCTTTGAGAAATGGACGTGCCAAGCCTTAAATAACTATGTGGGCTCACGTAGCAAAGAGGAGAAGGAATATGCAAAAATTTGGGAGGACGCTAGAGTGAAACCTCTCCCGGTTAAAACTTGTAAGAAATGTTTTTATTGCAAAACGAGGGGACATCTTAAAAAGGATTGCAAGAGGAGGTTAAAAGGTGAGAGAATTTTTCAAACAAATTAAAGGTGTCAGGGGCTCTTTATTTTAGGGTCCATAACATCAAAAGAGCCCTTAGTAGAACTAAAGTTGGGACCCTTAAAACAAGAACTAATGTTTTTTAGTAAATTCTAGAGCTGAACAAAGTACGATTTTACAATTACCCTCAGGGGGTGTTAAAAGCAAAGAAAACCATGGTGGTAATTAATGTTAATGGGGAACTGTTTAAAGTACCTGTAATTAAAGATGTTAAAATAAAATCCAAAACAAAGACATGTTCAGGTAATTTGTTATTAGTAAAAAAAAGCAGATTATAATTTGTTGGGAAGAAATTTAATATTTTAAAAATTAGCTTAACTGTGCAAGAGGCACGACTGGTGGTGAGCTTGTATAAGTTATGCATTTTAGGCTTGTCCTTTGGCTGAGGAGAGCCAGGATTATTTTGCTTTTCAGTGGGAGGATCCAGAGACAAACAGAAAACAACAATAAGGTAAATTTCACTACCTCAAAGGTTTGTGGATTCTCTAAATTTATTTAGACAGGCTTTAAAACAGGTATTAAGCCAATTTGTGCTTGTGAATGAAACTAAGTTGCTTTAATATGTGAATGATCTTTTAGTGGTTAGTCGGTCTAAGACAGAGGTGAGAAGAACTACTATAGAGTTGCTAATAGGAAGGAGAATTAAATAAGGGTGAGAAATTGTTTGTAAATGGCTCAGCAAGAGTAATAGATGGAAAAAGAAAGTCGGGCTATGCAATAGTGAATGGTAAAAATAAGTAGTGAAGTCAGGACCGCTGGAATTGGTCAGCTTAGGCATGTGAATTGTATGTGGTTTTTACAGGGATTAAAAGAAAAAAAAGGGAATGATTTTTTACTGACCCAAAGTATGCCTATGGGGAGGTACATACGTTTAAAAAGACTTGGGAGGAGAGAAGATTAATTAACACTCAGGGGCGAGGCCTGATTAATGGAGAGATAATGAAAAGAATCTCAGAAACAGTTGCAATAGCCCATGTAAAGAGACACTAATCAGAGCTACAGTTCCAAACCAGAGAGAGCAATTTAGCTGACAAAGAAACCAAAAGTGCAGCTCTAATAAAGGTAAGTACTCCTAAACTAGGGAAACCTAAACACGGGAATATCCCTCCCATCCTTCTGCAAAAGAAGTGGAGTTTTTTCAAAAGCTGGGGGCGAAATTAAAAGTAAGTAAGTGGAAGCTTCCAGATGAGAGGGAGCTTATATCTAAAGAATATAGTAAAAAATTTTGAAAAAGTTACATCAACAGACACACTGGGAAACCTAAAGCATTGGCAGAACAATTTCTAAAATTTTTTAAATGTAAAGGAGTATATAAATTAGCGAATCAAGAGGTACAGGGATGCATAATATGTCAAAAAGTAAATTGAACAACTTCTCGAAAAGTTATATTGGGAAATTAACCAGTTGCACACCGCTCTTTTAAGAAAATTTAAATACAAGAAAAAAAAAAAAATATATATATATAGTTTGATTTCACAGAGCTCATCCCTGGATTTTGCTATTCATAAAATACAGCCTGGAGATAATGTGTTAATAAAATCGTGAAAAAGAAGTTCACTAACACTGGGAAGGTTCTTTTCTCATCCTCCTCACCAGAGATGCTGCAATACATACTGCTGAGAAAGGCTGGACACATGCTTCTTGTGTAAAGAAAGTAGCAATTCAACTAGTTGAAAAGTAATTTCTCCAAGACAAAGCTGCGCCGACCTAACAAATGAACCAGTGGGATCAGATAAGTTATATAAATGCAAATTGTACTTATTATCCCTTTTATCACCTTGAAATGTAAATATTGTCAAAAAATTTGGGTAATTCACTGCAGCAGGGGTTACCCCCCTAAAGCATTGTGCACTAAGTGTTTTAAAGAGAAACTGGAGCTGACTAACCTTGTATTACAGCTTGCTACCAATTTAAGGATAATTAAGCTAAACTTAATAAAGTAATACCATCTATTATTAAAAAAAAAGGGGAGAATTGGAATCACGAGCCTAAAACTTAAATATCGAGTGCCGACGATTAAACAAAGTACCCTGCAGTGCAGATACAGTTAAGCCCTCTCGGTGGGAAACATTTAAAAAGAGATACGCTGCTCAGGTCGGTATCAGGGGTCCGGAAGAATACGCCTGCTGCCGTGAAGATGGCTTACCCCACCGCTGGTGGCAACCCAGTGGGCGAAGGTGTCGGCAGAGGTGTACACCTATGGGGGCCCCTGTTGACCCTGAACCTGGTGTTATACCAGACGATCAGCTTATGTGCAAACTGTTTCCCCAGAAGGGACAGGGCGTGTCCTTTAACTGTACTGACTACTGTGAAAATAAAAAACCAAGCAAGTACTGTGAAATTAACTATACTCGATATGGGGTTTGCAAGTTAGACAATGAAATAAGTTATTTTTCCTGGTATGTAAGACCTAAATACCGGCGGTCAAAGCTCCTGGTCCAGAATAATTAAAAATCACAAAAGGGAAAAGAGAAATATAAAAATTAAACATATATCAGAATGTAAATTGTGCAATTAGACAGTATAGGCCAGTAGACAAATGAAATCCGTGTTTTTAAGATACTTTCAAATTAACCCTAAATGTTATGATAAACCTAAATTAGACATATGTATAACAGAAAGAAAAACTTAAGACAGAATGTGAAATATGCTAGTAGTATGGTTCTTAACCATTATCTGGCTGTGACAAATAGCATGAAA
Source organism: Monarcha castaneiventris obscurior (assembly GCA_026261815.1). Classification (NCBI taxonomy): domain Eukaryota; kingdom Metazoa; phylum Chordata; class Aves; order Passeriformes; family Monarchidae; genus Monarcha; species Monarcha castaneiventris. The sequence continues at coordinate 285,667 of JAMPIT010000423.1, read as the reverse complement.
ACAAATAATGATCAAATATGTTCACAATATGAGAAAACATTTTGCTCTTTTAAAGAACAAAGATAGAATGGACCCAAAGCATAATATTAAACAAATGACATTAGAGATAAAAAGACAAGAATCTAAAATGAGAAAGAAGAAATTAAAAAAAAAAAAAAAGAAATTACAAATGTTAAGCAAACAATATGATCAATTAAAAAAGCAGTATAATAAAGGGAAATTACCGGCCTCTAACCAAAATTTATTTATCGATTTTATGCAAAAAACTGCAACTAAATTAGGCTTGTCTAACTGTTAAATTTGTGAGAAATTAAAATCAGCAAAAAAATGTTCTTGGAAAGGAGAAGGATTAACCCCAGAGCAACTTCTAAAATAAAATCAAGACAAAACCTTCATATCTACTCAGAGACCTGAAGGCTGGATTTTAAACCAAAAAAATAATTAGAATAATTTGTGCCAGTTGCTAAGGTAAAGAATACACTGATGTGGTGAGATATACACCCTGTATCTCCACCCTTACAGTTACCTCACATAACATAAGTAAAATTTAGCAGCCTGTAAAAAACCAGCTGAGTAAGTGGAGTCAGATAAAAAGAATAAATTGTAAATGAAACAATAATATAAACTTATGTTAGTACAAGAGTGCTGGGGCTAATCCTTTCCAATCCCCTGAAAATTTAAAAATTTGACAAGAACCAGAGAAATTTGAAAATAAATTAGAATGCCCCAAATGGCATTTATTAGATAAGAGAAAACCAAGAAAGTAATAAGAGCAACAGAAGCTCTAGTGAAATTCGAAGAGCAAAATAAGAAACAATGGTAAAACTTTGCAACAGCAGTATAATGAATATGAATACTTGTAAAGGTGGTTAGGAAAGTATATTCAAGCACGAATAAATGTTACCAATTAGAAAGAGGGGGGATTGTTATAAATGAGTAATTCGTGCTCGAATATAAAATACCAAACTGTGTATTAAAGTTAAAATGTAACAAATATAAAATGTAAATAAAAGACTGGCCCCGGGGAAAATTGTAACCTTCACAGGGGCACCAGGTTGTAAAACTGGTTTTGGGAGAATTTGCAGTCCTGCAGGCTGGACCACAGGAACAAAAGGCCCATCCAGGGAGAAATTAAAGCGCCTCCTAGCATTTGCACCTTCAAGGAGAACTTCTCGGAAGGCTGATCAAAATCTATGGAAAATTTCTTCCTGAGTGTGGCCGATTAACAACCTGCGAAAACTCCCCTCCCAGATGCAAGGTGCTAACGACTGGATCTGGAACCAAGATATGGAACATCACGACCCATCAAATAACATCCTCCGGTGATGGGACATTCATCAGAAGCAAGATGTGTTTTGTTTCTCCCTGCACCGTGAATAACATGCTTTATGTATATGCTGATGGACAAAAATGAGATCATAGATCCGGACTCCAGGAAAAAACTGTATAAAAATCGGCTCCTAGGACCAGTAGTGGTGAACAGAGGGAGGTCTGATGCGATAAAGGTCAGACCTGTGTTCACCCAGTGCCAACCCCGGGCTTGGCACTGTTTCCTTTTTCGATCGTGGCTTTGCGTGTTTGTATTTTCGGACACGTAATAAATTTTATATCTGTGTTATATTTAATTGGCGCAATTTATTTATTTCAGGTGGCGTGGGCAGAGCACACAGAGATTTCAGGGGCACGTGGGGGGATTCGTGGCCAGCACCTTCGGGCTGATGCGGTTGGTCCCTGCTCTCTCCTGGCCATGGCAAGAGCGGGCTGGGACGGCCCTGGCAGGGGACTCACCTCGGGTCCCCGCAGATCTGGGCTCTGACCGTGGCTCTGTTCCTCTCTCTTCCAGCCCTTGAAGACATGGCAGATGACATCAGCCCTGCCATCAGAAGCCTGGCTGGTCAAACACTGTACGTCCTCCGGGCACTAGAGAGAGCTCCGTGCTGCATTTTCAAGAAGCTGCAAGATCAGTTCCGCAGGGCATGCAGGAAACGGCCTTGTCTCTGGGGCCGTGGCTGGCTGTGCTGCTGGAGCTCTGCGGAGAGCTGATCTGGGAGGCTCTGTCTGCTGGGGCCACCTGAGCCAGCAGGGATTTTTCTTTTCTTTAAGATTGTTCTTGTCTTAATTTTTCTTTAGGATGTAAATGTAGAACGTGTTATAATACACAGACTTCCAGGAGCTTTTCTTTTGCTGCCCAGGGTCTGCAGGGCATAGGGGAAGAGGGGAAAAAGGGTGCTTGTGCTCAGCAAGGTGCCCAGGCGTGCAGTGTGGAAGGGAAAATGGCCAGAGGCCCCTTGGCCTCCGGTGGTTCTGCTGAAGCCTTAACTCTGCCGACAGAGCGGGAGGGCAGGGGCCGGAGCTGCGGGGATCCCTGCGAGAGTGGTGCCTGGAGATGGCGACAACGCCATCCCCCTGCCCCTGGGTTGCTGGCTGCATTGCTGAGGGCTCCGAGGTGCCTCTTGATCGGGCTCCCCTGGAGCTCCGTCGGGGCTGCGTGGCTGCCGGGCAAGTTGGGGGAGACCCTGAGGGGACGGGGCGGTGGGAGGCCACGAAGGGATGAGGTGCTGCGGAGGCCCTGACGGGGCAAGGCAGTGGGAAGGCACGAGGGGGATGTGTGAGGGAGTTGGTGGCAGGAGGCTACAAGGGGACAGGAGGCCCCTGAGGGGCCGGGGTGGTGGGGGGGCGTGGGGAATTGGGTGTCAGAGGCCGTAAGCAGCCCCCAGACAGCCGCCTTGTTCCTGCCACCTGGCTGCTCTGGCGCTTCCCCAGAGAGCCTCTCAGGCCTGCGGCAGAAGCCCTCGAGGCCAGGACACTGCCCCACCAGGAGGGTGGGGAAAGCCCCGAGGTGCTCAGGCTGCGCTGGCTGGGGGCAAGGAGGGCAAGGGGGGCCCTGCTGGGGCACGGCCCCTGGGCACTGCCAGGGAAGGGGACAGAGGCAGGGCTGGCGGCCAGCCCGGGCCCCTGCGGCTGCCCAGGTCGCAGCGCTGTGACCGAGGCCCCTCTGACACGGAGCTCTGGGCCCGCAGAGCTGCTGCCACCATGGGGAGGGCAGTGGTGTCACTGGGGACCTCCGTGTTTGTGGCCATCCATTGCCATGCTCAGCAGGCACCCAGTTGTGTTTGGACGTGAGCTGCCACAGCCAGACATGCAGCAACTGGAGCATTGAATATCAGAGGCTGGGCCAATTCTTTTTTTTTCCAAAGTGCAAGAAAGACAGACAAAAAAGCACAAGAAAACATGACAGTGTCTCTGCAGTCTCTGTCATGTGAAACTCAGCAGCTGTGGGTGTTCTGATGTTACTGCCAATGCCTTCCATGAAAAGAAATCGTTCCAGGAAGGAGCAACATCATCTGACAGATGCCAAGCATTGCCACCAGTTGCTCCAGGTGCTCCTGCCAACAGCCCCTGTAGGAAGGAGCACAGCCCCCAATGCACATTGGCTTTGGCTGCCCTCTGGCAGAGAAGCCCCCCCGGGGCACAGGTCTCTGGGGCAGGAGACGGGCACCAGCGCTGCCAGGGCTAGGGGGGCTGGCAGGTCTGCTTCAGCAGGGACTCTGCCACACCTGCGGATTTCAGTGCTCCCCGGGGACCCAGGGGTCAGAGCAGAATTCACGCCCTGGCCCACATGTTCCTTGTCTGTGTCACAGCCCCGGATTTAGGATGGCCACCGGCTGGGATGTGTCCCACAGAGGCCGTGCCAGCTTCTGTGGAAGGCCCTGTGCCCTTCCTGCAGCGGCTGCGTCGGCAGCCGTGGGGGCTCCTTCTGCTGCCCTGAGCCTGCAGAGCAGGGCAGTGTTTGCTTATGGTTTGAGCTGTTCCTAAAGATCCTTTCGGGCTGTCTTAGACACTTGGGGCAAGGGATTCCTTCCAACCTGGGCCGCTTTGGGTGGGCTGGGGGCGGCCCCGGGGCAGGTGGCAGTGTGTGCAGGGGCCCTTTGTGACACGGTGCAGCATGGTCACTGTGGCATGGAACGGGACGGGGTGTCGCAGGGCCCTTTGTGACACGTGGTGACATAGGTGTTGGCGGTGACACGGCCACGCCACAGTGCTCGGTGCATGCAACGGGAGAGGACAGGACAGAGCAGCGCTGTGAGGAGCCCCCACACAGCGCACTCGTTCCTTGCTGACCCGGAGCTTTTCCGAGGCATTACTCCTGCAGGTGACCTCGAGGCCTGGCCACAGGACTTGGTGACCTTTGGCCTTCCCGAGGCAGGTGCCCTTGAGGGCGGACCGTGGCACTCGGTGCCCCGGAGCTTTTCCAAGGCATCTCTCCTGCAAGTAGCCATAAATCCAGTCACTGACATGGAGCAGAGACCCCCACGCGTGCCCAAGCTGGCCTGGGTGAAGGAGGAGGATGAAGGCCCTGGAGCTGCTCCAGCACAGCAGCCTGAAGAGATGGAGCAGTTCCAGCAGCTGCAGGAGGGTGAGTAGCAGGGCTGGGGCTTCGAGGCCTGGCCACAGGACTTGGTGAGCTTTGGCCTTCCTGAGGCTTCTCTTCTGCAGGTGCCCTTGAGGACGGACCGTGGCATTCGGTGCCCCGGAGCTTTTCCAAGGCATCTCTCCTGCAAGTAGCCATAAATCCAGTCACTGACATGGAGCAGAGACCCCCACGCGTGCCCAAGCTGGCCTGGGTGAAGGAGGAGGATGAAGGCCCTGGAGCTGCTCCAGCACAGCAGCCTGAAGAGATGGAGCAGTTCCAGCAGCTGCAGGAGGGTGAGTAGCAGGCTGGGGCAGCTGGGGCCACAGGGCTGGTGCCTGCAGCCAGCTTGGCCCCATCCCATCCCATCCCATCCCATCCCATCCCATCCCATCCCATCCCATCCCATCCCATCCCATCCCATCCCATCCCATCCCATCCCATCTCCTGGGGACATGCCCATGGACAGGAGGGAAGAGAGGCTGGGGCAGACCCCCCCGCAGCAGCCGTGCTCCATCCCCTGGGGCATCCTGGGGCTGTCCCTGCCTGGGGAGCGCAGGGCTGGGCTGCGCTTCCCGGCCTCTCCCACAGCCCCTCAACTCTGGCTGCGTTCGCTCTTTGCCAGGTGCAGCCACGGACCGGACACAAGAGCGAGAACCCACCCGTGGCCTCTTCCACAGAACAGCACAGGTACCCGCAGCCATCCCCACCTGGGCTGGACCTGTTGTCACTGCTCAGCCGAGCACCGTGCTTGGAGCACTCCATAGAAAATCCTTCTCTTGCCTGTCCTTTGTTCTCCCGCCGGATTTGCAAATTCCTCAAGTGCATTTGGCAGGAACAGACCAGCGCCATGGAAAACTATGATGTCTACAACACATTACTCAGCATTACTCTGGGGAAGCTGGGGGCATTACTCCCCCTGGCAGCTTTCCAAGTCTCCCTGTGCCTTCTCCAGGTGCCCACCATGGTGAGGTACATCCACCGACGGCTCACGTCAAATGAGTCTGGTGAGCACAGTCTGGACAGGACCCTTCTGGATCTGACCGAGGCACACCCTGCTGATGTAGTGGTGACTCTCCTGCGCGTGGCCCCATCATGTGACAGGTATGGGGCTCACCTGCCCAGAAGGCTCAGGGCTCACCAGCTCATCACCCTGTACAGCCTGTCCCAGGTGTCTGACAAACAGAGAATTCCAGGGCCCTCTGGCTCCTCCCTTTCCCAGCCCTGGCATGTCAGCCCCTGAGCCTGCTGCCATGCTCCCTCCCTGCCCCTCAGGGACCAGTCCCCACAGGGCTGGGCTGCCTGGGTGCTGCTAGTGAGGGGCAGTGGGCAGAGGCAGAGCTGGCAGCCAGCTCAGGTCCCCGCTGCTGCCCAGGCCATGGTGCTGTGTCCAACACTCCCCTGAGACAGAGCTCTGACTCCACAGAGCTGCTATGACCATGTGGAGGACGCTCATGTCCTCAAGCAGGACTGCGGAGCCGGTGCTGCTGATACTCCTCAACGTGCTGGGGAACTGGCCAGAACACAGCACGTGCACTTCAGATGGGGACGACACCAATGTCTTTGCCCTGGCCGTGAGTTTCTGGAAATGGCCTTTGCTCACCCCAAGGTCACCTCTCCAGCAGCTCTCCATCCTCCTTCTCCCTGCCTCAGGCGCTGGGCTGAAACCTGGCCTAAGGGCAGGTTCAGGGGCACCAGGCCCGGTGCTCCCCCTGCGTCTCCCCTGGCCTCTCCCTCATGCACTCGGGCCCTGCCACACGGACACCTTGGCACTGAGCGCTGTCTCGGGCTGGTTTGTCCTTTGCAGGCAACTGTGGTGATGTGGAAGATCCTCCAGGTGCCCTGCTGGCCACAAGTAGTGACGCTGTATTTCCCCCGCCTCTTTGTGCATCTGCTCTTCCAAGTGTTCTTCAGCACACTGGATACGCCAGTGGAGGTCGATACTTTTTGGAAGGGATGCCAGGAGCAACACGGCCTTGCAACCAACCCCAGCAGGTGCTCCATCCCAGTCCTCCTGTCCCTGCCATGTCCCCAGGCAGGAGCCAGTGCTCCCAGCGTGACCTGGGCTTTGCTCTGCACACAGGTTTGCAGTACGGACACTGAAGGCCCTGCTCTGCCTTCTCCAGCGTGAGGATGTGGTGATGGCAGTTGAATGCAAGCGTGGCTGGGACACACTGCTCTGTGTTGACACCCACCACTATGCCGTGGGTCTGCTCGCCAGGTGAGACCCCCTTTCTCCCCACCTGCCCCTGGCATTTGTGCCCTGTGCTCAGGGTGCCCCACACAGTCCCCATGGTCATGAGCCAGAGGGCCTTGTCACCAAGGGACAGCCAAGGAGACTGGAAAGGGCTGGGAGAGGAGAGTGCCCACAAGGAGCTGCCTCCCAAAGGGCCCAGGTCCCCTTGCAGGATGGTGGGGAAAGACCTCTGTGAGTCAGTCCTGGGAGAGGTTTGCCCATGCTGGCTCAGGCTCCTGGTTTGTTTTTCCTCCTGTCAGAGAAATGCGCCATGCATCCATACCCTTGTGTTCCGGGATTGCATTTTACCTGCTCGAGCTGCTCAGCAAAGAGATGCCGTATTGGGGTTTCGCTGCCATGGCGTTCCTTGTGGAGGTGAGCCTGAAGGCCAGCGCTGCCTCGCTGAGATGCCTCCCAGCTCTCTGCCCTCTCGTAGCCGCAGCTGCCTGGGACGGTGCCCGCGCTCTGTGCTGCTGCTTGGGCCCAGCCCTGTGCAGTTCCGGGCTCCTGATGGCTGGGTCCCCGTCACTGCCCCATGCCTTTCAGATCCTGGAGTGCCTGGACTTGAGTGAATGCGGTGACAGCGTCCTGGAGATCATGTCAAAGAACCTGCAGAGCGAGTGCAGGGAGAGGTGTCGCTTGGCACTCAGAGGCCTCGTGGTGCTCAGCAAGGATCCCTTGATGGTGAGAAGGGGCAGTGGCTGAAGCCGTGCTGGCAGCGTGGGGCTGGGCAACGCAGTCGCTTGGGCTTGGCTGGGCTTCGGGCGCTGAGGCAGCTGCTCCCAGCTCTCCTGCCTCCCGTTCAACCACCCGAGTACTTTGAACTCTGGGCCTTGCAGCAGCAGGGTGGGGTTTCACAGACTTGTGTTCCACACAGGCTAAAAGAATGTGGAGCCTGGCTGAACGCCTGGTGGAGCTCCTGCAGGAAAACGACAGCGATGTGGTTCGGATGACCATCGTTCTACTCAGCTGTTTGTTCCCGGATAATGGGGGCTCGATACCCAGCCCCATCGCCCTGCAGCTGGCTGAGGCGCTCCTGCCACTCTTTGACAATGTAAGGCACCATGCCTTCAGCCACGGCCACTGGCTGCTGCCCGGACACTTTGTACCCTGTGGATTTTCAGGCCTGTGCCCAGGCGGGTCTGAAGCAGCTGATGCTGAGGTCTTGTTTTCTTCCTTTCATACAGGATGATAGCCAGGTGCAGCTGTGCTCCATGTTTGTCTTCCGAGAGATGATGGAGTTACTAACGGAAGAGGGACAAAAGGCCCTGAAGTCACTCGTGCGCCAGAGCCTGCTCCCACTCTCCTTCCACTGCCATGACGAGAACCAGCATGTGGTTGAGGTGAGGACTCGTGGGCTGCTGGTGTCCCCCTGGGAGGGGGCTCGGCTGCCTCCTGCTCTGGCGCCTCGCAGGCTGCAGCCTCCTCCTGGCCTTGGCACAGGGACGTGGGTCCTGTGCCCTGGGCTGCGGTGCCATCTCGGGGTCTCTGCTGCTCTCCAGGCCTCCCGGGAAACGCTGCATTGTTCAGCCAGATTCCTGAAGAGGAGGGATCTCGAACAGATGCTGCAGGTGGATCAGACATGGAGGTTCGGCGAGGGCCTGGTAAGGAGGGTCTGGAGGCCCCAGCCGCAGCCTGGAGAAGCCCCCTGCCCGCGGTGCCCAGTGTGTGCGGTTGGCAGCTGTGCCCCTGCCAAGTGCTGCACCCAGGGGCGCCAGCCTGTGCCCCACACGCTGCTCCCTTCCCTGGGTCGCGCGGGCTCTTCTCCAGGCTCCTGCGGCCCCGAGCCGGGTGCCCCGGCCCAGCTGGGCTGTGGGGCGGGGCGGCGCCGCGGCTCCCCGGGCAGCACCCGGCCCTCTGCCCCCTCGCGGAGCCAGCGGCTGCTGGCCGGGCCTCAGGGCTGTGCGGGCAGGGCAGGGAGGCCAGGGCAGGGCAGGGAGGCCAGGGCCGGGCGCAGGGAGCGCCCGGCCAAGGGGCTGAGCCTGCACCAGCGGCACCCTCCCGGCACTCTCTCCAGCTGGCAGAGGACAGGAGCCGAGCGGCCGAGCACCTGCGCCAGGCCCTGTCGTACCTGGCCAGCCCACAGAAGCCCCTGCGAGAGGCGGCCGTCAGGTTCATTGGTGAGCCACGAGCCCGGGGCCCCTCCCCGCCTCGCCGCAGCTCGGCCCCGGCCCCGGCTGCTGGCGCGGCTGCAGCGGGATCCGGCCCGGCGCCGTGGAGCCCCGCCTGCCCTCAGGGCTGCTGCCGCCCTGTGGCAGCCGTGGCCTCGGGCGTCAGGATGCGGCAAGGGCCCGGGCTGAGCCCTGCCGGGGGAGGAGAGCCTGTGGCCACAGGGCTGGCAGCGCCGCTGTGAGGGAGCTGTGCTGCTGGGGCCGTGACAGGCTGTGTGTTCCCAGGGATCGCCGGGCGGCACCTGAGGGGGCAGAAGGAAGAGCTCCATCTCATCTGCGAGGGTGAGTGAGGGCAGCGGGGTGGCAGCGGGGGCTGTCGGCGGGGAGCTGCAAGCCCTGCCCCGGCCGCGGAGGGCTCTGCTCCCCGTGCGGACGACGGGTGGCGTGGGCAGAGCACACAGAGATTTCAGGGGCACGTGGGGGGATTCGTGGCCAGCACCTTCGGGCTGATGCGGTTGGTCCCTGCTCTCTCCTGGCCATGGCAAGAGCGGGCTGGGACGGCCCTGGCAGGGGACTCACCTCGGGTCCCCGCAGATCTGGGCTCTGACCGTGGCTCTGTTCCTCTCTCTTCCAGCCCTTGAAGACATGGCAGATGACATCAGCCCTGCCATCAGAAGCCTGGCTGGTCAAACACTGTACGTCCTCCGGGCACTAGAGAGAGCTCCGTGCTGCATTTTCAAGAAGCTGCAAGATCAGTTCCGCAGGGCATGCAGGAAACGGCCTTGTCTCTGGGGCCGTGGCTGGCTGTGCTGCTGGAGCTCTGCGGAGAGCTGATCTGGGAGGCTCTGTCTGCTGGGGCCACCTGAGCCAGCAGGGATTTTTCTTTTCTTTAAGATTGTTCTTGTCTTAATTTTTCTTTAGGATGTAAATGTAGAACGTGTTATAATACACAGACTTCCAGGAGCTTTTCTTTTGCTGCCCAGGGTCTGCAGGGCATAGGGGAAGAGGGGAAAAAGGGTGCTTGTGCTCAGCAAGGTGCCCAGGCGTGCAGTGTGGAAGGGAAAATGGCCAGAGGCCCCTTGGCCTCCGGTGGTTCTGCTGAAGCCTTAACTCTGCCGACAGAGCGGGAGGGCAGGGGCCGGAGCTGCGGGGATCCCTGCGAGAGTGGTGCCTGGAGATGGCGACAACGCCATCCCCCTGCCCCTGGGTTGCTGGCTGCATTGCTGAGGGCTCCGAGGTGCCTCTTGATCGGGCTCCCCTGGAGCTCCGTCGGGGCTGCGTGGCTGCCGGGCAAGTTGGGGGAGACCCTGAGGGGACGGGGCGGTGGGAGGCCACGAAGGGATGAGGTGCTGCGGAGGCCCTGACGGGGCAAGGCAGTGGGAAGGCACGAGGGGGATGTGTGAGGGAGTTGGTGGCAGGAGGCTACAAGGGGACAGGAGGCCCCTGAGGGGCCGGGGTGGTGGGGGGGCGTGGGGAATTGGGTGTCAGAGGCCGTAAGCAGCCCCCAGACAGCCGCCTTGTTCCTGCCACCTGGCTGCTCTGGCGCTTCCCCAGAGAGCCTCTCAGGCCTGCGGCAGAAGCCCTCGAGGCCAGGACACTGCCCCACCAGGAGGGTGGGGAAAGCCCCGAGGTGCTCAGGCTGCGCTGGCTGGGGGCAAGGAGGGCAAGGGGGGCCCTGCTGGGGCACGGCCCCTGGGCACTGCCAGGGAAGGGGACAGAGGCAGGGCTGGCGGCCAGCCCGGGCCCCCGCGGCTGCCCAGGTCGCAGCGCTGTGACCGAGGCCCCTCTGACACGGAGCTCTGGGCCCGCAGAGCTGCTGCCACCATGGGGAGGGCGGTGGTGTCACTGGGGACCTCCGTGTTTGTGGCCATCCATTGCCATGCTCAGCAGGCACCCAGTTGTGTTTGGACGTGAGCTGCCACAGCCAGACATGCAGCAACTGGAGCATTGAATATCAGAGGCTGGGCCAATTCTTTTTTTTTCCAAAGTGCAAGAAAGACAGACAAAAAAGCACAAGAAAACATGACAGTGTCTCTGCAGTCTCTGTCATGTGAAACTCAGCAGCTGTGGGTGTTCTGATGTTACTGCCAATGCCTTCCATGAAAAGAAATCGTTCCAGGAAGGAGCAACATCATCTGACAGATGCCAAGCATTGCCACCAGTTGCTCCAGGTGCTCCTGCCAACAGCCCCTGTAGGAAGGAGCACAGCCCCCAATGCACACTGGCAGTAGCAGAGACAGCATGCAGACAGTGCTGTGAACGCTTTGGTGGCCAATCTTGTCTGTCCCTTGCACAGCTGTGGTGTGTAACACTGGCTCCTTAGGTGTGCAGGTGGCAGTCATGGCCTGGAGCACGGCTGCTCCCAGGGGTCGCCCTGCCGCAGGAGGACAGCAGGGATTTGTTCCCCACATGCTGCAGGTCCCTGTGCAAGGTGAGACTGAGCCCCTGTGCAAAGGCAGCCCTCTCTGGGAAACAGCCAGGGCCGTGCTAGCTCACAGCTCCTTGCAAGGCTCAGCTTTGGCAGCTTCAAGGCCCAAAGCCCAGTGCCAGACAATTTGCCCTGGCATTTCTGTCTAGAGCTGACCCAGAAATGTCTCTTTGGGGGGTGCCTCTAGGAAGGGTCACTGCCATCCCAGGAGCAGATCTGGAGTGGGGGGAAAGGGCGAAGGTGGGCGGGAGCAAGCCCCACAGTAAACTCCCCTCCTCCAAAAGACAGCAGAATCCGAAAGTCTCTCCTGGAGGCCATCTCCACTCTATCACTGCTTCAAAGCCCAAAGGTGCACTTCACCACAGCCAGGAAGCCGAGCCCCAGCATATTGGTGCCATAAGGCCCTGCCCCACTCAATCACCTGCTGGCAAGCCTCATGCGGCCCTCACGCCTGGCCCAAACCCTTGGTATACTGCCTCCCCCAACCAGCCCACACCTGTAGCCAATGCTGCGGCCACGTGCAGCCCTGAAAGCACTGAAGTCCTGTTATGAATAGATAATGTGGCGGTTTAAATAAGCCCCTGCCTATTGCCCAGGCTTCCAGCAGCAGGCAGTAGCTTTACTGAGGTGGCCAGCGTCCCAAGACCCACTGTCATTCGCAAGTTCTTTAATAATGGATGATTCAGTCTATCATAGAATTAATCATTTATTTAATAGACACAAAACTAACAGACAAGACTTAGACTATTGCTACACAGGAATAAGACTAAAGAGAATACTAGCATTACATGTGGGGTTAAAGGTACCATCGATTTTACAGCTAGCAAAGAAATAATATAACTTAGCATCCAGTGTCTCTTACCGTCCAGTTCCTGATGAAGAACACATTGAAATCCTTTTCCTCAAATCCCAGAAAAATAACCACGGAATCTGTTTCCAGGCTCCACAGGGAACCCTCACATGCTTTCAGGGCGTGTGGGTAGAGGGCTTCTGTCTCCATGATAATTGTGTGGGCTTATATACACATAAGAACCATGTCTTTTGGTCAAGAATATTTATTATTCTTTTATCTATTCTCACATTTCCTTTCCATACTAAGATGTTGTTTCTTAGCGGGGGACCTGAGCCCTTATGGTGCTACAGATAACTCCATGGCGGGCCTGTGACCCACCTGGGTTATCTCTTGCATACGCACTAACCATCTGTGGTAGAGAGAAGGTAGACGTGTGCTGCCACAATTTCCCCGCACTGAATGGTGCAAGGAGGCCACTCATGTCGACAGTCAAAAGGGACTTTGCATAGCTGACCCCCATCCTTGGCCCTCCGACCCCACTTTCGGCCTTAAGGCAAAGCCCACCCTGCTCCCCGGCACTGCGGCACCGCCCCCGCGACCTGTCCCGGTAACCCTAGCCCCATTTGGATTGGCCGCTCGCCCACCGCCATAGGCAACATAGTGCGCGGCGGCACCTGCGGAGCCACGGCAACCTCTCCGCGCTGGGCCGGTGCGGGCTCCGCTGCTCCCTTCAGCCTCATCCCGTTTGGCGGCCGCAAGTCAAAGGGGACGAGGATGGAGTGGGGGGGGTAATGGGGGAGGGGCTTTCCACACACCCAGGACAGCGGATGTAGGGGTCCCTCCCCCTCCAAGGGGGCTTTTGGGGGCACAGGAGGGACCGGTAGGGGAGAGGCAGGCAATACCAGGAGATGGGGGAGATTTGCGGTGGGGGGCAAAAGGGGGAACACCCCAGAAAACCTCTCAAATTGTCCCTTTGCCCTCTCTGAAGCGGCTGAATTCACCCCTAACGTGGCTTCAAAGTGCCCCAAACCTTGTCCACCGCTGAGGGGGCGGGCGGGGGCATCAGGACACACCTGTGTCCCAGCAGCTGCGTGCCCAACCAGGAGCAGGAGCAGGGCTGCGGCTGCTCCCAAAATTGCCCCGCACCCATGACACAAGCCGGACATGGGCTGAGGGACACCTGGATCAGGCTCTATTGTCCACCTGCGTGCCATCAGTGAGCACTAAATCTACCTGCATCCTCTGCAGCATGCCATCCTGGAGCAGAGCCATTCCCAAAGGAAGCCGTGAGCCCGTGACAAGCCAGTGCCGCAGCAGGTTCCTAGCAGCATCTGTGAAAGTCGGGAGAGAGAAGCCCCCCTGGAGCAGGTTCCTGCCAGGATTAATCATCCCGTGGCTTCCCACCAGGGTCTCGTTGCTTCTGATATAAATAAAATGCGCCCAATTAATATAAAACAAATATAAAATTTATTACGTGTCCGAGAATACAAACACGCAAAGCCACGATCGAAAAGGGAGACAGTGCCAAGCCCGGGATTGGAACTGGGTGAACACAGGTCTGACCTCTATCGCATCAGACCTCCCTCTGTTCACGACCACTGGTTCCACTGGCTTATTTTTATACAGTTTTTCCCCTAGAGTCCAGATCTTGGATGTTATTTCTGTTAATCAGCGTATGCATGAAACATACTATTCAAAGAGCTGGGAGGAACAAAACACATCCTGCCTCTGATGAATGCCCCATCACCGGAGGATGTTATCTGATGGTTCATGATGTTCCATATCTTGGTTCTAGATCCAGTCGTTAGCACCTTGCACCTGGGAGGGGAGTTTTCACAGATCTTTAATCAGTCAAGTTTAGGAAGAAATTTCTCATAGATTTGGATCAGCTTTTCCGAGAAGTCCTCCTTGAAAATGTAAATGTTAGGAGACACCTTAACTTCTTTCTTGATGGGTCGTTATTCCTGTAGTTCAGTTTTTGGGATGTAAATCAGTTTTCCTGTAAGGGTTACAATTCTCCCAAGACTAGTTTTATTCGCTCTTGACATTGGTTACATAAATCAATTTTCCGGTAAGGGTTACAATTTTCCCAAGACTAGTTTTATTTGCTTTTAACATTGGTTACATCTTAACTTTGATACATAGTTCGATATTGTATATTTGAGCACGAATTACCCATTTTATTTATAACACTTCCAAAAGGCCCCACGCTGTCACTATGGCCCCTCGGTTGCACCAGGTTCCATAGTGTCACAGTGGTGACAGGGTTCCGTCAGCTTCCCTAGTGTCCCCAACGGTGTCCAGGGCTCCCTGAGTTTCCCTGGTGTCACAGTGGTGCCCAGGGTTCCATCAGCTTCCCTAGCGTCCCGGCGGTGTCCAGGGCTCCCTGAGTTTCCCTGGTGCCACAGTGGCTCCCAGGGTTCCGTCGGCTTCCCTAGCGTCACCACCATCTCCAGGGCTCCCTGAGCTTCTGTGGTGTCACAGTGGAGCCAGGATTCCATGTAGTTGCACAGCATCACAAAGGGTCTCCTGGGAGCCACGGGGTCACAAAGCACCGTGGGTTCTGTGCAGCCGAGCTGTGTCACAATGGCCTCTGGCTTCCACCAGGCCGCGCAGTGTCCCAGTGGGCCCTTGGCTTTAGGAGGGGGCAGCTGAGAGTTGCTGCCCCCCGGCGACTGCGTGAGAAGCAGTAGGGACAGCATGCAGACAGTGCCATGGTGCTGGGGTTTTTAGGAGTTCTCCTTCTGTTTTCTTTTTCTCTTCAAGAATTTTCCCCATCCGTGTTGCCAGGGCAACAAATTACTGGGTGCTTAAGAGAAATAAAAGACCTGGTCATAGGGGCGGGGTCCAACTGGCTACTTCTTCTTCACCTGGGGCTTGGCTACAGCCCGGGCGGGCTGCTGCTGCTCTCAGCGTTCAGAGGGAGCTTGTCAGCACTGGAGGTTTCTTCTTTGGGCTGCCTTCCTTCTAGCGGAGAAACCTGGGATCCCTAAGCCCACCTTTCCCTGCCCCGCTGGGAGCCGGGCTGCGGCCGCTCTGCCCCCGCCGTTGCTTCCAGCCTTCGCTCCATCGTAGCCGCGCACGCCTTGCTTGCTGCCACCGCCCGGGGTCCCTGCTGCAGCTCCGCAGTTCGATACATCTCGCCTGCCACCTGGGATTTGTGCTCGCCCCTGCCGTTCCAGCCCCCTGCTCCCGAGGGTCCGGCCGGACACCGGGCTTGGCTGCCCAGGAGTTTGTGAAGCTTTTTCTCCATCCCTTCCCGGGAGCCCAGGCCGCCATTCCCGGTGCTCCCCGAGCTCGCTCCGGGGCGCCCCCTGCAGCCGCGGGGGAACCATCGCACCCGCCCTGCTCAGCGGGAGCCAGCAGCGCCCCTGCCGGCCGTGAGCGGAACTACACCAAGGGGGAAAGTGCCCGACAGCCGAGAAGGCTGTCACTGGGTTTGTGGCCCTGTATGCTGTTACTGCCATAGTATTGTTGCTTGTTCGCCTTGTTCTACATACACGTATATATCTGTATATGTATATAATTAAAGAGCTGCTATTCCTATTCTTCCTATCTTTGCCTGAGAGCCCCTTCATTTCAAAATTCTAAGAATTCGGAGGGAAGGGGGTTGCATTTCTCATTTCAAGGGAGGCTCCTACCTTCCTTGGCAGCCACCTGTCTTTCAAACCAAGACACATGGCCACTTCTGTGGCCACTCATGTCTCTGTCCCAGCCACAGCCGTGGTGTGTAGCAGGGCTCCGGGTCCTTAGGTGTGCGGGTGGCAGTCATGGCCTGGAGCACGGCTACTCCCGGGGGACACCCTGGGCCAGGAGGCCGCTGGGGATTCCTTCCCCACACGCTGCAGCTTTCCTTGCCGGCTGAGACTGAGCCCCTGTGCAAAGGCAGCCCTCTCTGGGAAACAGCCAGGGCCGTGCCAGCCCACAGCTCCCTGCAAGGCCCGGCTTTGGCAGCTTTGAGGCCCAAAGGCCAGTGCCAGACAGTTTGCCCCTCACATTTCTGTCTAAAGCTGACCCAGAAATGTCCCATTAGGGGGTGCCTCTTTCCTACAGTGAGTGCCATGCCGGGAGCAAATCCGGCGGCGGGGGAGGCACGAGGAGAACATGGGTGGGAGCAAGCTCTGCAGGAAAGCCCTGCACTCCATGGACGGCAGAATCTGAGTCTCTTCTCGACGTCGTCTTCGGTCTTGCACTGCTTAAAAGCCTAAAAGGTGTGCTCCATCTGAGGCAAGAAGCTGCACCCCGGCGTAGTGGCGCCATAAAGCCATTCATGAGCACAAAACGTACCTTCATCCCCTGCAGCATGCCATCCTGGAGCAGAGCCGTTTCCAAAGGAAGCCGGGAGCCTGTGGTAAGCCTGTGCCAGAGCTGGATCCTAGAAGCATCTGTGGAAGCCGGGAGAAAGGAGCCCACCTGGAGCAGGTTACTGCCAGGATTAATCATCTCGTGGGTTCCCACCAGAGTCTCATGGCTTCCAAAAGGCCCAACAGTGTCACTAGGACCCCTCGGTTGCACCAGGTTCATAGCATCACAGTGGCCCCCCGGTGCCGTCAGTGTCCCTAGCATCCCCACGGTGTCCAGGGCTCCCTGAGCTTCTGTGGGGTGGCAGTGGAGCCAGGATTCTGTCAGGTTCCATAGCATCACAAAGGGTCTCCTGGGTTGCATGAACTTCTGTGGTGTCACAGTAAAGCCAGAGTTCCATGTGGTTTGGGAAGGGTGGGCTTCCTTCCCAGAAAGCCCGAACGGCGCACAGTGGGGTCCCTCCACCTCCGTGGGGGGTTTTGTGGGCACAGGCAGGACCACTAGGGGTGGGGCAGGGAATACCAATAGAGGGGGGAGATTTGCGGTGGGGGGGGTAAAAGAGGGACAGCCCAGAAAGCCTCTCAAATTCTCCATTTGCCCGCTCTGAACCAGGGAAATTGCCCCTTAAAACAGCTTCAAAATTCCCAAAATCTTGTGCACCGGTGAGCTGGCGGGCAGGGACATCAGGACACAGCCGTGTCCCAGCAGCTGCATGCCCAGCCAGGACCAGGAGCAGGGCTGCGGCTGCTGCTGCTGCCAGAGTCCCCCCGACGAGATGACACAGCCGGACACGGGCTGGGGGAGGGACTTGATCAGGCTTTCGTGTCCACCTGCATGCCATTCATGAGCACAAAACGTACCTTCATCCCCTGCAGCATGCCATCCTGGATCAGTCTCCCAGAGCACGTGGCAGTCATCGTGATGTGGAAGAGGGGAAAATCCATGAGCTTCAGGCAAACCTGAATCATCCTGATGTGGAAGTGAGTGCACATGGTGCCCTGGACTCAGGCTTTCCAGGGATACCAGAGCACATAGCCTCTTTCCTCCAAAACTTTGCCTTTGTCAGAGGCATTCCCAGACCTTTTAGGACCAGTCCCAAACCACCTCGTACATCTGTGTAATCCTGTGCTGCTGCTGCAGCTTTCCAAAAGGCACTGCCCTTTGGTGGCAGCTCAAGGACCCATGGGACGCAAGGCAACCCAGGATAATGGAGGTTGGGTGAGACCAACGGAAGTCCTCTGCTCCTGCTCTGAGAAGAACAAAATTCCCAGTTGCCTCCAGAAGCTGTGGGCCTTGCCCCATTGTCTTCTGAACACTGCCACTGTCAGACAGGTCCCTGTCTCTTGGACAGCTCTTCCAGGGATGCCCTGCACCCCCGGGGGGCTACCAGGAGATGGAAAGGGCCCCCCAGGAGAGAGGACCAGCAGGAGATGACATTGAGGCTACCTGCACTGGTGAGCACGTGCCATGGCAGCCTGGAGAGCACAGGGCTGTGTATGTGCAGGGAACTCCACCTGCTCTGCGTTGCACTCGCAGGCCAGTGACAAGGAACCCCTTTGGGGTAGAAGGGCTGGAAAGCAGAGAGAAAGTCTGTCCCAAGAGAGCTTTCACCCCTAATTCTGAGAGTTCCTTACTGTCCATCTCTAGATCTCACTCCATAAGCCTGGGATCTGATCATCCTGTGGATGGTGCCCTTTCCTTGGCACTGCAGACACTTGCCACATCTGGGTTGGTGTCCCCATTTGGTGTCCCCAGGGACAAGGGAAGTGGTGGTGATCTCTTATGGAGAGAGGCACTGGCAGAGGACCAGGCAGAACCTAAGGGCTGCAGCACCTGACGTATGGGGGGAGGCCGAGGGCACTGTGCTTGTGCAACCTGGTGGAGATGAGCAAGGTGTGGAGGGGGGCATGGAGCTGCGGTCTCCACCACGTCCTGGAGGTTCTGGAGAGAATGAAGCCAAACTCTCCTGAGAGGCACACTGCCAAAGGGCAAGAGGCAGCAATCGCAAGTTGCAAGGAAGGAAACCCCAGGGCTCCCTGGGGGAAGACAAGGGACAGGCCTGGGAGAGCTGCGCAAGGGACAGCGACCTCTTTCTTAAGCTGTGTCAGTGCTTAGAAGTCAGCAGGACAAGGCCCAGAGCCTGCTGAGGAACCGGGGCAGTTTGATCTGCCCAGAGCACTTGATAGGAGCACAATACCTCCAGAGTTCCACCTAGACCATCTGGGGTATGACAGCCCTTGAGCAGCCACCAAAAGGCCATGCCTTGGGAGACAGCAAATGCAGGAGATTGCACCAGGTGATCCAGGAATGAGGATACAAGGTGGGGAAATGCCCTTCATGGCAGCAGATACGAGGATACGAGCTCTGTTAACCCTTGATGCCTGAGTCTGCGGCACCCAGTCCACTGAAGTCCACGCTGGGCGACTCAGGTTTGCCTGAAGCTCAGGGATTTTCCCAACTCTTCCACATCACAATGACACCCACGTGCTCTGGGAGACTGATCCAGTGTCCCTTTGAAATGTAAAACGCATGGAATGGGAAACCCCACTCCTGACTCAGAAAAAAGAGCTGTGAGCTTTGTGCTCCCTGCCCTCAGCCTTTCCCCAAAGCTGCCATCCAGGTCTCTGGCCCCTGGGATGAACATGTTGAGCAAAACAGGTCAGTGTGGCTGTGGGTCTCTTTCAGGGAAGGACACAGCATCTCTTTGATCACAAAACCAGGCCGTGGTACAGCCTGTGGACCGTAAGCAAATCCCTATGGCAGTCACTTGGGCGTGCAGGGGACATCCTCCCAGCTGAACAGGGACTTGCCTTGCCACTGAGCTTTGCCATCTCACCTCAGCTGCAGCTCAGATGTCCTGATTCAGACTGTGGAAAGTGTAAACCGTGGGTATTGTGTGTATGCTTGACTTGTGATGCAAGATGGTATTGCAGTAGTGTGGGAATCCAGAGTGCAGAGAATATTCCTCTGCCTGTTTTGAAGCACTTAAACCCCCTGAACAATGCTGGTTTTGGCCTTCATCCATGGAGAAAACTGCCTACACTCTGGGAAGAATTAAAATCGACACAAATGTGAACTAGATAGTAGAATATTATGTAAGAATTCTTCACAGGGTGAAGAATTTAGAGGATTTAGGTTTGTTTATGTAGTAAATAGATAAATTGTGAGGTTTCCAAAATGGTGGATGTTTACATCATTTTAGACATCTTGCTCCTTCTTCAAGACCTCCATTTTCTGCACTAGAAGTAGCTTAGCATGACTGGGTAGAATTTGCCGCAGTTCCTGTCTGCGTTATAAGGTGATTTACTGGACGTTGGCGGAAAAGTAAATATATCTGTCATTTCAAACTTCTATTGGGTAAAATGCCTTTAAAAGGGCTGCAAAATCCTGATACCAGGTCACTCGCAGCACCTCTCTACTCTCTCTTTGTTCCTTGTAACCTTGTAGCTGATAAGAACTTAATAAACAACTCTTTGAAGAAGAAGAGACTGAATGCTGGTCCTGTCCATCTAGGGAATTTCTAGCAAGGACTCTGAGATTTTCTCCCATCAGGAGAAGCTGATTATGGCACAAAATGTGTCACAGTAGCATTAATCTTGTTACAAAAAAATGTAAAGAAATACATACTGCAGAGGAACGTAAAGTAAGAAGAGAACAAGTTTTGTGTTGGAACAAGATTCCTTTACCAAGAAAGGCTAAAGATTGGTGGGTACCTGAGGATGACTGAGGATGACTGGTCATGGCTTTTAGCACACTGGAAGGAGAGAGTGCAGGAAAAATGGGGTCTAGTGGGAAAATTTCAGTGATCACATTTTTACTGTTAAGCCTTATGACAGCAGTCAAAGCACACGATATTCTGGAAGTAGTGCCAGGACACAATGTGTGGGTTACTTTTGCTAATGTTACTGAGCAGGATTCCTTTTGTCTGCCTGTGGCTACGCCAGCTCATCCATTCCATACTTGCTTGATAGGCACACCTGACATTAACCCTGATCGATTTAAGGGATTTATGAACAGACCAATTCCTGCTACTTGTGGTGCTACAATGCTTAATGCTACATTATCGGCTGGGTCACAAGCAGCAGGAGCCAGAGCTAATTGTACTAAGGACTTGCTTTTGGCACTTACTGAACTTCAATAGAGCCCCAAGAGCTGACACTGTTACGTTCAATGGGAAAGAACAGCAGTTGTGTTGAATTTGGTAATGTTTATGGTGTTCTGGCACATCTTAATAGAACCAGACAGCAAGGCCCGGAAATAAATTATGGCTATTTCCAAAACATCTCACCCAAAGTACCAGAACACCACCAATGTGTTCCAAATCAAACTCAGAAAATAGGGTGCCAGCAGAATGAGTATTTGTTCTGCCCACACCGATTTGTGCATGAAGTAAACAACCCATCTGCTGCTCTTTGGAATAATGGTACAGCTAAATGGCTACCACCTGGCATATTTTTAATTTGTGGGGATCAGGCAGGGCAAGGGATACCATCACGAGTGATAGGGGGACCGTGTTTCTTGGGAAAACTTACTTTGTTCATGCCTTCTAAGGCAGACCTACTAAATCACACTGTAGGGAACTTTACAAAGAACCCACCACAATGATCGCGACAAAGTGTCTCAGTTAGGTCCTGAATGTAATGAAAAGATTCAGTTTTGGTCAACACCATCACGGGTTATAACCTCCTTATTAACACCAGGTATGGCTGCAGGCAGAGCCTTACGTAACTTAAAAAGGCTGCCTTGCTGGACAGCCAAACAATTGAACATTACATCAAATATTATCACTGAGTGTTAGGTGACGTGGCTAGTGTAAGGCATGCATTATTACAGGATAGGGCTGCCATTGATTTTTTGCTGCTAGTGCAGGGACATGGTTGACAGGACTTTGAGGGAAGGTGTTGTATGAATTTACCTGATCATTCTGTATCCATCCTTAGAAGGCTTAAGGAAATACAAGAAAACATGGAAAAGATCCCAACAGGACACAGAGTAGACACATGGTTGGAAGGATTTGGGTTTACTGGGTGGTTGAAAGATATTATCAAACAAATCCTTACTATTGGAGGCATGTTTATTTGTTTATTGATTGTTTTGCCATGATTAATCACTTGTATGTCTAGAATGGTGCAGAAATAAATGCACAGCATATGGCTGGTTCAAGGAAAGAAAGGGGGAAATGTGGAAACCATGTTTATACTAGAAAATTAACATAGCGTGAACCAGCCATGAAAAAGAAGAACCAGAGCATGTAAGACAGAAGGATTTAAGTGTGTACACAGGGGAAAAAATCCATGGGGAGGTTGTGAGAAAGGAACAAGCTTTGTTATGTCTGCCTAGCATGAGAGAGCAGAAGTTAACAGGCTACAAGAAACTTCAGAGTTACACACCAGGCAGTACAGGATTTGAAAAATATGAAAGTTAAAACCTAAGGCATCATTCCCCCTCTTTAGAGGCTTGACAAGGCCTCTATCTTGTCGAGACTCTATTCTAAATATTCTAAATATCTACTAATAATATGTGTCTAACAGCAGTGTACAGCTAAAAATAGTATACATAAACAAGAATTATAATTACAATTATTATGAACAATTCTTTAATCCAGGACCAGTTTGGTAACCACAAAATCAGGATGTGGAAGATATAATCAGAGCTCGGTGTGTTATCTGTGAGTGCTATGTAATAATGTAAGATCTGAGTAAGTTCTCAAATTGTAAACAATTTTTGCTGATCTTTCCACTTTTACTTCCATGTCAATTGTTAATTCTGTATCCACATGAATGCCTTTGGATACACTTTGGATGAGATACATATGCAAATTTTGGTTCCAAACCTGAGTCAGGGTTACCAACTGTGTAGATAATAAGCCCAGGAAAAGAATCATTTAAACTACATCATCTTCGTTTGTATCAGGCTCTGTTTTCTCAGTTCTTTCTGGAGCAGAAGCCTTCTTAACTCTGGAGTAGTGAATCCAGAGTCCTTTTCCAGCCACTTTGACTGCGGTCAGGGTGGTCAGCAAAATCTGGAATGGTCCTCTCCCCTTGGCCTGTAGAGGGTCACTGTCCCAGCACTTAACACAGAGCCAGTCTCCAGGCTGGAAGGGATGTGCAGGGGTGTCCAGTCCTATGGGTGTGGAGAACATGATGTAATTCTGGAGCTTCTGCACAGTGGAACCCAAAGCCATGAGATATCTCTGGACATCAAGTTTCCCCCTCACGTGAATCTCACCTGGAACATGTGGAATTTGCTATGGCCTGCCATACAGTATTTCATAGAGACTGATGTTATCCCTGCGCCTCGGTTGTATGCGGATCCTCAGGAAAGGTACAGGCAAGGCCTGAACCCATGGCATGGATGTCTCTTGACAAATTTTGCTAATCTGGGCTTTAAGGGTCCCATTCATGCGTTCCACCTCACTGCTTGCTTGGGGTCTGTAAGGTGTGTGCAGATCCCAAGCAATTCCCAAAATCCAGTTAACTTCATGAATCACATTTGCAACAAAATGTGTCCTCTATCCGAGGATATACCCAAAGGAACCCCAAACCTTGGTATTAAATGATTAAGCAAAACTTCCACCACCTCTTTGGCTGTGTTGGTGCTGCAGGGGAACGCTTCAGGCCACCCACTGAAGGTGTCAACCAATACCAGGATGTAACTGTATCCCTCTGTGCGTGATAACACAGCAAAGTCTATTTCCAGTAATCTCTAGGAAGATCCCCTGCCTTTGTTACTCGTAACACAACTCTTTTCCTTGTATCAGGATTGTTTTTGTAGATTTCACACTTGCTTACTACTGATTGTACAATATCTGCCATTCCATTTCCTATTACTACCTTCTTTAGATGTTTTAAAACGTTTTCAGCTCCGAAATGAGTGCTTTCATGTTCTCATTGAGCCAGCTCTCGAGACTAGAGGTTGGTCTACAACCTGAATTGCAGGTGTAACTGCCCATCCATTCTCTGTGATCTCAGCCTTAAGAAATTTGATCAACTTGTGGTCTGCCTGATCCTATTTTGGGGTGAACCCTGACAAATCAATTTCTTTCTGTGGAACTACTGCAAGAATACATTTTTCTGCAGCCCCTCTTGTTTAATCAGCAAAGCGATTTCCCAATTCTGGAGTGGTTTTCCCTTTCTGGTGACCTCTACAGTGCATGATGGCCACTTCTGTGGGTTTCCTGATGCACTCCAGGAGGGCAAGGATTTGTTCAGCACGTTTGATTTGATTACCTTGAGCGTTCAACAGTCCCCGCTCCTTCCAGATGGCTCCATGGGCGTGGACAACACTAAATGCATATTTAGAGTCTGTCCATATATTTACCCTTTTCCCTTCGCTCAGGTCCAGGGCCCTTGTCAGTGCAATGAGTTCAGCTTTCTGCAATGACACATCTGCTGGCAGGGCCTTGGCCTCGATCACCTTGCCCTGGGTGGTTACTGCATAACCTGTCATTCGTTTACCATTCCTCATGAAGCTGCTCCCGTCTGTAAACAGCTCCCAGTCTGGATTTTCTAGGGGCACATCCTTCAGGTCTGGTCTGCAGGAATAGACCTCCTCGATTGTCTGTAAGCAGTCTTGCTCAGGCACATCGTCAGTTAAGGCAGAGGACAGAAACATGGCAGGGTTAACAACAGAAGCTGTTTTCAGGGTAACATCATCCTGCTCTAACAGCAGTGACTGATATCTAAGCATTCGATTGCCAGACAGCCAATGTCCTCCTTTCTGTTCCAGTACTGCTGCTACTGCATGTGGCACATACACTGCAATGTGCTGTCCAAGGGTGAGTTTCTGGGCCTCTTGAACCAGGATGACAGTAGCCACCACTGCCTTCAAACACCCAGGCCACCCTTGTCTAATGTTGTCTAGCTGTTTGGAAAAATAGGCCACAGCCCTCCGTTGGCTTCCGAGGCGCTGTGCTAGTACCCCCAGTGCCACATTGAGTCTCTCATGTGTAAAAAGTTCAAAAGGCTTAGTCAAGTCTGGTAAGCCCAGTGCTGGAGCTGACATTAGGGAATGTTTCAGCTGTTTAAATGCAGCCCTTGTGCTTTCAGTACAAATTATAATACCATTTTCAGCTGCTTTTATTGCTCCGTACAAGGGTTTCACCAACAACCCATAATTTGGTATCCCCAACCGACACCAACCTACCATCCCCAGAAAAGCCTGCATCTCTCTCATGGTGTGGGGCTCTGGAAGTTGGCAGATGGCTTCTTTCTGTTCTCTGCTGAGCTGTCAGTGTCCACGGAAGATCTCCAGTCCCAAGTAAACCATTGATTCCTTGGCAATCTGTGCCTTGTCTTTGGAGACTCTGTACCCACTCTGTCCCAAAAAGTTTAACAAGCTTACAGTGAATTGAATACAGTCATCTCTGGTTTTAGCTGCAATCAAGATGTCATCAACATATTGAAGGATAACCCCTCCTGGCTCTTGCCTCCTCCAATCTTCTAATTCCTTTGCTAGATGGTTTCCAAATATCGTGGGGCTGTTTTTGAAACTCTGAGGGAGGACAGTCCAGGTCAGCTGGCTCTTCCTCCCTGTCTCGGGGTTTTCCCACTCAAAAGCAAAAAGCTCCTGGCTGTTTTTATGTACAGGGATGCAGAAAAAAGCATCTTTCAGGTTCACAACAGTGAGCCACCGTAATTCATCTGTCAGTGTGGTCAGAAGTGTGTATGGATTGGCAGCCACTGGGTGTATGTCCTCTGTAATTTTGTTAATAGCTCTTAAATCCTGCACTAATCTGTAACTCTTACCATCAGCTTTCTTCACTGAAAGGATTGGCGTGTTATACCTGGACTCACATAGCACTAATAATCCATGATGGAGGAATTTGTCAATTATAGCTGACAATCCTCTACGACTTTCTAATTTTAAAGGATATTGTTTTTGCCTTACCAGGGTGGCTCCTGGTTTGAGTGCAATGCTCATTGGTTCTGCCTGTTTGGATCTTCCTGGAACATCACTGGCCCACACAATTGGATTGACAGCTTTTTCCACTTCAGCAGGGATTTCACCAGGTCTATCCTGTATAAAAAGTGCAGCAACTGTGACAAATTTAGTTTCTGGAACTATAACTGGTACCCCTTTCCCTCTTTGGAATTTGATTTCAGCTTCCAATTTCTCTAACAAATCTCTCCCCAGCAATGGTTTAGGGGAGTTAGGCATATAAAGGAACTGATGAGTTACCCAGTGCTTCCCTAGTTTGAATTTGAAAGGTCGGAAGAAAGGCCGTATTTCAGTTACCCCTGTTGCCCCAACAACATGCACAGTTTCATGACTCAGTTTCCCTTCTAATGTATTTAACACAGAATATGCAGTGCCAGTGTCTACCAAAAATTCAATATCAACTTTCCCCAGCTTAGCTATAACCGAAGCTGGGGGAGAATCCTCTGGTCCCCATCATTCTGAGCATGAGTCTTGTCCCAATGGGAGCTGGGGAACTTGGGGTGTCTCCTTCAGCATTGGACAGTCAGCCTTGCAACGCCCTTTCTTCTTGCAATAAGCACACGTGTCTTTGTCCCTGGGGGGAGAGGCTTTCCTAGATGGCTTCTCTTGGCTACCCTTCTTACTAGGACGGGGTTTCTCTCTGCCACTTGGGTCTCTCTTTCGGTAAACCCTCCAGGCTGATTCCAGCAATCTACTTATGTCCTGAGTCTCTTCTAATTTCTGCAACTTTCTTCTTATATCATTAGCAGCCTGGCCCATAAACAGAAAAGCTAGGTGTGCTTTCCCCTCAGTTGAATCAGGATCCAGATTTGTATATTTGATAGCAGCTTCCCTCAACCTATTCAAAAAATCAGTAGGAGTTTCAGTAAAGTCTTGCTTTACTTCATAAAGCTTTGACCAGTTAAGAGATTTAGGGATACCATACTTTAACCCGTACACTACGAGAGTTTGGTACCGTTTTAATCTTTCCATGCGTGCTGGTAGATTTGGGTCCCACCTTGGATCCTCTGTCAGGAAAATTTCTGGCACTGTACCATGTAATATCCCATTAGCTATGCCTGCTTCCACAGTGCTTACAACAGCTCTATTTACCATCTGTCTCTCAGTGGGATCAAGCAACGTGTCCAGCACAGCTGACAAATCGGTCCAGTCAGGGTTCTGGGTGTTAATTGCTCTCTGTACCAAAGTAGCCACCTTGTCTGGATTTTCTTTATATTTTCCTACTGTACCCTTCCACTGCTCTAACTCTGTGAGGGAGTATGGAACCTTCACATAGATTGGCCCCTGATTACCAGCAGCCTGCCTCAGAGGGGCTTGTAAAACTGGCTCCTTCTTCGCTCTGCTCCGCCTAGCAATTGGACTTCGCTCTCTTATAGCTCTTCTTGCTATCTTTCCCCTTCTTCGTCTGTTTAAAATAGCTGCTATCTCCTCTTCCTCCTCAGAGGAGCTACCGGAATGGGAGCTCTCTGACCGTGAGCAATCAGTGCTATCAGCTCTGCCCTGGCCAGCCCTGGCACCCGCTATCACTGACCAGGCCTTGCTCCGTCTGAGGAGCTGGGCAGCGTCCCGGCCACGGCCGCGCTCTCTGATGGCGCCGTCTCCTGAGCCAGCTCCTCCTTGTCATGGAGGCTCCGAGGCCGGGGAGAGGCAGGAGCGTCAGGCCCCCCATGGGAGGTTCCCTCCCCGCTGTCCTGATGGGAAGCGCTGCCCCCCGAGTCCCCCTCTGCGGGCGGTGCTGGGGACTGTGCCAGCTGCTTGCCTCTTCTCCGCGCTCCCTCCCTGTCCGGAGTGAGCAGGCCTGGCTGGATGGAAGTTACTGCGGACGCCATCGCCTCCCCGAACCGCCGCAGCCAGCCTTCCCCCTCCATCAGACACGGCCTGGCCGGGGCCGGCTCCCTGCCCCGGGCCGGAGGGGGTGTTGCCTCGGGAGCTGGGGAGGGCCCACGTCCCCCCCGCTTTCTCCTCCTTTCTCCTGGGGCTCAGCCAAATTATGTGGGGGGGGGGCATGTCGCCCTCACCTCCTCCTTTTTTATGGGCAAGGGCCCATGCAGGGCCGCCTCCCCTCCTCCTGTCGGAGAGACCAGAGGGGACGAGGCGGGGAAGGACAGGGGCGTCACCCACCCGGCAGTGGCCGGGGCCGTCTGGGCCAACCATGAGGGGTGCCATGGCCAGGGCCTCGCCCCGGCTCCCTCCTGTATCGGCGCCTGTGCCGATGCCCGTGGCCGCGGCCGTGGGGCCGTGGGTGCAGACGGGACGGTCATGGGGCCCCCGCCGGCATCGCTCCTGGCTGGGAAGCGGCAGAGGAGGAGGGGAAGGAGGTACTGGGGCCGCGGAGGGCCCTGGCCTCAAGGCAGGGGCGATTAAATCTTTTCCCTCCTCTCTACCCCTCGCTGGGTTTAGTGTAGGCTTCTTATCTTTTTCCTTTAAAAGCAGTATATGCTCCTGTTTGGTTTCTTGTATCTGGGCTATAACTAAAAAGAGTCTTGCATACTCAATTTCTAAGAAGCAGTGATGGTTTTGGAGGCTTGATATTAAACCCGATATTAATTCTTCATCTAGGCTGCCAAACTGGGGCCACCTTTGCTGGTTATCTAACTTATAAACTGGCCAGATCACTGTAGAAAGCCGAATTAATTCCGCTTTTGTAAGGGTCAAATCTCCACCAGTTAACTTTCCCCATTCTTCCAGGACATGCCTCAAAGGGCAGCCCTGCGGTATTTCATTCCCCATTCAAGAAATATTACAGCCCCTGGTTTTATGCCTACAAACAGAAAATTCACAGAAATAAAGCAAAGCGATCTAAAACTCTATAAAGCTAAAAGAGAATACTAGAGAAAGTGGGATTTGAACCCAAAACCCCGGGAATTCAAACCGTAGCTGGATTTACATTCAAAGCCTCCTAGCTGCTGCACCAGCTGGCTGTGTGCCAAAGGGCAGTGGCTGGACACCAGCTAGCAACGAACCAGCAGAGGGAAAATTAAATTCCCTGGTGTAGAAGAGTGGCTCGCATCACTGGGACATGGGTCCCTGAAAGGCCTGCACAACCCTAACTCGGATTCTGAGCTAGCATGAACGCTGAGCTCAAACCAAGCCAGGAGTCCTTGAACGATCTGTGAGCTGATAGTGGAAGCAATTGGGCGCTGGGCCATGGACAGATGTTATGTAACAACAAGATATTGTTAAACCACAAATAATTAGCATGAAGCGCATGATTTAGTGATTATAACTAATAGGTATTTGGCTTTATAAGGCTTTGTAACTAATTATAGTATCACTGACCACATGTGTTATAATTACAATGGTATATAGAAAGATGACTTTAGGATGATATATAAGGAAGACGAATCAAGCAATAAACGGAACAAGCTGCTAACTCATATTGAGTCGTCTCTTGATTCCGGGCCTGTCTCCCAACACCTGGAACTCACATGAGTTCCCTGACAAGCTCTCAGGAGCTGCCAAACTAACAAAAGGAGGAAACACCAAATGAAACCCCCCCTGCACTCTTCCGAGTCCCTAAACAAACTGTAAGAGATCCCTTAACACCAACCCAGGTGCTAACAGAATACCGCCTTTATTCAGTTACTCATGTGCCTCTGTGCTGGGTCTGGAGAGTTTCCTGGGCTCTTGGAGCTTCTCTTCTGCCTCCTGGACTGCAGCAATTGCTCCCCCTCCAGGTGCTGGCAGAGCAGGGGGAGCTGAGCTGGACCTGCCTAAGTACCAGACGATTTTCGGAAGCCTCGTTGTCCCATCTGGGGTGCCAAAGAACTGATGCCTTCTCCAGCCACCTAGAAACAGAGACTAGATAAGAGTAAGGGAATAAAGGTCGGTTTTATTTGAAGGGCCTTCAAGGTACACCCTGGGGGAGCCAGAGTCTGCTTCCAAACAATGGACCCCAAGATGGATGACAGGTCACGAGTTCTTCACACTTTTATGGGTTTGGTTCATTTCCATACCACGGTTAATTCTCCAATAAAGCCCCAGTTGAATGATGTAATTCCCCTCAGCTTGCTTCCCCCATAGAGGCTTTGGTTTACACGTTTTGGGCCTAGAACACCCTGGCTGTCCTTGAAGGCAAAGCCTGGAGCGGCTTTGTTACGTCTACCTTGCACGAGAGAGCAGAAATTACAGGCTACAAGGAACTGCAGAGATACACTCTAAGCAGTACAGGATTTGAAAAATATAAAAATTAAAACCTAAGGCATCATTTCCCCCCTTCAGAGGCATGACAAGGCCTCTACCTTGTCGAGACTCTATACTAAATATTCTAAATATCTCTAACAGCAGTACATATCTATAAACAAGAATTATAATTACAATTATTAAAAACAATATTTAATCCAGGGTCAGTTTGGTAACCGTGAAGCCAAGGTATGGAAGAGACAATCAGCTTTGAATGTTATTCAGTGTAAGATCTAAGTTAGTATGCAAAATTTGGTTCCAAACCTGAGTCAGGGTTACCAACTGTGTAGATAATAAGCACAGGAAAAGAATCATTTAAATGACATCATCTTCATTTGTATCAGACTCTATTTTCTCAGTTGTTTCAGGAGCAGAAGCCTTCTTAACTCTGGAGTAGTGAATCCAGGGTCCTTTGCCAGCCACTTTGACTGCGGTGAGGGTGGTCAGCAAAATCTGGAATGGTCCTCTCCCCTTGGCCTGTAGAGGGTCACTGTCCCAGCACTTAACACAGAGCCAGTCTCCAGGCTGGAAGGGATGTGCAGGGGTGTCCAGTCCTATGGGTGTGGATAACACGATGTAAATCTGGAGCTTCTGCACAGTGGAACATAAAGCCATTAGATATCTCTGTACATCAAGTTTCCCCCTCATGTGAATCTCACCTGGAACATGTGGAATTTGCTCTGGCCTGCCATACAGTATTTCATAGGGACTGATGTTATCCCTGTGCCTCGGTTGTGTGAGGATCCTCAGTAAAGCTCCAGGCAAGGCCTGAACCCATGGCATGGATGTCTCTAAACCCTAAGGCATCACCATCACCTCACAGGGCTTTCCTGGGTTCCATGAGGCCCCTGTGTGACACACTGGAGCTGCAGTTCAGTGAGGTTCCAGAACCTCACCAGGGTCTCTGGGGTTCAATGGGGTGCGCCCTCCTCGCATTTGAGCCTTGGTTCCATGAATTCCGTCCACTGACAGTGGTGTCTGTGTTCCGTGAGGCCCAGCTGTATCACATCAGAGCCTTGCTTTCACCAGGTTCCAATATCTCGCCATGGTCTCCTGAGCTCCATGAGGCCCCGCTGTGTCACACTGGAGACTTGGTTCCATGAGGTTCCATAGCCTCACTGTGGTATCTTTGGTTCCATGAGGCTTCCTTGAGTCACATTAGAGCCCTGGTTCCATGAATTTCCTGACCTTCACTATGGTTTTGGATTCCATAATTTCCTGATGTGCCACTTTAGCATTTTGGTTCCATTAGGTTCCATATCCTCCTTGTGGTCGCCTGTGCCCCATCAGGCCCCGCTGTGTCACATCAGAGCTTTGGGTCCAAGATATTCCATGGCCTCAAAATGGTCTCCTGGATTCAGTGAGGCCTCACTGTGTCAGACTGGAGCCTTGGTTCCATGAGATTCCACTGTGTCACAGTGGTCTCCTGGGTTCCATGTGGCCCCACTGTGTCACAAGGGCCCCTTGCTCCCATGAGTCATGGAAACATCCCAGTGGCACCTGGATTCCATGAGACCCCACTGCATCACAGCTGACACTCGGTTCCATGAGGTTGCTTGTGACACAATGGTCTCCTGGGTTCCATGAGGCTGCGCTTTTGAACAATGGACACTGGAATCCAGGAACAGTGGCAATGTCCACATGGCACCTGGGTTCCATGGGGCCCCACTGTGTTTACAGTTGAAACTTGATACCATGGCAGTCCATTGCTTCACAAGAGTCTCCTGGGTTCCATGAGGCCTTGCTTTGTCACAAGTGACACTTGGTGCCCTGGGGTGACTCTATGATGTGTATCCCCTATTACGGCTCTATGCCAAAAAATTAATTTTGGGTCTTTTTCTGTGCCTTTAAACTGAGCTTGAGAGGGAGGAAAAAAAATAACGAAACAAACTTCAAAGCAGTTCCCAAGGACACAGAGATAGAGACTCCTCTGCGTTCCCCAGCTGCAGGAGCACAAAGGAAGCACCCTTTTTTTTTGCTTTTTCAGGCACCTTTTCGAGGTTTTTTTCCCTTTTATTTCCTCCGGCATGGTTCCTGGGCCTTTGGGGTTTTTGTTTTTCTCTCTCTTCTGGACTGTTTCAACAACATCAGAACACAATGGGAGAATTTTCCTTCAGGCCCAGAGGTGGCCTATGGCCTACGGCCTCGCTGACCCAGCTCTGAGGAGGAGAGAGACCACATCTACAGAAGGACTCTGAAATTGTCCCAGGTTTCTCTCCACCGAGAGAGATTTTATTATTTAGCATTTTTTTTCCTGTGCGTTGGTTAAAATAAATGGTTTTTATCTCTTTCACTTCCCTTTGACGAAAATATTTTTTTTCTCTGACCTGGTGGGGGGAGGGGTCATTGTAACCTGTTGTTCTCTCAGAGGCTATATTGCTAGATTTTGGCCAAACCGGCACACTTGGTTTCATGAGATTCCATGGCATCACAATGGTCTGTGTTCCATGAGGCCCTGCTGTGTCACACAGGAGACTGGGTTCCATGACCTCTGGCAGCACCTGGGTTCAATGAAGTCCAGCTGTCTCATGACTGACACTTGGTTCAATGAGATTCCATAGCATCACAATGGTCTCCTGTGTTCCATGAGGCCCCGCTTTGTCACCATGGAGCCTTGGCTCCACGAGATTCCATAGAGTCACAATGGGCTCCTATGTGGAATCAGTCCCCGCTCTCTCACACTGAAGCCTTGGTTCCATTAGGTTCAAATACCTCACTATGGTCCCTTGGGTTCTATGAGATCACGCTGGGTCATATCGGAGCCTTGGTTCCATGAGGCTCCATAGCCTCACTATGGGATCTTGGGTTCCATGAGGCTTCTCTGACTCACATTAGAGCCCTGGTTCCATTGGGTTCCAGAACATCACAATGATCTCCTGGGTTCCAAGCGGCCATGCTGTGTCACATTAGAGCCTCTGTTCCAAGAGATTTCATGGCCTCACTATGGTCTCTGGGTCACATGAGCCCCCACTGTGTCCATTTAGAGCCTTGTTTCCATGCAGTTCCATACCCTCATTATGGTTTTGGGTTCCATAAGGGCCCCTGACGTGTCACTTCAGCATTTTGGTTCCTTGAGATTCCACAGCGTCAATGTGGTCTCCTGTGTTCCATGAGGCCCCACTGTATCACACTGGAGCCTTGGTTCCATGAGGTTCCCAAACCTCACTTTGGTCTCTTGGTTCCCCAAGGCTCCTCTGTGTCCCATTTAAACCTTGGTTCCATTGGGTTCCATAAGCTCACAATAGTCTCCTACATTCCATGTAGCCACTGTTTCAAATTCAGCCTCAGCTTCATGAGCTTCCATAACCTCCTTGAGGTTGCCTGGGCCCCATGAGGCCCTACTGTGACACTGGAGCCTTGCTTCCATGAGTTTCCCTAACCTAACTGTGGTCTCCTGGGTTCCATGAGGCCTTGCTTTGTCACATTAGAGCCTTGGTTCCATAAGCTTCCATAGTTTCACAATGGTCTCCTATGTTCCATGAGGACCTCCTGTGTCACACTGGAGTTTTGGTTCCATGAGAATCCATCACCTCACTGTGGTCTCTTGGATTCCATGAGGCCCCTCTGTTTCACATTAGAGACTTGGTTCCATGATGTTCCATAACCTCACAATGGTCTCCTGGGCCCGATGAGGCCCCACTGTGTCAAATCAGAGCCTTAATTTCAAGAGATTCCATGGCTTTAAAATGGTCTCCTGGATTCGGTGAGGTCACGCAGTGACACATTTGAGCCTTGGTACCATAAATTTGTGACACCCAACTATGGTTGGTTCCATGAGGCCCTGCTGTGTCACCCTGGAGCCTTGGTTCCATGAGGTTCCAGAACCTCACTTTGGTCTCCTGGGTTCCATGAGGCCCCTCTGCACCCCAAGGGACACTTGGTTCCATGAGATTCCATTGTGTCACAATGGTTTCCTGGGTTCCATGAGGCCCCAGTGCGTAACAATGGATTTTTGGTTCCATGAGGCCCCACTGTGTCACAATGGCCCCTTGCTCCCACCAGCCGTGGAAATGTCACGGTGGCCCCTGGGTTTCATGAGACTCCACTCACAATTGACACTTGGTGCTGCCAAATCCAAACAGGACGGGGAGCCAGGACACATGCTCCATGAGCTTTTATTACCTTATCAGTCTCATATATAGGGTTGAGACATTAGAGAAGATGCAAGCTCGTGGTGTGCAGGCAGCCGAGGACTTCCTGGTTACAGAGCATTCTTAGAAGTTTTTCAGCCAAGAGCAGATATTCTAAAAGTTACAGACAGCTCTTTTAACCAATCTTCTATATCGCACGTACATTCGTTATAAACAATACTTGCTTGTTTTATACCTTATATGACAGTGCATAATATTCCATTATTAAGCTTAACCTTATCTATCTTGCTAAGCCTATTTTTTGCAACTCTAAAAGCTATCTCAGCTAGGCCTAGAAACTTGAACCATTGTTTTAATGTCCTTGCTCTGTTGTATAATTGTATCTTCTTTAATATTTTTGCAGCCAAAGCCATTCCCTAAAATCTTCTGCTTTATTCTTAAAACTTGCTTTTATTTCTCACACTTTAGAAGCCCTTCTACCCTTTTTTGTGTTTCCCACAACGTGGTTCCATGAGATGCCATTGCAACACCGTGGTCTCTAGGATCCATCAGGCCCCACTGTGACACAACTGAAAATTGGTTCCACAAAATTTCATGGCGTCACAGTGGTCTCCTGGGATCCGTGAGGCTGCGCTTTGGAACAATGGACACTGGAATCCAGGAACAGGGGCAATGTCCAAGTGGAACCTGTGTTCCATGGGACCCGCTGTGTTTACAATTGACACTTGATACCATGGCAGTCCATTGCTTCACAAGAGTCTCCTGGGTTCCATGAGGCCCTGCTGTGTCACACTGGAGACTGGGTTCCAGGAGCCCTGGCAAGGTTCCAGTGGCAGCTGGGTTCAATGAGGCCCAGCTGTCTCATGACTGACACTTGGTTCCACAAGATTCCATAGAGTCACAATGGTCTCCTTTGTTGAATTAGGCCCTACTGTGTCACACTGGAGCCTTGGTTCCAGGAGGTTCCATAACCTCCCTCTGGTCTCCTGAGCTCCATTAGGCCCCACTGTGTCACATCAGAGCCTTGGTTCCATGGCGTTCCATAACCTCACTATAATGCCTTGGGTTCCATGATGGACCAATGTGTCACACGAGACCCTGGGTTCCATGAAGTTCCATTGTTTCACAGTGGTCTCCTGTGTTCAGTTAGGCCCCACTGTGTCACACTGGACTCTTGGTTCCATGAGGTCATGTAGCCTCACCATGGTCTCCTGCGTTCCATGAGGCCCCTCTGTGAGACATTTGAGCCTTGGTTTCATGAAGTTCCAGTACATCACTATTGCATCTTTTGTTCCATGAGACCACCCTGTGTCACTTTAGAGCCTTGCTTCCACAAATTTCCATAACCTCACCCTTCTCTATTGGGTTCCATGAAGACTGGCTATGTCACACTGGGGGCTTGGTTCCATGAGGTTCCAATACCTCACTATGGTCACTTGGGTTCCACGAGACCTCACTGTGTCACTTTTGAGCTCTCCCCCTTCTGTTTGAACAGGAAGCACTTCCTTGGCAACTTTATCCGTGGATCGTTTAGCACAGTGAAGTATACAAGGTATAAAGACTAAAGGAATGACAATAATAATCAAAACATACGAACCTATCTTCAAAATTTTTCTCCATAAGGGTGCAAGACTAAACCAATTGAACATATCGTCCAACAAAGACCCGCTTTCTTCTCCTAGCTTAGCTATTCCATCCTGTAGCTGCTGTATACTTTCATGGATGGATTTTGAATGATCTGACAAATTCATACAACACATACCTTCAAATTCTTCACATCCATGTCCATGCGCTAATAGGAGATAATCAATTGCTGCTCTATTTTGTAAGGTCGCTTGTCTCACACTTTGAACATCAGTTAACATATCGCTCAGTGCGAGAGAGACAGCATGAGAGTTCTTACTTAGCCAACAGCCTAACTGATCTAATTGTCTTAAGGCTACTCCTGCAGCTGCACCAGGTAAAAGGAGAGCTGCAGTAAATCTTTGCCCAAAGTTCCAAGCTGAAAATTTGTCATTGCAATCGGGTGCATATTGATCGATAAATCTCTTTTCCCTACGCTTATGTTGTTTTATCATTTTTGCATCAGGCATTAGCAAAGAAAGCTTTCCAATGCTACATGGACCGCCTGTGACATTTGAGGGAATTGCAGGCCAAATTCTGTTCCCGCAAATAAGAAACATCCCTCGTGGCAATTGTAATGGAGCTTGGTTGGACGGTGTGTACAATTCTACTGTTGAATTACACCAAGATGTTGCATTTCTATATATTTCGTGATCTGGAGTGACATCTGTTACTTTATTTTTCTTTCGTTTTAACCCTGGAGAACTAAACATTACACAAGACTTCATCTTTACTGAAGCAAGAATTTCCAGTTCCTGAGGTTCTTGAGGAGCTCTAGGAAGGGATTTGGCCCAAATATCCCAACTCTCCTTTGGATTTGAACTGGATCGTGAAAGCTGTAACTGAACATGTTTGGAAGGCTGCCATTTGTCTGCTGGTAAACCAACCAAACATGTTGTAAATGGTTTCTTTGGCCTTGAATGAGTTAGACAGATAGTGTCTAGGCCTGATGCATTAGCCAAAGTCTCCCAAACATTCTCCCTTGGTTGTTTCACTGGGAAGGCTGCATTGCTTAAGGCAATCAGTGAGATGATAAGGCACAAGTGCAATACCTGATTGAACTTCATGTTTAACAGCTTAACTTCACCCAGTAATTGCTGATCTGCAACACAACTCATACAACACCTTTACACACAAAATTTTCACCCTTAACTTTCCCACCCTTTTACATCAAACTCAGTTCATAGTTTCTGCACAGAGAGTTGACGGATGTCTGGCGTCAACAGCAGCGTTGGTACTGATTCACGTCTGCGTGCTTGCTTCTTTATTCTCGGAGTCGATTCCTGCTTGTTTCTGGGCTCGGTAGGGTTTCACGTTTTTTGCTGGAATCCACTTCGGTCCTGCACCTGTTGAGACACAAGCATACCCTTTGCCCCAGGTTATTAGTTGAAATGGACCCTCGATCTTTCCAGTCTCTAAATCTTTGATTAAGACTAAAGGGTTTTCTTTCAATTTTGCCTGAGTACTATTTGAAAAATGCCTGATAATTGGTGGAGTAGGTTCTGCAAAAGAGCTATTCAAGAAATTCAAAACATACAAAGCTTTGTTCAACCGCATCTGAGGTGTAGCTTCTGCCTCCCCCCTTTTCTGTTTATCCAAAAGGGATTTTAGGGTATGATGTGTTCTTTCAATAATGGCTTGTCCCATAGAAGAGTTAGGAATGCCAAATATGTGGCGAATACCCCAATTTTTCAGAAATGTGTCAAGGGTTCGTCCTCTATAAGTTGGACCACTGTCTGTTTTAATTTCTTGAGGAACGCCCAATGAGGCAAATGCTTGCAAAAAATGCCGACATGCATGTTTTGTCATTTCTCCTGTATGCAGGGAAGCAAAAACTGCACCTGAAAAGGTGTCTACAGAAACATGAACATTTTTAAATCTCCCAAAAGACGGGTATTTTGTGACATCTGTCTGCCACAATTGCAGGCTTTGCAATCCTCGGGGGTTAACTGCTCCTGTGGATACAGGGGGCTGCACAAGCTGACAGTCCGGACAAGCACCTATGATGGCCTTCGCTTGATCTTTAGAAATGCGAAATGTCCTCATCAGTGCTTGTGCGTTCTGATGAAAGAATGCATGACTCAATTTTGCTTGTTCAAAAATGTTTGGCAAAGTGTTTGAAATTACCATGGTCAATTTATCTGCTTGCGCATTTCCTTCTGCCAAAAATCCTGGAAGAGAGGAATGCGCTCTGATGTGAGAGACAAAATATTTGTGCTTTCTTTGATCTAATAATTTTTTCATGCACATAAGAATACAGATTTTCCTGATCAACTTCTTTCAGAAGTGATCCTTCTATTCTTTTGACTACATTCGCCACATAAGCAGAATCTGTAATTAAATTGAATGGTTCTTGAAACAAATAAAATGCTCGAACCACCGCTGCCAATTCTACAATTTGGGGTGAGCCCTGTACTATTTGAATATCTGATTCCCATCGTTTTGTAGTTGCATTCTGCCATGTTATCACCGATCTATGCGTTTTCCCTGAACCATCAGTGAATAATGTTATTGCATTCAAGGGCACCTCACTTATCATAGGTTTTTCTCTGAAGCTTATTTTTGTTTGCAGCAGTTTATGGCTTGGGAAATGAATTGAGCAAATACCTGAGTAACCTAACAATGCAATCTGCAAATCATCTGATTTTTGCATAGCCCAATCGAAATATGTCTTTTTTAAAGGCAGATAAATTGTCATAAAATCTTTGCCTGCCATTGTCAGCAGCCTTGTCCTAGCTTTGATTATAATTTGAGCTGTCATTTCTAAAGTGGTGAAAATTGTTTTAGGGGATCTGTAAGGTAAAAAAATCCACTCTAATATTAACAAAGGATCTTGTTGAGATGAGTCCCATTGAAATATGAGACCATACAATTGCATGTTTTCTCCTAACACTGCAAGGAAAAATGGTTGGCTCATTTCAAAGCGATGTGCTTGTCTTTGTTGAAGAGCTTCAGTAACTTTTTCAAGAGCTTCTCGAGCTTCTGATGAGAGAGTTCTGGGTGAAGTGATATTAGAGTCTCCCCTTAAGAGATTGAAAAGTGGTGCAAGTTCATTATTTGTGATTCCCAAAATTGGCCTAATCCAATTGATCTCTCCCAAAAGCTGTTGTAGATCTTGCAGATTTTTGACTTGAGTTCGAACTTCTATTTTCTGCGGTGTTATTGTTTGCTCTGTGAGTCTCCATCCCAAATATTTCCATGGTGAAGTCTCTTGGATTTTTGAAGTGGAAACTTCCAGTCCAGCTTTCTGAACTTCTGTGATCACGCTGTCACGAGTTTCTTGCAGCTCTTGATGTGTTGACGCGGCAATGAGTAGATCATCCATATAATGAATGATCATCGCCTGTGGGTGTTTCTTTCGTGCCGGAGATAAGGCTCGTGCCACAAACCATTGACAAATGGTTGGAGAATTTTTAAGACCTTGTGGAAGGACAACCCAGTGATATCTTTGCAGAGGCTCCTTCCTGTTGATGCTTGGGACGGAAAATGCAAATCGAGGAGCATCCTCTGGATGAAGTGGGATGTTGAAGAAACAGTCTTTGAGATCGATGATCACAAGTGGCCAGTCTCTCGGGATCATCGAGAGGGATGGAAGACCAAGTTGTAACGGTCCCATTTCCTCAATGACTTCATTGATTTTTCTGAGATCATGAAGCAATCTCCATGAACCGGAGGTTTTCTTGCGAATTACGAATATCGGAGAATTCCAGGGACTAGTGGTTGGTTTTATGTGGCCTTTCTGCAATTGTTCTTCTACTAAACTCTTGAGGGCACTCAGCTTCTTTTCTTCCAGGGGCCACTGATCCACCCAAATAGATTTGTCTGTCTTCCAGGTCAATTTCAAGGTGGCGAGTGCTGCAGTGACCCCCATTAAAAATCCACTTCTATTCTTGTTCCCCATTGTGATAAGATGTCTCTTCCCCATACTGTGATGGGCTTGTGCACAATGAAAGGACGAATGATTGCTGTCTTTCCTCCTGGTCCTGAGACAACAACTGGATGCTCACTTTGTAGGCATACGGTATTTCCTCCAATTCCCGAAAGGGAATTCAAAGGTGCTTTCAAGCGCCATGTCTTGGGCCAAAAAAGATAAGAGATGACTGTAACATCTGCACCAGTGTCTAACATGCCTTTGATTGAGATAGTTTTGTCTCCACATGTCAAATTGCAAATAATCACCGGTCGATCACGGCCTATTTGCTTCACCCAACTGGCATGAATGTCCACATCTTCAATGCCAAATGAAGTCTGTGGATCCACAACTGGCATGATCTGTTCTGTGGCATGAGATGGTAAGGCAATCGCTTTAGCTATTGGAGTGTTTTCTGGAATAACCAATGGAGGACGCAGAGGTTGAGCCAAAACTGTTAGCTCTTCATTAAGATCTGCTGAAACAATTGATGGGTAGACAATGAGCCCTAGGATACTACATCTATCCTTGCCTACAATTAAAAAATCTTGTTTCTTCAACGATGTTCCAGTGACTCCCGTGGGTATCACTGCATGATCTTCA
Source organism: Monarcha castaneiventris obscurior (assembly GCA_026261815.1). Taxonomy (NCBI): domain Eukaryota; kingdom Metazoa; phylum Chordata; class Aves; order Passeriformes; family Monarchidae; genus Monarcha; species Monarcha castaneiventris. The sequence continues at coordinate 246,037 of JAMPIT010000423.1, read as the reverse complement.
TTTAAAAAGCATACTAGTTTGGAAGTTGCCAGTTCGCATTGCGCCCCTGGGGGCAGTAAGTCTGGGTCGCTAGGGAATCTACAGATGGTCCGGCTGATGGAATTTGATTGTCTCTCCCCGATGGTTGTGTTTGCTGTGGGACCATGAATGGAGCCATCGCCATCACTTGTGTCGTAGCGCGTTGACGACTGAACGCGCTCTTCTTCGAGTTTCCCGAGAGGGGTAGGGGTCTCCCATCCACATCTGTTTTAGCACGACATTGATTAGCATGATGTTTTCCTCTTCTGCATCTTGGGCAGAGGCCAGGCACTTTAACCTCTTTTGCAAGTCTTGGACAATGCTTTTTCATATGTCCATATTTGCCACATTTAAAGCATGGCCCTCCAGATACTTCAGCGGCCAGTACTTCTGAAGAGTCCTGTTGTCGTGATTCTGGATGACATGCTGCTAAGGTTTTGGAAATGTTTTCATTTTGCGCTTGGAGGATTTTCACAATTTCTTCTCCAAAAATGCTTGCAACATGCTGAGGTGTGCCCACTTTGCTACATGCCTCTATCATTTCAGCTACGGTCGGCTGATCGGGCATGGCACTGATGATGCGTTTACATTCTGCGTTCGCGTTTGCGAATGCAAGGCTTCGTAATAGATGTGGCTTTGCTACTTCATCAGTGACTTGTCTGTCCATAGCTTGCTTGAGGCGATCAACGAATGAGGTAAAAGCTTCAGTAGGACCTTGCTTTATCTCTGTAAAAATACCTTCTGGGATTCCGACTGGTGGGATTTGCAGAATCGCCTTTTGTGCTGCTTCTTTGATGTCATTAAGCACCTCTCTTGGCAAAAGGGTTACCTGATCTTCGGGTCTATCGTGAGGTTCATCACCAGCTAATTGCTCTAATGAGATACCTGCATGTGGTCCTCTTGCGTATCTCTGTCTCAACTCATGAAGTGCTTTTCTCCATCTTGCATCCCATAGCAGGAGTTGTGCATCTGTTAAAACTGTTGAAGCAAGATTTCTGCAGTCGAAAGGTACCATGTCATGGTTGTTAAATGTGCTTCTTAAAAATTGTTTGAAATATGGGCTTCCCAGTCCATGATTTTTCACTGCATCCATTAAATCTTTGATGACTTGATGCTCCAATGGTCGCCATGTAGGAGGATTATTTCTAGAATATGTAACTGGCATTACAATGCTATCTGTGTCTGCCATATCAAAGTCTCTATCTTTGAGACCTTTCTTCCTAATGCTTGACCAATCTGTGGTAACAGATGTATCTCTTGAAACAGATTTGTCGGGTGAAATCAAATCCTTAAGAAAATCCTGTGGACTAGCAGCTTGATAGTATGCAGAGTCTTCTTGACCAAAGGATCCCTGCATGTTATCATCCCCCCCCTCTTGTCCGAGGAACAGGGGAGGTATCCTGTGGTTGGGCACCGTCAGGAGGGGGGTAGGGAGTGGCTGATACCGCCGTCGCAGGTGGCTTTAATGTAGAAGTCGAGGGAGCAAGTGGAATGGAGGTGGGTGGGATGGTGCCACCATGCGGGATGATTGAGGGTTGGGGACCCGGTGCTGCAACCTGGTGAGGGATGATGTCCCTCGCACATTCCATTAGGCAGAGAAGGAAAGGACGCATGAAGTCATCTGGGAATAGAGAGCGAAGCATGGAGGATGTGGGATGAGTTGGCTGATGACCTGGAACTTGAGGCCTGAAGGAAGATTGAGAGGGTACAGGAATGCCTTCAGAAGCTGTAATTGTAACCATATCCTCAGAACTCAGGTCATGGACAGGAACATGACGTTGAAAAAGTCCCAGAAAATCTCCAAATTGTCCCAAAAAAGGTTGAAAGGAATGTGCTTTAAATGATGTGTCTCGAGCCGAGACAGGGGTTGCTGGCTCTTGATCCTGCTGTTCTGGAGGTGGGGTTAAAAAAGACTGAGACCAGTCCTGTGGCTGAGCTTGGGGCTGGATAGTGGTAGCTGGGTATGTTGTTCCAGTATCAGGGAGCATGTATGTTGTTTGAGAAAGGGTGGCTGTAGGTGGCATACTCTCGAGCAATGATGGAATGCCCGGTTGCAGTGAAGGAGCAGCTGTTGGCAATTCGTGGGTATAAGCTGAGGCTTGCTGTGGTGATGGAAAAACATCCAAAGCCGAGGCAGGGGCCATGCCCATCGCAGCAGTTGAAGGCGTCTGTGCAGTTGCAGGTGGAAGTGGTGCAAGCGGTGGAGGCAGTGCAGACGCTGCGCTGCCCGTAGGCAGCTGTAGCAGTGCCGCAGCATCAGGCAGGGGCGGGGCAGGGCCGGCAGCAGGCACGCCGGGCCCGGGTGCCGGGGGCTGGGCTGGCTGGGAACCAGGGGCGTGGCTGAGGCTCAGAGCTGGAGTGGGGGCGGGGGGCTGGGTCGCCTGGGAGACGGAGGGGTGGGTGGAGCCGAGAGGCGGGGTGGGGACCAGGGGCTGGGTTACCTGGGAGACGGAGGGGTGGGTGGAGCCGAGAGGCGGGGCCGCGGCCAGGGGCCGGGCTTGCTGGGACCCGGGGGCGTGGCCGAAGCCCGAAGCAGCGTCGGGGGCAGAGCCGGGGGCGGGGATGGGGGCGGGCGGGGCGGTGCACGGCGCGTGAGCGACGGTTGGCATGGTTACGGCTTGCTGCGCAGGCGCAGAAGCGAGCTGGTCTAAACGCGGAAGTGCAGCTCCCGCGGCGCCCGTGCCCGTGGCAGTGGGGGCGGGGGTAGAGGCGGGAGCGGCGCTGGGGGGGGGCTCAGCGGCAGCCGCAGCGGCGGCGGCGGCAGCGGCGGCAGCGGCGGCAGCGGCGGCGGCAGCGGCGGCCCGTGTGGTGACGCCCGGAGCAGGCGGGGCCGGCCGCGCCGGCCGTACCGCGCCGCGTCCCGCGGTGGTTTTCGGGCGCGCCCCCAATTCACGGGTTTGGGGGACCCCGGGTTGGGAAGGCATGGGTTGGGACTGAGCCTGGGCTGGGACGGACGATTGGGGAACAGGCGAAAGGACGCCTGTGTCTGCCAGAGGCTCTGTTTTGGGGGTGACCGGGGCCGCGTCCTCCCTCCCCTGGGCATGCGCAGTTGATAGAGAACCCGAAAGCGGCGAAGCGGTTGGAATGTCCGAGCCCATGAGAAGCTGTAACCGTGTTCCTGGGGTCGCGCCACCTCCCCCCGAGGTCTGCCACGCGAGAAGGCAGGAGTCCTCATCCTTAACAAGAACTTCAGGGGACTGGACTAGGGTTTGGGTGCCCAGACTCGTATCTGGGGGCGGGGAGGTCGGAAGGGCCTTTTTAAAAGGTTCAAAGGAAGGTACTGAAATGGGACCCAATCCTTTTTCAGCAAAAGTAGGATCCTGGGACCACCTAATTGTCTCAAAAACGACGCGTGCTGGCGAGAGAAGGTGCACAGGTGCATCATCCCTTTGCAAAGTTGTTACATGGTATAAGACAGCATTTATCCGTTCCCAAAAGGCTGGATCATATATATCTCCCAAGACTGTGTTTGGAAACTCTTTTTTAACCCAGGATAGCAAACTCAGCAGGTCTTGTCTAGAGATTTTTAAGGGATGTGTTTTTACCAGAGACTCTAAACTATCAACTGCTGTTGTCTCTGTGTGTGATAACGCCCCTCCCATGTTCCTATCGGGGTCTGGTTTTGGACAGCTTACCAGAAAAGATGAAACACACAGGCCGCGTAACTTCCAGGTCCGTGCTCCGTCCAGCAGATCACGGTCTCCTTCCTGCCGCCCGTGCACTGACAGCAGAAAATTCCTAGAAGTCACAGGTGACCTTGAGGCTTCTTCTTATCCTCTGGTTTGCCGGCTGCTGTCCAAAATTTCTTCTCCGGAGTGTTAGATGCTAATTAGAAGAGAACATAGGCAGCCATCTGATAGAGGCCGAACACGGGGCACCAATCGGTACACGCCGAACACGGGGCACCAATCTGACACTGCTAGTGCCATAAATCAGCCTCTCTTGCTGGGAGAGGCCCTTTAAAGTTCTTAAAGTCCTTGCAAGGACCTTGATAGACGGACGAGGCAAACTCGCAGTAACTGCTTCTTCGATAGTTGTTTATTCTAGTGTTATCAGCTTAGAAAGACACAGTAGAACAGAACACGACAAGAGAAGGCGAGAAAATGGCGAGAGAAAGGCTGCTTATCAAGATTCCAAGGCCTTTTTATAGGTAAATTATCCAATTAAAAATTGAAACGACAGATATTTTTACTTCTCATCCAATGCTCAGTAAATCACTCCGACACGCAGGCCGGAACTGCGGCATTTTTCATCCAATCATCCTAAAGTACTTTTACTGCAGAATATGGAGGACTAGAAGAAGAGAAAAAGAAATATAAACTACAAGGGTTCCTCCATTTTGGAACTTTTACTATTTATCTATTTACTACATTAACAAACCTAAAACTTCCAAATTCTTCACCCTGTGACATCCTTACATCATATTCTATCACCTAGTTCACATCTGTGTAGATTTTAACTCCTCCCAGATGGTAGGGAGTTTTCTCCATGGATAAAGGTCAAAAACCATGCTGTCCAGGGGGGTTTTTCTCTCCAAAACAGGCAGAGAAATATTCCCTGCACTCTGGATTCCCACATTGAGCTATGATTCCAGAAGTTTCCATAACCTCATTATGGACTATTGGGTTCTGTGAGGCCCCACCCTTTCACACTGGAGCCTTGGTTCCATCAGCTTTCATTCCCTGACTCTTGGGTTCTATGAGGCTCTGCTGGGTCACAACACAGCCCTGGATCCGACTCTGCTGAGTCACAACACAGCCCTGGATCCATTGGGTTCAAGAACCAAACTGTGCTCACTTCAATTCCATGAGGCCTTGCTGTGTTACACTGGAGCCTTGGTTCCATGAGATTCCAGAGTTACAATGGACTCTTAAAGAATTAGGCCCCACTTTGTCACATGAGAGGCTTGGTACCACGAGGTTCCAAAACCTCACTGTGGTCTCCTGAACTGCATTAGGCCCTGCTGTGTCACACTGGAGCCTTGGTTCCATGGGATTCCATAATCTCACGATGGTCTCCTGCATTCCTTGAGGCCCCACAGTGAGACATTTGAGCTGCAGCTCCATGAGATTCTGTAACCTCACTATGGACCCTATATTCAGCTGCATTTGGCCACACTCTGTCACACTTTGGATCCTTGGTTCCATGAGGTTCCATACCCTGACAATGGTATCTTGGGTTCCATGAGGCTCTGCTGAGACACAATAAAGCCCTGGCTCCATTGCATTCCAGAACCTAAGTGTGGTCTCTTTTACTTCATGAGGCCCCACTGTGTCACACTCTAGGCTTGGTTCCATGAGATTCCATAGCCTCAGAATGGTCTCCTGTGTTCCATGAGGCCCTGCTATTTAACACTGGAGCCTTGGTTCCATGAGGTTCCATAAGCTCACTCTGGTCTCTTGGGTTACATGATGCACTGCTGTGTCACATGGATGCGGAGACAAACAATGGACTCTACAGGATTCAATGTGAATCAGGCAGAAGCCATTTTATTGATGAACTACTGTCCCTAACATGCAATTCTTGCTTCCCCTACACGCGATCATGCATAATTATTATTGGTTAAGGCCTGTTTTCACACTCTACTTGATGCTTTATGATTGGCTCTTGTCTGTCACATCATCCATAGTGTATGTCACCACTGTCCTTCAGTTTGAATTTTCTTATCCTTTTCTTCCTTTGCTTGTTCCTTGTTCACATCCTCCCCAATGCTGCTTGTCCCTTTCTCACAACCTCCCCATGGACTCTTCCCTTGTGTACGTGCTTAAGTCTTTCTGTCTTACCTGCTCTGGTTCTTCTATTTTATGGCTGGTTCATGATATGCCCATTTCCTAGTAAAAACATGGTTTCCACACCCATCCTTCTAAACAAGGTGCCCAGGGCCAAAACTGGGATTTCACCTCCCAAATTCACTATATCCAAGCACTGCTCCCAGACAAACCTTTCAGGACAGACAGATCTGGCTGGCCTTGGCCTCTGGTGGCTGTGTCTCATCTGCCCCTGAAACCCTGGGGCTCGGAGCTTCCCTTCCTCTGGAGACCACTGTGAGCCTGCGTGGCCTCGTGGAACCCAGGGGCCATTGTGACACTGCAGGGCTGCTGGCACCAAGGGCACCATCGTGACCCTGTGGCCTTCCATGGAACCAAGGGGCCACGGTGGCACTGCTGGGCCCCAAAGAACCCAGGGGCCTTTGTGACCCTGCAGGGCCCCACGGAACCAAGGGAACATGGAACAGCTCTGGCTGCCTTGGGCTCCTGGGGCCGCCTGACAGCTCCGGCTGACCTTGGCATGGCCAGAGCTGCTTCTCATCTGCCCCTGCAGCGCTGGGGCTCCGTGCTTTCCTTCCTGTGTGTGTTGGTTTTGCACAGCCTGGGTTTTGGTAGCGGGGGGCCACAGAGGTGGCTCCTGCAAGAAGCTGCTGGAAGCTTCCGCCATGTCCGGCAGAGCCAATCCCCAATGTCTCTGAAGATGGACATGGCAATGGTCAAGGCTGGGCCAGTGAGAGAGGCTGGTAATGCCTCTGTGATAACAGATTTAAGGAAGAAATTAAAACAAAGGGGATCACAGTGTTTTTCTAGTCAGAGAAGAGGAGGAGGTGAGAGCGTGTGAGGGCAACAACAGGGAGACACCAAGGGCAGTGGAGAAGGAGGAGGAGGAGGTGCTCCAGGAGCCAGAGCCGACATTCCTCTGCAGGCTGTAGTGAGACCATGGTGGAGCAGCTGTGACCCTGCAGCCCCTGGGGATCCACGGGGGATGCAGAGATCCACCCGCAGCCCCTGGGGATCCATGGGGGATGCAGAGATCCACCCACAGCCCCTGGGGATCCACGGGGGATGCAGAGATCCACCCACAGCCCCTGGGGATCCACGGGGGATGCAGAGATCCACCCACAGCCCCTGGGGGAGGTGCCCACGCCAGAGCTGGTGGATGCCTGGAGGAGGCTGTGATCCAGTGGGAGACCCGGTGGAGAGAGGGGCCCTGCTCCCAGGCTGGAGCAGCCTGTCCTTGAAGAACTGAGCCCATGGAAGAGTGACCCACGCCGCAGCAGTTTTGGGAGGACTGCTGCTCGTGAGATTGGAGCCACGTCAGAGACGTTCACGGAGAACTGTCTCCTGTGGGAAGGGACCCCACGGTCTCACAGGGGAACAACTCCTCTCCCTGAGCAGTGGGAGAAGCCACAGGAGATGAACTGACCATAATCCCCATTCCCTGCCTCCTGCACCATTGGTGGGAAGGAAGGACGGGTGGAAGGTGTTTTCAAAGTTCTTATTTCACTTCTCATTATCCAGCTCTGGTTTTGTTACTGATAAATTCACTTTATATCTGTAAGTTGAGCCTGTTCTGCCCAGGACAGTGTTGGATGAGGGATCTCTCCTGGTCCTTATCTCAACCCATGAACCCTTTGTTGTATTTTCCCTCTCCTGTCCAGCTGTGGATAGGAGTGAGAGAGCAGCTTTGGTGGCTGCCTGGAGTCCAGCCAGCATCAACCCACTACAGACCTGAACAAAAAAATCCCTGGGCAATGATTCCCCTGTGATCTAAAGACCCCACCCCTCCCACGACAGCCCCATCCCACAGAAATGTCAGTGACTGAGCCTCTCGCTCTCCACGGCTTCACTGCTTTGGTACCCAGGGGTTGCCACGGGGTCCCCATCGCCCCTCTGAGCTGGGTTTGGGTGGGGTTTTGGTGGCTCTGCAGTCCCTGGTGTAATGTGGCTGTTCCAGGTCACAGACCACGATCTCTGGGCTGGCCACTCTGGGTATTTATTTTTGAGTCACATTTAAGCTGCGGCTTTGTCCATTCTATTATTCATGTTCAGATTGTCAGCTCCAGGATTCGCTGTGATCCACCTGTTGATTTATTAAAATATGGATATAGATCTATTATCGATACCCAACTGGAATGGACAAAGACTCTCTAATTCGTTTGGGTTAGAAAGGGAATGTTTATTCCAGCACCAGGAAGCTGTGAGGATCACTCCAAAAGCACAGCTCTGAGATTACAAAGCAATCTAAAGTCAATTTATCTATGAAAGTTCTAAATATTCAAAATACAAATACATATTTATAACATAGACGCCTCCCATTCCCTGTTTCGTATGGAAATTAGCTAAAAAGTCATTAAGCATGTGTAGTCTGTTCCATAAAATGGGTCGGTGGTCTCATAATTATGGGAGGGGTCCCTCTTTGGACGAAGTAACTCTTCTTCCTCGCTATGACCTTTTTACCTTCTTAGTTTTTAACAATACATATGGCCTTGGAGAACTCCCAGTTCCTTTCCAAAAACAGGTTTTGAATGGAATCATCAATAACTGTCTGGCCCTTAATTTGCAGATTCTGGTTACAGCCCAGCTGAACAACATCAGATAACCAATAATCAGTTCCCACACCTGAGGAGTTTATTCCGGCTTCAGTTTAATCATCAATCTCTTTTTTTTAATTCTGCCATATTTGCTTCCTAAACCTATTCTAACTAATCTTTTAACAAAATTCTAAATGTTTCAATGTTTAAGAAAAACTCAATTTAAATGCTTAAGAGAGACTTATTTTAAATGTTTCAAAAAGACTCAATGTCTCGAGGCCCCTCTGTGTCACAATGCAGCCTTGGTTTCTTCATATTCCATGGTGTCACAATGGTCTCCTCTGTTCCATGAGGCCCGGCTGTGTCATAATGGACACTTGGTTCCACAAGCAGCGGCAATGTCCCGGTGGCACCTTTGTTCCATGAGGCCCTGCTGTCCTACACCTGACAGTTTGTTCCATGAGATTCCATGGAGTCACAATGGGCACATGGGTTCCATGAGGCCTGGCTGTTGTGACAATTGACACTCGGTTCCATGAGATTCCATTGCCCCACCATGTTCTCCTGAGTTCCAAGAGGGCCTGCTGTGTCACAATGGCCCCTTGCTTCCATGAGCCATGGCACGGTCCCAGCTGCACTTGGGTTCCATGAAACCATGCTGTGTTCACGACTGACCCTTGCTTCCATGAGATTCCATTGCGTCATAGTGATCTCCTGCCTTCCATGAGGCCCCACTGTAAAACAGTGCACCCTTGGTTCCATGAGTTTCCATTCCATCAGAAAGCTCTCTTGGATTCCCTGAGGCCCTGCTGTGTCACTAGGGAGCCTTTGTTCCATATTTTCCCATTGTGTCACAATGGTCTCCAGCGCTCTATGAGGCTGCAACATCAAACAGTGAACCTTTGCTTCCATGAGATTCCACGGTGTCACAGTGGTCTTCTGGGTTCCATGAGGCCCCTCTTTGTAACAACTGAGACTTGGTTCCCCAAGATTCCATGGCGTCACTGTGCTCTCCTGTGATCCATGAGGCTGCGCTGTGTCACAATGGACACTTGCTGCCTCGAGGGCTGGAGATGTCCCAGTGGCACCGGGTTTCCATGAGGCCGCACTTTGTCACAATGGGGCCTTGGTTCCATGAGAATCCATTGTGACCCTGTGCTCTCCTAGGTCCCATGAGGCCTTGCTCTGCCACAATGGCACCTTGTTTCTGCTAGGCCTGGCAATGTTTTGGTGGCCCTTGTGTTCCATGTGGCCCCTCTCTGTCACAAGGGACCCTTGGTTCCATGAGATTCCATTGCCCACAGTGGTCTCCAGGTTTCCATGAGGCTGCGCTGTGTCACAATGGACACTGGATTCCACAAGAGCTGGCAATGGCCCAGTGGCAGCTGTGTCCCATGAGGCCCCACTTGGTCCAAGTGGAGCCGTGGTTCCATGAGATTCCATGTTGTCACAAGGCTCTGCTGAGTTCCATGAGGCTGCGCTGTGTCCCAATGGACAATCTCGCTGCCCCCGGCTCTGCCCTGCCATTGCCAGCCCTGCCCTGAGCTCTGCCCAGCCTCAGCCTCTGTGCCCTGGGACACACACACATGGCCTGAGCTCATCCTCCCTCTGGGTGCTTCTCCTGCCCCAGCACTGCCCTGGGAGGGTTCATTCCTCACAGCAGCTGCTGTGTTTATCCCGGTGCATTTTAGAGCTCTGCTTCTGCGTCTCTGTCACTTGTGCCTCCACAGAGCTCTGCAGGGAAAAGATTCATTGAATGGTGGAATGCCAGAGGTGGGAAGAGCCCCCTGAGCCCCCTTGGCCTGGCTGTGGCTGGGATGGAGTTCCCTTTGCCCAGAGCAGCCCCTGTGCTGCTGTGCTTGGCACTCATGGCTGCAGTGGGGCTGGTCCCAGCCCAAGGCTTTGGCTGTCCCTGAGCAGGGCTGGCCCCTCCTGAGACGTCTCTGCAGCCCCCCAAACCATGGGCTGGGGGTGGGCAAGTGTTCCCGAGGGCACAGGGAGGGGACAGCTGGGCTGGACTGACCCAAGGCATCTCCCATTCCATGCGACCTGATGGTCAGCAATGAACTGAGGGAAAGGAAGAGGGCGAGAGGGGGTCTGGATTTTCTGTATTGATACATTTGTCTTCCAAAGCAGCCACTCCATGTACTGAATTCTCGTTTCTGTGTGGTTTCTTTGCTTCTGCATTTGGCCTTTGCTCTTTACTTCCCTGCCCCAAGCATTAATCTCTCTTTCTGGTGACCCACAGTTTTCTCAGCTTCTTTTCTCCTGATGCCTGACTGGGGAGGGACAGTGCCGGAGACACTTGGTTGTCATCTGATGGACAGAGAGGTTTCCCCATGGTCACCTTGCCCAAGCCTTCTCTTCTGGGCACAGCCAGAAATGTCAGGGCTCTGGCAGGTGCCCAGCCCTGAGCTGGGCTCATGCCCTGCTCACAGCCCCAGGGCTGCTCAGGGACATGAGTCCTTCCCTGGCACACTCACAGACAGTTCCTTGCAGCACAGGCAGGGGCTCCCTGGGCTCTGCTGCCACTGCCAGAGCCTGGCAGGGACCTCAGCCCTGCAGGGCTCACCCTGCCCTGCCCTGCCCCTGCCCGAGGTGCCCCATGGCCGCAGGGATGGGCACGGGGAGCTCTGTGCACAGGAGTTCATCCCAGCCCTGCATCCAGGGGGTTCCCAGGGGACGGCACTCTCTGCAAACTCCAGCAACAGCTGAAGGTGTTTGTGCTCACTGGGTTTATGTCCCCTCACACACACAGAGGATGTTCAGGGCTGTGTCTTGTCCGTGCACTGCAAACACGGACTCCTGACCCGGTCACTGGATGTCCCTCCATGGAGGGAAGAACAACCTCTGTGACCTGGGGAGAGAGGCCACTGCTGGCAGCGGCGCTGGCTTTGCCAGGGCTCTGCTGGGGGCCCCCACCCTGAACACTGCCACCCTTTGCTGCTCAGTGCTGCTTTCCTCTCCAGGGCGCTGCGCTGGGCACATCCTTGAGAGAAAATTGGGAAGGAGATGGAAGCTTTCAGGCCCTGCACTGGGGAGATGCCCTTGCATGATGGAAATGCTGCTGCAGAGCCCAGCTCTGTCCCAGCAGTGCCCACGGCCTGTCCCTGCCTGCAGTCCCTGGGCAGTCCCACAGCAGGACTGGGACCGAGCTGACAGAGCCCTGAGGCCTGAAACCAACGCAGGGGCTCTGCAGGGGAGTGTGGAAGGGAAGGAAGAGGAGCTTAGGGAGGAGAAGCCCTGGGGCTCCCTGGCAGTGCTGCCCTGCTGGGACTCTTTTCTCCCCCAGCTCTGCCCAGAGGCACCGACCCTGCAGCTCCAGAGAAGTCAGGGAGGAAAGATGTCAGGGAAACAAGACAACACAGGCTTCTTTATTTTGTTCCAGCACACACATATTGGAGTGCAGCTCCCCGTTTATACAGTCTCTGGGTCACACTAGGAAGGTAAATACAAAGTTAAAAATGGAACAGGCAAAGATTTTTGTGTGAACAAATTCACAGAAGCATAACACCTGTGCCAGCAGCAACAACCACAGGACAGAGTGGGCATTAATGAGTGACATCAGAACAGCTCTGACAGTTTATTGCTTCTGAAAAGCACCCGTGATCATTTTCCTCAGGGTATCCTTGAGCTCCTTGTTCCTCAGGCTGTAGATGAGGGGGTTCAGGGCTGGAGGCACCACCGAGTACAGAACTGACACCACCAGATCTAGGGATGGGAACGAGATGGAGGGGGGCTTCAGGTAGGCAAATGCTGCAGTGCTGACAAACAGGGAGACCACGGCCAGGTGAGGGAGGCACGTAGAAAAGGCTTTGTGCCGTCCCTGCTCAGAGGGGATCCTCACCACTGCCCTGAAGATCTGCACATAGGAGAAGAAAATGAACACAAAACAGCCAAAAACTAAACAGCCGCTAAGTGCAATAAGCCCAAGTTCCCTGAGGTTGGATTTGGAGCAGGAGAGCTTGAGGATGTGTGGGATTTCACAGAAGAACTGGCCCAGGGCATTGCCCTGGCACAGGGGCAGGGAAAATGTATTGGCTGTGTGCATGACAGGGTAGACAAAGGCACAGGCCCAGGCAGCTGCTGCCATGTGGGCACAAGCTCTGCTGCCCAGGAGGGTCCTGTAGTGCAGGGGTTTGCAGATGGACACGTAGCGGTCGTAGCACATGATGGTCAGGAGGGAAAATTCTGCTGAGAGGAAGACCAGAAAGAAAAAGAGTTGAGCAGCACATCCTGAATAGGAGATGTGCCTGGTGCCCCAGAGGGAATTGTGCATGGCTTTGGGGACAGTGGTGCAGATGCAGCCCAGGTCAGTGAGGGCCGGGTTGAGCAGGAAGAAGAACATGGGGGTGTGCAGGTGCTGGCCGCAGGCTACGGCGCTGATGATGAGGCCGTTGCCCAGGAGGGCAGCCAGGGAGATGCCCAGCAAGAGGCAGAAGTGCAGGAGCTGCAGCTGCCGCGTGTCTGCCAATGCCAGCAGGAGGAAGTGGCTGATGTAGCTGCTGTTGGACATTTGCTGGCTCTGGGCACTGGGTTCTGCTATGGTGAAAAAGACAGCGAAGAGTTAGAGGAGATGTCTGTAACCACAATCAAAGCAATTTCCCATCCACCCTCCCCTGGAACACACAGACACCCTTTTGTGTTTAAGAGCTCTGGGATTTTGGTTTTCAACCTCTCCCCATCTCTCCTGGTATTCTTGGATATCAGAAATCCTCAGCACTTCTACTGCCCACTGGCAGAACAGAGTGCGTTCCCTGAGGCCAGATGATGAGTGGAGACTCAGGGGAGATGCTCTGTCATTCTGACATGTTCAGAGTTTCTCTGAGCTTACACTTTTCTCAGGTGGAGGGTGATCACCCCCCCCATGTTTCCCTTAAAGATCACCAGGTGCTGCTGGGAGCAGATGGATCCACCACAGAGCCCAAAACGTCTGTCCCTTTTTCAAGGTCTCAGCACCACATTTGTAGCCGAGGACACACCAGGCTCATTTCACCACCCCAACAGCATTTTCACACTTGTAGCATCTCTGCTTTTCTCCCTGGGGCTTTCAGATAACACAAAGATGCTACAGGACAGATTTGGTTCCTGAAGCTCCCAGCTTGGAAGGAAACCTCGGGGAGAGAGCCAAGAGTGCCAGGGATGGCACTGGATGAAGGGAGATGGAGCTCCTGGCCTGGCTGCACTGCCAGCACTGCCCACAGCCGGGCACTGGGGACAGCGTCACCCTGAGCCAGCCGTGCCCCCTGCCAGAGCCCCCCAGTGCCAGGCAGCTGCTCCCAGCCCTGTGCTCTGCAGAGGGAACTGGGCCCGGGGCTGCAGAGCTGCCCCACGGCTCTGCTGCAGCTCTGCCTGCCCAGGAGGGGCTTCACGCCTTGGAGCCCCAGCCCTGAGGGCAGAGGCTTGGCTGGGGGGGGACAGCAGGGAGGGGGCTTGTTCAGAGGGAGGGGCTGCACTGGAGGGGATCCTGTGGAGATTTCTAAACTCTCCCTGACACATTTCTGGGTTTGTTTTCTCTCATGCCCTGATCTCATCTCTGCTTCCTGGAGATTTTCCTCCTGGAGCTGTTTCCCTGTGCCTGATCTCTCCCTGCCAGCACTCACAGACCCCAAATCGCTGTGCACTCTCCTGGACCCTACAGAAAGCTGCCTGTGTGCAGGGCACTGGCTGGGGACAGGTTCTGTTTGCAGCTTGGAGAAAGGACAGCTCAGACTGAGCCTGATGGGTGCAGTCAAGGTGATGCTGGTGCTGTCCATGGGCACAGGAGTGGCTGAAAGCACATGAGGGATCTCCTGTGCACCTGCTGATCACTAAAAGTAACAGTTCAGCTGTCCCAGGGACCTGACAAAATCCATAATACCTTTAATATTTATCCTCCCTCCCCACCATTCTCAAATAGCAGGAAACTGAAAACAAAGTCTCAGGAAATGTCCTCATTTCTATAAAAATCCTTCTATTGGAAATATTCTATGAGTGATCAGAAACCCTGAGCTCGTCAAACCTTCATGACCATTTCCCCTCCCCTGCACTCGAGACGCTCTGAGTTGTACTCACAGAATCCGTAGACATTGGGATGTTGCAGCTTCAGAAAATCCCTGCAGGAGCTGCAGCTGCCTTGTCCTGCAGCCAGAGGCTTCCTGTGCCAGGGGCTGGCAGTGATTCTCCCGCAGTCACTTGTCAGCCCCTTGCCAGCCCAGGCTGAGCTGAAGGCCTGGGTGCCTCTGTGCTGTGCCCGGGCTGGCTGCAGGCAGTGTCCCAGCCCTGCTGGGCTGTGCACAGGAGCTGCTCCTGGCCAGAGCTGTCTCTCTGCAGTGCTGCCGCTTGCCAGGAGCTGCCTCTGTGCCAGGAGCCCAGCCCAGCTCAGCAGCACAGCAGCAGCACAAGGACTTTCATGACCCTCTCGGGCCTTGCTGCTGAGGCCCTGAACATCAGGCCCTCACAGGGACTTGCAGAAACCTCTCAGGAATTCAAGTCAGAATGAAACTCCAAAGTTTCTTGAAGTTTTAATGGGTCCCAGTGAGGGACAGGAGTGAGAAAGTGTCCCCAGGCTCCAGTCAGATCAGAGAACTGGAGGCAGGGATGCCAGGTGGGGACAAAGAGAAGCCAAGTCTTGGTGCCCTGGGGCACAGCAGCGTCTGTGCCAGCAAGGGCTGTGAGGACACACCTTGTCCTGAGGCCCTGGGGCCTCCTGGCACAGCCCCAGCAAGGCTGGGCACTGTCACCCCCTTGTGCTGCCCTCAGCATCCCCCCCACATGCCAGTGGCCTCAGGGATCTGCTGCAAGGAGTCCCTGGGGAGCCTTGCTCAGGAATGGCCCTGGGGGGCTCCTCAATGCTCCCAGGGACTGCAGCTTTTTCCAAGCACTTTGGCTTTTGCCTGGGAGTCTCTGAGAGCTTCCTGCAATCCTGGCCTCCAATTCTCTGCCCTAATGAGTCCCTGGAGATTCTTTGTCAGTAACAACACTCACTGGGGCTCATTAATGCTTCAGGGTACTTCTTTATCTTAAGGTACTTTCCACACTGACTCTGTGAGAAGTTTGTGCAATCATCGCCTCCAATTATCGGCTTTAACGAGTCCCTTGAGATTCTTTGCATTGACATTCAGTGGGGCTCATTAATGCTCTGAGATACTCCAGGTTTTGAAGGTACTTTGGATTTTCCTTTCCACACTGAGTCTCTGAGAGGTATTTGTGCAATCACTGATGCCTGATGTGGCCCCCTAGAAAACAGTGATTGGACAAGAATAAGGGAATAAAGGCAGGTATTTCTTTGAAGGGCCTTCTAAGGTACCCTGGGGAGTCCAGAGGCTACTGCCAAAATGGACCCCAAGATGGACTGCGGGTCACAAGTTCTTCACACTTTTAGAAGTTTGGTTCATTTCCATATCAGGGTTAATTCTCCAATTAAAGCTTCAGTTAATGATGTCATTTCCCCAAGATTTCCCCCCTCCTTTAGAGGCTTTCGATTTACACTTTTTGGGCCTAGGACGGTCTGAGTGTCCTTGGAGAGCAGGCCTGGAGAGGCTTTGTTATGTCTGCCTAGCATGAGAGAGCAGAAGTGAACAGGCTACAAGAAACTTCAGAGTTACACACCAGGCAGTACAGGATTTGAAAAATACGAAAGTTAAAAACCTAAGGCATCATTCCCCCTCTTTAGAGGCTTGACAAGGCCTCTACCTTGTTGAGACTCTATTCTAAATATTCTAAATATCTACTAACACTGTGTCTAACAGCAGTACACATCTAACAGTAATATATATAAGCAAGAATTATAATTACAATTATTATGAACAATTCTTTAATCCAGGGCCAGTTTAGTAACCACAAAATCAGGATGTGGAAGATATAATCAGAGCTCAGTGTGTTATCTTTGAGTGCTATCTAATAATGTAAGATCTGAGTAAGTTCTCAAATTGTAAACGAATTTTGCTGATCTTTCCACTTTGATTTCCATGTCAATTGTTAGTTCTGTATGAATGTCTTCGGATACATTTTGGATGAGATACATATGCAGATTTTGGTTCCAAACCTGAGTCAGGGTTACCAACTGTGTAGATAATAAGCACAGGAAAAGAATCATTTAAACGACATCATCTTCATTTGTATCAGGCTCTGTTTTCTCAGTTGTTTCAGGAGCAGAAGCCTTCTTAACTCTGGAGTAGTGAATCCAGAGTCCTTTGCCAGCCAGTTTGACAGTGGTGGGGGTGGTCAGCAAAATCTGGAATGGTCCTCTCCCCTTGGCCTGTAGAGGGTCACTGTCCCAGCACTTAACACAGAGCCAGTCTCCAGGCTGGAAGGGATGTGCAGGGGTGTCCAGTCCTATGGGTGTGGAGAACACGATGTAATTCTGGAGCTTCTGCACAGTGGAACATAAAGCCATTAGATATCTCTGTACATCAAGTTTCCCCCTCATGTGAATCTCACCTGGAACATGTGGAATTTGCTCTGGCCTGCCATACAGTATTTCATAGGGACTGATGTTATCCCTGTGCCTCGGTTGTGTGAGGATCCTCAGGAAAGCTCCAGGCAAGGCCTGAACCCATGGCATGGATGTCTCTAAACCCTAAGGCATCACCATCACCTCACAGGGCTTTCCTGGGTTCCATGAGGCCCCTGTGTGACACACTGGAGCTGCAGTTCAGTGAGGTTCCAGAACCTCACCAGGGTCTCTGGGGTTCAATGGGGCGCGCCCTCCTCGCATTTGAGCCTTGGTTCCATGAGTTCCATCCACTGACAGTGGTGTCTGTGTTCCGTGAGGCCCAGCTGTATCACATCAGAGCCTTGCTTTCACCAGGTTCCAATACCTCGCCATGGTCTCCTGAGCTCCATGAGGCCCTGCTGTGTCACACTGGAGCCTTGGTTCCATGAGGTTCCATAGTCTCACTGTGGTATCTTTGGTTCAATGAGGCTTCTCTGAGTCACATTAGAGCCCTGGTTCCATGAATTTCCTTACCTTCACTATGGTTTTGGTTCCATAATTTTCTGATGTGCCACTTTAGCGTTTTGGTTCCATGAGATTCCACAGCATCCATGTGGTCTTCTGTCTTCCATGAGGCCCCACTGTGTCACACTGCAGACTCGATTCCATGAGTTTCCATAACCTGACAGCATCTCCTGGGTTCCACGAGGCCCTTCTGTGACACACTGCATCCTTGCTTCCATGAAGTTCCAAAACCTCACTATGGCCTCTTGGTTCCCTGAGGCTCCTGTGTGTCCCATTGGAGCCTTGGTTCCATTGGGTTCCATAAGCTCACAATAGTCTCCAGCATTTAATGAGGAGCCCCTGTTTCACATTTCAGCCTTGGATTTGATGCCTTAGGTTTTAACTTTTGTATTTTTCAAATTCTGTACTGCTTAGAGTGTAGCTCTGTAGTTCCTTGTAGCCTGTAATTTCTGCTCTCTCGTGCTGGGCAGACATAACAAAGCCTCTCCAGGCTTTGCCTTCAAGGACAGCCAGGCTCTTCTAGGCACAAAATGTTTAAACCAAAGACTCTAAGGGGGGAGCAAGCTGAGGGGAAATTACATCATTAAACTGTGGATTTAATTGGAGAATTAACCCTGATATGCAAATGAACCAAACCTATCAAAGTGTGAAGAACTCGTGACCTGTAGTCCATCTTGGGGTCCATTTTCTGGAAGCAGCCTCTGGCTCCCCCAGGGTGTACCTTGAAGGCCTTTCAAATAAAACCGACCTTTATTCCCTTACTCCTCTCTAGTCTCTGTTTCTAGGTGGCTGGAGAAGTCATCAGTTCTTTGGCACCCCAGATGGGACAACGAGGCTTCCGAAAATCCTCTGGGACTTAGGAAGGTCCAGCTCAGCTCCGCCCCACTGCCGGCACCCGGGGCGGGGGCAGTTGCTACAGTCCAGGAGGCAGAAGAGAAGCTCCAAGAGCCCAGGAAACTCCAGACCCAGCACAGAGGCACGTGAGTAACTGAATAAAGGTGGTATTCTGTTAGCACCTGGGTTGGTGTTAAGGGAGTTTGTTTAGGGACTCGGAAGAGTGCAGGGGGGGTTTCATTTGGTGTTTCCTCCTTTTGTTAGCTTGGCAGCTCGTGAGAGCTTGTCAGGGAACTCATGTGAGTTCCAGGGAATTTAATTTTCCCTCCGTTGGTTCGTTGCTAGCTGGTGTCCAGCCACTGCCCTTTGGCACACAGCCAGCTGGTGCAGCAGCTAGGAGGCTTGGAATGTAAATCCAGCCATGGTTTGAATTCCCGGGGTTTTGGGTTTGAATCCCACTTTCTTTAGTTTTCTCTTTTTGCCTTATAGAGTGTTTTAGATCGCTTTGCTTTATTTCTGTGAATTTTCTGTTTGTAGGCATAAAACCAGGGGCTGTAATATTTCTTGTATGGGGAATGAAATACCGCAGGGCTGCCCTTTGAGGCATGTCCTGGAAGAATGGGGAAAGTTAACTGGTGGAGATTTGGCCCTTACAAAAGCAGAATTAATTCGGCTTTCTACAGTGATCTGGCCAGTTTATAAGTTAGATAACCAGCAAAGGTGGCCCCAGTTTGGCAGCCTAGATGAAGAATTAGTATCGGGTTTAATATCAAGCCTCCAAAACCATCACTGCTTCTTAGAAATTGAGTATGCAAGACTCTTTTTAGTTATAGCCCAGTTACAAGAATCAAAGAAGGAGCATATACTGCTTTCCGTCTCAGCCGACGCGGGCCCCGGGGGTGGGGAGGGATGGAGAAACAGCTTTAGATGGGTTCTGACCTGTGAAACAGGAGAAGGGGGAGGTCGACTGGCAGTCCCCCGCCGCCTCCCATGGACCCAGGAGATTTCCAGGCCGCGACTCAGGCTCCGGAAAGGCCACCGAAAAGCGGAGATGAACCGAGGTGGGGGCACAGCGAGCGTGTGCAGCCCACGGCACCGCCCTTAGAGGTAGAACCCGCACACAGGGCTTTCCACAGGGAGGGCAGGGAGGGAACCTCCCGCAGGAGGGGTGGTGTTCCTCCCTCTCCCAGGCCTCGGAGTCTCCGTGGCAACGCCACGCTCCGAGCAGCTGGCTCAGAGGATGACGTCATTGAAGGGAAACTGAGTCAGAAAACTGTGCATGTTATTGGGGCAATGGGGGTAACTGAAATACGGCCTTTCTTCCGACCTTTCAAATTCAAACTAGGGAAGCACTGGGTAACTCATCAGTTCCTTTATATGCCTAACTCCCCTAAACCATTGCTGGGGAGAGATTTGTTAGAGAAATTGGAAGCTGAAATCAAATTCCAAAGAGGGAAAGGGGTACCAGTTATAGTTCCAGAAACTAAATTTGTCACAGTTGCTGCACTTTTTATACAGGATAGACCTGGTGAAATCCCTGCTGAAGTGGAAAAAGCTGTCAATCCAATTGTGTGGGCCAGTGATGTTCCAGGAAGATCCAAACAGGCAGAACCAATGAGCATTGCACTCAAACCAGGAGCCACCCTGGTAAGGCAAAAACAATATCCTTTAAAATTAGAAAGTCGTAGAGGATTGTCAGCTATAATTGACAAATTCCTCCATCATGGATTATTAGTGCTATGTGAGTCCAGGTATAACACGCCAATCCTTTCAGTGAAGAAAGCTGATGGTAAGAGTTACAGATTAGTGCAGGATTTAAGAGCTATTAACAAAATTACAGAGGACATACACCCAGTGGCTGCCAATCCATACACACTTCTGACCACACTGACAGATAAATTACGGTGGTTCACTGTTGTGGACCTGAAAGATGCCTTTTTCTGCATCCCTGTACATAAAAACAGCCAGGAGCTTTTTGCTTTTGAGTGGGAAAACCCCGAGACAGGGAGGAAGAGCCAGCTGACCTGGACTGTCCTCCCTCAGGGTTTCAAAAACAGCCCAACAATATTTGGAAACCAGCCAGCAAAGGAGTTGGAAGATTGGAAGAGACAAGAACCAGGAGAACTTCAATATGTTGATGATATCTTGATTGCAGCTAAAACCAGGGATGACTGCATCCAACTCACTGTAAGCTTGTTAAACTTTTTGGGACTGAGTGGATAAAGAGTGTCCAAAGACAAAGCACAGATCGCCAAGGAATCAGTGGTTTACTTGGGACTGGAGATCTTCCGTGGACACCGACAGCTCAGCACACAGCAGAAAGAAGCCATCTGCCAACTTCCAGAGCCCCACACCGTGAGAGAGATGCAGGCTTTTCTGGGGATGGTAGGTTGGTGTCGGTTGTGGATCATGAATTACGGGATCTTAGTGAAACCCCTTTATGGAGCAATAAAGGACGCCGCAAATGGCATTAAAATTTAGACTGAAAGTACAAGGGCTGCATTTAAACAGCTGAAACACTCTCTAACGTCAGCTCCAGCACTGGGCTTACCAGACTTGACTAAGCCTTTTGAACTTTTTACACATGAGAGACTCAATGTGGCACTGGGGGTACTAGCACAGCGCCTCGGAAGCCAACGGAGGGCTGTGGCCTATTTTTCCAAACAGCTAGACAACATTAGACAAGGGTGGCCTGGGTGTTTGAAGGCAGTGGTGGCTACTGTCATCCTGGTTCAAGAGGCCCAGAAACTCACCCTTGGACAGCACATTGCAGTGTATGTGCCACATGCAGTAGCAGCAGTACTGGAACAGAAAGGAGGACATTGGCTGTCTGGCAATCGAATGCTTAGATATCAGTCACTGCTGTTAGAGCAGGATGATGTTACCCTGAAAACAGCTTCTGTTGTTAACCCTGCCATGTTTCTGTCCTCTGCCTTAACTGACGATGTGCCTGAGCAAGACTGCTTACAGACAATCGAGGAGGTCTATTCCTGCAGACCAGACCTGAAGGATGTGCCCCTAGAAAATCCAGACTGGGAGCTGTTTACAGACGGGAGCAGCTTCATGAGGAATGGTAAACGAATGACAGGTTATGCAGTAACCACCCAGGGCAAGGTGATCGAGGCCAAGGCCCTGCCAGCAGATGTGTCATTGCAGAAAGCTGAACTCATTGCACTGACAAGGGCCCTGGACCTGAGCGAAGGGAAAAGGGTAAATATATGGACAGACTCTAAATATGCATTTAGTGTTGTCCACGCCCATGGAGCCATCTGGAAGGAGCGGGGACTGTTGAACTCTCAAGGTAATCAAATCAAACGTGCTGAACAAATCCTTGCCCTCCTGGAGTGCATCAGGAAACCCACAGAAGTGGCCATCATGCACTGTAGAGGTCACCAGAAAGGGAAAACCACTCCAGAATTGGGAAATCGCTTTGCTGATTAAACAAGAGGGGCTGCAGAAAAATGTATTCTTGCAGTAGTTCCACAGAAAGAAATTGATTTGTCAGGGTTCACCCCAAAATAGGATCAGGCAGACCACAAGTTGATCAAATTTCTTAAAGCTGAGATCACAGAGAATGGATGGGCGGTTACACCTGCAAATCAGGTAGTAGTCGCACCTCTAATCCTCCGAGAGCTGGCTCAATGAGAACATGAAAGCACACATTTCGGAGCTGAAAACCTTTTAAAACATCTAAAAAAGGTAGTAATAGGAAATGGAATGGCAGATATTGTACAATCAGTAGTGAGCAAGTGTGAAATCTGCTGCAAAAACAACCCTGATACAAGGAAAAGAGTTGTGTTACGAGTAACAAAGGCAGGGGATCTTCCTGGAGATTACTGGCAAATAGACTTTGCTGAGTTACCACGCACAGAGGGATACAAGTACATACTGGGAGTGGTTGGCAGCTTCAGTGGATGGGTGGGCCATGTACAATTGGACATCTGACAATGTTTGCTCCCGACATCCCTATGGTCGCATACATGGTTCATTTTTTGCACCGCGGGCGAAGAGTGAGTCATTCTTTGCACCATAGGCGACAAGCTCTCTATTCCTTCGACCAAAATTGCAAAGATAACGTGAGATTTTGGGGAAAGGGATCGAAAGTGATTGCTTCACTACTTGCTCCTGGTGTTGCTGCAGGAAAAGCATTGGCTATGCTTGATAAGCTGGGATGCTGGCTTGCTAAAAACGCTAATAAGACTTCAGAAGCTCTAGCAGGACTACTAACAAACGTTCACTCTGTACGACAAGCTACTCTGCAAAATCGTGCAGCCATTAATTTTTTGCTTTTAGCACATGAACATGGTTGTGAGGATTTTAAGGGTGTGTGCTTCATGAATCTGTCAGATCATTCAAAGTCAGTTTTTGCGAATATTCAAGAACTGTGGAATGGGGTGCAGAAGCTGAGAAAGTGTGATAGTTTAATACATTGTCTAGTGACTGGGGTATCACGAGATGGCTCAAAGATTTACTGAAAGTGGGAGGTATAATCTTGCTTGTTGTACTCTTATTTTTGTTGCTGGTACCGTGTTTGTTGACTTTTCTGCAAAGGGCCCTACAGAAATCAATAAACGCTGCTTTTCTGGTTCAAAAACAAAAAGGGGGAATTGTGGCAATTGCTTAGGCTGACAGCTGGTCTGAAGGCCTCAGTCTCACAGAAATTGACCTAAAAGCAGTCAGAATTTACCCGTGAGAAACTGCAGCAACAATGAAAGCCACAGTGATAGCCAAAAGAATAATCAGCGAAGGAAGATGTTCTAGACACAAGGAGAAGATGTTCTTATTATGGAGTATCAAGATTGTACAGGAAGAGACTTGCATATAATATGTAGCTAATTGCTTGTATAGCTTTTTGTATTGCTGTTTGAATGGTCATTGTCTTGTAGACAGCCTGTCATTGTTTTGCTACGTAGACAATCATGTGTCACAGTAGCTATGAAGAGGTATAAAAATAATAGCAGAGAAGAATAAAGATCTTTTTGCGGCTTTGGATCACTATACGTGTGGTGTGTCCGTCTCTACCGCCACAGGGATCTTCCTGGAGATTACTGGCAAATAGACATTGCTGAGTTACCACTCACAGTACATACTGTACATACATACATACATACATACAAGTACATACTGGGAGTGGTTGACAGCTTCAGTGGATGGCCTGAAGCGTTCCCCTGTCGCACCAACACAGCCAAGGAGGTGGTGAAAGTTTTGCTTAATCATTTAATACCAAGGTTTGGGGTTCCTTTGGGTATGTCCTCGGATAGAGGACCACATTTAGTTGCAAATGTTATTGAGAATTGGTTAGCTGAGAAGGGTCACGTAGACATATTGGAGATGACCCAAGGGAATTTTTCTAGCTATCGCGTTTAGCTTGTATGATCGCTGAAGCAAGCAAGCAAGCAAGGACACTATGTGGGGGTAGCTAAACAATAGCGGATTTTTGTAGTTAGCAAAGCATGGGAAAAGAACAGAGTAAGACTAGAATATTGGCAGCTAGCATGAGAAAATAAGGTGTGGCTAACAGTTAGTGCTTTAGCCTATGACAGTAATGGATTACCGAATATGCATGAGCTTATTAAGAACTGTATAAAAATGTAACTCATTGATCAATAAATTGAAGCTTGCTGATAACTCATATTGAGTGATCCGAGTCTTCCCTCGCCGCGACAAAATGGCGCCCGAACTAAGGGACCTACAGCAAAGAAGGCTGTGACCCCGCAAGCCACGGTCCGGCGCAGTATCGGGTCGGTCCCGAAGCAGCACGAGAGGTGAAAGAGCTGGTCTCCGCACCCTGAACGACCATACAGATGGGTTTCAGCCGACAACACCACCGACGCCTCGCAAGGGCTGCAACAGTGCTAGCTAGCAACTTAAAGAGGTATGGAGAGGCAAGCGGTGCAAGATTTGCTCCGTTGCTTTTTAGAAAAGTGGGGAGTGCAGGGTATAGATACCCAAAAAGAATTAGAGGCCTTAGTAGTATATGGTCTAAACAAGGGGTGTTTTGTAGATCCTAACACTATTTTTGAAAGGGAAGAATGGCGTAGGCTGGGGGATAAAATTTGGGAGGCTACTATAGATGATGATAAAACAGCTAAAAAATTAGGTAAACCATGGAAAGTGATAATGAACGCTTTAGATCAGCATCATGCAGAGCAAAAAGCAGCAAAGGCAGCTTCTGAGCGTTTGGGAGCTTCTGCTAGAGAAAGTTTAGATAGTGGTTCTCAATATCCTTTACCCCCTACCACAAACACAGTTTATGTGCCTCCTCAAGGGTCTACGGGGCAGGGAACTGCAGTACCTGTTTCGTCAGCACCTTTGCCACCTTCCCCTCCACAACAGGAGGAGGAAAACCCCTCTCATTCTCGGTCGCCGGGTAATCCATTCAGGGAGCCTTTAAGTCATTCATTAGAGGACTTTAGTTTGTCACTAAATAATAATAGTTCTATGGCTCAGCGACTCGCAGCTGAGAGACGAAAAATGTGGCAGAATATTACTGAGCAGGCACTAGCAGCTAGAGATAAGGAGGCAGTAGAGGCATTTATGCAAGCTTTCCCTGTAACATATTCTCCCGCGGAAGGAGGAGGTTTGACCGCATCAATCACTTCCCTTGATTGGAAACTGTTGACACAATTACGTGCTACAGTTAATGAGTCAGGTGTTCACGGGGAACCAGCTAAACAGATGATTGATTATATATGGGGAAGTGGTTTACTATTGCCAGCAGATATTAAAAGCATTATACGATTAATTTTGACTCGGCATCAGCAACTTTTGTTTAATGCTCACTGGCAGGCTTTTGCTCAAGAGTCGTTAGCGGCACAAAGGCAGGCTGGAGATCCACTTCATGGTATCACATTAGATGAATTGATGGGGGTAGGTGCCTATCTTCGGGTAGAAGCTCAGGCACTTATAGGGCCAGATAAGATACGAGAAGCAATGAGGGTGGCTCGACAGGCACTTGAAAAGATAAAAGCCTCGGGAGGCATTCCGATGTATATGGGAATTAAACAAGGCAGAGAGGAGTCACTTGGGACCTTTATAGACCGAGTGGCTAATGCTATTCATAATGGTGGAGTCCCTGAGTATATGCACGGTGCCTTGTTAAAGCAATGCACGTTACAAAATTGCAATAATGCTACTCGCAGCTTAATTGCTACAATGCCAGGAAATTGGACTATTGAGGAGCTGCTAGAGCATGCAGCACAAATGCCCGTAGGGCCACAGGCTTTTTTAGTGAATGCTATTAAGGAGCTAGGACTAGCTTAAAGGAACAGGCACAAATAACACAAGGTCAGGTACTAGCCGCTCTTGCCCCCTTGCGAGTGCCAGCGTTCAAGCCATCAGGAGGAGGACAAACCAGGATCCGGTGTTATCGATGTGGTCGTGGTGGACATATGAGAAAGGATTGTAATGCTGGTTCGGTATGGTGTCCACGCTGCCGATCAGACACCCATGCAGCATCGGCATGCTTGCGAGGCCCGGGAAGCGAAAAATTCAGCACAAAGGGTCCCCGCGTGAGGAAACAAATAGCGGCCCCGCACCCCACTGCATTCCCGATGTCAGTGCCTCAGCTCTCCAACCAGCCAAAAGAGGGAGTCTCGGCCTGGACCTGGCAACCTCAGTAGATTGTACGCTGTTGGATAATAGACCTCAACGACTTCCAACGAGAGTTAAAGGACCTCTTGTAATAAATGGACAAAAAGTTGGAGCCTTATTAATTGGCAGATCATCAGTAAGCATGGCAGGACTTACTGTTATTGTTGGACTAATTGATGCTGACTATGAGGGTGAAATACAAATTATGGCACAGTCTGCATTTCCACCACTGCATATTCCTGCAGGGCAGCGGATTGCACAATTAGTGCCTTTGCCTCATCTTTCAGCAAAACTCGGACAAGGTGGCTCACCTCGTGGTGAGGGTGGATTTGGATCTACAGGTGCCATGAATTTGCTAACAGTTGATATGAAACAACGACCACGCCAACAAATTAAAGTACAATTCAGAGAGCAGATTATTCTGCTAATTGCTCTTTTGGACACAGGTGCTGATGTAAGCGTCATATCCCAGCACAAGTGGCCTTCAAAATGGCCTACAGTTTTTACTGGTGCAACTATTGCAGGAGTCGGAGGACTTACAGTTGCTCAAAGATCACATTTGCTAAAAATCACGCTTGGAGACAGGACTGTGAACTGTGTTGTATCCATCATCCCACTTCCCTTGGGGGTGGATGCACTAATAGGCCGTGATGTATTAGCTCAGATGGGGATGGTCCTGACAACAGACCCCCCTTTTTAGGAGCGGCCATTGCATGGACTTTCCCGATTCCCCTGCGGTGGAAAACAGATGAACCAAAGTGGGTTGAGCAATGGCCTTTAAAAAGGGAAAGTCTCGTTCAAGCACATCAGTTTGTGCATGAACAATTTCAATAAGGACATTTAAGGCTGTCCACAAGCCCATGGAATACACCGATTATTGTTATTAAAAAGAAATCAGGCAAATACAGACTGCTGCACGATCTGCGTGCAGTAAATGATCAAATGCATGCCATAGGAGCACTGCAACCTGGATTACCTAATCCTGCTATGCTCCCTGAAGCTTGGCATTTGCTGGTTATTGATCTTAAGGACTGCTTAACTTAACTTAACTGACAAGCAATGTTTTGCTTTTACTTTGCCAGCAATCAACCGAGAAGCACCGGCTCAGTGATTTGAATGGACTGTTTTGCCACAAGGAATGTGCAATTCGCCTACATTGTGTCAACTGTATGTTGACGCTGCATTGCAGCCAATTCGGAAGGCCTGGTCAGATGTTATTATTTATCACTACATGGACGATATATTTCTGGCCCAGGCTCAGCCATTCACATCACAACAAAAACAGCTTCTCACATCACAGCTGCAAATTCAGGGACTAATGATTGCTGAAGAAAAGGTTCAAGAATCAAGCCCCTGGAAATACCTGGGGTGGAAAATTACTGATCAGCATATTCAGCCACAAAAAATCACTATTGATATGGAAGTTAAAACACTTCACGATGCACAGCGATTACTGGGTGATTACTCAGCAATGGCTGAGACCAGTAGTGGGCATACCCAACGAGTTACTGGACTGCTTGCGACCTCTCCTCAAGGGGACTGATCCAGCAACAAAGGTGTTTGTGACACCACAACAGCGAACTACACTTCAACAAATTGCCAGCATGGTTGCCACACATGTCACTCATCGTCGGCAAGAGGGCATGCCTCTTAACATCACGATCCTTTTGGGACAACAACATCTCCTGGGAGCAATTACACAGCACAAAATAAAACCAGGGGAGCCAGGAAAAGAGGATCAGATTATACTGGAATGGATTCCTCCTCCCCTACAACCTCGAAGGACGGTGCAAGAACAAATTAAAACTCTAGCTGACTTGATCAGAAAAGGAAGGCTTAGAATTCTGCAGATTACAGGAGAAACTCCAGGAGAGATTCATGTCCCTCTTCAGCAGGAAGCCTTGGACTGGTATTTGTTTCATTCACCTGAATTGCAGGCAGCATTGCTGGAGGATGGACCCACTGTTAAAATTCAACCATTAAAATTGTCTGTTCTGGCTTGGATGACAAATCAGAAATGGTTATCAGTACCAAAACGGTCTAATGAACCATTGCCAGAAGCAGTTATGGTTTTTACTGATGCTGGGAAGCGTTCTCGTACAGCTGCTGCTACCTGGAAGGAGAAAAATGAGTGGCATCACCACATCCTACCTGCAAAACCTGAGGACTCATTACAAACATTAGAGTGGCAGTGGTTTGGGCCTTACTGCAATGGATGCATGAGCCACTTAATGTTGTTACTGATTCTTTATATGTGGCCGGAGTTGCGAACCGCATTGAAGAAGCAAGCATTAAGGATGTTAAGAATCAAAGGCTGGCAGAACTGCTTATGCAGATGAGGCGGGCCATCATGCAGCGCACAGCCAGCTATGCAGTGCTTCACATTAGAAGCCACCAATGGGATCAAGGCTTAGGAGAAGGCAATGCCAGAGCAGATCGCTTGGTGGCTACAGTGGAAGTTCCGCTTTCACCGCACTGCCGAGCGCAACAGGCACATGCAATATACCATCAGAATGCTCGAGGCCTTCACAGGGCTTATGCTATACCATTAGCAGAGGCCAGAGCTATTGTAAAAGCTTGCCCTATATGCAGTCACCACAATCAGGGGGTAGGACTTGGTTTAGGGGTAAACCCCAGAGGTCTTCAAGCCAATGAAATGTGGCAGATGGATGTTACTCATGAAAATAGTTTAGGGAGGTTGAAATATTTACATGTGACCATTGACACCTATAGTCACATGATTTGGGCTACCCCTCAACCTGGAGAAAAAGTCAGGGATGTGAAAAGGCACCTAACCAGTTGTTTTGCAGTAATGGGGGTGCCCCGAATAATTAAAACAGACAATGGGCCTGCTTATAGTAGCAAGAGCATTGCACAGTTTATGAAAATGTGGGACATTAAACACATCAAGGGAATTGCTCACTCACCTACTGGGCAGGCTATTGTTGAACGGGCAAATGGGACAATAAAACGGTATTTGGATAAGTTTCAGGAAATAAGGGATCCACAGGAAAAAGTTGAAAAGGCATTGTTTGTGTTAAATCATTTGTGTGTATTTGGAGATAGTTCAGAACCTCCTGCTGTTAGACACTATATTGGGCCCAAAACCAACAAGTTGCCCTCTATGTGGGTTCGATATAAAAACCCAAAAACAGGTATTTGGGAGGGCCCTGCTGAAGTCATTTATATGGGTCGCGGTTACCTTTGTGTCTCTACCACAGCAGGATACCTGTGGGTTCCCAGTCGCTGGACAAGGCCTGCACTCAGTCACCCTGGCGTCCAGAACGACGAACGATCGGGACAAGGCACGGCAGAGGAAGATCTTTCGGCTGCATCTAGCGATTGATCCCATTACTGCACCAGTCAAGCATTTCTTTGATCCTCGGGTAGCAAACTGGACAGATCTTCCTGGTCTAACACAATTTATTAGTGCTTTAGATAATTATAACCTAGGCAATTTATCACTGAAAGTTTGTATTAATTGTTGGGGGCAGAATTGTCAATCTTGGGTAAAGCTTTATTGTGGAGGATGTAAACATATTCGCTGGACCCATCAAAGCCGTATAATTAGTTTATGTTGTAGGTTTTGTAATAATAGAATTTTAGCCAAGGCGAATGCGGGAGATCAGCCTTTTGTAGAAGCCATACAAATAGAGACAGGATTACCTGGCTTTCAAGGGCTCACACTGTACGAAAGTATTGAGCAAAGAACCATAGCGTACTATAGATTTGAAGCAAAGCGCTTGGTAAGGCGAATTCAGGAGCAATTGGGTACTGAAATTCTACTATCACAGTGTGACAGACATATCTGCATTCCTAAAGGGTGGACAATAAATGATGGGGATTGGAATAGACAGCGTCAAAGGATGGATAGGATGGGTAACTCTTTTTGCACTTACTATCGACGCAGCAGAGAGATCGCTATATTTATCCCCACGGCAGAACGTGTGGGTAACAATAGCCAATATAACTAATCAGACATCACTGTGCTTGGCTCTTGGCTCTGTGACATCTCCCTTTAGAACATGCCTTATTGGAGTACCCACTTGGTCAGAACAAAAATTCAAGGGATGGATACAAAATGATACAGTGCTTAATAGCACTGTGATGTATCGTGAGGTTAACAGAACAGGCTTTACTCGAGCACAATTAGATGGAGGTTGGCAATGTCGTATTACAACAGCTCTCAAAGTTACACTTAAAAACGATCCTGAAGAGTTAAATCTTTTTGGCAGCATGAACGCGACTAATGTTACAAAAGGAGGTTGGTTATCATTCTCACTCAAAAGTAGCAAAAACATTAATCAGCAGTTCTCAAGTCGGACTACTCTAAGCTCCTCACTGCAAACCCGAGAGGTGTTAATGAGCTTATTTAGCAATTGCAATGCTTCTAGCATTATTCAGCCTAAGGCTTTACCTCAGGGCATTTTCCTTATCTGCGGAGATAGAGCTTGGAATGGAATCCCTCGCAATCCACAAGGAGGACCATGTTATTTGGGTCAATTGGCACTGTTCCATCCTAATATAAGTCAATTAATGAGGTGGTCATCATCCAGGCAAAAACGTAGCATGCATGACTTAAACTGTGACAACATAGGACCACCGACCTTTTGGTCAAAATTACGAGGAGTTATAACATCCACACTGCTGCCAGGGGCATCAGCCAATAAGGCTCTCAGTTTGGTCAAGCAATTAGGTTGTTGGGTAAAGGATGAAATAAATCGTACATCAGATGTAATGGATATGCTGTCACAAGATGTTGTCACTGTTAGGCATGCTGTATTGGAAAATAGAGCTGCAACTGATTATTTACTGTTAGCACAAGGTCATGGATGTGAGGAATTTGAAGGAATGTGTTGTATGACCCTTTCTGATCACTCTCAGTCTATTCACGAGAGCATTGCTGACATTAAGGCAAGTCTTCACAACCTTAAAGAACAAGAAGGATTTGAGTTAGATGAATGGCTTAAATCACTGGGTTTAGGAAGTTGGTTAGTGAGCTGTATCAAGGAGGGACGACGATGGTTCGGAATAATTCTGTTAATGATTGTAGTTGCTCGCATTGCTTTTGGATGTGTTATGAAAAAGACCAAGCAGTTAACCGATGAAGTATTACTTGCACAAAACAAGAACGGGGGAATTATTGAGAATTGGTTAGCTGAGAAGGGTCACGTAGACATATTGGAGATGACCCAAGGGAATTTTTCTAGCTATCGCGTTTAGCCTGTATGATTGCTGAAGCAAGCAAGCAAGCAAGGACACTATGTGGGGGTAGCTAAACAATAGCGGATTCTTGCAGTTAGCAAAGCATGGGAAAAGAACAGAGTAGACTAGAATATTGGCAGCTAGCATGAGAAAATAAGGTGTGGCTGACAGTTAGTGCCTTAGCCTATGACAGTAGTGGATTACAGAATATGCATGAGCTTATTAAGAACTGTATAAAAATGTAACTCATTGATCAAAAAATCGGAGCTTGCTGATAACTCATATTGAGTGATCCGAGTCTTCCCTCGCCGCGACCAGTCACACAGTGCTCTCTGAAGTCTCCCCCACATAGCATTTCTCGTTATAGTTTCCCCTCACTCTATGATCTCTGCTGCTTGGGGTTTTTCCTCCAGGGAAGCTTTTTTTTCCCTGTCAGCACTCAGAGAATCCAGCACAACATCCCTGCACTCACTGTGGCCCTCCAGAAACCTGCCTGTTGGCAGGCACTGGCTGGACACATCTTCCTGTTTGCAGGTGGGAAAGGGCAGGGCACAGCAACCTGATGGGTCCAGCAGAGGTGATGCTTGTGCTTCTGTCAGCAGAGGAATGACTGAAGGCACTTTCAGAGGCTTCAATCAGACCTACTGGTCACTCAAAGTTACAGCTCAGGGTTCTCAGTGACTTGTTCCAGAAAGAGAGCCCCTTTTGTATCTTCCACCCCCTATTCCCCAAGAAGATGAAATTGAAATCACAGACTCAGGGAAGCTCCTTATCTTTATAGTAATCCCTCCCTTGAGCCTTCCCTTGCAAAGTGTCCTCAGCGATGTCCTGGGGGTGATGTAGAGCTGGGAGAAGACCTCCTGAAACCAGAAGCTCCCTCTCCTGCCTGAGCACCGCTGGCAGCACATGAAGCTTCACAGCCTGCAGCTGTGCCCAGGGCCAGGGAGCCCACACGCCCTGTGCCTCTGGCAGTGCAGCAGGGAAGCCGCAGGCTGGGGGCTGTGCCACCTCCAGGATAGAATTCCAGGCAGCTGCACTGCCCTGCAGCCAGACACTGACCCTGGCAGGGGCTGCAAAGCCTTGACTCCAAGGGAGCTCTTGTCTGTACTCCCAGCCCAGCCTGCCTTTCCCCTCTCTCTGCCTCCCTCCCGTGCCCTGGGTGCCTGCAGGCAGTGCTCCAGCCCTGCTGGGCTGTGCAGAGCAGCTGCTCCTGGGCAGAGCTGTCTCTCTGCGGTGCTGCCCTTGCCAGGAGCTGCCTCCAGGCCCGGAGCCCAGCCCAGCTCAGCAGCACAGCAAGAGCCCCAGGCAGCACTTTCTGCTCGCCCTCGGGGCTCCTGCCAGGTGTCCCTGGGGCTCCAGTGGAACCTGCTGTCAAACAGCCTGAAGCAAGCGCTGAGGTTTCACTGCCTCCACTGCGGAGACTAACTTATTTCCAGAATTATCATTCCTCCTCTCAGAGATGAAGTTGCAACTCAATATCCTTTTTCATCTTTTTATTGCACAGGACACCCAGGCAGTGATCTCCCCAGGATGGGATCTCCTTTAACCCCGCTGAGGGAAGGGATCCAGATGAGCCAGTGGAGGCATCTCATCCTGGATTTGTGTCCCCAGCATTTGAGGGACACCCAGTTCCCATGCCACACCTTCCACTAAGCCACAGCAGGTGAGTTTCCTCTTGCCTCTGTACATGTGTGCACGGAATAGACACCTGTGTGTGAGTGTATTCTCTCAACTCCCATAGGAATGAATGAGGACAGAAGGCAGGAGTGAGCTGGTCAGAGGTAAATACCCGGGCACAAATGCCAGAGGTGGTCCCGCATCTCCAGGAAAAGGAGCAGGTTCCTATGGAGGACTATAATTGTCCTGGAATTCCCTGGCCAGGCAAAGCAATGGGGTGCCAACAGCCTGAAGGAGTTCTGGACAACTTCTAGGATGGGCTGCCAGGTGGGCTAACAGAGGTGGTACTTCACTGGGACTTGGAGCTGACCAGCAAGGAGAAGCTGGTCAGGAATGGGGTCAGCAGTGTCCACCTTGGCTGTCATGACAATGAAATTGTGGTGTCTCACATGCCAAAGGGCAGGGAGCAAGGCCAGCAGCAGAGCGTGGGCCAGGGCACTCCAGAGGAGAAGAATTTGATGTACTGGGAGACTGATCCAAGAGTTGCCATGGTAAAGGCAGCTCTGAAGGCTGAAGGAGCTCAGGAGATCTTACAGGCCTTGCAGGAAAGCCTCCTGCCAGGACAAGAAGGATCTCCCCACATTCCCATGAAATAAGCATCATTCTCTGCTGGCTGAACAGACAGAACTCCAGCACAAAGAGGCAGCAAACAGGACATGGAAACAGGGCAAGTTGCAAAGCAGGAATTTAGCAAACGTTGCCCCAGGATGGACGGATAAAGCCAAAAGCAAAGCTCCCAGCATTTTGAGAGCCGCTGGGAAGGGTAGAGGAAGCACAAGGAGCTGTTGCAGGAATAGAGGGTCCTGCTGAATGAGTCACACCCATCCTGGAGGCCTGGCACAAGTGGGCACTGAGGCTGATGGCCTCCTATGGGCATGTCAGCCTAGGAGATGGACATACACCCTTCCTCTGGGAGGGACTGTGCCTGTCCATGCACATGGCTCTAGATTCTGCAGAATCTACTTGAAAACAGGCTGAGGAGCTAAATACGTTGGCATTAATGCAGAGTTGGGTCTCCAAAATCCATGTGGTTGAATATGTCTCTTTAGGTTGAAACCTCTTCATTTTGACTGCATTCCTGAAGTCTCAACCTAAGAGTTGAGGGATTAGGGAAAACCATCAGGATGTTTACATTGGCCAAATCCCTGAGCATGTCAAGGTCCCTCTGCACTCAAGGTCCCTTGTGCCCAGCTGCTCAGGGATGGATGGGGATGGCTCATCCTGAAGCGCAGTCACTAATGGGATCATGGAATGATGGAATCGTAGAATGGGTTGGGGTGGAAAGGACCTTTAAAGGCCATCTAGTCCAACCAGCTGCCATGGGCAGGGACACCTTCAACTAGAGCAAGCTGCTCAAAGCTGCCGTCCAGCATGGCTCTGGATGTTTCCAAGGATGAGGCACCCAACACCTTCCTGGGCAGCCTGTTCCTTGCTGTCACCACCCTCCGTGTAAAAATCTCTTCCTCAGGGTGGGATCTCTTGCACGTCCCACTGCTCCTCCAGGCCTCTGCCCCACGTCCGGCACTGCAGGATCTCCATGTGCCCATCGCACCAGCTCCCACTGCCCACTAGCCACAGGAATACAGAGACAGTGGGACCTCGGGATGGCAGAGATGTCACCAGCTCCCCAGAGACTGGGCACTGGGGGTTCTGCAACAGGTGGGATATTCAGTTCATGGCATCCTTCCTGTTGCCTTAGTTTAGATGTGTAAAACAGCTGCTGCTGAGAGAATCCTATTTCAGATTGATGGGTTCCTTTCCAAAATGCTGTATTCAGTTCTGACCCAGCATTAAGAAATCCAAGAGCAAAATAGCAAGCTGATTCTTGCAAAATGACATCCAAGAACATTTCGTTATAAAATCACAAATATTAACAGAAGCTGAGAAAACCAACAACCTTAGAAAACAAGCTTCAAGCACTTGGACTAGAAGAGCTCAGGCAAAAAATTTAATTGGAATGAATCCTCTCTTTCTAACATGTGAGCAATGCCATCAAATTTCCCAAACCAGTGAAAGAGGGACCCCAAGAAGCAGAAGCCAAGAGGCTTCACACACAGCAATGACATAGAACAGGGCAGGGCAAGCAGCTGCAAAATTTATAACTTCTCCATTGCAGTGAAGGACTTATTTTAATTTTACTGTAGCCATTATTAATAAAGTGCAAGATTTAGGAGTCTTGAAAAATAAATATAATAAATAATAAAAGACTCCTACCATACCAAAAAGACAAACCTCATTTTTTTACTGTCATTAGGCTCCTAAAAAAAACAATCAAATCATCCTGCAAGTCCAGAGGTACAAAAGAAATCTGACTTGAATTTCTGCACCAAACCACAGGAGGGTTTGTCCTGTTGGACATTCAGATTAGGAACAAACAAACTAATCCATATTTTCT
This sequence comes from Monarcha castaneiventris obscurior, assembly GCA_026261815.1. Lineage (NCBI taxonomy): Eukaryota > Metazoa > Chordata > Aves > Passeriformes > Monarchidae > Monarcha > Monarcha castaneiventris. Next base: position 211,072 of record JAMPIT010000423.1, on the reverse strand, counting down.
AAGATACTTTTCATGGTCATCCTCTATTTTTTTTAAGGCAGATTGCACCAAAGACCTATTATATTCTTGCTAGGAAGAAAAATGCTTTGAGTTATTTAAGCTTTGAGGTGCATTTAAAAATGCCTTTCATTAAAGTCAGATACTCCCAGGCTTGGAAGTAAAGCATAAATAAAATTGGTCACTTGCCTGTAATATTTGCAGGAAGAACACATTGAAAGTCCTTTTACATGTAAATCTAAAAAAATCTTAAATCTAATTATTTAAGACAACACCAGGTGGAGACAAGATGAGAGCTGTTACCAATTCTGAGTTTGGTTTTCAAAGTGAGTGACACCAAAGCCTGTGTTTAACTTCAGCACAGTTGTGTTCAGCAGCTCTGAAAACCAGGTCTGAAATGCTAGATGTGTTTGGACCTGGGTCACATCCCGTTCAGCTGCCAGTTGCACAGTGACAGCTGCTCCCCCCACAGGAAAATGGTCTTTGGGATCATTTTAAGCACAAGCACAAGCCCAGCCCAGTGTCAGCCCCTGCCCAGCTGCACGTGAACCCCAGGATGGGAAGGAGGGATTGATTTGGAAGCTCCCGACTGCCCTCAGTGGACCTGGGCCTGGAGCCATTCCCACGTTCCCGAGGAGCAGCTGAGGAGCAGAAGCGGTGCCCGATGTGCCCCATCGGTGTTTGGGGTGGCCAGGCCGTGGGGCTCCGGGCAGTGGGGAAGGCAGCTGCCAGGGCAGGGCTGGGGGTGGGGGCAGGTGCCAGGGCAGGGAGCAGTTGGGCTGGGGCAGGGACTCTCCAACTGCCCTGGATGTGGAACCGGAACCCGGCAACTGCCAGAACGGCTGATGGAGCCCCAGCAGGTGAGTGGGGAAGGGGCAGCTCTCCCTGTGCCAGGCCCAGAGGGGCTCTGGGTGGGCCTGGTCTGTCCCATGGGGAACAGTTCCTTTTGGGAACAACAGGGCATTCCCGGGGGGCTGTTCCAGAGCTGGTGGCAGCTTTGGTGCTGGCCATGGGGACAGGCCTGGCAGGGAACGGGGACTCCTGGCCATCCCAGGGCACACCCACATCTCCTTCCATCACCACGGGCACTAATGAGGGAGCAGCTTTTCACTGCATTCCCAGCACCCCAGTTTACAGCCCAGCCTCAGCACTTCCCAGAGGCTGCAACGGGTTTCTCCCAGTCACCTCCCAGATGATTCCTTGCAGCCCAGAGGTGCCCACAGGAAGGATCAGAGGGGGCTCAGGGGGCTGGAGCACTTTTGCTATGGGAAAGGCTAGGACAGCTGGGACCAGCCTGCCTGAAGAAGGCTTGGGAGAGACCTTAGAGCTCCTTCCAGCACCTGAAGGGACTCAGGAAGAGCTGGGGAGGGACTTTGGACAAGGACCTGCAGGGACAGCACAAGGGGGAATGGCTTCCAACGGACAAAGGACAGGGTTCGATTGGATATTGAGAAGAAATTCCTCCCTGGAGGAGGAATGGTGAGGAGGATGCAGAGGCCCTGGCACAGGTTGCCTACAGCAACCAGAGATTGCCCTGGAAGTACTCAAGGCCAGGCTGGATGGGGCTCTGAACAGCTTCCCTTCTGGTCTTCTAATCAAGTAAGACACTTTCTTGCAGGTTGTTAGTTCCATTTTCAAACTAAGGAGGGGAGGAAGAGCTGAGCTGGAATTCCTGAGCTGAGGAGGGCTGGGAAAACATTTAGGACCAACTGCCTTAAGGACAGCCATGCAAGCCTGAGTGTGCTCATCCCTGTATTCTTTCAGGTGGTCCAGGAGCTTGGACTGAGCCAGCAGTTCCCTTCCCACATGTCTCCTCAACAGGGACCTTCCTCAAGAACCCCTGAGGTGAGTACAGCTCTGCTGAGCTGGCTGATGACTGTTTTGAAATGGGACTTAAGGGAAAGGAACTGCAGGAACCCTGCAAGGGGGAAGCTGCTCAGCCATGGCACTCCTATCTGTCCCTGAGTGGGGTTCATTTCTCTGTGCCTGACTTCTGGATCCCCACTGTACCTCAAAAGAGACTTCTTTCCTCTGCTTGGTCAGTTTAACAACGTCTTTGACAATGAACATGTACAACTATAACAGGAATCTGATCTCAGATGGCACTGTTTAATTCTATTATAGTCACAATAATACATGTCCTAAGCATATGCAATGTGCTCAGTGTAGAAATATATTTCATATGTTTAAGTAGATTTTGAAATTGATTCTCTATCAGTGAACACCCATTCTTGTTGGGATCAGAAGAGGCATCTCAGATAGTACTTTGGAATAGGTGACAGGGTTAAGATCACTGTACTTGTGAAAGCATTATGAAAGCATAAGATACAGTGTTAAAAGTTCGCAAATGCTAGCCATAAGTTTAGGACATGGAATGTAACTTGGCAAGAAATATGGTACAAAACTTGCAAGAGTGAAGGACAAAGCTTGCTAAAGCCAGTGAAGAAACTGCTGAAACAACTAACAAGAGACTGCGCACGCCTAGAGGAGAAAGGTGAAAAGTGCACAGTGCACAGAAAAGACACGGCCTTCATCAAGACACCCCCTGAGGAAGACTTGAAGCCTTCCTCAGCCAAACCACCAGGGAGCACTGTGCCTGCGCTCCGCGTATGCTAACAATGAGTTCCAAGAAATAGTTTGTATAACCACACCTTTTCTAAAGAAAACAATTAATATACAAAAAATGTAACCATATATTGTAATCTGCTGTGTGCCTGGGGTGTGTGCGTGCTAGGAGGAGCGATCCCACACACACAAGGTGCTGAATAAAGCAAATGCCCACTTCTTGGACTGTGTCTTGGAAGTGTCCCTAGGCTCGGTTTGGAGCGATTCACAGGACAGAATACCTGCCCTCCTTTTAGCAGGATAAGGCAGAGAAGGAACATTAGATCGCCACTCTGGACAATGAAAATACTTTTTTTCCCAGATACTTGCATTTTATTTAATTCTGTTTTCTTTTCTTCATTCAACTTAATTTAATAATATGTTCCAAATCTATTTATCCCAATGCATCCAGTAAAGTTAAAAGAACGTGTCTTGGTTTGAAAGACAGGTGTCTGTCTTTCAAACAGGTAGGAGCCTCCCTTGAAATGAGAAATGCAACCCCCTTCCCTCCGAATTCTTAGACTTTTGAAATGAAGGGGCTCTCAGGCAAAGATAGGAAGAATAGGAATAGCAGCTCTTTAATTATATACATATACAGATATATACGTGTATGTAGAACAAGGCGAACAAGCAACAATACTATGGCAGTAACAGCATACAGGGCCACAAACCCAGTGACAGCCTTCTCGGCTGTCGGGCACTTTCCCCCCTGGTGCAGTTCCGCTCACGGCCGGCAGGGGCGCTGCTGGCTCCCGCTGAGCAGGGCGGGTGCGATGGTTCCCCCGCGGCTGCAGGGGGCGCCCCGGAGCGAGCTCGGGGAGCACTGGGAATGGCAGCCTGGGCTCCCGGGAAGGGATGGAGAAAAAGCTTCACAAACCCCTGGGCAGCCAAGCCCGGTGCCCGGCCGGACCCTCGGGAGCAGCAGGCTGGAACAGCAGGGGCGAGCACAGATCCTGGGTGGCAGCGAAATGGATCAAAGTGCGGAGCTGCAGCAGGGACCCCGGGCGGTGGCAGCAAGCAAGGCGTGCGCGGCTACGATGGAGCGAAGGCTGGAAGCAACAGCAGGGGCAGAGCGGCCGCAGCCCGGCTCCCAGCGGGGCAGGGAAAGGCAGGCTTGGGAAATCCCGGGGCTTCTCCCATAGAAAGAAAGCAGCCGAAAAAGCAGAAACTTTGCAGTGCTGACGAAGACCATCTACTACGATGGCAGGCAGCTCTCTGTCTGAACTCTGAGAACACCAGCCAGCCCCCGGGTGTACCCAACCCCCAGGTGTCAAAAGGGTGGCCAGTTGGACCCTGCCCCTGTGGCCAGGTCTTTGTCTTAAGCACCCAGTAATTTGTCCCCTGGCAACAAATATGGGGAGAATTCTTTAAGAGAAAAAGAAAACAGGGTAACTCCTAAACCCCAACAGAAGAAAGGCAACTAATTTTAACATATTGCCCCTTCATGTCACCCTATTTGGTGCTAAAATCCATGGTAAAGCGTTTTCAGAAATCACTTCTGGAAACAAAACAAAGCTTTCCTGGGACATTTTGCAAAGGCGAGTTGTGACAAGCACAAAGGGGAATGGCTTTAAGCTGAAAGAGATTTAGATTGAATATTAGGAAGAAACTCTTGGCTGTGAGGGTGGGGAGGCCCTGGCACAAGGTGCCCAGAGAAGCTGTGGCTGCCCCATCATACCTGTAAGTGTCCAAGGCCAGGTTGGACAGGGCTTGGAGAGACCTGGGATAGTGAAAGGTGACCCTGCCCATGGCAGGGGGTTGGAATGAGATGATCCTTGAGGTCCCTTCCAACCCAAACCATTCTGGGGTTCTCTGAAATGACTTTAAATCCCACCATTCTCCCCTCACCTCCTGCTCCTTCTCTTCCAGGCGTGGCAGGAGGCAAAAGAACAACCGCAGAGTGGTGCAGACAGAGCGAACCATAAACAGAAAGAAGAAAGCCATGGAAATCTGTCCGGGACAAAAGCAGAAACACCAGCAGAGAGCAGCACAGGGACATTCCCGAGCCCTCCGCTTCACATTCCTCTCTCCAGACTCAGGGAAATAGAAGCGGAGCTGATCTGCGCTGATGAGGCGGACACTGAGTTTGAGGCTGGCGAGCCGGTGCTGCCTGCAGTGCCAGTAGCAGTGGGTCAGCCTCCTGCCCAAGCCCCAGGGGACAGCCTGTGGCACCCCGCTGGCGCAGGGCTCCAGGCCGCCCTGCGGGACGGCAGCGCTCGGTACAGGCAGCGGGATTTCGCAGCAGCCGCGGCCAAGTTCTCCACGGCACTGGAGGTACGGGGCTAAAGGTGTGTGACCCCACAGCAAAGCCACAGCAGGGCTGTCCCGGCACTCTCTAGGGCAGTAATAGCAAAGGGAACCAGGAGCACCAACCTGGAGTGCCTAGGGTTGAAGAGAAATCCTGAGATGCAATTTCACCTGAAATCTGAAAATTAGGAGTTATAAATAAACCACAGAAGGGGGGAAGTGTTGGACTGAACCAAAGAATCTCAGGTACTTTTGTATTTTTTCTCCAAGTTCTTAACTGTATTAATGTGTGGAGGAAATTAAGTCCCATACAGTGAAAAAAAATGCTCCTCTTTTTAATCCCAGCATTGTTTAATCATCAACAAATGCCCTCTCAATACTTGTGAGTTTTCACTCTGCCCTAGCTAATGTTTTCTCTCCACTCTGACTCCAATCCCTTCAGACAGGCACTTGAAACCCTGAGAAAGGGACCAACTGCACTTTTTTAAGCACTGTTCTGCCAAACTTCATTCAAAAGCATTTGTCAAATATTAGGGCTTTCCAGTTCACAAGCAAATATCCTATTCCTAATTATTTTTCTCCAATAATGAAATAATTTTTTAAAGGGATAAATATTACAGCAGCTAGTGAATAAAATGATAAAGTATCTTCATTTTTAAGCGCTTTTTTTGCCCCCTATATTCTGAAATGAGCTGTGGTAGGGACAGCACCACAGGTCACTTAAGAAGAAAGGAGGACTTGTCTCCTCCTAAGAGGAAAGGCTGGTGAATGGACATACCAGGAAAAGGGATGAAGGAATTAATGCCTGGGATTGCGGACAGAGTGATTGGGACATCACAGAATTGTAGGGCTGGGGCTTCTCAACAGTCTCTTAATCCAGCTTTCTCCAGAAGCAAAAAACAAAACATCCCTGAAAGACCTTTCTGTCCTCTCTACTGATTTTTGTAATGCTGACCTTAGTTAAAGCTAGAGTCTACTAGACTTCAGTTTTCTCCACTGATCAGTCACAAAATGTATTTCCACCTAGCAAATGGTGTATTCTAATATTTGGAAATCATGGTTTTGTTTCATGTGCAGCTTTGCAGTAAAGGCTTTGCTACAGAGGACCCCTTGAAGTCCTCTCCAGATATTTCCAGGCTTGCCAGTTGGATTGAGTCAAAGCTCGTCATCTGCTACTTAAAACTGGGGCACCCTGACCTTGCTCTGCATCATTCACACAGGTAAGAGAAAATACAGATTAGATTCACTGCTAAGACTGAAATCCAAAATGAAACAAAGACTAGGAGTAACTGCTGTGCAGGAAGAACCAGTCTAATAGTGAGAAAAGAAGAATCAGGAAAACACACCTTACACGTGGCACTGGTGTTTAGATTGTACTAATCACATCTGTTGACGTGAAGGGTCTAACACACAGGCCAGGGTTCACCCAGTTGCACCTACGCCTTGTACAAAGAGTATTTCAAAATATCTCAGGTTCACTTTCTGAAACATTCCAGACGCACAGTGTTTCCACAGAGATGGGCCAGACACCTGCTGCTCCTGCTTGGGGAGCTGGGGTTTAACAAGAACTTGTGCTGTAGCAGTTTTGCGTATGTTACCTACATGCCAAAGGCAAGAGAGAATATTACCCCTGAAACATTTTTTCTAGAATACACAAACCCCTAATGAAATTGCATTTAGGATAAAACCACAATGAAATTAACCTTTAAGTAATATTTTTAGTAGTATTTTTTTCATCTATCACAACTGGAGAGAGAGGAAGAGGGAGACAGAGAGTTCACCTGACATTGGAGATGTATCATTGAGTTGTAGAGCAGAAGTGCATACAGTGTCTGCCTCAGTCACCGTTTGATTCTTATAAGCTTTGATGACGTAAGAAATCTCAGTCTAACCTTGTCCATCCCTCTTCTGTCTCCAAGGAGCATCATTCAGAACCCCTCTCACTTCCGCAGTCACCTGCGCCAAGCCGCTTGCTTTCGGTGCCTGCACAGATACTCAGAGGCTGCAAGGTACTTCTGCTGCTCGGGCTTCCACAGGGCTCCTCTGCATCCCTTTCCTTGCAGCTCTCGGCAGTGACACATCCTCTAAGAGCCAGGCTTTTCCAAAATCCATAGTAACTTTGCATTGGCTTTGTGTATGTGATCTCAGGGGCAGCAGAGCTCCAGTCCTCCCAGTTCACGTTAACATGAATAATCCCAATTGCGGCCCTAAATGACATCCAGGGCTATTTGCTGGCAAGAGTTTAGCAAGATAAAAATGTGTTTGCTGATTCTTTTCTAAAAGTTGGACAAGGACTGGGAGTTCTGTGTAACCTTTGGTGTAAACCTCACGACACTCTGAACAGGACCTCCTTTCAGTCTGGCCACAGATCCCCTTCTCTGCCTCCACACTCCTCTGCTGCTTTTGTCCTCAGGAGCGCCATGGTCGCGCAGTGTCTGTACGTCTTGGCTGAAGGCGCTGGGCTGGAGACCAGTGACCTCATCCAGCTGTACTGGCAGGTAACAACTGACAGCCTGGGGAGGAATCACAGAATTTGCCAAGCTGGGAGGGACCCCCAAGGACAACCGAGACCAACTCCTGGCCCTGCACAGGGCCATTCCCAAGAGTCACACCCTGTGCCTGAGAGTATTGTCCAGCTGCTCCTGGAGCTCTGTCAGGCTTGGTGCTGTGACCACTTCCCCTGGGAGCCTGTTCCAGTTCCTGACCACCCTTTGGGGGATGAAATCTATACCTAATATCCAACCTAAAGCTTCCCTGACACAACAATTCTGGATATGATTGCTTAAGGCATTTTTTCATAAGTCTTCCTGATGTGACTTTCAGAGAGCATGGAATCACTTTTTCTCTCCATCTGGAAGTTTCTCTAGTCCCTGTCTCCTCCTTGAAGATGGAGGCTCATGGAGTCTCCATCCAAACCACCTGGTTGTTTTGTTTGGGTTTTTTTAACTAGCCACTACCCAACATGAAATGTATAATTTCTTTGCCCTTTTTTTAGGCTATGACTCAAGAAGCCCTTAGTGGAGAAGTCTCTTTTTCTGTTCTGTACACACCTTTTGAGAAAGAGGACAAGACTGAAAAAATAAAGGAGGCCAACAAAACCTTTGCTGAGAAGCACCCTGATTATGTGCAGCACATATTTACAGGTAACAGCAGTTTTCAGCTGCCCTCAAGCACTGTGGACTGTGTTTGTGTGGCTGAATTCAAAACAGTTAGGGACAGTTGGAGAGTTTGAGCTGCTTGGGCTCCAGACACTTCTACACCACTGTGGGGAATTGGGCAGAATATGCTTTATCTCAGGCATCAGCAAAATTTAAGCTGTTGATGCAAAAGGCTGCAGAACCCTAGGATTCAAAGCCCAGTGAGAGCTGGATGTGTTGGTTTTGTCATCTGTGTTTTGGCAAGGTTTCTGGAGACCATTTCACTCCTTGTTAGACTTCCCTTATTTTTCTCCAAAAAAGTAACTTCTCTTACAGCTGAAAAGAAATATGACAGTGGAAATTATTTTCCTTTCCCTATGCAGATCCTCATGGAATTCACCTGTTGCCAGAGAGGGCTGAATCTCATCCTGACCAGCAGTACTTACTGACTCTGGGCTTCAGAAACAAAGAGATTGGGAAAACTGTGGAAACGTCTGTAACTCGAAAACTACCAGTCATTCCAGGTATGCCAACTTGCTTAAGAACTGGCCTGGCTCAGGGGTGAACCCCACAGTCCTTACTAAATAAGGGGGCAAGGGCTGTCTCAGGACCCGTTTCTCCATGCAAGCCGCCCTGGTGGCCCAGCTCTTCCCATCCCCTTCACTCCTCCTCCAAATTCACCCAACATCCTGCCAGATCCCCAAAGAAAATGGAGATGAATAAATAGCCTCTGTGGTTCTGTAATTTCGCTTCATAGGCCAGAAAACTTTCAGTCCCAGCATGGAGGGAGAAACAGAAACATTTTGGCAGAACACTGGGAAAAGGATCATGGCAGCCATGGCTTTTATAGGAAGCACCAAAATAAAAGTGAGTATCCCATTCCCTTTCTGGTATGTGGTGTGTGGGAAGGACGTGTGCTTTTGGGGGGGTAATTCCTGCTGCACATGCTCCTCCAGTGTCCACAAATGCTCCACGAATTGCATTAGGAACAGAGCTCCAATGGGTTTAGACACTTTTGAAAAGGAGTCCTAATGACTTAACAGTGACCACAGTTTCTTGAGAATCCCTCTGCACGCAATTTTCACCAATCTTTATGGCCTGTGATATTATATCCCTACTTCACATAACTACCAACACAGTTACTCTATTTCATACCCATAGTAGACTGCACCTCCCACCCAGAGCTCCATCAAGAATTAATCATTGCTACTTGAAGCACTTCTAGTGACTGAGATCCAGATCCCTATGGAATGAAGGATGTGAAATAATCCTGCCATCTGTTACAACCATAAGCCAGGTGATGGTAGTTACCTCTGCTCCATCCTTTCTGCCATAATGGACACAGCTTTTAGCACCCTGTCTGACCATCAGCACATAGGTCAACCATCAAATTTGCACATAGACGAGACTGTTTTCATGCAATTCTTAAATTATTCTCCTGGAAAAAGAAACATGAGCTAGAGATCTGGGGAAGCTCTGACTTCTCTCCTTCTAGAGGGCAGTTGCTGGAGCAGCAGTAAGCACCGGAACTCACGCACTGAGCAGAGGGAAAGGTGTGAGGGGCTTGGCCAAAAGTATCCACACTGGGGTAAGGGAAGTGGAGTGGATGGAAGGCAGATGTCCCCAAGGAGGCACAGCTGCTTCTTTCCAGTGCTTTCCTGAAGCCCTTTGCTCTTGGCTTTGAATGACCAAAAGCCACAGTTCCCGATGTGCAGAGTAATGCAAAGTGGCAGCTTTGGAAAAGGGGAGGATCTCTTCCTGCTGGAGGCATTCCCTTCGATGCACTTTGAGAAGTTACAACTACAAACGGAGTGTGGGTTGGATACTGGATACACAATAAAATCATGGTCTTTCTGAAAGCCCCAGAAAAACTGCAATTTTTAATTTTTTTTTGTCCCCCCCACTTCTCTCTGCTTTTGGAGGTGAGATTTCTCTATTGCAACTACTGAAGTCTCAAAAGAGTAACAGGAAGAGAAAAAACCTTGAAATCAGGCAGGTTTTGCACACCTCATGACTCCCCTCTTTGTAAATTAATTTGGAGGAACAGGACCACAGAGTTCAAGTGGAGACAAGCAGTGAGGTCTGGTTTCCAGGGCACAGGGAAAAGAAATTCATCCTGTCAGAGATGAGAACAGAGTGCTGCCTTAGGATTGCCCAAGCCAGTCCCCACTGTAGGCATTTAAACTGCTCCCACACACCAGTATTTTCTAGCAGCTTTACACCTCCTCTATGACATTTAAATATTCTTGCTGAAACACAAGTGTATTCCCAGAAAGACCAAGGTAAAACCCCAACACCAATGAAGGCAGCAGCCAACTGACTTTTTTTCAAGGAGGCTGGCACAGCAGCCCCATGGTTTAGGCAAGGGCTACCCTGGTGCCACCTCCACAGCAGGAAGGACAGGGAACCGGGCTGAAACGTGGGCCTATGGGTTCATAACCAGTCCCAGGGATCGGTGTGGGACCTGCCATGGAGAGGAGGAAAGCCCCAAGAAAGAAGAGAGAGTCACTGAGTTGGAACAAACAGCTGCCAGGTTCACATCTATTGTCAGGGGAAACATCATTCCCTTTCCCTTCAGTTTACAGAGCGTTCAGTGATCCCGGCAAGACTGAACCTCTGACTCAAGGAGCAGATGGCAGTGCCAGTTCTACCTGGGAAGACAGATGGGCATAAAGCCAGAGCTGCTCTGCTGCTGGGGACTCACATCTCTTTATGGCACTGACAGAGACTGGGCCATTTTTGTTTCCTTTAATGTATTCCACAATTGTCTTCAAGCTACAAGCATGATTCCATCTTATTTCCATCACACATAAGCTAAATTAAAAACGGCCAAACTTCAGCTACAGACTCAAGCATTACAACTTACTTGGAGAGGAAAAAATAATATATTTGGTATTTAACAGAACAAACATTTCTTTCTACTGTCCTCTTCCTCATTTGCAGACGCAAACGTGCAATCCAGCTTCTTGTTCTGCTCAGGCTGGTTTTGACCAAACCATCTCAGTGCTAAAGCCAAGCTCATTAAACACCTAAGAGAAGTCCATTCTGCTCCCTCAGCTTTGCAGCCACACAGCCTGGAGTTCACTATGTCATTTATACACACACCGCTCTGGCTAAGATATGAAGGGAAAGCTTGAACATGCTTCAAGCCTGACATGTTCCTGGCTGCCTGGAGGTCAGAGACCACCTCTGTAGGTTTTAGTTCCTCCAGGGTCTGTCTTTGAAACCATGGATTGGCCTGTCTGTGCCCAAACCATGAGCTGACACCCTGCACCCTTTCCTCAGCCTCTTTCCTGAGACTGGAAAAACCATCCAGGAAAGTCAGGTGACGTTCAATGGAGGGGGTGATGGAAAAGCCCTTTCCAAAGGAGAAAACTGCATTCGTGTTTGTCATCTGCTGCCTCCCCTTCCCATGTATCATGATGACATCTTTATTTTCCTAGTCCTACTAGAGAGGTTGTAACAAGAAAGTCTTTTTGTTCCCTCTCTAAAACCTGTCCCAGCAGTGTGGCCTGAAAGATGCTGGATGGCACACTGCTGAGAGCAGGACCAGCACAAACAGAGATGAGAAGCCTTGAGGCACAGGAGTCCAAGGTCAGGGTGTTCCCTGTGCCTCTCCTCTCACCTCCTCTCTTTTCCTGGGCAAACAGGATGAGCGTGGCCCATGTGCACGGGCCATCGAGCAGTTCCACCATGCCAGCCTGCTCAGCCACCTGCAGAGAGGGGAGGAACAGGCCCAGGTGATGACCCAGGCAATGGCTGAGCTGGCAACTGTTCCCTACCTGCAGAGAGTCTCTCAGGAGGATGACAAGCTGGTAGGTTTTGATTTCCAATATTTGTTTTGGCCTCTGCAAGCTGGGAGACAGAGCAGGAAGGGCCAGGGCAGAGTTCTGTATTTCTGCCTGTGCTCTGGAAGTCGTTTGTCCAATGGGAGGACATGAAAGAGTTCTCAAATCCTCTTTCAGTGCTTTGACAGAGGAGGTGCTGATCACCTGCAAGGGTGACTGATAGAACCACCAGGACTCACCTGTCAGTATCTATTGAAAATCCCTTCTCTGCCCCCGAAACCTCCCCAGATCAGTCTGGAAAAATGATTGCAATGATTCAGTTCATGCTGCCTTGACATCTCTGACCTCAGAAGGCACCTGCAGCAAAACAGCCTGAATCCGGGTACAGCCGAAAAGAGAGGGGGAAAGGAGGGAAAACTGATTTTCTGTGCTGGGTCCATCCACCACATACTCCCTGTCTCAGAACAAACCTGTCTGCCTGCTCATGGTAACTTGTCAGACTTGCTGCAGAGGTGCCCCAAGTCAGTGAAGAACCCATGAGAAACATGGACTGGGCCCTTGGCTGACCCAACCCCGCTCCAGCAAGGGTCAGCAGTGGGACGATGGCTGGAGCCAACGAGGCCAAAAGTGATGGTATCCAAGGGGGTTGGGGAAAAAAGAGGAGGGGGAAACATCTCCTTCTTGCTCTGCATCGGTGGACAGATGATGTCTCTCTTCCTCCCCTGAAGGGATGCCTTTGGAGAAGCCTTGTGCCTCCAACTGTGTTGGAGCACACCCGGAAATGTTGATATCTACAGACATAGTGCCAGTAGATCTTAATTCCTTGTCATGAGTAAAATGCTTGGGAAAAGACTCCAAAAACTTTTGTTTGGATTCACTTTAACTGACTCAACATTTTGGAAGAGAATTTTTTAGAGTGCAGCAATAGCACAGGTCTCAAGTACCAGTTTTCCCCAGTTTGTTCCTAAACACTGATGGAAAGGGCAGGACATCCTGGATCCAATCCTTGTCTCTCTGTCTCTGAATTAAGAGTATCTGAACCATCTTCCAGGAGCTGGGAAGGGTGCAGTGTGAGGCAATGCCAGGACTACCCTGGAAAGGGACTGTGGGGAGACAATACTACAGTATTTTAGATCCACAAGAACTCAGTGCAAGGGCTGAAGCAAAGATGAGTTGGCTGTGCTCACTGTGTGGATGAGGAATCACAAAACCATCAGAGTGCAAATGATTTTAATTAGGCTATAATTTGTGTATTCAGAGAAATTATTTCTCTCTGAATTCCACACCGATTGTTTGTATCTCGGTGTCACAGCTGCAGTCACTGATGGCAGATGCCGTGGACATCCTCGCAGGAAGAACTGGAGAGCGTGTGTGGACTAAAATACAGAAGGTAACGCCTGCAGCGAAGGGCAGGAGACCAGATTGTTCCTTCGGCAGGAAATGTCCCTGACTCTGATCTGTTCAAAAGGCAGAAAAGAGAGGAGGTGCCAGGTGAAACCTGGTTCCATGCCTTGACCTCTGTCCGTGCTTAGGCTTGGGAGTCAGAGAGGGTCTGACTGCATCCCTGCTGTGCAAACACCATCCCAGCTGCTCGGCTGCACCAGGCACAGTGCAATGATGTCAGCAACTGATGTGCCAGATTAGTTCTTATTTTGGGGGATGGAGCCAACACCTATTCTATAAATACGAAAAGCACAGGCAGACCATGCCAAACCACGGTTCCAGGTAGGAACATCATTCCTCTGCCGCTTCCTGGTGGCATCCCCAGCAGGGCAAGACACTGCTGGATGGTTCTAAAGGAGCTGCTGTAAATCCTACTGCTGTTCCAGTATCCCCTTTGCCCTCACTCCACACCCCACCCATCACCTGGGACACGTTTTCCTTCCTCTTTCCACCATTTGTGCTCACCCAGACACCAGCACTACCCCCAAAATAGAACAGGTAGAGGAAAGTTGTGCAGACATTTTAATTTGGTCTCTGGCTGAAGAGTCCTGGGGGCTCAGTGGTTATCGTTAATAGCGCCAAGCCCTGCACTGGACCTCTGCACTACGGGATCAGTCTTCCCCAGACTTCCCGTATGCTTTTGGCCAGTCCATGATTTCCTAGGCTTTTATTTCAACTTCTTCAAAATCAGGCTGGCACCAGGAATCCTCTCTCTAATCCTCTGCATGTTTTCATGCCAAGCACATCACAGCAAAGCCAATCCATGAGGCTCTTTGGAGAGCCCGAAGCTCCCTGTGCACCTGTGGCCTGGGATCTCTTGGCAGCAAAAGAGCCAAAGCCCAGGCTCAAGTGCCCATCAAGCTTCACCAGCACAGCAGAAAACTCTTTTCCATGGCATCATGCACGGTGTTATGTGCAGACCCTCAACAGGTCCCCTTTGCCAGCCCTGTGGGCATGAGGAGGCAGAGCTTCTCTCCCAGACTCCTTGTGCCCTCAGCACCCCAGGGCAGCAGAGGGTATTGTGTATAAACTTTCCTGCTTGCCTCTCTCAAAGACACATCCCCCTCACTGACCCCAAACCATGGCCAGAGCATGTGGCACAGCTCCAGTCCAAGGCCAGGGCTGTGGAGCACTTTAGGGACAACTCAGGACATGGATCAATCCAAGAGGAAGCCATGCTTGGATTAATTCCCAGTCCATTCCTCTGTGCTGTGCCTGAAGAAGCCACACTCCACTGAATCCCTGTCAGCATGGCAAAGGCAGACTTTTTTCTTTTTTTAATTATTTCAGATTGAAATGCAATGGGCAGATTGATTCTTTAAATCCTCCCATGATGCAGGGTCTGCATCTTGAGTAAAGCTCTGTGTGAAGGGAGTCTATTCCACAGCAATGAAGTAACTGAATCCAAACAGAAAGGAAGAAAACAAAAATAATGACAAAGTCAGGTACCACTGCTGCAGCCAGTCGCCCAAGAGGAGCCTTCAAGAAACTAATTGCAGAAGCTTTTAAAGTTTTTATAGAGGTGAATGGACTTGCTTGTGACACCACTTCTTTCTAATTGCAGGTGGCACTAATCGAAGAGTATTTGAGGGAAGGAGAAGAGCATTACTTAAAGACCCCACGCATGCAAATACCTGGAATGGAAAACATACACTGGACTCCAAGGGGACAGGAATATTTGAGACTGGAAAATACAAACATGTTCATTCCCAGCCCACGAAGCTTGGCCACAGGGCCAAAAAAAAGACGCATAGTTTTTGCAAAAAGTTGATTTTGTAGGTATTTTGCAGCTATTGATATCAATTTGATAGATGTTAATCTTATTTTACATTGTATTAGCTTGAAGTTGTATTAATTCAAATTTAAATTATATTCAATTGCATTTAACTACATAAATTTAACTTGTATTAGTTTAACTGGTATTAAGTAGTATTTACTTGCGTTAAGTTGTATTAAATTCAGATTGCATTCATTTGTATTTACTTTTATTAATTTTAAGTTGTATTAATTTAAACTTATATTGTATTAAACTGTATTTAACTGCATAAATTTAAGTTGTATTAGTTTAAATTTAAGTGGCATTAAATAGTATTTACTTGCATTAGCTTTAAGTTGTATGAATTTAAATTCAGATTGCATTCATTTGTATCTACTTTTATTAATTTTAAGTTGTATTGATTTAAACGTATTGTATTAAACTGTATTTAACTGCATAAATTTAAGTTGTATTAGTTTAAATTTAAGTGGTATTAAATAGTATTTATTTGCATTAGCTGTAAGTTGTACAAATTTAAATTCAGATTGCATTCATTTGTATTTACTTGTATTAAAGTTGTATGAATCTAAACTTGTGTTATACTGTATTTAGTTGTATAAATTCAAGCTATGTTAGTTTTAATGGTATCGAACAGTATTTACTTGCATTAAGTTTAGGTTGTATGGATTTAAATTGTACAAAATTTTATTCAATTGTATAAAACTAAGTTGTACCAGTTTAAATGACGTTAAATAGTATTTACTTGCATTAACTGTTATAAGGTATTTGAAATAAGGTTTACATTGCAATAAATTGGATTTACTTGTATTAATTTTAAGTTGTATGAATTTCAATTTAAATTGTATTTAATGTTGTAAACTTTTAAGCTGTATTTGTTTAAATGTCAGTTGTATTAAATTGTACTTTACGGTATAAAATGTGAGTTGTATGAATTTCAATTTAAATTTTATTCAGGTGTGATAAATTTTACTACACTGTATTTACTTCAACATTGTAAGCAACACCAATCTTCTGCTCTGAGCGTATCCCGTGTCCAAGCTCTGTCACATCCTGCTGGCTTGACATTGGCCCAAGCAGCTCTGGGCACAGGGATCCCTCAGCTGGGCGGAACTGAGCCTCCCTTGCCTTCCCTGCAGGCACCGGGACCCTCCCAAGGGGCAAGGGCAGAAACACAACAGGAGAGGAACGGGAGAATGCAAAGCGGAGCCCAGCTGCTGGGCCGGGGTTAAGGGTGGGGAGCCCTGTGTTCTCCTGCGTGCCCCAAGGGCGGTATTTTCCCCCACGGGATGGGAACTGGTTCCGAGCAGGGCACAAACCCTGCAGGGAGGAGCGGAGCTGCCCCTGCCTTCTCCAGGGCCCCTCTCTGGGTCAGGGCTCAGGCTCACGTCTCGCCCTCCCACGGCAGCGCCTGTCCCGGGGGCACGTCTGGCAGCGCTGGGGCTGCCCGGGCACGCAGATTCCCAGAGCCGCCGGAGTTGTCAGCAGGGAGCAAAGGACAGCCCTGCTTTTCCCCAGAGACCACCCGAGCAGCTGATGCTCCACCGGCAGCTCCAGCTCATGGGCGCGGTCCCTGCTGAGGCTGAGCTGCCTTTTGGCCACTGCCTTTGCTTCGCAAGGGAAGAACCTCGCTCATCCTTACAGAAACCACATCAGGTCATGGCATTTTCTGATTCAAGGGGAATTTTAAAACAAAAAGACCGAAAGAAAGGGAAAATCCAGCCCCAGGCCAAAGACTGAATGAAAAGTCCAGGGCCTCAAAGGTATTGAGCCACGTAATTCCCATGGTCTTTTTTATCACAGACAAGAGTCTCAATCCCACAGCTTCTCAGCTGCCAGACACCATTTTCCCAGACTCTTAGAAAAGAGTTTGGAAAACTAAGAAAGAACTGGCAAAACTCTTGGTACTCCTTTGTTCATTGTTCAAGGAAAAAGTAGAAAGAAACCTTTTTGCGAAAATCTGAGCTCCTTAAACATGCAGGACAGAGAAAGGAAGAATTCTTGCTCTTTGGAAAGGGCATTATTTTGCCATGGAGTTGGTTTTATCAGGAGAAGTTTTATGACACCCAATGGCAATGATCATCTGTGATGGGCAGACCTGCACTAACACACAAAGACGCTCTCCACAGATCCCAGAGTCACAACACAGCCTTTGGAAAAACTTAAACAAATCCTCTTAATTGAAGGCAAGTAGCCTTACAGTGCTGTAATAGTTAATTCCTTCCAATAGTTACAATGAACTCTGAGTTCCCAGGTCGTTTTTCCAGAACAAGCCCCAGAGAGCCACAGTGTGGAGCTGAGGTGCCTCTGCCTGTGAATCTCCCTGGATCCCCTTTGCCAGGAGGCTCCGTGAGGAGCACCAGCAGCCCCGAGGGCCCGGCTCCTTCTGCGGGTGTTTGTGCCCGAGAGACACGGCCCGGCCAGGCACCAGGGCCGCCTGGGAGCTGCACTGCAACAAAAGCTTTTTACAGGCCCACAAAAAAGTTTAAATCAACTCTTAATTCAAGTGTCTTGAAGGAATTCCCCTTCCACTAGACACCATCTGTAACACACCATACAGCACATGGTGCTGGAAAGAGTTTCCCACTGGATCTGTGAAAATGCTTCAGCCACTCTCCCTCAGCCATTTCCCTCCGAGCCCAGCCCAGCCCAGCCCCGCGAGCACCCCCGGGCCTAAAAGGCCGCAGCCGGGCCGGGCTGTTCCCCTCGGGCCGCGCTGGGGACACGGCGCCGGCCCGGCCACACGGATTCCCCTGCGCCGGGGCCCACGGGCGGCCCAGCGCTCCCCGGGCCGCCCGGGCCTCAGCACTGAGCACAGAGCACAGAGCTCTGCCCGGGGGGCTCCCGGCCAAAGGCGGCGGCTGTCAGGCGCGGCCCCTGCCCGTCCAGCCGAGGCCACCCCCGGCAAGGCCCCGAGGGCCCGCCCAGCCCCGCTCCGCGCCCCTGCCCGCCCGGCACAGCCCTCGCAGCCGCCCCCGAGCCCCAAGGCACCCGTGCTCTTACCACAGCCCGGCACTCCCCGGGAATGCTCCAGGAAGCCGCCCGCCAAGCGCTGTGGCGGCATCGGGAATCTCTGCGCTTGACAGCGCCCCGAGGCCATCGCTGTGCCCAGCTCGGCTCCAGGGCAGCGCGGCCGCTCCTCCTGAAGAGCGGCCCTTCGCCTCGTGCGCCACCGCTCCGGCCTCGGGCAGCCGCTCCCGGTTCCCTCAGCCTGGCGGGGGCCGCCCTGCCTGTGCCAGGGCTGTGCCAGCGCTGCGGTCACCCACAGTGCCTTCAAACCCGTTAGCACATCTTACAAAAAGAACCAGACCCCCAAAAACCCCAACCCAACCAACCAGCCACCCAGTCATGGAACCTAGGGGCCACTGGGTTCATGGAAGCAAGGGGCCAGTGTGACAGTGTGGGCCCTCATGGAACCCAGGAGACCTTTATGACGTTATGGAACCTTATGGAAGCAAGGTTCCATTGCGACACTACTGTGGCCTCTCCTCCAGCTGCTGAGGGGGCACAAGCTCCCACCCACCTGCTCTCACTTTTCCCTGTCCTTGAGGAAACAGGGCTCAGGCTGCTCAACAGCAGCACCGTGTGCCAGGGGAGAGTGGAGTTCCAGGTGCTGGGGACATGGGGAACCCTCTGTGCCTCCCAGTGGGACATTGGACACCCACATTCTCTGTGGCCACCTCAGGTGTAGGTTTGCCATGCACATTCCTAAAGAACGTAGCATTCTGGGTGAGAAACCAGACCTGTGCAGAGGGACTCGTTCCACTGGGATGGGACTGATGCCCACCCAGAGCAGTGGCCGGTGACTGCCCTGGGGGCCTCACCTTGCTCCCACGGGAACGCTGTTGCTGTCCTTTGCTCAGGTGAGTGTCGGGAAAACTCCAGCCCACCCACAGTGGTGCCCAAGTGCCCTCAGCAACAGCAGCAGCAGCAGCCAGAGCCTCCCCAGGGCCCCCCAGGTGGTGACATCTCTGCTGTCCCCAGGCCCCACTGTCTCTGTATCCCTGCGGCTGGTGGGCAGCGGGAGCTGGCGCGATGGGCACATGGAGATCCTGCAGTGCCGGACGTGGGGCAGAGGCCTGGATGAGCAGTGGGATGTGCAGGGGCCAGCGTGGTGTGCCGGCAGCTGTGGGGCGGCGAGGCAGAGACAGCCGACACCCCCCAAAAACTCAGTGGGGGCGGGACCCTTGGGGCTGTGAGGGCTCCCTGGGCTGGGCACAAGGCCGACCTGGCCCTGTGCAGCACCTCCCTGCAGCGGGCACCGTCTGCAGAGGTTGTGGAGGATGTGGGCATCATTTGTTGTGTTTCACTGTTTATCATGTTTTTACCTCTGGAGTTTGGTGGGGTTTTGGATTTGTGGTTATTTGTTTGTTTATTTTGTTGCTGGTGAATTTAGTTTGGGGTTTTGGGAGGGGTAGAGGGGAAATTGTTATTATTTTAATTAATATCTTTTCAGTTTTATAATTAGCAGAAACCCTTCCCTGCCTGTTTGCAGCCAGATCTAGGGTGAAAGGAGGTGGAAGTTGGTGCAAAGGAGCTGTGACCTCACTACAGAATTCAATGGAGAAGTGTCATGTCACAGAAAGTGAGGCAGGTCCCAGGTGGCCACTGAGAGGAAGGGCCAGGGGTGGAGGGGATGGGCAGAGTTGTCCATCCCCTGTTGGGACACGAGGGACTTTTTCCATTGGTCATGATCTCCTTAGGAAACCCTGGATCAGTGTGTCAGCAGCACAATGCTGTTATCATGTTTTCAAAGGGGTCACTGGAATCTTTATCTCTAATCCTCCAATGTCTCTAATTACCTGTATAATCCTTGAGGACGTGACAAAGGGGGTGGGAAGGTAACAACTCATTAGGCCTTTCTTTCTTTTAATGAGCCCTGCAGTGTATTTGGTGTTCTGAGTCCAGGATCCTCAGGTGCTGAGAGGAGATAGCAGCAGTCCCTCAAGAACTCCAGATCAGAAGGAAAACCCGAAGTGTCTTGGAGAATTCAGAGTTGCCACTGAAAGCCCTTTCTGATAAAACCTCCCCATGGCCTCGTTCAAGCCGGTTGCTGTAGGCTGTGATTGCAGGCAGGCAGAGGCACTGGGCAGGTGGCTCTGGTGCTGAGCAAAGCCTTTGTTTGATGGAGCAGAAGGGCCAAGGCCGGAATCCCAGCTTCTGGGACGGGAGATCCTGTCCCTCCTGGAGCGCAGGGCTCTCCCTGGAGGCAGCCTGGGCTGTGATGGGCAGTGCCCAGGGAAGGACAGCAGTGTAACAGTGCCCAGCGTCCCCAGGGCTGCCAGGACACAGCCCCAGTGCCACGAGGACAACCTGTCTCCTCACAGACCTTGCTGGTGCAGACGACTGCCATGGCCAAGGGCACCAAGAGCTCAGGCACTTGCAGGCAGCTTCAAAGCTCTTGGGGAAGGAGCCTCTGGGAAGGCAAGGATGGGGAGTCCTCTTGCCTCACCAGCCTCATCCTCTCTCAAGCACTCAGCCCAGCCCTGTTTGCTCTTTCACCACCACCCCAGGTTTGGATTCCTTTGCACCAGCAGCTGCCTTTCTGAGCCATGGTAATTCTGCCCAGGCCAGCAGTGTCATGAAATGAGTCTGTTCCTTCCATGAGCTCTGCTGGCCTGCTACTCCTCACGCTGTCATTCAAGAGATCCCACCCTGAGGAAGAGATTTTTACACGGAGGGTGGTGACAGCAAGGAACAGGCTGCCCAGGAAGGTGTTGGGTGCCTCATCCTTGGAAACATCCAGAGCCATGCTGGACGGCAGCTTTGAGCAGCTTGCTCTAGTTGAAGGTGTCCCTGCCCATGGCAGCTGGTTGGACTAGATGGCCTTTAAAGGTCCTTTCCACCCCAACCCATTCTACGATTCCATCATTCCATGATCCCATTAGTGACTGCGCTTCAGGATGAGCCATCCCCATCCATCCCTGAGCAGCTGGGCACAAGGGACCTTGAGTGCAGAGGGACCTTGACATGCTCAGGGATTTGGCCAATGTAAACATCCTGATGGTTTTCCCTAATCCCTCAACTCTTAGGTTGAGACTTCAGGAATGCAGTCAAAATGAAGAGGTTTCAACCTAAAGAGACATATTCAACCACATGGATTTTGGAGACCCAACTCTGCATTAATGCCAACGTATTTAGCTCCTCAGCCTGTTTTCAAGTAGATTCTGCAGAATCTAGAGCCATGTGCGTGGACAGGCACAGTCCCTCCCAGAGGAAGGGTGTATGTCCATCTCCTAGGCTGACATGCCCATAGGAGGCCATCAGCCTCAGTGCCCACTTGTGCCAGGCCTCCAGGATGGGTGTGACTCATTCAGCAGGACCCTCTATTCCTGCAACAGCTCCTTGTGCTTCCTCTACCCTTCCCAGCGGCTCTCAAAATGCTGGGAGCTTTGCTTTTGGCTTTATCCGTCCATCCTGGGGCAACGTTTGCTAAATTCCTGCTTTGCAACTTGCCCTGTTTCCATGTCCTGTTTGCTGCCTCTTTGTGCTGGAGTTCTGTCTGTTCAGCCAGCAGAGAATGATGCTTATTTCATGGGAATGTGGGGAGATCCTTCTTGTCCTGGCAGGAGGCTTTCCTGCAAGGCCTGTAAGATCTCCTGAGCTCCTTCAGCCTTCAGAGCTGCCTTTACCATGGCAACTCTTGGATCAGTCTCCCAGTACATCAAATTCTTCTCCTCTGGAGTGCCCTGGCCCACGCTCTGCTGCTGGCCTTGCTCCCTGCCCTTTGGCATGTGAGACACCACAATTTCATTGTCATGACAGCCAAGGTGGACACTGCTGACCCCATTCCTGACCAGCTTCTCCTTGCTGGTCAGCTCCAAGTCCCAGTGAAGTACCACCTCTGTTAGCCCACCTGGCAGCCCATCCTAGAAGTTGTCCAGAACTCCTTCAGGCTGTTAGCACCCCATTGCTTTGCCTGGCCAGGGAATTCCAGGACAATTATAGTCCTCCATAGGAACCTGCTCCTTTTCCTGGAGATGCGGGACCACCTCTGGCATTTGTGCCCGGGTATTTACCTCTGACCAGCTCACTCCTGCCTTCTGTCCTCATTCATTCCTATGGGAGTTGAGAGAATACACTTGTAGAGGGGTGGCGCGCATCACTGGGACATGGGTCCCTGAAAGGCCTGCACGACCATAACTTGGATTCTGAGCTAGCATGAACGCTGAGCTCAAACCAAGCCGGGAGTCCTTGAACAATCTGTGAGCTGATAGTGGAAGCAACTGGGCGCTAGGCCATGGCAGATGTTATGTAACAACAAGATGTAGCTAAACCACAAATAATTAGCATGAAGTGCATGATTTAGTGATTATACCTAATAGTTATTTGGCTTTATAAGACTTTGTAACTAATTATAGTCTCACTGACCACATGTGTTATAATTAGAAAGGTATATAAGAAAAACTACTTTAGGATCATATATAAGGAAGACGAATCAAGCAATAAACGGAACAAGCTGCTAACTCGTATCGAGTCGTCTCTTGATTCCGGTGCCAGTCTCCCAACAAGTTACACTCACACACAGGTGTCTATTCCCTGCACACACGTACAGAGGCAAGAGGAAACTCACCTGCTGTGGCTTAGTGGAAGGTGTGGCATGGGAACTGGGTGTCCCTCAAATGCTGGGGACACAAACCCAGGATGAGATGCCTCCACTGGTAATACTTATTAAAATAAGTATTTAGTCAGTGATAAGGAGGCAGGAAGGGAATCTGCGTGCCATTCCAGCAAGAGCATTTTATTGCACACTTCCTGTCGAAGGGTGTAGAGGTAAATCCGAGGGAACATGGTTGCTCAGTCCAGGGGAAAGGTGGGATCAGGGAGCGGGAACCAATGGGAAAGCTTTGGAGGAGTGACCAGGCTGACAGACACCCGTGGAATCCAAACCGGGACCGGTCATCCCAAGGAGCAGTCCACCTCGGGGGGGAGACCCTCTGGCCACCCCAGCACAATGTAAGTTCCCGGGCCACCACACACTGGCCCATCTGGATCCCTCCTCAGCAGGGGTAGAGTCTCCCCTTATGACTTTTCTGTGTAACAGGGGAGCATAATTACCCTCCATTTAAGAAAGGTGCAGCCATGAGGCATCTGGGGATAGGACAAAGGGGCAGAGTAGCTCTCACAGTGTGCTGAGCCTTGGGCAATGCTCTTGTCTTGCGGGACTTACTTTGTTCTTTGCAGTAGAAATGCTGAGTGTTTCTGACATGCAAGGACACTCAGGTTGAGGGGGAAGAACTGTGGAAAAATCCAAATTTTCCTTTCCCTTTGCTTAGCATTGGGATTGCAGGTGCTGACCAGCCCTTCTGTGCTAGGAGCAGTTTCAAGTGAAAATATGAAGCCAGAGCACTGTCTGCTATTCCCAAAATTCCGCTGAATTCAATACTGCAGAGCTGGGCTGATTCCTCAGCAGCTGTGGGCAGAGGATCTGCTCCTCACAGGACACTCATCAGAGCTCCAGGCACAGAGCTGAAGGCAACAGTCCTACTAAGGGAAAGTGGGTCTGAGAAGCAGGGGGATGGTGTGTGAGAAATGCCTCCCATTTTCCTCATAGAAATCTCTGGAACTTGTCACTGTTTTTTCTCCTTCATACCAAGAGGGAGAAAATGTTCAACAGCAGCTACATCATCCAGTTACTCATCCTGGCATTGGCAGACACGCGGCAGCTGCAGCTCCTGCACTTCTGCCTCTTGCTGGGCATCTCCCTGGCTGCCCTCCTGGGCAACGGCCTCATCATCAGCGCCGTAGCCTGCGGCCAGCACCTGCACACCCCCATGTTCTTCTTCCTGCTCAACCCGGCCCTCACCGACCTGGGCTGCATCTGCACCACTGTGCCCAAAGCCATGCACAATTCCCTCTGGGGCACCAGGCGCATCTCCTACACAGGATGTGCTGCTCAGGTCTTTTTCTTTGCTTTGCATCTGCAGAGTATTTTGATGCCCAAAAGATAGGCTGGAAATAAATCCCCACAGACCGATGTCTATAGAGCAGGTATTTGTTTATTGCAGCGCTGGTGGTGAGGGGGATTTCTCCTCCTAACTCACCCGCCTTTGTCAAGTGCGGTGGTTTATTTATACAGTAAAATTTTGCATAATGTTGCTATGTCATTACAGCATCATCGCATATGCGCTGGAACTAATTCACATAGCATGATCTCATGGTTATTAGATAATTCTTTGCACTGCGCATGCACTTTCCCAATTCGGGGGTCTTCGGGGGTCTTTGATGAAGGCTTCTAAAGTCTTCTTCACACTTGAACTTTTCAACTTTGTCTTTGAGGCATGCGCAGTTGTGATGCCCTTCAGTCTATCTGGTCTTAACCGGCCTAAATTCCTGGTTTTGTGGATAATTGGCTTGGCTTGCCAATTTTTCATTAGTACTACACTTACTTATTTCTAAAACACACCTGGTAAGTTTTTATCTCTTTTCTCTTTCTCTATTTTGCGTATAAGCAACTAGTTAACTATATACTAGCCATTGCATTGTATAAGAAGTTATTCGTATTAGATTA
Organism: Monarcha castaneiventris obscurior; assembly: GCA_026261815.1. NCBI lineage: Eukaryota > Metazoa > Chordata > Aves > Passeriformes > Monarchidae > Monarcha > Monarcha castaneiventris. Next base: position 186,571 of record JAMPIT010000423.1, on the reverse strand, counting down.
TATGGATATTAAAAGTTATGAGTCAGGTTATAAGCATCAGGTTATAGGTATAGAAATTACGATTTAGGTTATAAGCATCAGGTTATAGGTATCAGGTTATATTAATATTCTTCAAGTTATATTGATAAAAGTAATGATTTGGGTTATATTAATATTAAGGTTACACAGATATCTTATATCTCAAGCTGTGTAAGCACCTTGTTGTTGTGACCTGAGTTACACAGACATCAATTTCCTTCTCACCATCATGTGCTACGACCGTTACGTGTCCATCTGGAAACCCCTGCACTATGGGACCCTCCTGGGCAGCACAGCTTGTGCCCACATGGCAGCAGCTGCCTGGGCCAGTGCCTTTCTCAATGCTCTGCTGCACACGGCCAATACATTTTCCCTGCCCCTGTGCCAGGGCAATGCCCTGGGCCAGTTCTTCTGTGAAATCCCCCAGATCCCGAAGCTCTTGTGCTCACACTCACATTACCTGTGGGAAGTTTGGCTTATTGTGGTTAGTGCCTGTTTAGACTTTGGCTGTTTTGTGTTCACTGTGGTGTCCATGTGCAGATCTTCAGGGTTGTGCTGAGGGTCCCCTCTGAGCAGGGCCTGCACAGAGCCTCTTCCATGTGCGTCCCTGTCGCAGCGACCACTAGGGTCTCTGGCCTCGGCTATCTCCTGCAGTGTGCAGCAGGTGTGGGGAGCAGCTGGAGACTCAAAGTCCCAATGCTGCTCCTTTGGAGCTGCAGCTCCTCTCAGCTCCAGGGAAGCTAAAGCCCCAAGGTCCGTCACCTAGCAACCCTAACGAGGAGCGAAACAAAGGGAGCAGGGAGGCTTGTCTCCTGGTGCGGGTTAGGAGTTTATCATCCCAAGGGAACCACAGGAGAACAAGCCCCAGACTGTGGCACGCAGCCCCTTAAATATGGGGTGACAACAAGAGGAGGGTCCCGGCTAGGGGCCCATGGGAGATCCCGAATGGGGGGACACCGGAGGGATAGACATGGACTGTGTCCAATGGCACCAAAGGGGCGGAGGGGGAAGGGTCACGTGGGCCAATGGGGCGTCGAAGTTTAGGGGATTTCCAAGGTCGGAGGCATCGGAGGGGAGCCGGGTTTAGGGGGACTGGCAGGAACCTTTTAAGGGAAACAGGAGGGGTCTAATTGACAGACAGGGAACATACTAGAATAAAGGGAGGGGAGTCTCCATATAGAGGGCACAGGGGGAATGGTAAGGACATGGGACATCCTAACTAGGAATAAAAGAGGGGGATAACAGGGATGTACCAACATTTATGAATTGGAAAAACAACAAAATCTCACACTACCACACGTCCCTAACGTGGCTGTGGTCTCTCTGTTTGTCAGCACTACTGTGTTTGCCCATCTGAAGCCCCCCTGTATCTCCTCACCATCCCTGGATCTGCTCGTGGCAGTTCTGTACTCAGTAGTGCTTCCAGCACTGAACCCCCTCATCTACAGCCTGAGGAACCAGGAGCTCAAGGATGCCATTAGGAAACTGATTTTAGGAACCTCTTCTGGTAGCTTTCAATCTCTTTTCACAAGTGACTCTCATAGTATTACCCTGGAGGCCTGAACCTCCTTGTTTGTCGCAGTGTCGGACACGAACACACAGATTCAAACAGCAGGTTAGCAGCAGGTCAGACCACCGAGCAGAGCGAAAGGACTCTGCCCACCTTTATTCTCGCTCTTTTATACCTCTTTTAAAACAATCATACATTGGTAGATGAGGTTAACACCTCTAGAATTTTACAGGATAGGAGCACAGTCTGTCACCTTTCTCCGCCTTGGAGAAAGGAATGAACAACAATCCAGAAGTTCAGAAAACATTCTAGGCCGGTTAGAAAAACAAGAGCTATGTTTATAGAAAATGCATGAGAACTTCTACTACAAAAGTAAAAATACAGAACAGTAGAAAAACCCAGGGCGACACTTGTTTGTTGTTTTTTTATTACTATTATCATTAACTGTATTGTTATTTGTGTTTATTATTTTCCTAAATGACTATTTAGATTCCTATGCCTACCAAGGATGAACCAGTTCTGCATCACCTGGAGCCTTCAGAGTGTCTAAAAGGGCTTAGAGCTGATGTTTTCAGAGCATCTCAGGAATAAAGTGGGATCTCCCCAGTGCACTGACTGAAGGTTTGGCTCTTTTTCCAAGCTCATGTCAATTTAAGCCAAGAGAATTTCCCCACCTAAAGGGTCTGTAGCTCCATTGATTTTTGAGAGGGAAAGTGCTCACATCAGTAGCTACTAAAGCCCAAGAATTTGATTTGTACAAACCCATTGTTGTATGGTGACAGTGGAGATGGTGACAGGTCACTGAGGAACATGCCCAAGACTGTCCCACGTGGCACAGGGCACAGAATGTCCTCCAGGAAAAGAATCTGGAGCTGCCTGGACAGCCTGCAGTCCTGTGTGAGACAGTATCTGCAGGCCTGTGTGAGCCTGGGCTGGGCAGTGACTAGAGCCCCAGCAAGGCACAGATCAGCCAAGGTGTTGACCCCTAGAGGGAAAGCGCTAAATCCCTGCATCTGCAAGGAAACACAGATGGACACAGCTGACCATACTCAGAGCAGCTCCAACAGGGAAAGGAACCTTGACAACCACCACACACCTGCAGATTCCCCCCACAAACCCAGGAACAACACTAGTGGCCCCATCCTGTTCCCTCTGCAGCTGCTCTGGTGTGCAGGTCACAAGTGCTGCAGGTGTGTCCTTGCAGCACAGACTCACGGGCACACACACATGGGCTCTGTCCAGTCTGGGACAGGCATTTGGGGCTGCCCAGGTGCCCTGCCCAAGCTTGGGGCTGTTGCCATGAGTGGCTGTGCTGGAAGGGGCTGGTTCCAGCTGGGTCTGGGCATGGGAGTTTTCATGGCAATGGCCTGGGCTGGCTGATGTGGGGCCTCAGGGTGCGCAGGGAGCGCTGTGACGCTGCGGGGCCGCATGGAACCAAGGGCACATTGTGACCCTCTGGGCCCCACCCTGCCCGTGGGCTGTGTGATAAATAGATGCTATAATATTGGCTTTCTGCAAATGTTAAGATGAGTGATGTTAAAGTAGCTTTTGTAATAGATATTATAAGAATAGCTTTATAAATAGATATCTACTATATGTATAATGTAGCTTTATTATGAAGATGTAGTTTCTTTTTTTTAACAATAACTGATGTCTTTTCTGTCATTTTAACCTAAAGTTTAAACATAATAGTAAAATAGCTATGCTTGTGAGCTGTCTGCTTTGTTGGATAACAGCCAACGAACATGTGTTGAGGACCCCTGCTACTGACATGCCAACTATCAGCAACCACCATCGGCAGAGACCACAGACCAAAGCCCACTCTGGAGGTGATAATAAAAACGGACTGAAACCACAGCCAGGGAATGTGCATGCTCTAAAAAGGCAGACCCAAGGAGGAGCTAGGCTAAACAGTTCCTGGAACATGCAAACTAGTTTGAAGAAAAGTTTGAATATGCATAATTGTTTATGAATATGTGATAGACTGATGTGTATGTAAAGGGGATCCCCGAAGTAGCAGGTGTGCTCTTGGCTGAGCGCCAAAAGCACCCAGCGCTGTGAATTTTGCTTTATTATCTTTGTCCCTTATTGTCCTTTATTAAACGTTTAATTCCTAACAGGAGAGTGAACCTCGTTTTTCACAGGCTGTTTCAGGAGCTTCACAGTGCCCAGGGCAGCAGAGCAGAGCCCCTGGCTCAGGAGGCAGCAGCCCCCCAGGACACCCTGGGCGGGCGGGTGGCAGGGGATGCCCATGGAGAAGAGGAAGCCCAAGGCCCAGCGCCCCAAGGGCGGCACCAGCTGAGGGCCGGGCCAGGAGGGAGAGGCCGCTGCTGGGACGGCGCCGGGGCTCCCCAGCACTGGGCCAAGGCAGCGCCTCCATCCCACGCCGCCTCCTCCTCCTGCTGCTGCTGCTGCTCCTGGTGCAGGCGCAGCTGCAGCAGCGGCAGCCTCAGGGCAGCCAGGGCCGGGCCTCGTCCCTCCATGGGCACAGGGCCAGGCCGGCATGGCCCCGCAGCCCCCGCAGCTCCAGCAGCAGCGCAGCCATGGCGGCCTGGCCCGGGGGCCCTGGCGGGGACAAGGCCGCAGTGGGGCAGCTGCTGTCCTGGCCGGCCCTTGCAGCCGGGCAGCCCGGCCAGCGCCACAGCCCCAGCCAGCCCTGCCCGGCGCTCGGCAGCACCAGGGGCACTGCCTGGCCCTGCGCCCGCCCCACAGCAGGAGGCCGAGGCGGCCTCTGTGTCCAGCAGCAGCCACACACAGAGCCTGCGGCCAGAGGCACATTCAGCCGCTCCTCAGCGTGCCCAGCAGGGCACACAGACGCAGCCCCGGCACAAGAGGAGGCACATTCAGCTGCTCCTGAGGCAGCGCAGCGCGCCTGCCCCTGGCCTCCTCCAGGCCTGCACAGCTCCCTCTTTCCTGGCACAAAAGCCCTTCAGGCTGATACCCAGGATCTCAGTTCCTTAGTCCTCCTTGTGGCAAATTACTCCAGGAGATGCCTGGGAAGTCTCAGGGAGATTCTGGAAGATGCAGGTTCACTGCAAAAGTAAAGATTTATCAATGTCAGCTTCCCTGGAACAATCTGGGGCTGCCAGACAGGATTTTTTGTTCTGAACTTTGAGGTCAAGACTCTCAGAGGTGCCTGGGAACAATGTCAGGTAGATCCAGAAGATCCAGAAACCATGAAAAGAGAAAAATAGCTGCGGTGCCTGCCTTGGAGGAGTCTGAGGCTTCTACCCAGGATTTCAAGTGCCTAAACCAGAGATGAAAAGATTCTGGCAGATGCCAGGAAGAGTCTCCAGTGGATCCCAGTATAGAGAAAAACTTCCAAATGAGCAAAAACATCTTGGGAATCTTCCCTGGAGAAATATGGAGCTGCTTCCTGGAGCTTCTTCAAGATGTGAAGACTCTTGGACCTACCTGGGAGAAGTCTTGGGTGGATTTCTCCAAAGGAGAAAAAATATATTGCAAACCTTCCCTGGAAGATTGTGGGCCTGTGGTTATAAACTCAGGTCTCAAAATCAAAGATCAAAAGACTCCAGGAGAATCCTGGGAGGAATGTCAGGTGAGTCTAGGATTTAGTTTCTTGCAAGGGGGAAGAAATCACCTGAGACAACTCTGCTGGGGCTTCTGCCTGGGATCTCAGCTCCTTAGAATGGATGTGAAAACACTCCAGGAGGTGCCTGGGAGCGACTCGTGGATCCTGGAAGACTCGGGATGCACAAGAAAAGAAAAATCACCTTGGGTAATTCCTTTTGGTGAACCTGGAGCTGCTGCTGGGATCTCAGCTCTCTTGAGGAGAAAGGAATACATACCCAGAGATGCCTGGGAGGGGTCTCAGGTGGATCCAGGAGGATGCAATATCCCATAAAAGCAATATTTAAAATGGAAGCAGCTTCCAGTGGAGAGTCTGGTGCTGCACCTGGTTATAGAGCCAGCGTCCCTGGAGGTGTTTAAGGAAAGACTGGACTTGGCACTCAGTGCCCTGGTCTGGTTGCCACGGTGGTGTTTGTAATAGGTTGAATTTGATGATCTTGGAGGTCTAATCCAAAGGAATTGACACAGATCAGAAATCAAGATTCCAGAAAATGCTTGAGAAGGCTCCAGCTCAATCCCAGATGGTACCTTTTCCTTTAAAGAAGAAAAATCCTCTTGGGTACCTGCCTTGGAGCAGTGTGGGGCGGCTACCTGGGATCTCAGCTCCTTAAGGAGATGTGAAAAAGAATCTCCAGGAGATTCCTGGAAGGCGTCTTGGGTGAATCCAGGAGGACACAATTTCACTTCAAAACAAAATAGCATCTTGGGCACCTTCCCAGAAGGAGTCCAGGGCTGCTACCTGGGATTTCAGGTCCCCAAATCAGAGACCAAGACTCCAAGAAATGCTGAGAAGGCTCTCGGCATTTTCCTTCAAAAGAGAAAAACCATCTTCTATTGCCTCCCTGGAGCCGTCTCGAGTCACTACCTGGGATCTCAGCCCTTTCATGGAGATGTGAAAAGACTTCTGAAGATGCCTGGGAGGAGTCTCAGGTAGGTCCTGGAAGATGCAGGTTCCATGACAAGAGAAAAATCACCTCAGGTGCCTGCCTTGGAGCAGTCTGCGGCTATGGATGCTGAAAAAGCCTCAGCAGAGAATTTCTTCAGCTCTCTGCTGTAGTTCGTGAGAGCTCTGTCTTTCTCATGCTGAACTATGCAAAACATGATAAGGTTTCTGTAAACCGAGTCTGCTATCTTGCACCTGCAAATGTAATTAGAATTGTTATAATTTTGACTAGAAGAATGAACGATGTGAGAATTGACCAATCACTGTGGTAGGTAGTTAGCAAGAGGTCCAATAATCTCTTGCCATTTAGGTAGACACTAAGAGGACTAAACACATAAAAACCTGTCCTTTGTTAATTAAATAATTCCATCCATTCTCTTGACTGCATTCTTGTCTCTTGAGTCTTTCTTACTCTCCGGCCGGCAGCTGCGACATGGGGCTGCTACCTGAGATATCAAGTGACAAACTCAGAGATGAAAAGACTCTGAGAGGTACCTAGAGAAGTCTCCAGTGGGTCACCAAAAGGGTGAAACCAACTTGAAAGCTGCTCTGGAGGAATCTGGGTCTGATACCTGGATTTCAGATCCCAAAGTCAGAGATCAAACTATGGGATAACCCTGAGAGGAGTCTCAGGTAGCTGCTGGAAGATGACAGAGCTGTGAAAATAGAACAGTCACTTCTGGTCCCTGCCTTGGAGGAGTCTGGGGCTGCTCCCTGGGATTCACTTTACAAATTTGGTGACCTTCAATGCCGGAGCTGCAGCATTGGTGGATGGGGCAGAGCAACTGACCTCATCTGCCTGGACTTAGGGAAAGTGTTGGGCACTGTCCCCCATGACATTCCTGCCTCTAACTTGGAGAGATGTGGATGGGATGGATGGAGCATTCGGTGCATAAAGGCCTGGCTGGACAGCTGCACACAGAGAATTGTGGCCAGCAGTTCCTGTGGAGACCAGTGACCAGTGGGGTCCCTCAGGGGTCAGTGCTGTTCCTCAGCTCTGTGGGTGCCGTGAACATTGGGATGCTAATACTGTTTTTAAATCAGTATTCAGTCAGTGGCAAAGAGGCAGGAAGGGCATTTGCTTGCAATTCCAGCAGGAGCATTTTATTGCACGTTCACTGCCAAAGGGTGCAGAGGCAAATACAAAGAACATGACTGGCACAGGCCAGGGGAAAAGTGGGATCAGGGAGCAGGGACCAATGGGAGAGCTTTGGGGGAGTGACCAGGCTGACAGACAGCTGGGGAAGTCAAACCAGGACAGGCCATCCCAAAGAGCAGTGCACCTCGGGGGGGAGACCCTCCGGTCACTCCAACACAATGTAAGTTCACAGGCCACCACAACTCCTCCTTTCTGTATTAGACTAAGAGCCCTCCCCCAGAGATCCCAAAACCCAGCATCCCAAAAACTTAACATATACAGAACAACAACAATGATCAGAAGCACCCAAAGCTCAATGTCCCAACAACCCAAATACACATAATCAGAAACACCCCCAACCCAGTGTACCAATGTCAGAAAAGAGACAACTCACTCTCATCTAGGTCAAAAGGTGTCTTTATTGGCCTTGGACAAGAGTGTCTGGTCACCCGAAACACAAAAGAGAAAAATAAAAACAGAAACTCCCGGGCAGCCGTCATGGGCGCCCGAGGCAGCCTCACGACTGCCTTAAAGCAGGAGCTCGGCAGTGTTAAGGCTGTGCTCCAGCTAATCTAGAGCACCGGGATAGTTAAGTAAGTTGCCCTGCTAGTAAGGGTAGAGGCCTAGTACCTTAACACTGGGCCCAGCGGCCGGCGCTCAGTGAAGACAGATACTTGTCAGGAGCAGCTCAAGACTACAAAAGGCTACCGGGGGCGGTGCGCTCTGTCTTTTATAGTGTGATTGCTCCGCCCTGGTCTGCCCCTGTCACACCTCCATGTCTCGCTGTGATAGGGAGATCTTACTGGTCAGGTAATGCCTTCCCACCAACAGGCTCATGTCTCTAGGGGTGGGCGGGCCACTGATGTCATTGTGGCCCAAAGGCGGGAAAACCACCTCATTAAAATTCTGCATTGCCATGGAGCTAAGTGACAGGGGTAACAGCTGTTTCTAATTTTAGATATGGGCCGCTGGAAACCAGGGTTTAAGCTGCTTAGACCTCTATTTAAGATAAATAAAATACACATATTAAAATCATTTAATAAGATAAAAACAGTTAGATCTAACATGAACAATCATGAACTTTTCTTAACTTGTAAACTCAAGTATAAAATATTCACTTTTCAACAGGTTTATTAAGGTATCTTGCTTAAAGTTCCTTAAACATATAAAATGCATTTAAGACCTTTATAAAACATTTGGAGAATGGATTGCCTTCCTCTGGGATGCTCGGGATCAGCTGTGGCTGGGAAGGAAATCAAATAAATAATTAAAACAGTGGGGAATTGGATTGTCTCCCTTTGGAGTGCTCGGGATCAGCTTTGGCTGGGGAGACAATCAACTTAATAACTTTAATTAACATTAATTAACTATTGACAAGTAACTTAATCAGTTCCCACAGGTGTGGCAAATGCAAAAAGCCAATTTACTTTAGTTCATACATGACACCCAACAAGTCCTCAAATCTTTCAGATGATTTTCTTTCTGGATGCTGGAATGGATGCTCTCACAGGCAGAGGTGGGGTTGAAGCAGCACAGTTTTTTCTGGGCTGTGGCAGAATTCAAGCATTCATAGCTGGTGGTACCAGGAGCATTCAGAGGACAGCAGGGTGATAGGTGTTGGGTGCTGTACATCATGGTGGTGAGTGCGGGCACAGGCTCTGGCAGTTGCTTCTGTTGGGATTCAAACAGAGTTTGCAATTTCAGATGGAGGGAGGCCTTTCCCTTCTCCCCTCTCTTAAAGGTTTGGGGAAAGGGCAATGGCATAAGGGTTGCAGGGATATAGGAACCCGTGGGTAGGGAAAAGCCTAGCAGAGGGTGGTGGTAGGGAATATTAACTGTTTGGGAAGTAACAGAATGTGGTAGGATATGGGGAGACACCACAGGTGTCCAACTTAGCCTTTCGCAGTCTCGTTTGCAGTTCTGGTTCACGGGACTGCGTGTGTCTGTTTCTAAGGTGGTCATCAATGCTGGCTTGCGTCATCTTCGCTTCCAGGCGACAGATGTTTCATCTTTTGACTGCACCTTGTTCATCTTGGTTGGTGTTATGTCTGCAGCAATGATGTTTGCTGGGCTGGTGCAGTTCTTCTCTGGCAGCTTCCAAGTGTCATCTTGTCGCAGTGACGGACTCGAACACGCAGATTCAAACAGCAGGTAGCAGCAGGTCAGCCACCGAGCAGAGCGAAAAGGGCTCTGCCCACCTTTATTATCACACTTTTATACCTCTTCTAAAACAATCATACATTGGTGGATGAGGTTAACACCTCTAGCATTTTACAGGATAGGAACACAGTCTATCACCTTTCTCCGCCTTGGAGAAAGGTATGAACAACAATCTAAAAGTTCAGTAAACATTCTCAGCCGGTTAGAAAAACAAGAGCTATGTTTATAGAAAATGCATGAGAACTTCTACTACAAAAGTAAAAACATGGAGCACTGTGAAAACCAGGGCGACATCTCACCCTTTTTACCTTTAAAAGAGAAAAAGAAAAAAAGAAAAATGAGCAATGTTCAATTTCTGCTTGTGGAAGGACCATCGGAGTGAACTCACATCGTCTGCATCTGAGCCATCACTCGATGTTCCACCCACTTGATCACTTTCATTCTGGTCAAGCAGCCCTCAGTTCAACCAATTGGGCTGAGCTAACCTCATGACCTTCCAGAACCTGCCACTCAGATCCATCCCTCCAAGTAACAATGGCCTTCCCGGTTCTGCCTGAACTGTCAGTAAAGACAGTGGGTCCGTGCACCGGCTCCCGACTGTGTTTGGGTCTCAGAGAAATCTCTGTGTGTTTCGCCACTTGCAGCAACTTGTGGCTAGGCAGATGATACGCAATCTGCCCTGAAAAATTCTCTAGAGCACTTTGCAGCGAAACGCTGTTCGCAAAGCTCCAGTCAAAGTCCTCCCGCTGTACCGGCAGTACAATCTGTGCGGGGTCTGCACCCATCAATTGCAAACACCGTTGCCGGCATTTGACTATCAAGCGAGTGATCAGCTCAAGCAATGCAGTCGCCGTCTTCTGCGGCTGATGGGGCAAGAAGACCCATTCCAGGATGTGCAAAGGATCGGACCATTCGTCACTCCATTGGCCAATGATACCTGTGGGATGCAAGTCTGGTGTGGTAATGAAAACAGTGACATCAACGGAGGGATCAATGCGATAAACCTGTCGAGCAGAAACAGCTCGCTGCACCTCCTCCAGCACCTGACGTGCCTCTGGGGTCAATGTGCGAGGTGACTTCAAATCAGGGTCTCCCTTCAACAAGTCAAATAAAGGAGACAACTGTGCCGTGGTCAGTCCCAAATACGGGCGTAACCAAGCGACGACCCCCACCAATTTCTGGGCATCATTCAGCGTCTTCACTGATTGCACGAACTTCACCTCTTGGTGTTGAACTGTACGTTCCAAAATTTTGACCCCCAAATATTTCCAAGGAGGTTGTTGCTGAACCTTTTCTGGAGCCACCTGCAGCCCATGCGAATGCAGAGCATCGAGCAACTGAGGCTGGATCCTCAGCAGCTCATCCTGGGTGGACGCAGCCACCAATATGTCATCCATATAGTGATAAAACTGAGCATCAGGAAACTGCCTGCGAACTCCAGATAAGGCTCTGGCCACATACATTTGGCATATGGCTGGCGAATTCCGCATCCCTTGGGGAAGCGTCCGCCATTGATATCTCTGTGCCGGTCCAGCATTGTTAATTGCTGGCACTGTGAAAACAATATCAGAGGCGTAAGACACTGCACCTTTCACCGCAGTGGCACCTAGTAAAATTCCGTCCCAATGCGCACCCCCCATGCAGCCAGAACAACCCTCCCCCAGAGGTTTGTAACAGTCTCAGTAACGTAAGGCCTAATCACGGCCGTCTGTCCCTCTGAGTTCGTCATCACCACAGGCTTCTGGCTCACATAGCAGCGCCTCGTCCCGCACCACTGTCGAGAAGCCCACGGAGAGATATCTGGCAGCATAGCATCAGTACATCGCATCTCAGGATGTTTTCCGGTCAAGACAGCAGTCCAATGAACCTGAGGGGGCCCAGTGGAACCAAAACCGCCGTCTCCCCGTGACCTCGCGTCCGTCCTGGGAACAGAGAACTTAAAAGGACCAAGTTGAGCAATGCGAGTCTTTTCAGGAATCGTAACCGGGGGGGTGGGTGTGGAGACCATAGCATAAATGCGTCCCGTATAATCTGCATCAATGAGTCTCTGATGCACAAGGATAGCCTGAACGGTGGCACCAGACCTGCCCAGGAGGAAAACATGCAGGCCACCGCCCAAGGGACCAAAAGCATCCAGGGGGACCTTGTGCACTCTGCAAGCGTCTAAGACGACCGTTTCTGCTGTGCAGACAAGGCCGACCAGTAACAGAAACTGCAGCTTTACAATGCCTGGCAACATGATTGGGCCCCCCACATCGAAAGCAGAAACACAAGACAGCCGTGCCTTTCCGCACCTGCCTTCCTGGTTTCCTGCTAGCCTGCTCCCACTGCCTGCCCTGCAGCACAGCAGGATCAGCAGGCAGTGCCTCAGTTTTCACTTTCACATCACCCCAGAACCTCGCCTTATCACGAGGGCGAACCGTCGCTTTACACTGGGGAATATTCCAAAGGCTGCTAGAAGCAGACTTGCCCAGCCGAGACCCACGGTCCCGGGGCAAACGCGGTTTGTCTGCCGCTTCTCTGCCTGCACTAAAAACAAACACATCAGGATTAGCAGCCTTTGCGGTTCTGGCACGTTTAGAACGTCTCACGGACGAAACCGATGAGACTGAGCTGGCGTTATCGGAGAAATCACAATACGAATCCCCCGCGGCCCCCGGGGCTCGCAGGCGCCCCCCCTGCTCCCGCGCGGGGAGGGGCCGAGCCGCCCGGACCTGCCGCTTCTGCAGCCCCGCGGCGCTGCTCTGTTGCACAACCAAAGACACCGCGGGCAGCAGCCGCGCCTCCACGAGCCACTCAGACCGGGGGGGGGGATGAAACTGCGCCCAGCTGGGTCCCGCCGGCAGCGCGGAGACCGTGCGCAGACCGCGCTGGCCTGGGGGAAGGGCGGCGGCTCCCCCGCTGCCCGGAGCCGGACTCGCCGGCGCGGCGGAGCCGTCCGCCCGCACGGCTTCAGAGCCCCCGGGCCAGCACCTGGCATCGGAGCCCGCATCCCCAGCAGCCTTGGGCCGTGCCCCCCCCGAGCCACTCAGCGCAGGGAAGGCGCGGAGAGGGGGGCGCGTCTTGCTGCCCTGCCTCTCCAGCCGCGCCGGGGCGGGGGCGAAGCCCTCAGCGCCGCCTTTTCAGAACAGCGCCGGCGTGGGGAGACCGACCATGCCATCCCCCCCATGCGGCGCCGGGGGGCCGAAACGCACTGCACCCCCCTCCCGGAGCCGTGCCGGGGTGGGCGGGTGGGCTCAGACGCTGTTTGCCTGCCCAATTCTCTGTCCCGCTCTAACTCGGATGGCTCAGAGAAGTCTCCGAGCGTCCTGACAGGGGTAATACCGCCTGAAGAACTCTTCTGGGCTTGAACCGCAGCATTCACCCGTTTCCAGGAGAATAGTAGCTTAACCACATCTCTGTCATCAGCCTCTGCGAAAGCGGAAAACAAGGCTCTCCCAACTGACAGCCATTTGGATTTGTCAATGATATGACAGCCTTCTGGGAAAAACCCATTATCCTTGGCCCAAAAATATAAATTATGTAAGTCTACCTTGCGAATAGCCATGTTCTCGCCTTCTAAACACATATCGAGAACCACTAACGCCATGGAGTCATAAAAGGATATCTCCCTAGAGATTCCCATACTTTCTATAGATTTTCTTTACCTGCTTATTTTACCTATACCTGCAGTTCCCCGTACGGGCCACCAGATGTCGCAGTGATGGACACGAACACGCAGATTCAAACAGCAGGTTAGCAGCAGGTCAGCCACCGAGCAGAGCGAAATGGGCTCTGCCCACCTTTATTATCACACTTTTATACCTCTTCTAAAACAATCATACATTGGTGGATGAGGTTAACACCTCTAGCATTTTACAGGATAGGAACACAGTCTATCACCTTTCTCCGCCTTGGAGAAAAGAATGAACAACAATCTAAAAGTTCAGTAAACATTCTCAGCCGGTTAGAAAAACAAGAGCTATGTTTATAGAAAATGCATGAGAACTTCTACTACAAAAGTAAAAACATGGAGCACTGTGAAAACCAGGGCGACATCATCTGTGGCTTTTGGTTTTCTCATTCCAGTCCTTTGGTCTTCACACTCAGTAACAGAATCTGAAAGGTCACTGTTTTGCTTCTTTGGCTGCTGTTTTGAATCTTCTGGTCATGCCTGCCAGCTGCTCAGGTTTACTGCTTCTGGGAACAGTCTGAGTCCTACAGCCTGCCTCCTGCAACCCCCCCTCTTTTTCTGCTTTTCTTGCAGCTTGGGGGCAGGGGATGCGGGCAAGGTAGGGGCCGAGGTGAAAGGCAGCACTTGGGTGGGGTTCTCGCAGCTGGAGGAGCAGGGCGGCAGCAGCCGAGACTCGACAGCCTCAGGGCATTTACGAAGCCGCGGCGGAGCCGGCAGAGGCCGGGCGTGGCCCTGCAGTGCCGCAGCCGCGAGGAAATGGCCGGGGCCGGCCGGCACATTTGGGACAGAGCGTCTCTCTAGGAGCTGGCTCCAGCTCACTGCCACACCGGGGGGAGCCAAGTCCATGATGTTAAAAACAAGAATGTACTGTCCTTTTAACTCTCGCACCACATGGCTGGCCGGGGTGACCCGCAGCGAGCGGAGACGGGGGAGAAGTGCAAAGCTGCTGGGGCTCTCGACGGAGGGAGAGGGACCCGACGCAACACCGATCGATGCGTGGGAGGGGCCCGGGACGGGGCGGGGGCCGCATGTGGTAACAGGAACGGGAGCAGGAGGGGGAGGGGCAGCGCGCGTGGGTGACAAGCCCGCCACTGTGCCCGTCGGCACCACGCGGTGTCCGCCGTCTTGGAGGAGCAGAATGGAGCCAGGAAAATTAAAATTAAAAGTAACAGCTGGTATTGCTGGTCGGGCCATGCTGCCATCACGATCTTGGAGCAATTTTAAACTGGGAAAAACAGGGGAATTAGGATCGGGAAAGAGGTTTTGGGTAGGACCAGGGACGGCTTGGCCTTCACCACCCCTGGCAGGGGACAAAGGAGACAGAGACAAAGCAGGCAGACGGTGGCAAACCTGTGCCATGGGGCAGAGTCTTTCTCTCGATCTCCCTTGAATCAGGGCAGAGGGAGCAGGGATACGGGGGGGGAAAGCGGCAGAGGGTTTTTGAAACTGGGGTTAACATTTTTAAACCATTTTACAAAATTATCAATGGCTTTTGCTAACTTATAAAGCAAATACCCTTTTCCAGACATAAACAACCATCTTACAAAGCGTTTTAAATATTCGATTAGCCATTGCTTGAATAACCATTGAATAAAATGTTTTAAACCTTCCCTGGTATAATGAAAATTCTCACGAACAAGGACTCTTAAAACTTGGAGAAAAGCTTCCCGCAGAAGACAAGAGAATTCTGCTCCCATCTCCCTTCTCTTCCCAACCCTCGAGATAAAAGGAATTAAAAGAAAAGGATACAAAGGTGACCCATATTACCTTCGGGGGTCAAATAAAAGTCTTGAGGGTGGTCCACTGACTTAGACCAGTCTTCTCTTTCCCTAGAAGGTTGTTGATGTTTCCCTGCCGAGCCTTTGATAAAACTCAGAGGTTTCTTTGGGGCTATGGCTGCTCAGAAAGGCGACTTTCATTCCAGTGATGAAGCTCTGCTGGAGACGCTCTCCAGGGATGGTCCAAGGCCATCCCACGTTCAGGTGCCATTTAATACTGTTTTTAAATCAGTATTCAGTCAGTGGCAAAGAGGCAGGAAGGGTATTTGCTTGCAATTCCAGCAGGAGCATTTTATTGCATGTTCACTGCCAAAGGATGCAGAGGCAAATACAAAGAACACGACTGGCACAGGCCAGGGGAAAAGTGGGATCAGGGAGCAGGGACCAATGGGAGAGCTTTGGGGGAGTGACCAGGCTGACAGACAGCTGGGGAATTCAAACCAGGACAGGCCATCCCAAAGAGCAGTGCACCTCGGGGGGGAGACCCTCCAGTCACTCCAACACAATGTAAGTTCACGGGCCACCACAGAATGGTGTGCCGGTTTTGGCCAAAATCTAGCAATATATCCTCTGAGAGAAAGTCAGGTCCTGACCACCCTTCCCCCCACCAGGTTCAGGAAAGAAATTCCTCAAAGGAAAGTGAAGGAGATAAAACCTATTTATTAACAAACACACAGGAAAAGGATGATAATACTAAATAGTAAAACCCCCCACTATAACGAGAAAATGTGGGAAGAAATTAGAGTCCTCTTGTAGATGTGGTCCCTCCTTCTCGGAGCTGGTGTGGGAGGTGGCCTTAGGCCCCCTCCAGGCCTGAAGAGTTCTCCTGATGTGTTCTGATGTTGTTGAAACAGTCCAGATGAGGGGGAAAAAAAAGAAGGAAAGAAAACCCACCAAAGTTCTAGGAAACACGCCAGGGGAAAAGGGAAGAAAAAAAACCAAAAAACCAGCTGAAGAGACAGGCAAGGGAGCTCCCTCCGTGCTACCGCCGCCAGAGAACGCCGAGCAGTCTCTATCTCTGTGTCCTTGGGAACTTGCTTTGAAAAGTTAATTTGTTTTTTCCTCCCCTCTTAAGCTCAGTTTAAAGGCACAAAACTAATTTTTTGGCAGAGAGCCGTGATAGGGGATACACATCATAGAGTCACCCCAAGACACCCCCAGCCAGTTCCCTGACGACCCCAAGCTGTGTGGAGAAGGGAAGGGATGGATGCAGAGGCACCTGGACAGCCTGCAGAGCTGGGCCCAGGCAAACCTCATTATGGGTGTTATGATTAAGTTTGGGGAGGTTGGCTTCCACATTTAAATAAAGGTGGTTAATTAGCTGTTAAGTGTTTTTGTAATTGCACATTTATGAATTGAAGTATACAACTGAGTCACTTGCTATCAGATTTAACTGTTGTAATCTATCAAGATTAAGTTATTAGTTAATCCATTCATTATTCTTATTGTTAATAAATTTATTATTGGGATTGTTGTACAAAATTGAGAATTGGGGAATCTTCCAGAATATCTATGATGTAATTATAAGGGCAGGGTTCCAGACCCTATTTATATAAAGGGAGAAATCAAAGGCTGTCATTAGATGTTTTCCGGAGCAGTAAGAAGACCCTAGACAATGACCAGATGACAACGAGCCTGGACACCAGCAAGCCAATCGTGACTGCCTCGGTGGGGCAGGGAAAGGGGCAGCTGGGAGGCGGGGACTGGGGGTATAAAATTTATCCTCCAAGGCTGCGAGGTGAGCCTCTGATTTGATCTGTCCCAGACCAAGCCCCCAGCGCTGTACCCTTTGTTTTGTGTAAGGCAGATCGCCGCAAGAGGTCTCTTATTGTCAGTTGATTTTGTTCTCACTAATAAATTTGTTAAAAAGCTCAATTGTGTGCCCATATGTAACAATGGGGAATTATAAGATAGAATTGGGTTGTGAGCTGTAAAATCTGCCTGCAGAGGCACATGGCAGCACAGAGAGGTTTGTCTCCACAGGCCCTGGGGGGAGGAGCTGTCACACAGCAGACCCCTACCAAGTGTGCTGCTGATGTGGCAACACAGGATAGGTCACTCTATGTAAAGAAACACTGTGCCTTAAAAAAGTGTATAAAACCAACTCACACCTTTGAATAAACGATTCAGATCTCCTGCCGATCTGAGTCCGTGATTCAATCGCCAACACCTCATGAAGTTCAGCAAAGCTAAGGGCAGGGTCCTGCACCTGGGAGGCAGCAATGCCAGACACAGCGACAGGCTGGGCACAGCAGGGACTGAGAGCAGCCCCTGCAGAAGGACCTGGGGGTGATGGGTGAGAAAAAGCTCCCCATGAGCCGGCCATGAGCACTGCCAGCCCCGAAATCAACGGAGCCCTGGGCTGCATCCAAAGGAGCATGGCCAGCCGGTCAATGGAGGGGATTCTGCCCCTCTCTGCTCTTGTGAGACCCCACCTGGAGTCTGTTACGAATGGAGAGGGGAGTTTTAAGGAAGGTTCTGCCTTTGCCCAGGCCTCTGGCAGTAGACAGTACTTTTACTGAGGTGGCCAGCACCCCAAAGCCCACTCTCATTGCAAGTTCTTAATAATGGCCAATTATTATTACAAAATGAATTATTTATTTGATAGACACAAATTTAACAGACATAAGACTTAAACATATTTACTTACTGCACAGGATAAACAAAGAAATGCTACTAGTAAATAAACAGTTCTGTGCTCTATATTAAGGTACCTGTATTACAGCTAGAGAAGAAATAGCATAGACTAGGATTCAATGTATCTTGCCATCCAGTTTCTGATGGGGCACACATATGATCTTTCCTCTCAATGTCCGGAAAAGTATCCCCAGAGAAGCCTCCTACACACACTCCCTGGAAATGTACAGGACTTCTCCCACGAAGTGTGGACGCATTTCCGTGGATACTGCAGATATGTGGATCTGGGGGCACGGGAGGGACCGGCGAGGGAGGGCAAGAGGGTGCCAGAGGAGGGGACAGATTTGGGGCGGGAAGGGGACACCGGTGATGCCTTAGATTTTAACTTTTATATTTTACAATTTCTGTACTGCTTAGAGTGTAACTCTAAAGTTCCTTGTAGCCTGGAATTTCTGCTTTCTCGTGCAAGATAGACATAACAAAGCCTCTCTAGCCTTTGCCTTCAAGGACAGCCAGGCTCTTCTAGGCCCAAAATGTGTAAACCAAAGACTCTAAGGGGGGAGCAAGCCGAGGGGAATTACATCATTGAACTGGGGCTTTAATTGGAGAATTAACCGTGGCATGCAAATGAACCAAACCTATAAAGGTATGAAGAACTCGTGACCTGGGGTCCATCTTGGGGTCCATTTTATGGAGGCAGCCTCTGGCTCCCCAGGGTGTACCTTGAAGGCCCTTCAAATAAACACCTATCTTTGTTCTCTTACTCTTGTCTAGTCTCTGTTTCTAGGTGGCTGGAGAAGGCATCAATTCTTTGGCACCCCAGAAGGGACAACGAGGCTTCCGAAAATCCTCTGGGACTTGGGAAGGTCCAGCTCAGCTCCCCCCCACTGCTGGCACTCGGGGGGGGGGCAGTTGCTGCAGTCCGAGAGGCAGCAGAGAAGCTCCAAGAGCCCAGGAAACTCCAGACCCAGCACAGAGGCACGTGAGTAATTGAATAAAGGTGGTATTCTGTTAGCACCCGGGTTGGTGTTAAGAGATCTCTTACAATTTGTTTAGGGACTCGGAAGAGTCCGGGGGGGTTTCATTTGGTGTTTCCTCCTTTTGTTTGCTTGGCAGCTCCTGAGAGCTTGTCAGGGAACTCGGGTGAGTTCCAGGGAATTTAATTTTCCCTCCGTTGGTTCATTGCTAGCTGGTGTCCAGCCACCGCCCTTTGGCACCCAGCCAGGTGGCCTGGAAGCTTGGAGCATACTTCAAGCCACAGTTTGAATTCCCGGGGTTTTGGGTTCGAATCCTACTTTCTCTAGTTTTCTCTTTTTGCTTTATTGAGTGTTTTAGATCGCTTTGTTTTATTTCTGTGAATTTTCTGCTTAGAAGCATAAAAGAGCCAGCTGACCTGGACTGTCCTCCCTCAGGGTTTCAAAAACAGCCCGACAGTATTTGGAAACCAGCTAGCAAAGGAATTAGAAGATTGGGGGAGGCAAGAGCCAGGAGGTGTTATCCTTCAATATGTTGATGACATCTTGATTGCAGCTAAAGCCAGGGATGACTGTATTCAATTCACTGTAAGTTTGTTGAACTTTTTGGGACAGAGTGGATACAGAGTTTGCAAAGACAAAGCAAAGGTTGCCAAGGAAGCAGTGGTTTACTTGGGACTTGAGATCTTCCGTGGACACTGACAGCTCAGCAGAGAACAGAAAGAAGCCATCTGCCAACTTCCAGAGCCCCACACCATGAGAGAGATGCAGGCTTTCCTGGGGATGGTAGGTTGGTGTCGGTTGTGGATAGCAAATTATGGGTTGTTGGTGAAACCCTTGTATGGAGCAATAAAAGCAGCTGAAAATGGCATTATAATTTGTACTGAAAGCACAAGGGCTGCATTTAAACAGCTGAAACACTCTGTAATGTCAGCTCTAGCACTGGGCTTACCAGACTTGACTAAGCCTTTTGAACTTTTTACACATGAGAGACTCAATGTGGCACTGGGGGTACTAGCACAGCGCCTCGGAAGCCAACGGAGGGCTGTGGCCTATTTTTCCAAACAGCTAGACAACATTAGACAAGGGTGGCCTGGGTGTTTGAAGGCAGTGGTGGCTACTGTCATCCTGGTTCAAGAGGCCCAGAAACTCACCCTTGGACAGCACATTGCAGTGTATGTGCCACATGCAGTAGCAGCAGTACTGGAACAGAAAGGAGGACATTGGCTGTCTGGCAATCGAATGCTTAGATATCAGTCACTGCTGTTAGAGCAGGATGATGTTACCCTGAAAACAGCTTCTGTTGTTAACCCTGCCATGTTTCTGTCCTCTGCCTTAACTGACGATGTGCCTGAGCAAGACTGCTTACAGACAATCGAGGAGGTCTATTCCTGCAGACCAGACCTGAAGGATGTGCCCCTAGAAAATCCAGACTGGGAGCTGTTTACAGACGGGAGCAGCTTCATGAGGAATGGTAAACGAATGACAGGTTATGCAGTAACCACCCAGGGCAAGGTGATCGAGGCCAAGGCCCTGCCAGCAGATGTGTCATTGCAGAAAGCTGAACTCATTGCACTGACAAGGGCCCTGGACCTGAGCGAAGGGAAAAGGGTAAATATATGGACAGACTCTAAATATGCATTTAGTGTTGTCCACGCCCATGGAGCCATCTGGAAGGAGCGGGGACTGTTGAACGCTCAAGGTAATCAAATCAAACGTGCTGAACAAATCCTTGCCCTCCTGGAGTGCATCAGGAAACCCACAGAAGTGGCTATCATGCATTGTAAGGGTCACCAGAAAGGGAAAACCACTCCAGAATTGGGAAATCGCTTTGCTGATGAAACAGCAAGAGGGGCTGCAGAAAAAGATATTCTTGCAGTAGTTCCACAGAAAGAAATTGATTTGTCAGGGTTCACCCCAAAATAGGATCAGGCAGACCACAAGTTGATCAAATTTCTTAAGGCTGAGATCACAGAGAATGGATGGGCGGTTACACCTGCAAATCAGGTTGTAGTCGCACCTCTAATCCTCCGAGAGCTGGCTCAATGAGAACATGAAAGCACACATTTCGGAGCTGAAAACCTTTTAAAACATCTAAAGAAGGTAGTAATAGGAAAGGGAATGGCAGATATTGTACAATCAGTAGTGAGCAAGTGTGAAATCTGCTGCAAAAACAACCCTGATACGAGGAAAAGAGTTGTGTTACGAGTAACAAAGGCAGGGGATCTTCCTGAAGATTACTGGCAAATAGACTTTGGTGAGTTACCACGCACAGAGGGATACAAGTACATACTGGGAGTGGTTGACAGCTTCAGTGGGTGGCCTGAAGCGTTCCCCTGTCGCACTAACACAGCCAAAGAGGTCGTGAAAGTTTTGCTTAATCATTTAATACCAAGGTTTGGGGTTCCTTTGGATATGTCCTCAGATAGAGGACCACATTTTGTTGCAAATGTGATTCAAGATGTTAGCTGGATTTTGGGAATTGCTTGGGATGTGCACACGCCTTACAGACCCCAAGCAAGTGGCAAGGTGGAAGGCATGAATGGGACCCTTAAGGCACAAATCAGCAAAATCTGTCAAGAGACATCCATGCCATGGGTTCAGGCCTTGCCTGTAGCTTTACTGAGGATCCGCATACAACTGAGGTGCAGGGATAACATCAGTCCCTATGAAATACTGTATGGCAAGCCAGAGCAAATTCCACATGTTCCAGGTGAGATTCACATGAGGGGGAAACTTGATTTACAGAGGTATCTAATGGCTTTAGGTTCTACTTTGCAGAAGCTCCAGATTTACATCGTGTTATCCACACCCATAGGACTGGACACCCCTGCACATCCCTTCCAGCCTGGGGACTGGGTCTATGTCAAGTGGTGGGACAGTGATCCTCTACAGGCCAAGGGGAGAGGACCATTCCAGATTTTGCTGACCACCCTGACCGCAGTCAAAGTTGCTGACAAAGGACTCTGGATTCACTACTCCAGAGTTAAGAAGGCTTCTGCTCCTGAAACAACTGAGAAAACAGAGACTGATACAAATTAAGTTGATGTAGTTTAAATTATTTTTCCTGTGCTTGTTATCTACACAGTTGGTAACCCTGACTCAGGTTTGGAACCAAATTTTGCATACTGACTTAGATCTTACACTGAATAACATTCAAAGCTGATTGTACTTTCCACACCCTGATTTCATGGTTACCAAACTGACCCTGGATTAAATATTGTTTTTAATAATTGTAATTATAATTCTTGTTTATAGATAGGTGCTGCTGTTAGATACATTATTAGTAGATATTCAGAATATTTAGTATAGAGTCTCGACAAGGTAGAGGCCTTGTCAAGCCTCTAAAGGGGGGAAATGATGCCTTAGGTTTTAACTTTTATATTTTACAATTTCTGTACTGCTTAGAGTGTAACTCTGAAGTTCCTTGTAGCCTGTGTTTTTTGCTCTCTCATGCAAGATAGACATAACAAAGCCTCTCTAGCCTTTGCCTTCAAGGACAGCCAGGCTCTTCTAGGCCCAAAATGTGTAAACCAAAGACTCTAAGCGGGGAGCAAGCTGAGGGGAATTACATCATTGAACTGGGGCTTTAATTGGAGAATTAACCGTGGTATGCAAATGAACCAAACCTATAAAGGTGTGAAGAACTCGTGACCTGGGGTCCATCTTGGGGTCCATTTTATGGAAGCAGACTCTGGCTCCCCAGGGTGTACCTTGAAGGCCCTTCAAATAAACACCTGTCTTTATTCCCTTACTCTTGTCTAGTCTCTGTTTCTAGGTGGCTGGAGAACACATCACCGGGACACCCCAAAAAGCCGCCCAAATTGTCCCACCCCCCTCCCCAAGCCAGCTCAACTTCAGCCCCAGAATGGCTTCAGTGTGTCCCGAAACTTCCACACGGGTTGGGGGAAACACCAGGACCCTTCCTCGTGTCCCAGCAGCTCCGAGCCCAGCCGGGAGGAGGAGCAGGGCTGTGGGGGATCCCCCAAATTTGCCCCACACCGATGACACTTGCCCCACACCGATGACACTTGCGAGGCTGCCTCAGTGTCTTGGGGTGATTTTATGGTGATTATTCCTTAATCGTCTCCTTTATGCCCAGAAACGGCTGCTGTAGCTTTAAGATTGACTCGGGGGCAGGGCGGAAGCCTCGGAGCCCCGCCGCAGGTTTGTTCACAGACACTCCCCGGGTGCTCGGCTGCGAGCGGGAAAAAACTGAGCCAGGTACAGGAAAGACACCATAAATCCACCAACTTCATCTGCAGTGAGGAGGAGACCAACGGCAGAAGTCCAACAGGTTCCTGTCAGTTTTGCCCAAGGTGCTGCGTGGACTCCTTTTTCCCCTTCCCTGAGACAAAGGGGCCAGCTGCCTTTTTTTTTTCCTCCCTTCCCAGCCACGCAGCCAGGTGGGGGTTAAGGTTTTGAAAGTTCAGTATCTAGCATTTGTTCAATTTTTTTTTTTCTGTGCCTTATGGGCACCGTCCTTTGTTAATAAACAGGGGGATTTTTTCCACTTTCACCCACTGGTATTCATTTCTCATTGGCAAAAGGGATTACCGAAGCCCTTCTCTTTAGAGAAAACACTCATTCCAGAGCGTTTTGTCCTAAATTTGTCTATTAATCAAGACACTCAGGCTTTATTGTTCACCTGCATCCCAGGACGGAGCAGAAAATCCACCTGCAGCTGGTGATTCCATAGGCTCGCAATGGTCCTTTGCTTCCGTGAGGTTCTGTCACGTCACACTGGAGCCTTGGTGCCACATTATTCCATAGCCTCGCGGAGCTCTCCTGGGTTCCATGAGGACCCCTTGTGTCACACCAGCCCCTGGCTTCCACGAGCCTCCGCAGTGTCCCTGTGGCCCCTGGGTTCCAGGAGTGCCTGGCTCGGAGCCCCTGCCCCCTCAGCGGCTCTCAGGAGGAGAGGCCGCAGGGACACCGTGCAGACAGAGCCATCACCCCTTCTGTGCCCACGCCTGTGCCTGTCCCGCCGCACCCTCGGCGTGGAACGCCCCCAGCGAGCCCCCAGGTGTGAGGTGACCCCGGTGACACCGGCGCGGCCGCCCCCCTTCGCCCCCGGCCCCGCTCGGGCCCCTCCAGCGGCCCCGCCCCCTCCTGCCCCGCCGCCTTCGGATTGGCCGCTGCCCCGCTGGCCCCGCCCCCTTCGGCACTCGCAGGTCCCCCCGGCAACGGCAGCGGCGCTCATTAGCATAAGCCCTCATTAGCATACGCCCCAGCCCTCCCCCTTTGGCAGCCTCTGTGGGGTGGCGCTGGGGGGACCGGCCCGGCGGCAGTCGGGGTCCCTTGCGCTCCGCCACAGCGGGATTTGGGGGGCACGGGGGGGGGGGGGGGGCACCTCCCTCTCATGAGCCCGGGGTTTACATTTGGGATTGGCTTCTGCCGCTGTCAATTTTTGTTTAAACCCGGCCCCCACACCATAGCTCAGCTATTTGAATGCGGGGCTCCGCCTACCGCGCTGTTTGATTGGTGGCACGAGCTGGCTCATTTGCATGGAGCATACCAAGTCTGGAGGTGGGGAGTGGAATGATGGGGGCCGCCCCATCGCCATGGGAAGGGGGACGCGATGGGGTGTAAAAGGGGGCTGCAAATTGGGGGATTTGGGGTAAAAATCTGCTTTATTGGTGATTTGGTTTACAGAGAGCGGGGGAGGTTGACCTCCCCTTATGTCCCCTCCTTGCGTCCCCCCCATCCCTTGCACGAGGGTTTGCAAGAGGCCCAGCTGCGTTCCCTCGTGCAAGCCCCGCCCCTAGCACCCCAATCCTCGTGCACCCCCCCGATTGCCCCACGAGCTCTTGGTCCTCGTGCGACCCCCCCCATGTGACACGAGACCCCCTGTGCCTCCTCAAGTCCTCGGGTGAGTCCCTCGTGTGTCCTCGTGTGAGTCCTTGTGTGACACAAGTGCCCCCCACACAGCGTGAGCCCCCATCCTCATTCAAGTCCTTGTGTCACCTTGTGTCACCTCATGTGATCTGAGAGGCAGCAGCAGGGACACAGGACAGGGGCCATTGCCCCGTGTGCCCCCACGTGACTCTGTGTCACCCCGTGTGCCCCCGGGGGTGCCGGCAGGGACACAGGACACGGGTCATGGCCCGGGCCAGGCTGGTGCTGAAGGCGGCCGAGATCCAGGGGTTGGTGCAGCTGGTCAGGCTGGCCAGGAGCATCAGGATGGTGAATGCAGGGCCTGGGGGACACAGGGACATCTGGTGACACCTGTGGACGCCCCACAGCACCCCCAGGGACATCCCATGACCCCCCCAGGCTCTGGGAGGGGGACATTCCCTGACACCCACCCCCAGCCAGAGTCCACCCTGGTGTGGGAAAACAGCTGGGTCACCCTCCCCTGTCCCAATGTCCCCATGGACCCACCCCCATGGCCCTGTCACCTCCATGGCCCCGTTCCCATGTCCCCCATAACTCCAAGCCCATCCTCATGTCCCCATCACTGTATCCCCATCACCTTCTCCCTGTCCCCACCCACCCACATCCCCATGTCCTCCATCCCCATTCCCCCATGCCCTTCACATTCCTGTGTCCCCCCGTCCCTGTGACCCCATCCTCATGTCCCCCATCCCTCTGTCCCCTTGGGCCTGTGTCCCAGTGTCCCCACCCCCACATGCCCCCCACATCCCCACTCATGTCCCCCCGTCCCCTCTCACCTTCTCGGGGGGCACGGGGGTCCCACACTGCCCAGAGCTGGGCACAGAAGAAGGGGGTCCAGCACAGCACGAACACGCCCAGGACCACCACGGCCATGCGGTGACTCTTGGCCCGGGCCCGTCCCAGCCCCCCGGGGCCCCCCGGGACCCCCCGTGTCCCCCTCAGTGCGCGTGTCACCGCCACCTGCAACACCCCCAGCAGCACCGCAGGGGCCACCAGCACGGCCAGGGCCACCCAGGTGACGTAGGCACGGGCGCCCCAGGGCTGGGCAAAGGTGGCCCAGCAGTCGATCTCACCCGGGGCCACTTCACGCTGCCCGAAGATGCCAACCTGGGGCAGCCCAAAGAGCAGTGCCAGCGCCCAGGCCGTGGCCAGCGCATCCCAGCGCCTGCGAGCCTCGGCCAGTGCCGAGCGGGCCCAGCCCAGCCCAGAGCGAGCCCACCCAAGGGCTGCACCAGCCCAGTCCAAGGCCACCTGACACCACCCCATGGTGGCACCAGACCCCTCTGTGGTGGCCCAAGACCCTCTCACAGTGGCTTCAGACACTGTTGTGGTGGCCCAAAACCCCTCTATGATGGTCCCAGACCCACCTGGGGTGGGTTGAGACACCCCCACTGTGGCCGAGTTCCTCTCCATGGTGGTCTCAGACCCCTGTGTCGTGGCCCCAGAGTCCCCCGTGGTGACTTGACATCCCACCATGGTGGCCCAGGACCCCCTCGTGATAGCCCCAGACACCTCCATGGTGGCACAATCCCCCCCACTGCTGGCCCCAGACATCCCCCTGGTGGTCCCGGACCCCCCCAGGGTGGCCTGTGACAAGGACCTTGTGGGCATCTGGGGTGATGAGGGGGGTGACGGGGACATCAGGGGAACATGGAGGAACAGTGGGGTGCCATTGGGACTTGGGGACACTGGGGTGACGTGGAGAGACATTGGGGTGCCATTGGGGCTTGGTGGCACTGGAGTGATGTGGAGGGTTGGGGACACTGGGGTGACACAGGGGTCTGGGGGGCACAGAGGGGATGTGGCAGTGATGCTGTCCCCGCTGTCCCTGTGTCCCCAGCCTTCAACAGGTTCCCATGTGCCATCCCAGGTGTCCCTGCGTCCCTGTGCCCCATCCCTGCTGCTGTCCCTGTGTCCCCATCCCCAGCACCCCTTGGGTCCCTGTGTCCCATCCCTGGTGTCATCAGTGTCCCTGTGTCCCCACCCCCAGCACCCAGTGCGTCCCCCTGAGCCACTCTGAGTGTCCCCAGTGTCCCCATGTCTCTGTCCCCAGGACCCCGTGGATCCCTTTGCCCCACCCCCAGTTTCCCCATGTCCTTGTGCCCTATACTTGGTGTCCTCCATATGTCCCCACCTGCCACTCCTGGTCTCCCCATGTCCTCCCATCCCATCTGTGGCATCCCCAGTGTCCCCATGTCCCTGTCCCCAGCATCCAGAGGGTTCCTGTGTGCCATCCTGTGTGTCCCCATGTCCTTGTACCCCATCTCTGGTGCCCCCACTGTCCCCATGCCCTCTTCCACAGCACCCCCACTGCTCGCCCCTGCCATTCCCAGTGTCCCCATGTCCCCCTACCTCATCCCCGGCGGCCTCAGTGCCCCCATACTCCCACCTCCAGCACCCAGTTTGTCTCGGTGTCCCTCCCTGGGTGTACCCAGTGCCCCCACGCCCCCACCCCCAGCACCCACCCCACCTCCCCCTGCGTTCGGGGGGTTCCTGTGTCCCTCCCTGGCTGTCCCCAGTGTCCTCAAGTCCTTTTACCCCCTCCCCACTGTCCCCACCCCCGTCCCCCCGGCCGCCCCCTTTCCGCTGCGCTGCGCCCAGCGGCCACCAAGCCACGCGGTGCCTGTCCCCGGCCTGCCCCGCGTCACCCCGCCAGCAGCCGCTGTGTCCCCGTGTCCCGGTGTCCCCGGTGTCCCCATGTCCCCGCACCCCATCCCCAGTGTCCCCAGCGCCCCCGCGCCCCCACCTGCAGCACCCCCAGCCCGCCCCCCGGGCCCTGCCCCCCCGCGGGCCCCCTGCCCTCAGCCCCGTGCCCAGCGGGCGGCAAATGGCGCGGCGGCGGTCCCAGGCCATGGCCACGGCCACGTAGGCGGAGGCGAACATGGCGACGCCCTGCAGGTACTTGATGAGGCGGCAAAGGGCGTCGGGTCCCCGGAACCGGTCCGTGAGGTCCCAGAGCAGCTGCGGCAGCACCTGCCCGGCCGCGGCCGCCAGGTCGGCCAGGCTCAGGTGCCGCAGGTAGCGCCGCAGGGGCCGCGCGGGCCGGGCCGGGGGCGCCCCAGGGCCGCGGGGGTCGCGGCGCGGGGCCCTCAGCGCCACCAGCACCAGGACGTTGCCCCCCAGGGCCAGCACGAGCAGCAGCGCCAGGACCCCGATCTCGGCCATGGCCAGCGCCGCGTCCCGGGGCGGGGAGGGGGTGCCCAGGGGGGGCGGGGGCGTCTGTGGGGAGAAGGGGGAGAAGTGGGTGTCTGGGGGTGTCATAGGGGGTGTATAGGGGCTTTGGGGGTGTCCGGGCTTAGGGGGGTTAGAGGGGGTGTTAAAGACGGGGGGTCTGGGGATGTTAAAGGAGAGGCTGGGGGGTTCATAGGGCAGGGTATGGGGGGCACTGGGGGGGTTAGGGGTGGCTGGGGGCGATGGGGACGGGAGAAGGGTTGGAGGGGTGGGGGTCTGGGGGGATCTGGGGAGGGTTAAAGTGGGGCTGGGGGTGTATGGGGGACTTAGCGGGTGCCCGGTGACTCAGTGGGAACGGGTGAGTTAGAGGGGGGTGCATGGGGATGTATGGGGGGGCCCGGCGGGGGTCCCCGACACCCTCAGGTACGGCTGGAAGGAGGGTGAGGGCCGAGGGAGGGGGTCCCCGGGCCCACCCGGGAGACACCAGGGGGGTTCCTGAGGGCCACCAGCACCAGCATGGTGTCCCCCCAAGGCCAGCGAGGGGGTGAGGGGGGGCCGGGGGTGTACCCGGGAGGGTCTGTGGGGGGAAGGGGGGAGTTAAATGAGGGCCTGGGGGGCAATAGGGGGGTGTATTGGGGGGTTTAGGGGTGTCCGGAGGGGCTGGGGTGAGGGAGGTTAGAAGGGCTGTTACAGAGGGGGGCTCTGGGGTGCTAAGGGAGAGGCTGGGGGGGTCATAGGGGAATAGATGGGGGGTACTGGGGGGTGTCCAGAGGGGCTGGGGGTAGAAGGGGTGTCCGGGAAGGGTTAAGGATGGGGCTGGGGACTGTGTGAGTTATTTGGGGGTTATGGGGATGTCCGGGGTGGCGGGGGGTAGAGGGGGTGTTAAACTGGGGGCGTCAGGGGTTCTGTGGGGGGTTAAAAGGGGACTGGTATGTAGGGGGTACGGGGAGTTTAGGGGATGCCTGGGGGGGCTGGGAGGGCTCCGTGGGGAGGGGGCATGGGGGGTCTGGGAGAGGCGGGTTAGAGGAGGGAGGGGGGTTGAGAGGAAGGTGGAGGCAAGGGGTGGTGGTCCGGGGGGTGGGGGGGGATTGTGCAAGGAGTGGGACCCGCCCCCCTCCCCTCCCGGTACCTCCATGTGAGTTTTGGGGGTCCCTCAGCCGGCGGGGGGGCGCGGGAGGGGGGGGGTCACTCCCCAGACACCTTGGTCCCCTTGGCACCAGTTCGCCGGGTAGTGGTGGCACTGGGGAAGGCCCTGGAGGACTGGGCAGACTGGGAGGGGGAAGGGACCCCCCCAGGACTGGCGTCATGGCTGGGGGGGTCCTCCCACCTCTGGGTGCTGGGGGGGGCAAAAATTCCTTCCTCATTCTCCAAAATCTTGATAAGGGCAGGAAAGCACCATGGGGAACCCCTCCCCCACCCCCCGAGGGACCCAGGTGGGGGGGCGGGAGCGGGGGAGAGGGGACCCCCTCGGGGAAAGGCCTCAGGCTCCATCCCATAATGGTTGATGGCCTGGAACTGGGAGCACTGGGAGACACCCAGGAAGGGGTGGGTGGAACCCAAGGAGTTTTGGGGGGGAGGGGGTGGAAATTGGGAAGGAGGAATTGGGAGGGGAATTTGGGGAGCTCCCCCCAGAGAGAGCTCGACGCAGCATCAGTCCCATCACGGCTGATTGCCTGGAACTGGGAGCACTGGGAGCTCTGGGAGGGACCTTTGGAGGGGGCGACCCAGGACTTTTGGGGGGGATCTGGGGAGGACTGGGGGGAAGGGAAGGCGACTTGGGGGGACCCCCCATCCCAAATAAAGCTGGACACAATTCCCATCATGGTTGATTGCCTGGAACTGGGAGCACTGGGAGGGACACGGGGACCCAGGAATTTGGGGGGAAGGGGGGAGACTTTAGGAGGTAATGGGGGGGAAATTGGGGGGCACCCCCAGTAATCGCCCCCCCTGCCCCCAAAATAAAGAGATGGACCCATCATCAGTCCCATACTGGTTTATTGCCATTGTTATTGGGAGCACTGGGAGAGACTGGGGAGGGTGGGGGGAAAACGGGGAAAAACTGAGAGAGGAAGGGGGCGGGCAATGGGGGAACACCCCCAGCGCCCCTCCCCCCCCAAAAAAGGGAGGTACACCCCCCACTCCCGTAATGAGTTAATGCCTGGAACTGGGAGCACTGGGAGGGACTCAGGCGGCCGCGGGTGGGGGACTGAAGTTGCCGGAGGGGGGGTTGGGATGGCCCCCGGGTTTGGGGGGCTCAGCCCATGACAGGGACCCCCCCCAGCTGGAAGTGCTGCCGCTCCCAGTCGCTCATGAGGGAGAAGTGCAGGGGCCGCTGGCACGAGGCGCAGGAGGGGCCCAGGGGGGTGTCCCGGGGCAGCCCCAGCGCCCCCCAACACTCGGACAGCTGGTCTGGGGGGGAACACGGGGTCAGGGGAGGGTACGGACCCCCCCCGACTGACCTGTGACCCCCCCCTCGGAGCCGGGAGCACCGGCCCGGTGTCTCCCAGGGACCCCCCACCTTGTGACCCTCCCATATCCCCATTGCCCCCTCGCCCCTCCAAAGCCCCAAATCCCCCCATCCCTGTGTCCCCCCATCCCCCCATGACCCCCCCCGTGTCCCCCAAGGCCCCCCCGTGGCCATCATCTCCCTTATCCCCCTGTGCCCCCCGTGTCCCCCAGCTCTCTCCATTCCCATCATCCCCATGTCCCCCCTACCCCCCATCACCCCCCGTGTCCCCCCCTCACCTGCCAGGTGCTCCATCATGGCGGGGGTGTGGTGAGGGGTGGGCGCGATGCGCAGCAGCTCCCCCCCCCTGGGCACGGTGGGGGGGTTGATGGCCTGGACGTACAGCCCCCGCTCGAGCAGGGCCCGGCTCAGCCGGGTGGCGGCCAGGGCGTCCCCAACCTGCACCCCAAAAACCGTCACACCCCAAAATATGCCCGCGGGACCCCCAAACCCACCCCCTGAGCCCCCCCGGGTGCCCCCCTCCCCCACGGGCACAGGGGCCACGTGACTGGAAGGGAGCAGGACAGGGACCCCCCTGAGCCCCCCCATGGCCCCCCCCTACACCCCAAATTCCCCCAAATTCCCCCAAACCTCCTCACATCCCCCCACGAGCCACTCCAGACACCCCCAAAGCCCCCCCGACTCCTTCAATTCACGATCACGGCGATGATGTGGCTGGGGGTGGGACCACCCGGGGATCCCTCAGAGCCCCCCCAGAGCCCCTCAAATCCGCCCCAGACCCCCCAAAAGCCCCCCCGGCCCCCACTCACGGGCACGGGGACGATGTGGCTGGGGGCGGGCAGCGCGGGGACGCCCCTGTCGCGTAGCAGCACCCGCAGGTGTTTGGCGTGGCGCTGGTGGGTTCGGCGCAGGGCCCCCCCCTCGGGGCCCCCCAAAACCCGCAGGGCCGCCAGGGCCCCCCCGACCACGGGGGGGGGCAGCGCCGTGGTGAAGATGAAGCCGGGGCCGAAGGAGCGCACGGCGTCCACCAGAGCGGCCCCCCCAGCGATGTACCCCCCCACGGCGCCCACCGCCTTCCCTGGGGGCCGAACGGGGGGTCAGGGCACCCCAAAGTCATCAGGGGCCGCCCTGATCCCTCCAAACCCCTATAGACCCCCCAAACCCCCACAGAGCCCTCCCTCAGTGTCCACCCGTGCGGTCCCTCCCCTCCATTTTCGGGGTGCCCCCTTACCGAGGGTCCCTCCCCCTCCCCAATTTTCGGGGTTCCCCCTTACCGAGGGTCCCTCCCCCCCATTTTCGGGGTTCCCCCTTACCGAGGGTCCCTCCCCCCTCCATTTTCGGGGTTCCCCCTTACGGAGGGTCCCTCCCCCCTCCATTTTTGGGGTTCCCCCTTACCGAGGGTCCCTCTCCCCCCTCCATTTCCGGGGTTCCCCTTTACCGAGGGTCCCTCCCCCCTCCATTTTCGGGGTTCCCCCTTACCGAGGGTCCCTCTCCCTCCTCCATTTTTGGGGTTCCCCCTTACCGAGGGTCCCTCCCCCCTCCATTTTTGGGGTTCCCCCTTACCGAGTGTCCCTCCCCCCCAGTTTCGGGGTCCTTCCTTACCGAGGGTCCCCGACACCACGTCCACCTTGCCGGTGACGCCGTCGCGCTCGGCGATGCCGCCGCCCCGGGGCCCGTAGAGCCCCACGGCGTGAACCTCGTCCACGAAGGTCAGGGCGCCGTGGGCGTGGGCGACGTCACAGAGCTCGGCCAGGGGGGCGATGGAGCCTGGGGGGGCACAGAGGGGATTTGGGGAGGGTTGGGGCGGTTTCGGGGTGACGCGGTGGGCGGGTGCAATGTCACAGGGCACCACCGGGGACGCTGTCGAGCCGGGGGGGGCATGGGGGTATCGGGGGGGTTGGGGGGATTTGGGGGAATTGAAGGGGATTTGGAGAGGTTTGGGGGATTTAGTGGGGGTTTGATGGGGTTGAGGGGATTTGGAGGGGTTTGGAGGGAGTTTGGGGTGTTTTGGGGTGAATGCCGTGTGTGAGCGGAACGTCACAGAGGCCTGGGGGGACATGGAGGGGACAGGTGCGATACTGGGGGGACACAGGTGTGAGATGGGGGGGCTGAGTGCGATGTAGGGGCGATATTTGGTGATTTGAGGGATAATTGGGGAGATTTGGGGTGATTTAGGGAGGATTTGGGGGGAACTGAGGGGATATATGAGAGATTTGGGGGGTTGGGAGCATTTGGGGAAATTCAGGCGAGAATTGGGGAGAGCTGTGGACGTACTGGGAGGATTTGGAGTGGAACTGGGAGGAATTGGAGGGGATAACAGGGGATTTAGGGAGGTTCAGGGCAGAACTCGGGCAAACGGGAGAATTGGGGGGATATGGGAGGGTATAGGGGAGATTTGGGGGGATTTGGGAGAGTACAAGGAAATTTTGGAGGGAACTTGGGGCATTTGGAGGGGGTTGGGTTTTTGGGGGGATTTAAAAGGACTTGGGGAGAGCTAGGAAGGACTTAGGGGGATACAAGGAGATTTAGGAGGGGTTGGGGGAATTTGAGGAGGAACTGAGGGGGATTGGGGAGATTTGAGGGGATCTTAGTAGGAACTGGGAGGGATTTGGGGGCGAACTGGGAGGTTTGGGGGCACTGAGGGGAGGCGCGAACTGGGAACCACATGAGCTTCGGGGCTGTCTCAGCAGGTTTGGGGGGTTGTGGGGTGTCCCGGCGGTTTTGGGGGGTTTTAGGGTGCCTCGCACTGACCATCCATGGAGTGGACGGACTCGAAGGCAACGATTTTGGGGATCCCGGGGGGGCTGCGCCCCAAAAGCTCGTCCAGGTGCTGGGGGTCGTTGTGGCGGAAGACATGTTTGGGGGCCCCGCTGCGCAGGATCCCCTGCACCATGGAGGCGTGGTTCCCCGCGTCCGAGAAAATGTGGCAGCCTGGGGGCACCCCAAAACCCGTCAGCACCCAAAAAGCCCACCCCAAAATCCCCGTGCCCATCAGCACCCCAAAAACTCCACCCAATTCATGGGAATGCGTAAAAACCCATCCCAACCCTCCCCGTGGTTCCTCCGAGAAAATGTGGCAGCCTGGGGCACCCCAAAACCCCCCCGCACCCTCAGCACCCCAAAAACCCACCCTAAAACCCCACTGTGCCCATCAGCACCCCTAGAACCCATCCCAACCCCCCCACCCCACGGTTTCCTTTTGGGAGGTTTTTGGGGGGCTCGGGGGGCACGCTGCATAAATGAGAAGAGGTTTTTATGGTCCCATTAAGGATTTTGAGGGTCCCGAGGGTTTTGGGGTCCCATGACGGGGGTTTTGTGGGGTCTGACATGGTTTTGGGGGGGCTCTAAGGAGGAGCAGATTTTTGGGGTTCCCAAGAGGAGGTTTTTGTGTTCTCAAGAGGTTTGGGGGACTCCTAAGAGGGTTTTTGGGGTCCCAGGAGCTTTTTGGGGTCCGATGAGTTTGGGGGGGCTGCCATGCAAATTTTTGGGATTCCTAAGAGTATTTTTGGGGTCCGAAGAGCTTTGGATTTCTCCCATAAGATTCTTTTAGGTCTCACGAGTTTTTTGGTGTTCCAGGAGATTTTTGGGATCCCAGGAGTTTTTTTGGGTCCAGTAAAGTTGGGAGCGGGGCAGATTTTTTGGGGGTGCCAAAAGAATCTGGAGATGTTTTTAGGGGCTCCCGGCAGGTTTTGTAGAATTACCACGAGTTTTTTTCTGTTCCCACGGATTTTAGGGGATCCCCTGAGGTTATTGAGGTCCCATCAGCTTTGGGGGAGCTCCCATGAAGATTTTTGGAGTTCCCAAGAGATTTTTTTTTTTGGGGGGGTCCAAGACCTTCAGAGTTCCCTCATAAATTGTTTTGGGGGTCCCACAAGGTTTTTTTGGGGCCGAGTTTTTTGGGGACCCAAGAGTTTTTGGGGGATCTGATAAGCTTTGGTGAAGGGGCTCCTCAGTGGTTTTTTGGGGTTGCCAAGAGGGTTTTTGGGGTTGCCCAGAGAATTTGAAAAGGTTCTCATGACAAGTTTTGTAGAGCCTCGAGAGTTCTGACTGCCACCGGGGTGGGGTTTTTTGGGGTTCCCGTGAGATTTACGGATCCCGTTCAGGTGTTTTGGCCTCCCCGTGGATTTTGGGGTGCTGTGCCGGCTTTGGGGTGCCCCGTACCTGGCAGGAGCCGCGCCAGCGTGGCCAGGGCGGTGTCGTTGGCGGCGAAACAGGAGGAGAAGAGGCAGGCGCGGGGCTGGCGGTGCAGCCGGGCCAGCGCCCGCTCCAGCGCCCCGTGCAGCGGGGATGTGCCCCCGATGTTCCGGGTGCCCCCTGCGCCCAGCCCGTGAGCGCCCAGCGCCGCCCTGGGGACACCCGGGGCACGGGGTCAGCGGGGCGTGGGGGGTTTGGGGGCGTTTGGGAGCGATTTGGGAGCAGTTGCAGGGGATTTGGGGGAGATTTGGGGGATTCGGTGGAGATTTGGGGGATTGAAAGGGATTTGGAAGGGGCTTGGCAGAGATTTGGGGAGGGGATTTGGCTGGGATTTAGAGGGGTTGGGGGAGGTTTGGACAGGATTTCGGGGGTTTTGGGTGGGGTTGGGGGGTCTTGGGAGAGATTTGGGAGGGGTTGAGGGAGAGATTTGGGGGGGGCTGCGGGTATTTGGGAAGGGTTGGTGGTGATTTGGGAGAAGGTGGGGGGATTTGGGGGATTTAAGGGGAAGATTCAGGAGCACTTGAGGGGATTTAAGGGCATTTGGGGGAGATCCGAGATCAGTTGGGGGATTTAAGTGGATTTGTGGATCTTCGGAGAGATTTAAGGGGATTTAGGGGGAAATTTAAGGGCATTGAAGAGGATTTTGGGGTCCCCACCTGGCCGCCCGCAGCACCTCGGGGTGGCGGCTCATTCCCAGGTAATCGTTGGAGCACCAGAGCTGGATCAGGCGCGGGGGGGACCCCAAAAAGGCGGTCGGAGGGTGCTGGGCTCGGCGCCCCACGGCCGTGAACTCCCGGTAGGTGTGGGAGCGGCGCAGCCCCGCCAGGCGCCCCCCAAAAACCGCCTCGTAGGGGAAGGCATCCTCTGGGGGGGGCAAAAGGGTTTTGAGGTGCAGTGGGGGTCAGGGGTGCTGTGGCAGTTTCGGGGTGTCCCCCTGACCCCCCCACTGCACCTCAAAACTCTCCAGAGCCCCTCAAAATCCCATCATTCCCCCCAAAAGCACCTTATGGGGTAAGGCATTCTCGGGGAGGGGGGGGAGAAGGGTTGGAGGGACACCCCAACCCCCCCACTGCCCCCCGGAATTCCCACATACCCCCCTTTGTGACCCGAAATCCCCCACAAAGCCCCTAGTGCACCCCAAAACCGCCTTGAAGGGAAGAGCGTCTTTTGAGGGGGACCCCAAAACACCCAAAGCCCCCCCAAGCCCCCCAGCCCCACATCAGACCCGACCCCCCTCGCACCCCAAACCCTCTCACTGCACACCCAAACCCCCCTAAACTGAGGTGGTACCCCCCCAACGACCCCCAAATCCCCCCGAGCCCTCCCAAATTCTCCCCCGCTCCCCTCGAGCCCCTCCGGAGCCCCCCCAGATCCCCCCCGCCCTCACCGGGCAGATTCTCCTCCAGCCGCCGCTCGGGGGGGTCCTCGGGGGCGTCCCCCAATTCCAGCAGCCAATCCAGGGGTTCTGAGGGGGTCAGAGGTCATTGGGGTATCCCCCGTACGGGGGGGGGGTCCGGGGGGGTTCCCCAAAATTCCTTACCTGGCTCGGGGGGGGTCACATCCTCCTGCACTTCGGGGGCTGCGCGCTGGACAAAGGGGGGCTCCTCCCCCCCCAGATCGATGAAGGGACAGTGGGACCCCTCGGGGGGGTCACCTGGGGGGGACAGGGAGTTTCAGGGGGGCCCAGCACCCCCAAATCCCAAAAAAACCCTGCAACACCCCAAAATTCCCTCAACCCCAGCAAGGCTCCCCCGCAAAACTCCTCAAAACCCCCCAAAAAATCTCCCAAAACCCCAAACCTCCCCTTCACCCACCCCAAAACTCCCGCAAGCCCCCAAAACCCCCCAAAGCTCCCCTCAAAACTCCCCCTCACCGACCCCAAAACTCCCCCAAAGCTCCCGAACTCCTCACTCCCCAAAACTCCTCCAAGCCCCCAGAACACCCCGAAACCCACCAATACCCCCCAAAACTGAAAGGGGGGTATCAAAGGGGGATGTCCTCCCCTCCCCCACCTCCCCCCCAAATTTCGGGGGTCCCGGGGGTACCTGGATGGGGGCGGGGCGGGGCCGTGGCCAGGGCTCGGGCCAGCCACGGGTGACGGGCGAGGACGGGGCAACGCAGCAGAGCGGCCATGGTGCTGGGAGGGGGGGGGAAACCGGGGGGTCAGGGGGGATCCGGCACCCCAAAAAACACCCCAGCCCCCCCCAAATCCCCCTCGTCCTTCTCATCCCCCAAACCCCGCCAGAACTCCCCCAAAATTCTCTCAAATCTCCTCCAAACTGCTGGGGAAGTGGGGGGGGCGGCAAAAAAAGGGGGGGGTCGGAGAGGGCTCCGCATCCCCAAAACACCCCCAGAGCCCCCCAAAATCCCCCGGCTCCCTCTCATCCCCCAAAGCCCCTCGAAAATCCCTCCGAAACTGCTTGGGAGGGGCAAAAATGGGGTGTCGGGGGCCACTCGGCACCCCCAAACCCGCCAGGAGCCCACAGCACCCCCGAGCCCCCAAAACTTCTGGGGGAGGGACAAGAAAGGGGGTCTCGGGGGGCTTGACACCCCAAATTGTCCCCCCACCCTGGGTCCCTTTTTGGGGGGGGTTGGGGTCTTTCCAGGTGGGTCTGGGGGATCTGTGGGGGTCCCCTAAAGCCGCCCCTCCCCCCTAATCAGCCCCACCCAGACGCCTCCGCCCCTTTTTTGGGGCGTTTTGGGGGGTGGGTGTGGCCGCCCCCCTTATCAGCCCTTATCAGCCCCCGACACCTGGAGCCAGCCGGGTCACGTGACCCCGGGGAGGGGAGGCAAACCGGGGGAGCCCCAGCTGTCCCAATCCCCCCCCGACCCCCCAAAAGCCCCCAAAATCCTCTAAAACGTCACCCAGGGGCCGGGGGGGCTGATGGGGGGGGGAAACTTGGGGTCTTCTGAGGGGGTTTTGGGGAACTTGGGAGTGCAGGACCCCCCCCAACCCCTCCTTCTCCCACCCCCCTCCGATGTTTGGTGGTTCGGGGGTGTTGGGGGGTTCTGAGGGGATTTTGGGGGCCTCGTGTGGGTTTTGGGGATGCAGGAACCTCCCCAAATTCCCCTTGCTCCCTCATCCAGCAATTTTTGGGTGAGTTTTTGGGGTGTTGGGGGATTCGGAGTGGGGTTCGGGGTTGGTGGGGGGCTCTGGGGTGGGGTTGGGGTGTTCGAGTGGGGGGTTGGGGATGCTGAGCCCCTCCCAGCGCATCTGGGGGTGCGAGGGGGAGTTTTGGAGCGGGAGGAGTGAGGGGGGCCTGGGACCCCCAAACTCCTGGGGCCTCTCAAGGGGAGAGTCTGGGACTCCTATAGACCCCCCGACCCGCTCGGGGGTCCCCGCCCCCCCAAAGCTCCCCCCCAAATGTGATCCAGGCATCTGGGACCCCCACAGATCCCTCCTCCCCACACCTGGGGGTCTCCAGCACCCCAACATTCCCCCCAGAGGAGCCGGGACCCCCACAGGACCCACCCCCAGACCCACTTGGGGGTCCCCAGCCCCTCCAAGCCCCCTTGGGGTTCCGGACCTCCCGAAGCCCCCCGCCCCCCCCCGCCCCTCTCACCTGTTGTCCCGCACTGAGGACGAACAACGAGCACTGAGCCCCCCCAGAAACGGGGCCCCCCCAAACCCGATAAGCCCCGGGGGGCGGGGCTTAGCGCGCTGAGGCTCCGCCCAAGGCCCCTCCCACCGCCCCAATCCCCCTAAAACTCCCGAACGCCCCCAAAATCCCCCAACACCCGAGGCCCCTCAAAGCGCCCCAATCCCCCCGAGCTCTCCAAATCCTCCCAAACCGCCGGAGCCCCCCCAAACCCCCTGAGCCCCCCAACACCTCTGAGTCCCCCCAAACCCCCTGAGCCCCCCAACACCTCTGAGTCCCCCCAAACCCCCTGAGCCCCGCAACACCTCTGAGTCCCCCCAAACCCCCTGAGCCCCCCAACACCTCTGAGCTCCCCCAAAACCTCCTGCGCCCCCCAACACCTCTGAGCTCCCCCCAAACCCTCTGAGCCCCCCAACACCTCTGAGTCCCCCCAAACCCCCTGAGCCCCCAATACCTCTGAGCTCCCCAAGCCCCCCCAAACCCCCTGAGTCCCCCTAAACCCCTTGAGCCCCCCAACACCTCTGAGCCCCCCAAACCCTCCC
This sequence comes from Monarcha castaneiventris obscurior, assembly GCA_026261815.1. NCBI lineage: Eukaryota > Metazoa > Chordata > Aves > Passeriformes > Monarchidae > Monarcha > Monarcha castaneiventris. The sequence continues at coordinate 148,278 of JAMPIT010000423.1, read as the reverse complement.
AAACCACCTGAGTCCCCCCAAAATCTCCTGAGGCCCCCAACACCTCTGAGCTCCCCAAACCCTCCCAAACCCCCGGAGCCCCCCCAAACCTCCTGAGGCCCCTAACACCTCTGAGCCCCCCAGCCCCCTGAGCCCCCAACCCCCAGAGCCGCCCAGGCTTTGAGCGAGGGCGGGGCCAGGTGAGTGGGCGTGATCAGCGTCTTTGGGGGCGGGGCTTCGCTGTTGCCAAGCAACACAAGGGCGGGACTACCGAGGGGGCGTGGCCCCGCGAGTTCTGGGCGGGCCTGGGGCGGGGCGTGGTCAGAGGGGCGGGACCGCCCGCAGGTGTGGGGGCGTGGTCTCCACGGAGGGGGCGTGGTCGGGGCGTGGCCAATGCCCGCCATGTTCACCCGGGGGTCCCGGCGGCGGCGATCGGAGCGAGACGTGAGGGGCGGGGGGAATTCGGGGGTCCGGGGGGCTTTGGGGGTGTTTGGGGGGCTTTGGGGTTTTGGTGGGGTCTGGGGGCGGGGGAAGGCTGGAAGGGTGGGCACTGGCGGGGGGCTGAGGGCGCGGGAGGGGTTTGGGGGGCTATAGGGCAGGTGTGGGGGGAAGGGGTCCCTGGGATGTGGGGGGGGGGGGTCTGTGGCTGGGAGGGTCTCAAAGGGGGCTCAAGGAACGGGCTTGTGGGGGGTAATGGGGGGCTATAGGGGGATATAGGTTGGGGGGCCCTGAGGTGGGGGGCTGTGGGGTGGGAGGGGGCTTAGGGGCTGAATACCCCCCCCGCACCCCCGACCCCGTTTGTGGTGTTTGCAGCCCCGGTCCCTGTGATCCCCCCACCCTCCGACCCCGATTTTGGGGTGTGACCCTACACCCAACCCCCAACCCTGTCCTGTGCCCCCTCAACCCCATTTCTGGGAAGTTCCCCCCAGCCATCCCTGAGCCCGTTTTTGGGGTTTTCCCCTGACTCCTTTTGGTGCTTCCCCATCCCCCCCCACCCCATTTTGATGCCCCCCACCCCATTTTGATGCCCCCCCAGATCCGATTTTTGGGATTTTTGCCCCAAGCCTCTGCCAGCTTCCAGCATTCCCTTTTTGGGGTGTTGCCCCCAGCACCCCTTGTCCTTTTCAGTGCCCCTTCAGTCCCCCGACCCTGTTTTTGGGGTGTTACACCCCTGACCCCGTTCCTGCCCCCCCAGGCCGAGGACCCCGACCGGGGCCGGCCATGCCGGGCGTGCCGGGAGCTCTGTCCCGGCTTCCAGGAGCACCCATGGAGGTGAGGCCGGGATGGGGGGCTGGGAGGGGGATTTTGGGGTGTCCCCCCCTCACCAGAGCCCCCCTGTCCCCTCCCAGGAAGATCTGCCAGCACTGCAAGTGCCCGCGGGGGGAGCACGTTGGAGGGGGCGTCCCCCCGACCCTACAGAGAGTCCTGGCCCGGCTGCTCCCCGAGTCCCACCCTCCCCCCAGCTCCGAGGATTCGGGGTGTTCTGCTGAGGAGTTCGCATGGGCCCCCCCCGGCCTCAGCCCTGACCAGGTAATCTCGGACTCCCCAAGCCCCCCAGAAACCCCCAGAAACCCCCCAAGTGATGGACGACCCCCATCCATGGCCTCACCCCTGCCTGCAGCCCCCCAAAACTGCACAGAATTCTGACTCTCCCTGGGCCCCACCGTGTACCCCTGAACAGACCCCTAACCCCCCTGGGCCCCCCTGTGTACCCCTGAACAGACCCCTAACCCCCTGGGCCCCCCTGTGTACCTCTGAGGCCCCAGCACAGGGTCTCCTCCCAAACCCTGGCCTTGTGAGGACCCCCATGGAGCCCTGACCCCTAAGGGCCTCCCTGAACCCCCCAGCGGAACCGACCCTGCAGAGCTGTGGGAGCCCAAAGGCCCCCCAAACCCCATGGCTTTAGGGGACACCCCCGGCAGTACCTCTGTCCCCCCTTTAGAGCCCTGTGCCCTGCAAGGGCCCCAAAACCCCTGCCAGGGTACCCCAGTCCCATACAGGCCCCACCCACTCAGGAAAGTCCCCACCCACTCCATGGACCCCTTGCCCCAAGCCAAGCCCCACCTCTGTCCCAGGCCACGCCCATGCAAACAAGCCCCGCCCACCTCCCAAAGCCCCACCCCCACCCACAGGTGGCTCCTCCCAGCTTCCCCAGAAGGCCCCACCCAATTGAGGCCCCACCCCCATTTCCCTGCCCCTCCCCTCAGGTGTATTTCTCACACCTGCCCCAGGGAAGCCCCGCCTCCAGCGAGGCTCTGCCCTCATCCAAGCCCCACCCTCTTGTGGGCCACACCCTCCTCCAGGCCCCACCCCTTGGTTAAGCCCCGCCCCATCCCCCTATGCAGGTGCTGCCAGATTTTGTCACCTGTCCAGCCCCACCCAATCAGACCCCACCCTCCAGTCACACCCACCTAAACTCCGCCCCTTCTCCCACAGGTGTCCATGTGTTTCTCACACCTGCCCCCATCAAACCCTGTCCATTTGGCCACGCCCTGCTAAGCCCCACCCCTTCCCCAGGTGTCCCAGTACTTCTCGCTGCTGCCCCAGTGAGGCTCCGCCCTGCTAGGCCCCGCCCCACTAAGCCCTGCCAGGCCCCACCCTGCTAGGCCCCGCCCTGGTAGGCCCCACCCCCAGACCCCGCCCCTCTAAGCCCCGCCCCTTCCCCAGGTGTCCCAGTACTTCTCGCTGCTGCCGCCGCCGTTGGTGCCGCGGCTCCGCAGCCCCGGGGAGCGGCACCGGCTGCGGGAGCTGCTCCGGCAGCTGCCCCCGCACGACCTGGAGGTGAGGGGGGCCCGGGGGGTTTGGAGGAGCTCTGGGGAACTGAGGGGGAGTCCTGAGGGGCTGGGGGAGGCTTTGGGGGGCTTGGGGGGATTCTGGGGGGGGGTTGGGGGCATCCAAGGGAGTTCTGGGAGGTCTTCGTGCAGCAGTTTTGTGGAATTTTGAAGTATTTTGAGATGGTTTGGGTCCATTTTTCAGTTGTTTCAATGCAGTTTTGACTTATTTGGGGCATTTTTAGATGTGTGAAACAGTTTTGGAGTGGTTTGAGGTGTTTTTGGAGTATATGGGGGCATGATTCGGGGTGTTTTAGAGCAATTGGGTTATTTCAGGGTGATTTTGAGGTGGTTTCTTATGTTTCTGGCTTATTTTGAGGTGGATTTGTGTTATTTGAGGGCATTTTTGGGGTGGTTTTGGGCTGTTTTGGTGTTTCTTGGCAGTTTTGAGGTATTATTTGGGTGATTTGGGGGATTTTTGAGGTGTTTTGAGGTTCACTCCCCCAGTTCCCACCCTCCCCAGCCCCAGTTTTGCCATGACCTGGACGAGGCCGAACGTCGGGAACTGAAACTTTTTGCCCAACGCCGGAAACGGGAAAATTTGGGCCAAGGAAGCGTCCGACCCCTCCCCCTCACCAGCGCCGGCGCCGTTTGCCAGCAGGTGGGGGCACCCCAAAAATGGGGACCCAAAAAAGGGGGAGGCAAAATATTGGGGAGGGCCAGGAATAATAGGGGGGGAACCCAAAAATATTGGGAGAGGAACTCAAAAAATGAGGGGGGAGCCCCAAAGAATTTGGGAAGGGCAGGCAAAAAAAAGGAGTGGGAACCTGGAGATTCTGGGGCGGGCCCAAAAACAGGGAAGGGAAATCTTAAAATAGGGGTGAGGGATGCCAGAAATGGGGGATTCTAAATAAAAGTCATGTGGGATTCCAAAATGGGTGGAGAAACCCCAAAAATGGGGGTGGGAAACCCCAAAATGAGTCAGGAACCCAAAAAATGGGGAGTGGGGAACCCAGAAATGCGAGTGGAGGCCTGGATATGTTGGGGAGCCCAAAAACAGGGAAGGGGAACCTAAAATTTTGGGGTGAGGGACCCCAAAAACATCATGTGGAGCCCCCAAAATGTGTGAGAAACCCCAGACATGGTGGGCGGGAAACCCCAGAATGAGGGGGGAAACCCAAAAATTGGGAGTGGGGACCAGAATATTTGTGGGGGGTGCTCAGAAAGAGGAAAGGGGAACTTAAAAGTTGGGGCGAGGAACCCCAGAACAAGGGTGGGAGCCTAGAAACAGGGGGTTTTGAGCCCCCAAACCCTCGGGGGTCCCGAGCCCCCAAACCCTCGGGGGTCCCCCAAGGCCGGGGCGCCCCCCTGACCCCCCCTGTTTCCCGTTTCCCCCCCAGTGCGGGGGCCCGGTGCGGGGGGGGGCCCTGGCGGTGTTTGCGGGGCGGGCGGGGCTGGGGCTGTGCTGGCACCCCCAGTGCTTCCAGTGCCACCAGTGCCACCAGCCCCTCGTGGACCTCGTGTACTTCTGCCCCGGGGGCGCCGGGGGACGGCTGCTCTGTGGGAGGCACCACGGGGACACCCTCAGGCACCGCTGTCCGGGCTGTGACGAGGTAAGGGGGCACCTGCGGTGGTTCTGTGGTGCTGTGGGGCGGTTCTGGGGGGGTATGGGGTGCTGAGTGTGGTTATGGGGTGGATATGGGGTGCTGTGGGGCGGTTCTGGGGTGGATATGGGGTGCTGAGTGTGGTTACGGGGTGCTATGTGCGATTACGGGGTGGTTATGGGGTGGATATGGGGTGCTGAGTGTGGTTCTGGGGTGGATACGGGGTGCTGGGGTGCAGTTTTGGGGTGGTTATGGGGTGCTGAGTGTGGTTATGGGGTGCTAAGCGTGGTTACGGGGTGGTTATGGGGTGCTGTGGGCAGTTATGGGGTGGTTGGGGGGGCTGAGGGGCTGGGGGATTTTTGCGTGCTGGGTACCCCCCCAATCCCCCCCTTTGTGCCCCCCAGCCGATTTTCCGGGGGTGCTGGGCCGAGGCTGGGGAGGCAGTCGTGGGTCACTCGTGGGGTTTATGGGACACTTATGGGGCTGGGGGGCACCCGGGGGTGCTGGGGGGGGTTCTTTGGATGCTGATATCCCCCCTCTGTGCCCCCCAGCTGATTTTCGGGGGGCGCTGGGCCGAGGCCGGGGGGCGCCGCTGGCACCTGCGGCACCTGCGCTGCCTCGAGTGCGAGGGGCCCCTGGACCCCCAGAGCCTGCCCGAGGGGGGGCAACCCCTGTGCCCCCCCTGCCGCGCCCGCGGCGCCCACCTGTGTGACACCTGCGGGGACCCCATCGGTGAGGGGGGACCCCGGCCGGGGGGTTTGGGGGTCCCCAGGAGGGGTTGGGTGGTTCAGGGGGGTCCCGGGGGGTTCAGGGGGTCCCCAAAAAGGTCCCGGGGACGATCAGGGGGGTTTCGGTGCTGTTCAGAAGATGCTGGGGGGAGTCAGGGGACCCCAAGGGGTCCCAGGGGGGTTGGGGGGATCCTCGAGGGGTCTCCAAGGGGTCTAAAAGAGACCTCAGCCCCCCGATCCCCTCTCTCCCCCGTCCCCAGACCAGCAGGTGCCCCATGTCACCCACGGGAGGCAGCACTGGCACCCCCACTGTCCCCACCGCCCCCCACTGCCCCCCACTGTCCCCCACTGCTCGCAACTGTCCCCACTGTCCCCCACTGCCCCCCACTGTCCCCACTGTCCCTCACTGTCCCCACTGTCCCCAGACCTGCAGGCGCCCCACGTCACCCACAGGGGGCAGCACTGGCACCCCCTCCCCGGCTGCTTCCGCTGCGCCCCCTGCGGGCGCCCCCTGCTGGGCCGCCCCTTCCTGCCCCGGGGGGGGCAAATCTTCTGCTCCCCCCGCTGCGCTCAGGGGCCCCCCCAGACCCCCCGCAGCGCCCCCCAGCGGCGCTCCTGGGGCGGGGGACCCCCGGCAGGTGAGGGGGGGCACTGGGAGGGACTGGGGGGGCACGGGGAGGCGCATTGGGAAGATCTCGGGGGGCACTGGGAGGAGTGGGAGGGTCTGGGAGGGCTGTGGTGGGGACTGGGAGGGGCTGGGAGGACCCTGGGGGAGGTTGGAGGGGTTTTGGGGTGCCCTGGGAGGAGCTGGGGGTTACTGGGAGGGTCTTGCGGGACACTGGGAGGCACTGGGGGGGCACTGGGAGAGGCGGGGGGTTACTGGGAGCACTGGGGGAGGCAGTGGGAAGTTCACTGGGAGCACTGGGGGGGTTAACTGGGCCCCTCCCCCGCAGGCTCGCAGCCCCGCTTCCGCCGGGGGGGCCCCCATCGCCACTCGATGCCGGAATTGGGGGCCGCCCCCCGCCCCTCCCCCCCTGCCCCCACCATCCCCACTCCCCCCGCCCCCTGTGGCCCTTCCCCTCCCTGTGTCACCTCCCGTGATGCCCCTCCCCCCCCCGGGCCGTGCCCCTCCCCCCCCAGGGGTGCCCCCCCAGGGCCGGGGTTGCGGCGGGGGAGGGGCCGCCCCCGCTGGCCTTCGTCCTCCTCATCCTCCTCGTCCTCATCCTCCTGGGAGGGGCTGTTCCTGGGGGAGCCCATCCCCCTCCCCCCACAGCTCCGACCCCCCGGGGCTCCCCCAGACCCCCCGCGGCCCCCCCGGCCCCGCCCCCGCTCCCGTGGCTGCCGTCTGGCCTGACCCTTCCCCCGCTGTGACCTCTGACCTCTGCCAGGAGCCTCTGACCCCTCTGTGACCGCCTGGCAACCCCTGACCTCTCCTGCTGACCTCTGCTGTGGCCTCTGATCTTTCTGTGACCTGGTGCTGACCTCTGACCTCTGCTGTGGCCTTTGACCTCTCTTGGTGACCTCCAACCTCAGGGACCTCCTGGTGACTGTGTGCTGGTGACCTTTGACCTCTGATCCCCCATGGGGCCTTTGGTGCTGACTTTTGACCATTGACCCCACTCAGGCATTTGTTGACCTTTGACCTGTGCCCCTTGCTGAGCACTTTTGACCTCTGACCTCCCTCCCTCATGGGCGTGACCTTTGCACTTTGACCCCATGACCACCTCAGGGACACCCCCTGACCTCTGCATGGTGATCTTTCACCCCACGGGCAAAGCTTTAATAAAGGGGCGGTGCCCCCGTTTGGCCACCAGTGTCACTGGAGCCCCCGGGACAGGGGGGGGCCCTACAGAAACAGCGGGGCTGGGCTGGAAATCCCACATAAACACTGAGGTAAACACTGCAGGCTGCAGGCCCCACATAAACACTGGGGCGGCCCTCGAGCCCCTTTCACGCGCCGCCGCCCCCGGTGTCCCCCATCTTTAAAGACGACCCTACAGCAACCCCGCGGTGCCCGCCCGTGCCCCAACATGGCGGCGCCCAGAGCGGCCACGCGTGCGGCGTTCCGCGTGCTGATTGGCTGAGCGCCTGCGGCCTTCCGCTGGCTGATTGGTCGGTGTATGATCACGTGACCAACAGCACAGCGGCGGGTGAAGCCGGGCGGTTGCCGGGGCAACGGGGGCGGGGCCAAAGGGGCAGCGCGGTCACGTGAGCAGGGTCGGGGCCGCCGGCGGCTTCCGGGGGGATCCGGGGTAAGCGGGCCCTTACTGGGGTTACTGGGGGGGATCCGGGGTTACCGGGCCCTTACTGGGGTTACTGGGGGGATCCGGGGTAAGCGGGCCCTTACTGGGGGTACTGGGGGGATCCGGGGTAAGCGGGCCCTTATGGGTTACTGGGGGGGATCCGGGGTTACCGGGCCCTTACTGGGGTTACTGGGGGGGACCGGGGTAAGCGGGCCCTTATGGGGTTACTGGGGGGATCCGGGGTAAGCGGGCCTTACTGGGGTACTGGGGGGATCCGGGGTTAGCGGGCCCTTACGGGGTTACTGGGGGGGATCGGGTAAGCGGGCCTTACTGGGGTTACTGGGGGGATCCGGGGTTACCGGGCCCTTACTGGGGGTTACTGGGGGGGATCCGGGGTAACCGGCCCTTACTGGGGTACTGGGGGGATCCGGGGTAAGCGGGCCCTTACTGGGGTTACTGGGGGGGATCCGGGTTACCGGGCCCTTACTGGGGTTATGGGGGGATCCGGGGTAACGGCTTTTATGGGTACTGGGGATCCGGGGTAAGCGGGCCTACTGGGGACTGGGGGATCCGGGGTAAGCGGGCCCTTACTGGGGTTACTGGGGGGGATCCGGGGTAAGCGGGCCCTTACTGGGTACTGGGGGGGATCCGGGTCCCTTACGGGGTTACTGGGGGATGGGGTAAGCGGGCCCTTACTGGGGTTACTGGGGGGGATCCGGGGTAAGCGGGCCCTTACTGGGGTTACTGGGGGGATCCGGGGTAAGCGGGCCCTTACTGGGGTTACTGGGGGGGATCCGGGGTTAGCGGGCCCTTACTGGGGTTACTGGGGGGGATCCGGGGTAAGCGGGCCCTTACTGGGGTTACTGGGGGGGATCCGGGTGTACCGGGCCCTTACTGGGGTACTGGGGGGGATCCGGGTTACGCGGGCCCTACGGGGTTACTGGGGGGGATCCGGGGTAAGCGGGCCCTTACTGGGGTTACTGGGGGGGATCCGGGGTTACGGGCCCTTACTGGGGTTACTGGGGGGGATCGGGGTTACGGGCCCTTACTGGGGTTACTGGGGGTTCTGGGTAACCGGGCCCTACTGGGTTACTGGGGGGTATCCGGGGTAAGCGGGCCCTTACTGGGGTTACTGGGGGGGATCCAGGGTTACCGGGCCCTTACTGGGGTTACTGGGGGGGATCCGGGGTAAGCGGGCCCTTACTGGGGTTACTGGGGGGGATCCAGGGTTACCGGGCCCTTACTGGGGTTACTGGGGGGGATCCGGGGTAAGCGGGCCCTTACTGGGGTTACTGGGGGGGATCCAGGGTTACCGGGCCCTTACTGGGGTTACTGGGGGGGATCCGGGGTAAGCGGGCCCTTACTGGGGTTACTGGGGGGGATCCGGGGTTACCGGGCCCTTACTGGGGTTACTGGGGGGGATCCGGGGTAAGCGGGCCCTTACTGGGGTTACTGGGGGAGGTCCGGGATTCCAGGAGGGTCTTTTGGGGGTCTCCAGCATTCCCTGGGCCGTTCCTGGGGTGCTCCGTGGTTCCCGGGGACGCTCCGAGGGTTCTAAAGAATGTTGGGAGCGTTCTGGGATTACTAGGGGGCGGTTCTGGGGATTTCCGGGATTACCAGGAGTTCTGCGGTTCGCGGGAGGGTTCCGGACAGACTCTGGTGGTTCTCGGGGTGTTCTCTCGATTCTGGGGGTCTCCGGGTGTCCCTGGGTGGGAGTTCCCCCGGTTCCGCCAGTCTCTGGGGTCACCAGGAAATTCTGGGGGGGTTCAGTGGGTTCTTAGCAGGTTCTGAGGGTGTCCCGGCAGGGATCCAAGCTCTTGGGGACCTCCAGGGGGTTCCCGAGCCTGACCCCCCCTTCCTGTGTGTCCTAGCCGGGGTCGCGGGGCTCTGCAGGGTTCCCGGGAGGGTTCCTGGTGTGTGCCAGCACTGCCCCCCGTGCCCCCGCCGGGGCAATGCCGCTGCCCGTGGCCCTCCAGTCCCGCCTGGCCAAGCGGGGGCTGCTCAAGCACGTGGAGCCCGGTGAGAGCGCGGGGTGGGGCTGGGTGGAGCTCTGGGGGCGGGGCTGTAGGGTGGGTGTGGTGCTGCGGCTGGGGGCAGGGCTGGGTGGGGCTGTGGGCGTGGCATGGGTGCACCACCCCCCCAAGTTCATTGTGGGGGGTGGGGTTAGGAGTTGTGGGCAGGGCTAAGTGGGTGGAGGCAGACAGTGATGGCCCCGCCCCCAGAGCCTTGGGGGAGATCATCTCCTGGGGCGGGGCTGTGGGGGGTGGGTGTGGTCCTGGGCTGGGGGTGGGGCTATGGGGCTGGGCGGGGTTGGTGGCATTGGGTGGAGCTCCCATCCTGGCCCTGCCCCAGGTCATTGCCAGGCAGTGGAGGGGGGTGTGGCTTGGGTGGGGTCAGGCTGATGGCCCCGCCCATCACCTGAGGAGGTGATTATCGCTCATGATGGGCTGTAGGTGGGGTTAGGGGGGCTGTGGGTGTGGCAGTGGGTGGGGCTTGGGAATGTGGGTGTGGCACTGGGCAGGGTTTCACCCTGCCCCACCCAGAGTCCAAGGAAGAGATCATTGCAGAGGATTGGGGCAGTGGGTGTGGCAATAGGTGGAGTTAGGGGCAGTAGGTGTGGTGTGGGCAGGGTTATGGACTGTGGGTGTGGCTGTGGGTGGTGTTGGGGCAGTGTTGGGGCAGTGGGCAGTATTGGGGCAGTGGGTGTGGCAGTGGGCAGTGTTAGGGCAGTGGGTGTGGCAGTGGGTGGTATTAGGGCAGTGGGTGTGGCAGGGGGTGGTATTAGGGCAGTGTTGGGGCAGTGGGTGTGGCAGGGGGTGTGGCAGCGGGCAGTGTTGGGGCACAGGGTGTGGCTGTGGGCAGTGGGTGTGGCAGTGGGCGGGACCAGGCTGATGGCCCCGCCCAGAGCCTGAGGAGGAGATCATCGCTGAGGATTACGACGACGCCCACGTGGATTACGAGGCCTCGCGGCTCGAGGGGCTGATCCCACCCTGGTATAAAGTCATCGACCCCACTTGGTGAGACCCCTCCCCCCTTCTGCTGGGACCCCCCACCCCCCGGTGTTATGGGGGCTGCAGGGACCCTCCCAGGGCTGTAGGGACTGCAGGGACCCCCCCGAGGGCTGTAGGGGCTGCAGGGACCCTCCCAGGGCTGTAGGGGCTGCAGGGACCCCCCCCAGGGCTGTAGGGGCTGCAGGGACCCCCCCCGGGGCTGCGGGGGCTGCCCGGAGGTTGTTTAGCCTCTCTAGCACCCGTAGGGACCCTGCTCAGGCGTTACAGAGCTCCGTGGATTCTCCACACGCTTTTCCCGGGTGCGATTGGGTCTCAGGTATTATGGGGGCTGTACGCACTCTCTGTAGCTACTACAGGGTTAAACCTTCAGGCTCTATAGGGACCCTTTAGAACTGCTGTAGGACCTAGGAAGGTCTTTGTCAGGCACTACGGGGGCTGTAGGGAGTCTCTCTGGGGTCTCTAGGATCTGTAGGAGCCCTCTCCAGGGTCTCTAAGGGCTCTGCCTGGGGTCCATAGGGGCTGTAGGGCCCATCTCATTCCCTGTAGGGTCTGTGCAACTCCACGCCAGGCTCTATAGGGCCTCTCCCTGGGGTCTATAGGGGCTTTAGAACCCCTCCCAGGGTCCCTACGGCCCCCCCAACCCCCTGCTTCTCCCCACAGTGGGCTACCCTACTACTGGAACGTGGAGACTGACCTGGTGTCGTGGTTGTCCCCCAACGACCCCAACTCCGTCATCACCAAACCCGCCAAGAAGCTCAAGGGGAACCCAGGTGAGTCTGGGAGGGGTCCCCAAAACCCTAAGGGCAAATATGGGGCCTCTTCCCCTCCCTAAACCCTGGGTTACCCCCCCAGAGCCCGAGGAACCCCCTGAGAGGAGCCACGAGAAGGAGGAGCCGCCGCGGGAGCGCCGCTTCCACCGGCGCGAGGAGCTGGCGCCGTACCCCAAGAGCAAGAAAGGTGCATGGGGGGTCCCCCGAGCTTTCGGGGGCTCCGAGCATTCCAAGGGTTGCCATACCCCAAAGCTGGGCTGCGCTGACCCCCCTTTTCCCCCCCAGGCAGCCGCAAGGACGAGGAGCTGGACCCCATGGACCCCAGCGCTTACTCGGATGCACCCCGGTATGGGAGAGGAGAAAGGCTGGGGGTTATTGGGGCACCCCGAGTTTTGGGGGACCCTCAGTGACCCCCCGGTGGTGTCGTGGCAGGGGGACGTGGTCCACGGGGCTGCCCAAACGCAACGAGGCCAAGACTGGAGCGGACACGACGGCAGCCGGGCCCTTGTTCCAGCAGCGACCGTACCCCAGCCCCGGGGCCGTGCTCCGCGCCAACGCCGAGGCCTCCCGTGGCAAGGACTGAGCCCCGAAACACAGGCCCCCGCCAAAATGTCACCATCTCCTCCAAGAACCCCCAAACCTCAGGGGAACCCCTCAAACCCCAGGAAACCCCCCAAACCCCAGGGGTTTCTGCAGAACCCCCCAAGCCTGAGGGGATTCCCTCAAACCCCAGGGGACCTTTCGACCCCGCCAGACATCAAAGGGTCCCCCAAATCTCCTGGAACGTCCCCCAAATCTCAGGGGTTCCCCCAAGCCCCTCGAACCCCAAGGGGATCTTCTCAAATCCCCCTCCAAGCCACGCCCCAAACTGCCCCCACATCCCCCCCAAACCATCCCCAACCCCCACAGGACCCCCAAAAACCCAGGGGTGTCCCAAATCCCCCAGGACCCCTCCAAACACTTCCCCAATTTCCAGGACCTCTCACAAACCCCAAGGGGCCCCCCAAGCCCAGGGGGTCCCCCTGAGCCCCCCTGGACGCCCCTCCTTTCGTTGCAATAAAGCCCCGCAGCCCCAAGGGCGTGGAACGAGGGGGGATTGTTGGGGGTTTATTGGGGTGTAACACACGGGTGTGCAAGGGGAGGGTCCGGGGGCTGCATCACAGCAGGGCTGGGCCTCGCATGCCCTCAGGGGCTCCGGGGCCTGGCGCACTCGCGCGGGCTTTGCATGACCGCTGCCTCGCTCGGGGCCCTCACGAGAGGCCGTGCAGGCCCATGGCGGGCTCAGCACACCCCGAGGGTCCTTGCAGGAGCTTCAGTCCAAGAGACTGAGCCGGCGCAGCTCCTCGCACGCAGCTCCTTCCCCCTCGCCCGCGGCTCCTTGCACCCTCAGCTCATCCCGCGGGGCTCCTTGCACACCCAGGGGGGTCCCCACACTGGGGTCCTGCAGCTCCGGCTCCCCCCCCTCGTCCCCCTGCGGGGGTCCCCAGGCCCCCCCCCGGCGCAGCTGACAGGCCCAGGCATAGGGGGGGGCGATGGGTGGGGCCGGGGGGGGCACGTAGGTGTAGGGCCTGGCTGGGTCCAGCTGTGGGGAGAAGGGCTTCCAGTACGGCCCAGCGCCTCCCAGTACGGCCCAGTCTTTCCTGGTAGAACCCATTGCCTCCCAGTATGGCCCAGTTCTTCCTGGTAGAGCCGAGTGCCTCCCAGTATGGCCCAGTGCCCCCCTGAACCCACCAAAAACAAGTAGGGAATCCCACCGGGACCCCACTGCCTTCCCAGTATATCTCAGTGCTTCCCCATATGCACAAGCCCCAGGCAAAAACTTTCCCCAGTCCCTCCCAGTCCATCCCAGTTGGCTGTAGGGGTTCCCCCAGTCCCTCCCAGTGCCCCCAGTACCTGCAGGGGGTAAGTGCGGTCGGGGTCGTAGGCACTCAGGTCCCCACAGGCCACGAAGGGGACAATGACCCGGGAGGGACCCGAGAGCTGGGACAGGGCCAGGCCTGGGGGGTGGAATTAGGGGGCTGGGGGCACCCCAAATCCTCAGGGGTCCCAACACCCCCAAATTTCCCCAGGGACCCCACCAATACCCTCAGAGACCCCCAAATCCTCCCAGGGACCCCACAAAACACTCCAAAGGACCTCCCAATAATCCCCAGAGACTCCAAAATCCTTTAAGGAACCCCAAAATCCCCTCGGGGACCCCCAGAGAACCCAAAACTCCCCAGGGACCCCTCAAAATGTCCCCAGAGACCTCCCAGTCATCTCCATGGACCCCCAAATCCCTTCCAGAAACGTCCCAATAACCCCCAGCCACCCCAAAATTCTGCTAGGAATCCTCAAAATTCCCACAGGGACTCCTGGAAATGCCCCCAGTGACCCCCCAGTAGCCCTCAGAGACCCCCAACTGCCCCGGGGACCCCCCAGCACCCCCCCAGGGCCCCTTACCCGCATCAGGGTCGAGCAGGGGGTTGTCCATGGTGGGCACGAAGCCCTCGGGGGGGCTGTAGCCACGGCACACAACGAATGCCTCTGCAAAAAGAGGGGATTGGGGGCGTCCCCCAAACTCAGGGGGGTCTCCCCAAAGCTGAGGAGGGTCGCCAGTTTTTGGGGAAGGGGTCTCACCGATGCTAGAATTGCGGCTGCTGCGGGGTTTGGCGCAGGTGACGTCAGGGAAGAACAGGCGCAGTTGGGAGTAGAGCAGGGTCACGTCCTTCCCCCGGAAAATCTAGGGGGGCCAGGGGCGTTAGGGCCCCTTTTTTGGGGTCGGGGGGGCCCCAGACCCCCTCATTTTGGGGGCATCCCCTCATGGACTCACCTTAGCCACGAAGGTGCCGCCTTTCTTCAAGACGTGGGTGGTGATGTTCAGCGCCTAGAGGAGGGAAGACCCCCCAAAAGGGGGATTTGGGGAAGTCGGGGGGGTTTTGATGTTCCCTCAGGGCTTTGGGGGTGCCCAGGAGGTTGTGGGGGGAGTCTGGGGGGTTTAATCCCACTTACTGCCAGCAGCAGCTGAGCCTGGATGTACTCGTCCAGGTCGTGCAGCCCCGTCACTGTGGGGAAATTTGGGGCTCAGGGGGGGTTTGGGGGGCTCAGGTGCCCCCAGGCTCCAGCCCCCCCAAACTCACCGTCAGGGGCCCCATCACAGACCACCAGGTCAGCTGGGTGCCCCTCGAAGTGGCGCTGGATCTCCTGGGCTGTGGAGGCCTGGGGGGCGAAGGGGGAAAATGGGGTTTGGGGGGGAATTTGGGGATCTGAGAGTACTGTGGAGAGGGAAAATGGCATCTGAGGGAGCCCTTGGGGGGAGGAATTTGGGTCTGGGGGTCCTGGGGCAGGGGAAATGGGGCTGGGGGCCCCTGGGGAGGGGAAGAGGGCCAGGGAAATGGGGATCAGGGGTGTTCTGGGTAGGGGGAGAAAAACAGGCTCAGGGGGTGTCTGCGGGGTGATTTGGGGTCTGGGGGAGGAAACGGGCCTGGAGGAGGGATTGGGGGTCAGGGGGGCCCAGGGGGAGGGAAAATGAGGTCTGGGGGTCCCCAGGGAATCTGGAGGTGCCCCAGGGGGCTGCAGGTTTAGGGAGGGTCCATGGGGATGGGGGGGAGGGGTCCCCACCTTGGTGACATCCCCCTGGACCTGGAGCCCCCCAGGATGGGGGCTTTGGGGGGGCTTGGGGGGCCATGGTGGCTTTGGGGGTCTGGGGGCTTCGGGGGGGGGTTCTGGGGTGGTCCCCACCTTGGTGATGTCCCCCTGGATCTGCAGCACCCCCGGGAGCGGCGCCATGGCCTGGAGATCCACAGCCACCACCTGTGCTGGGGACCCCTCGGAGCCCCTGGGGGGGCGTCAGGGGGGGCTGACTCTCCCCTGGGCCCCTCCCCAGTGCCCCCCAGTGCCCCCCCCAGTGCCCCCACGGGCCCTCAGGGAACCCCTGGGGGGACATCAGGACATCAACCGCTCCCCCAGACCCTCACTGCACTCCTGGGACCCCCAAACAACCCCCCTGGGCCCCCCCCACTCCCAAACTGGGGTTCCCAGTCCTCCCAGTTCACCAAATGGGCACTGCCAGTTCAGTCAGACCCCAGACCAGGATTCCCAGTGTCCCCAGCTGGGACCCCTGGTCCTCCCAGTCCCCAGCCTATGACCGCCCCAAACCAGCACCCCAAGACCCTCCAGTGTGGGACTCTCAGTCCCTCCAGCCCCCCAACTGGGAACCCCAGTTCCCCATTTCTCCCCAGTTCCCCCCAGTCCCCAGACCGGGACTCCAGTCTCCCCAGTCCGCCCAATGCCCCCAGTCCCACCTGAGGTGCCGACTCAGCACTTGGCTCCAGCTCCCGGGGGCAGCACAAAGATCCACGGCCCGACGGACCCCTGTGCCCCAGTGCCCCCAGTTACACCAGTGCCCCCAGTTACCCCTGTGCCCCAGTGCCCGCAGTTACACCAGTGCCCCCAGTTACACCAGTGCTCCCAGTCACCCCTGTGCCCCAGTGCCCCCAGTTACACCAGTGCCCCCAGTTACCCCTGTGCCCCAGTGCCCCCAGTTACACCAGTGCCCCCAGTTACACCAGTGCTCCCAGTCACCCCTGTGCCCCAGCGCTCCCAGTTACACCAGTGCTCCCAGTTACCCCTGGGCCCCAGTGCCCGCAGTTACACCAGTGCTCCCAGTTACCCCTGGGCCCCAGTGCCCCCAGTTACACCAGTGCTCCCAGTCACCCCTGTGCCCCAGTGCCCGCAGTTACACCAGTGCTCCCAGTTACCCCTGGGCCCCAGTGCCCCCAGTTACCCCTGGGCCCCCATGCCCCCAGTTACACCAGTGCTCCCAGTTACCCCTGGGCCCCAGTGCCCCCAGTTACCCCTGTGCCCCAGTGCCCGCAGTTACACCAGTGCCCCCAGTTACCCCTGGGCCCCAGTGCCCCCAGTTACCCCTGTGCCCCAGTGCCCCCAGTTACACCACTGCCCCCAGTTACCCCTGGGCCCCAGTGCCCCCAGTTACACCAGTGCTCCCAGTTACCCCTGGGCCGCAGTGCCCCCAGTTACACCAGTGCTCCCAGTTACCCCTGGGCCCCAGTGCCCGCAGTTACACCAGTGCCCCCAGTTACCCCCAGCACTCCCAGTGCCTCCCCCAGCACTGCCACCAGTGCCCCAGTACCCTGGAAGAGCTGGAAGCGCTGGTCGAGCTGCAGCAGTTTGAAGGCGCTGCGGGCTCTCCAGCCGCCCTCCTTGGCCAGCCTGTAGTAAATGTCCCTCTTGTCCTTGGAGGAGCGGCCCATGGCGATCCTGCAGGGCCTGCTGGAAACAAACCCTGCTGACACGGGGGGCACCCACAGCCCCCAACCCACACCCAGGGCTCAGGGGGGCACCCACGGGCCACCTGTGATGCTGTAACCTCCACAGAGTTGTTTGTTTGTGTATCTCATTATTTATTTATAGGTTCGATCGTTTATTTGTAGGTCCTGCTGTAAACAAACCACCGTTTATATTGGGGGGCACACAAAAACGGGGGGTCTCAGGGAGATCCTGTGGCTCCAACCCACACTCACGGGTTATGGGGGGTCCCTACAGCCTGTTCAGCTCCCTACAAACCGTTTAAGTCACATCAATTTAGGTCGTGTTATTTTCATATGTCCCACATTAAAACCCTCACTCCAAACCCTCACTGCGCCACTGCGCATGCGCCGCCCAGGCGTCCCCGCCCCCTGGCGCACCGCCGGCGCACGCGCAGCCCCGCCCACCCCGGCGCGCGCGGTTTCCCCCCTCCCCCTCATAACCTCCCCCCTCTCCCTGCCCGCTCCCTCCCGCCCGCCGCGATACCGGAACGCGCCGAGGAAGGACCGGGGAGGAAACGCAGGAGGAAAGAGGAACGGACGCGGCGGGAGCGGTGAGGGCGGAGCGGCGGCTGAGGCGGGCGGCGGGTGGAGTGCGCGTGCGCCTGGCGGGAAGCGTGAGGGGAGGGCGCGCGAGGTGGGGGGGGGCTCCTTTTCGTAGTGCGCATGCGCGGGGCGGGAATTGCGTGTGGGTTTCCCGCCTTTTTCTGTGAGGGGTAGGGGGAGTTTTGTGCCTCTTTCGCTGCGCGACGCAGGAGCTCTTGAGGGGTGGAGGGGTTTCGTCTCTTTTTCGGTGAGGGGAGGGGGAGTTTCCCGCCCATTTCCATGAGGAGGGGGGGGGAAGGTTTCCTTTCCTTTTTCTATGGGCGAAGAGGGATTTCCCACCCTTTTTCCGTGAGGGGAGACGATTTCCCACCTTTTCTCACCATGCGGGAATGGTGAGGGGAGGGGGCTTTCCCGCCATTTTTCCGTGAGGAGGGAGGGGTGTTCCCGCTCTTTTTTCTGTGTGGTGAGAGGGTTTCCCGCCACGCGGGGCACGCTGGGAGCTGTAGTCTGTGGGGTTTGGGGGTACATTGCGGGGCGCCGGGCCAAGTCCTTCAGGGTCTATAGACACCCCCCGGCAGGCTGTTGTCGCAACAGACCCACCGGAACCGGTAATGCAGTAATAAAAAATCTTTATTTCCCAATATATTGCCCCAAAAAGCCTCCTGTGGGCTGGGGGACGGGAGGAAAACCCCGAAAACTAACGGAGGCACCCCAGAAACTGAGGCGGGCACCCCAAAACCCATGAGGGGCAGGGGCACCCTTAAACCTGAGCAGGGGGGGTCTCCCCAGGGGGAAACTGAGGCACGGGCGGTTCAAGGCACTTGCAAAGGCATTTGGGGGAGGGGCAACCCCTGAGTTACCCCCAGATCTACTCCTGTCTCCCCCCGGGGGGACCCAGGCGTCGGGACCCCTCAATAATTTAAGGCTGGGGGTCCCCCTGCGAGGCGGGGGGGAGATTTAGGGAGGTCTCTGGGTTGTTGGGTTGTTCAGGCACCATCTGGAGACTCTGGAGGGAGGACAAAGTGGGAGGATTAGTTACACCCCGAGGGACCCCCAAGCCCTCTGGGGATCTCCAATCCCCCAGATTTACCCCCAGTACCCTCCACAGGGCAGCAACCCCCTCCCAGTGTTTCCAGTTCTCCCCTATGTGTTCCGCCCAGTTCCACCAGGAGTGCTGCCCTCCCTTTCCCAGTGCTCCCAGTTACCCCCATGGGTCATCTCCCCCACTCCCAGTGCTCCCAGCTCTCCCCTGTAGGCCCTTTGCAGTGCTCCAGTACCCTCCCACGGGGCAGCAACCCCTCCCCAGTGCTCCAACCTCCCCCTGTAGGTTAGGAACCCCCTTCCCAGTGCTCCCAGTACACACCAGTTGGGGCGGCAGTGTGGCCCTGCCGTGTGGGCAGGGTGATGTAGGCATCGTATCCCAGGAGGATCCCGGCCAGGATCCCGAACACCTGATGGGCAGAGGGGGTCAGAGGTCATACCCAAACTCCCCCTGTACCCCCCCAAACTCCCCCTCACCCCATCCAGGAGCCCAAACACCAGGGGGGCAGGGGGATCAGAGACTCCCAAACCCCTCCTTTGTACCTCCAAAGTCCCCCTACATCCACAAAGATCCCCCTTATCCAGGAGCCCAAACACCCGAGGGGGAATTGGAGACCCCTCAAACCCTTCCTGCACCCCCAGCGCCCTCCATACACCCTGGTCAGGAGCCCAAACACCCGAGGGGGGTCAGAGATCCCACAACCCGGCCCCCCAAATTCCCCCCTCACCCCTCCCGCAATGCCGGCGCCGTCCCGGTGGCCAACGATGACGATGAGGGAGGTGATGAGGAAGAGCAGAGCCCCAATGATGCAGCGTGTGAAGTCCTGGGGGGCACAGATGGGACCCCTCAGAGACCCCCAAACCTTCTGGGGCCCCCCAACCTCCAGAGATTCCCCCCAGGGATCCCCAAACTCTTTGGGGACCCCTAACCCCCTGGGACACTCTCCCACTCAGCCATTCCAGGACCTCCCAACTTTCCCCCCAGGCCCCCCAAACTCACACCCCCAAACTCAGCCCCCCCAATGCTCCTCAAACCCCTCTCAGGTCCACCAAACACCCTCTAATCCACTCCCAATGTCCCCCAAACCCTGCCAGGGCCCCCTCAAATCCTCTCCCTCCTCCCAGGCTCCCAATGCCCCCCCAAACACCCCCAAGCCCTCAAATCCCCTCTCAGCTTTCCCAAACTCCCTCTAATCCCCCCCAATGTGCACCAAACTCCCCCAGTGCCCCCTGACTCACAGTCCAGCCCCAGTGCAGCAGGGGCAGCCGGGGGGGCAGGCGGCAGCCCCAGGCCAGCAGCACCAGTGCAGCAAACACCAGCTCCACCGCAGCCAGCCCCGCGTAGCCCGAGCGCGATGCCCCGAAGCAGATCAGGGTCAGCAGGCACAGGATCTGCGGGTACAGGGACATACAGGATCCATACGCCCTGGGGGACACCCTCTGAACCCTCCCCATAGACCCCACAGGGGCCCCCCGTACACTGACATACACCCCATTATGCACCCCCAGCACAGCGGGGTCAGCAGGCACAGCACTTATGGGGGCCCCTTACAGAATGGCCATAATGTGCCCTATTGACCTTCTGCACTGCTTCACTCCGGGTTCCCTGGATTTCCTGGAGAAGTAAAGGGACACCTGGAGACCCTCCGTGATGTGTTCAGAGAGCCCTTATAGCAGTGCCTACAGACCCCGTGCAGTGCCTGTATACAACTGCTGAGGGAATGCCTATAGTATCCCTTAAAATGGCCCCTATATAGATCCTGAGTGTCATCCTATACGGCCCTAGAGATTCTGGGCCGTCACCTAAAGACTCTTACAACGCCCCCTTTATACCACCGTGGGGTCACCTATAGGTGTCCCATAGCGCCCCCAATAGGCCACTGTGGGGTCCGCTACAGACCCTCCCCCATAGCGGCCCCTGTAGGCCCTCGCAGGTTCCCCGTAGGGTCCCCATGGCCACCTCTAGGCCACTATGCGCTGCCCCGCAGGGCCCCGCACCGCCCCGGGCTCCCTGTGGGTCCCCATGGCCACCTCTAGGCCACTGTGCGCTGCCCCACAGGGCCCCGCACCGCCCCGGGCTCCCTGTGGGTCCCCATGGCCACCTCTAGGCCACTGTGCGCTGCCCCGCAGGGCCCCGCACCGCCCCGGGCTCCCTGTGGGTCCCCATGGCCCCGCCCCCGCGTGGGCGACGGGACAAGAGCGCCGCTGTGGGAGCGCCGGGGCGGGGCCGTCTCCCGGCAACGGTCGCCATGGCAACGGCACAACAGTGCCCACCCCACCAGCCCGCCTGCCTTTCAAGGGGCGACGGCGCGGGTGGGGCCCGCCGGGCTGGGGGCTCTTAAAGGGGCAACGGCACTGAGGGGCTTCAAGGGGCACCGCCTGGAGTCCCTTGAAGGGGCCGCGCCCGCCGTGACGCGGCGAGCGCCGCCCGGGCTGGCGCAATAACGGCTGGCACGGCGGGCCCGGGCACCGCCCAAACCCCCCCTTCCCCCCTGGGAAAGGACCCAGACATCCGGGCTCCCTGCCCCGCTTCGCACCAGGGCCCCCTGGCCCCGCCCTTTCTCACCTTCCCTGCCCCGCCTTACCCCCCGTTTCCCAAGGGCGTTGCCCCTCCGCGCGCCCGAAACGGGACCGAGAGGCGCGGGGGAAGCGGATGCCGGTGGTCTCCCACGGCAGAGGGGACACTGCCGCGGGGGGGTGCCGGCCCCCCGGACACCCGGGTCCCTCACTCCACGTGTTGGCGGGAACCCGAGCACCCAGAGAGCCGGGCATCCCCCCGGAGGAAGCCCGGGTGTTCCGGTGCCCCCCCAAAATGAGGACCCAACTGTCAAGGTATCCCCCACCCCCTTAAAAATAGGGACCCGGGCACTCTACTAAGGCCCAAAATTGGGATCTCGATATCCCATTACTCCACCCCTCCACAAAAATAGGGGACACACGTGTCATGCTGCGCCCCAGACCCCCCAAATTGGGGATCCAGGTATCCTGCTGCCCCCCTCCCAGAAACGGCGATTCCAGACATCCTGCCCCACCTCCAAACCAGGGACTCAGGCATCCTCCTGCCCCCCCTGAATGGGCACCCAGGCGTGCACGCTCCCCAACCCCTCCCCCCCCCCAAAAAAAAAACGGGAGCCGAGTTATCCTGCCCCCTCCAAATAGGGACAGTGGCATCCCAGTCCTCCCCACGCCCCAAGTAGGAGCCAGATATGTCCCGGTGTGTCCCCCTCCGGCGGGGTCCCGCAGCCCCGCGGTGCCCCCACCCCCGGTGCCCCCGGTGTCTCACGATCTCGCCGATGAGCACCAGCCCCTTGCGGGTGCGACTGAAGGCGAGGCAGGTGCTGGGGCAGCTCTGGGACCCGCTGGACTCCATGGCGGGACCGGGCGGCACCGAACGGGCGGCGGCGGGAGGGGGGCGGGGGGGCCCGGGGGAGCTGGCACGGCGCGGGGGCGGGGCCTGGCGGCGCGCGCCGGCACGCGATTGGCTGGCGGGGGCTGAGGGGCGGGGCCGGGCGGTGGGGGGAACCCCCTATTAGGGATGGACACGGGGGGAGCCCCGGGGGCGGGGCCTCGAGCGGTGCGCGCCGTCACGTGACCGGGCGGCGGGGGAAACCCCGGTGAGGGTCCCGGGGGGCGGGGCTTGGAGCGGGGGAAGCCACTGTGATTGGGTCGGGGGTCCTGGGAGGAGGAGTTGAGGTGGGCGGGGCTTATGACAGGGACACCCCCGTGATTGGCGTGGGGGCGGGGCTTGGCGTGGGGGAAGCCCCTGACGGTGGCGGGAGGGGGTCCTCAGGGGGCGGGGCTTAGAGGGGGCAGGGCCTGGGGGTTCTGGAATTGGGGGGCGCCGGGGGTCTCTAGGTTTGAGGAGCCCTAGAGGAGCCTATGGGCGTCCC
Source organism: Monarcha castaneiventris obscurior (assembly GCA_026261815.1). Taxonomy (NCBI): domain Eukaryota; kingdom Metazoa; phylum Chordata; class Aves; order Passeriformes; family Monarchidae; genus Monarcha; species Monarcha castaneiventris. Next base: position 126,389 of record JAMPIT010000423.1, on the reverse strand, counting down.
TGGGGGGCTTGGGAGGATCTGGAGAGATCCAGAGGAGCCTGGGGCAGGTTGGGTGTCTCTGGGGGTCCCCAGGACTGTTTGGGGGTCCCCAAGGCCGTTTTTTCTCCCGGGGCCGTTGGGCCTCTCTCCGTTTTGGGGTGACTCAGCCGGATGTGGGCAGCGCCCTGCCCGCCGGGTGCTGCGGATGGAAGGAACGGGGGTTCTCGCGGGAAATGACTCAGGGAGGCACCGGGGGGGGTCCCCACCTTTATTGAACACCCCCAAAAATGGGGAGGAGGACAACGTCTCCGTGCGACCCCCAAAACGCGGGGAGGGGGCATTGCATAGTTTGAAGGGCGCCCCCGCCAAAATGGGGGGCACCAAAATGATCCCCCCGGGCTGGGGGGGGTCCCCCCAAAGCACCAAAAAATGCGGTGCGTGGGGGGGCACCTCGCTCTGACGTCGCCTTCCATTGGGAGGGGCTCCAGGGGGCAATCAGGGGTGCAGCCCCTCTCCGGGGTAGTTTAGGGGTGCAGCCCCCCCACGAGGCAGAAGCAGGGCTCCCCCCGCGGGGAGCTGCCCACGCACAGCCGCAGCACCCCCCGCGCCGGTGGGTTTGGGGGGGCCCCTGGGGGGGAAAAGGGGGGGTGGGCGTCACTTCATGTGGGGGTGGGGCAGGACGCCCCGCCCCTCCCCCCGAGCCGGGCAGGGGCAGCACGGGGGGCGTGGGGGGCTCCGGGCTGTACCATTCTTTCCGTGTGGGGGAGGGGCGCTGGGGTATCTTACTGAACTAGGGGGGCAATGGAGTGTGCCACCTGATTTTGGGGGGCACCGGGATGTACCAGTGTGTTTTGAGGGGTGTCAGGCTGTACCACTGCCCTGGCAGGGGGTGTGATTTGTACAAATACATTTCAGGGGGTGCCTGGGTATCCCAGTGACTTGGGGGGGGCCAGGGATGGGTGTCACTTAGGGGTGTTCCCACTCTGTCCCAGTGAACTTGAGGGATCCTGCCCTGGCTCCATTGAACTGGGGGGGCCCCGTCGGGACTCCGGGGGTGCCGGGGGTGGGGGTCTCACCGTGGGGGCGGCGCAGCAGCAGGCGCAGGCGGCTGCCCCCTCCCCGGATCCGGGCCAGCGCCTGCGCGTGGCTCATCCCGGCCGTGGGGGCCCCGTTGATGGCCAGGAGCTCGTCACTGACCTGCCCCCCCCCCGGAAGAGACCCCCAAAAGTTATAGACCCCCACGGCCCCCCCAGACTCCTCACAACCCCCCCAAAGACCCCCCCTTGCTCCCCCCAGGACCCCCATTGCTCCCCGCCAGAGACCCCATATTACCCCCAAACCACCTCTCCCACCCCCCAGCCACACCCAGGACCCCCATAAGCCCCCCCGGCCCCCCAGTCGCCCCAGGACCTCCACAGTTCCCCCAAGTCCCCCCAGCTTCTGACAGAATCCCCCCAAGACCTCACTGCCCCCCCGACCCCATATAGCCCCCCAGCCCCTGTTGCTGCCCTCTCCCCAGTTCCCCCATAGGCCCTTTCGCCCTCAGACCCGCATTTCCTCCCCCAGGACCCCCGCGGACCCCCAAAGCCCCCCCGTACCTGGATGCAGCCGCAGCGCTGGGCCGGGCCCCCCTCGCGCAGCCCCCGCACAAAAACCCCGGTGGGGCCCCCCCGGAGGCTGAACCCAAAGCCCCCCGGGCCCCGGGGCAGCTCCACTGCGAACGGGGCGGGGTCCTGGGCCCCAGTATGCACCAGTTACACACCAGTAACACACCACTTACACACCAGTAACACACCAGTGTAACACCTGTCACCTCCCTGGGCTGCGGGGCAGCTTCCCGATCCCCCCAGTAACACACCCGTAACACACGAGTAACACACGAGTAACACACGAGTAACACATCAGTAACACACCAGTTACACACCAGTTACACACCAGTAACACCCTGCCAGCCGCAGGGCAGCTCCACTGCGAACGGGGAGGGAGGCTACTGACCACACCCAGTACACACCAGTAACACACCAGTCATCCCCGCGAGCTGCGGGACAGCTTCCTGAACCCGCCCAGCACACACCCATAACACACCAGTAACACACCAGTAACACCCCCCTTCAGCCACAGGGCAGCTCCACTGCGAACAGGAAGGAGGGGGAGGGGTGTTCCTGTGGCCCCAGTATACACCAGTTACATACCAGTAAACCCCCCAAGGCCACGAGGCAGCTGCATCCCAGCCCTCCCCATTCCCTCCCAGTACTCCCAGTATCCTTCCCAGTTCCCTCCCAGTGCTCCCAGTCCATACCTGTGGCCAGGCCAGGCCATACCCCGGTCCTCTCCCGGCACTGCTGGGACTCCCCAGGTCCTCATCTGGGGCAGAGAGAGGGGTGGGCTCAGTGCCCCCAGTGCTTCCCAGTATCGCCCACTAACACCCAGTATACCCGAGTAGCCACCCAGTGCTCCCCAGTCCCCTCCCACTGTCACCTGTTCCCATCCCACTGCTCCCAGTGCCATCAGCCCCCACCCCAGTGCCCTACCAGTGCCCCCCCAGTGCCCCCTGGGACTTCCCAGTGTGCCCAGTCCCCACCCCAGTGCCCTCCCAGTGCCCTCTGGGACCTCCCAGTGTGCCCAGTCCCCCTCCCAGTGCCCCCAGTACCGGTGGGCAGCAGGTCCCGGGGTTCAGGGCCCACGAAGCTGGTGGCGGCCACGGGCTCAGGGGGGGCCCCAGGGCCTGGGAGGGGGCGGCACACTGCACCAGTGCTCCCAGTGCCACACAATGCCCCTCCCAGTGCCCCCTCAGTGCTCCCAGTTCCCATGCCAGTCCTTCCCAGTGCATCCCAGTGCCCCCACTCTACCTCCCAGTCCCTCCCAGTATGCCTTAATCCCCCCAGTCTCTCCCAGTCCCCCCAGTCTCTCAAATCCCCCTCCCAGTGCCCACAATCGCCATTCCAGTCCTTCCCAGTGCCCCCCAAACCCTGCCCCGTTCCTTTCCAGTGCCCCCAGTCCTCCCCCAAGTCCCTCTCCTAGTGGTCCCACTGCCCCCAGTCCCCCCCACAATGCCCCAGTCCTTCCCCCAGTCCCCCTCCCAGTCCCTCCCAGTGTTCCCAGTCCAGACGCACCCAGGCTCCGCAGCAGCAGCAGCAGGTCCCCGTCGCGGGGCTGGATGTGGGGGGGTCCCCGCTGCCCCCAGGGCGGGGGGGGGCTCGGGGGAGGGGGCGGCGGCGGGGGGGGGCGGCTGTAGCGCAGGACACAGGAGCCCCCCACCACCACCACCACGCTCACTGGGAGGGGGGACCCCGAGTCAGGGACCCCCCAAAACTCGGGGACCCCCCCAAGGGAGATGGGGACACCCCCCCCAAAGGACACGGACCCCCCAAAGGCCGGGGACCCTCCCGGGGGGGTTGGGAGACCCTGAGATCAGGGACCCCCCCCCCCAAAGGTCGGGGACACCCCTGGGGGATGTGGGACACCCCAGGTCGGGGACCCCCCCGCAGGGATGAGACCCCCCCCCAAAGATGATTGACCCCCCCGGGGTTGGGGACACCCCCAAATTCCGCCCCCCCCCCCCCACTCACCGCTGGGCCCCGGCGGCGCCTCCGGGGGTGGCATCGGAGCTTGGGCCCCCCCGGGCTGCGGGGGGGCTACGCCTGGGGGGCACCAGTGCTCCCAGTAACCTCCCAGTGCTGTTTGTATCTCACCCACTTCCCTCCCAGTGCCCTCCCCAGCTTCTCCAGTTCCCTCCCAGTTTGCCCCACATCATCCCAGTTGCCCCACAGTGCTCCCAGTATCCCCCTCCGTGCTCCCCATATCCTCTCCCAGTGCCCCCCCAATCTCTCCCAATATCTTCCAGCCCCCTCCCAGTGCTCCCAGTCCAGCCCACACCATCCCAGTTCCCCCACAGAGCTCCCAGTACCCCCCCTCAGTGCCCCTCTCAGTGCCCCAGTATCTACCCAGTATGCCCCCCAATGCTCCCAGGATCCTCCCAGTTACTCCCCAGTACTTCCAGTATCCCCCCAATACTTGCTGGTATTCTTCCAGTTTCTCCCCAGTGCTCCCAGCATCACCTCTAATGGTCCCAGTATCCTCCCAGTATCCCCCACAACAGCCCCAGCATCCTCCCAGTTTCTCCCGAGTTCCCAGCATCCCCGTGATGCTCCCAGCATCCTCCCAGCACCTTTCTAGCACTCCCAGTATGCCCCCAGTGCTCCCCGTGTCCTCCCAGTTCTCCCCCCAGTGCCCCCAGCATCCCCCCAGTACTCCCGGTTTCCCCCCAGTGCTCCCAGTTCAACCCACGCCACCACAGTGCCCCCAGAGTCCTTCCAGTAACCCCCCAGCTCCTTCCCAGCCCCCTGGAGCTCCCCCAGTGCTCCCAGTCCGCCCCACCCCATCCCAGTGCCCCCAGTCCCTCCCCCTCCCCTCGGGTACCGCCGCGGGGTCGCCACGGCAACGGGCGCGAGGCCGGCGGGCGCGAGCGGCGGAGGGACGGGCTGACGGGCGGGCGGCTCCGCCAATCAGCGGCCGCTGCACGCGTAGAGGGGGCGGAACGGATGGCGGCGGCGGTACCGATAGGCGAGCGGCTCCACCAATTAGTGGCCGCAACGCCCGCGGGTAGGTGGGCGGAGGGTCGCCGCAAAGGCTACTGGGAGTTGGAGTCCGCCTCAACCACCTCTTTCTCCCACAGGGCCCCGCGGCGGAAGATGGCGGCGGGCGATGGCGCGGCGGCGGGCGATGGGACCGCGGGGCCAGGGCCGGTGTCGTTCGCGTTCAGCCGCAGGGCGGAGCGGCGGCGGCCGCTGCCCGCGGGACCCTGCGCGGAGCCCGGTGCTGGCGGCGACGCCGACAGCGACACCGACTTCCTGACGGCGGTGGAGGACCGGGAGCTGCTCAGGTGGGCGGGGGAGGGGGCGTGGTTTAGAGATGGTTCTCGCCCATCACGGCTCGCGATGGGGCGTGGCTTGAGGCGCAGGCGCGGCCGGTAACGGGGCTGTCCTCAGCTCCCGGGGGCGTGGCCTGCAGCGCGCTCCCTTACAAGGTGGGTCAGGGCGTGGCTCAGGTGCGCAGCGGGGCGTGGCCTCAGAGCAGAGCGCGGTTCAGGCGGGGCTCTCCCCGCGTCGTTAACGAGGGGGCGTGGCTGGAGGCGTGGCTAGAGCGGTGTCTTAAGTGCCAGTTCGGGGCGGGGCTTGAGGCGGGGCGGGGCTCAGTTTTCGGTTTTGCCATTAAAGGCTTCAGGGGGCGTGGCTTAAGGCGGGTGCGCTCCATCAAGGTTCCCGGTTGGGGGCGGGGCTTAGGGTGTGTTCGTAATATGGCTGGGGCGTGGCTTAGGGCGTGGCCTCACCACGTGCAGCTGCTTTGGGGGCGTGGCGCCCTGGGGGCGTGGCTTTTGGCAGGGAGTGACCCTTTGTTCAGAGAAGGCGTGATCTGTTTGTGGGCATAGCTAACTCTCTGGTCCCGCCCCCAGCACGCGGCCGGCCCCGCCCCCCAAAAAGGAGCTGGTGATCCCCTTGATCCCCCCCCACCGCTGGAGGAACCCGGAGCCCCCCCGCGCCGACAAAGGCCCCGCCCCCGCCGCTGGCCACGCCCCTGCTTCTGACTCCGCCCCCAACACAGACCCCGCCCCCGCCGGGGCCCCCCCGGACCCGCCCTCGGTGGAGGCTCAGGCAGTGCAGGAGCTGCTGCAAGGTGAGTTTGGGGGTCCTGGGGGGTTCTGGGGGCCCGGTTAAGCCCCCTGGGTCCCCCCTGACTCCCCCCACCCCACAGAGGCACGGCAGAGCCAGGAGCAGCCCAATGGGGACTCGGGACCCCCCATCTCTATCCCACTCCAGCTCCCTGACAAGGACGTCGCCACGGGGCCGCAGCCGGTGAGGGACCCCCAGAGTGGGACCCCCCAACATTCCCTGGGACCCCCAGAGTGACCCCTTCCCCCATGTCCTGGGACCCTCAGAATGACCTCCTCATCCCAGGACCTGCAGAACTCCCCTGGGCATCCCCAAATCCTTCCCAGGGCCCCTCCAACCCACCTTTTCCTCCATGGTTCCCTCCCCAGCCCCATAACTGCCCCCCAGGGCCCCCCAAGCGCCCCCCCAGCTCCAAACCCCCCATGTTCTCCCCAGACCGCCCAGGACTACGAGGCTGTGCCCGTGGGACAGTTCGGGCTGGCCATGCTGCGCGGGATGGGCTGGAGCCAGGGCCAGGGCATCGGGCGCACCTTCCCCAGGTGAGTGGGGGCACCCCTGAACTCCCCAGAGCTGGGGGGGGACCCCTGAACATCCCAGCATTGGGGGAGACGGGCTTCAAGGGGAAGCTTTGGGGTGCCACAGCCTCCTGTGCCCCTCCCAGGGTGGATTTTGTGGTGCCCTTTCCCCCTACGATGGGGCTGGTTCTGGGGACCCCTGAACCCCCTAAGGGTGGATTTTGGGGTGCCCTGACTCCTCTTTTTCCCCGCAGGGTCGTGACCCCCCTGGAGCACCGGCCGCGCCCACGGGGGCTGGGCCTGGGGGCCGAAGCGGCCCCCCCGGGCACCCCCAAACCCGGGGAGCCTTCCCAGGGGGGCCCGGCCGTGGGAGACCTCGTGCGCATTGAGGCCGGGCCCCACCGCGGCGTGGAGGGCAAGGTGAGACCAGTACAGACCAGTATGGAGCTGCAGGGGGGCACTGGGGGCAAGCTGGGGGTGTTGTGGGGGGGAACAGGGGAGGCCAGGGAGGGACTGAGGTGGGGCTCTGGGGGTGCTGACACCCCCCTGCTTCTCCCAGCATGCCCAGTATGGCACTGGGAGGGCCTCGGGGTGAGGTAACTGGAGGTGCTGGGTGGATACTGGGGGTGACTGGGGCAGGACTGAGGGGATTGGAGGCACTGGGGTGTGCTGGCGACTAACTGGGAGGCACTGGGAGGGTGACTGGGGTTACTGGGAGGCTGCTGGGATGTACCTGGGAGGTACCTGGGGTTAGTGGAGTTCAGTTACTGGGAGATGACTGATGGGCGACTGGTGTTACTGGGGGGTGACTAGAAAACCTTTGGATGTTATTGGGGGTAACTAGGAGCCTACTGGGAGGTAACTGGGCTAACTGGGTCCCCAGGTGGAGGCGCTGGACCCCGAGACTGGGCGGGCACTGGTGCGGCTCCAGCTGGGGGGGCAGGTGGTGGCCGTGAACCAGCACGGGCTGTGCCCAGTCAGCACTGGTGAGTGTCCCAGTATGGACCAGTAACCCTTGGGACCCCCCCCCCGTTAGCCCCAGTACCCCCAGGTCAATCAACACTGCACCCAGTCAGCACTGGTGAGTGTCCCAGTATGGACCAGTAACCCCGTGCCCCTCCCCATTATTTCCTGTAACCTCCCCAGTAACCCGCAGATCCGTCAGCACAGCCTGTGTCCAATTTGTACTGGTGAGTGTCCCAGTTTGGACCAGTACATCCCAGTAATCTTCCCCCTTATCCCCTGTAATTCTTCCAGTACTCTCCAGACCAGCTTGAGCCCAGTCTGCCCTGGGGAGCCTCCCAGTAAGCCCCAGTGTCTCCCAATAAGCTCCCAGGGTGTGCCCATAGCTGCCAGTGCTTCCCAGTAACACCTCAGAACAGCCCAGTAAAACCTCAGTGCCTCCCACCGCTTCCCAGTTTCCCTCCAGTAACCTCCTAATCCTCCCCAGCCCCTCCCAGTTTCCAATAGAATCCCCTCCCCGTGCCTCCCAGTACCTCCCAGTTCCCCACAGGTGCCTCTGGCCGCCCCCCCCAGAAGGGGACGGAGGAGGGGGTGCAGGGCGGGGCCCCCCCGCAGGGGGGGGTGAAGCGGAAGGAGCCCGCCGAGAACGAGAGGTGAGGGGAGGCTTTGGGGGGGGGTCCTCAGGGGGCTGTGACTGACCCCTGGGGAGTTGGGGGGGCTTTGGGGGACCCCCAGCATTTGGGGGGGTCCCTGAGCTTTGGGGGGTTTTGGGGGCACCCACAGAGGGCTCTGTGACCCCTGGGGGGCTTTGGGGAGGGGCCTTGGGGGGGTCTGACCGTTAGGGAACTTTGGGGGGGCCCTGGCCCCTGGAGAGTTTCAGGGGGGCCTCTGGGGGGGACTGTGCCCCTTGGGGGTGTCTGGGGGCTCCCAAGGCTTTGGGGTGGCACTGAGCTTTGGGGGTCCCTGAGGAGCTCTGGGGATCCCCGCCCCCCCCCGACTGTCCTGGTGCCCCCCCCAGGTGTGTGAAGCAGGCGCGGGGGGCCCCCCCCGGGCCCCCCCATTGGCTGCGCAGGGACCTGCGGGTGCGCTGTGTAGACAGAGCCTTCCGGGGGGGCCGCTACTACAACTGCAAGGTGGGAAAGCACCCGGGGGCCCCAAAGCCACCCCCAGGACCCCCAAAACCCCCCCAGACCCTGGAATCACATCCCAAAACCTCCCTTTGCACCCACAAAATCACTCCCGGGACACCCAAAACCCCCCCGGGGGCACCCTGGAGCTCCTCAGAGGAGCCCTAAAATGGCACGGGGACCCCAAAACCACCCCCATGGACTGCCAAATTCCGGTGAGGCCCCAGCATTCCCCAGGGAACCCCAGAAACCCCTATGGGACACCACATTCCTCCTGTGGATCCCCAAAGCCCCCCAGGGGCCTCTGAAAGCACCCTGGGAGCCCTAAAACCACCCTGGGACCCCCAAAACCCCCGCAGAGACCCCATAAAGCATTCCTGGGAACACCACCCCCCACTGCCAGGGACCCCCAAAGCCCCCATGGCCACCCTCCAGATCCCCCGAGGACTCCCCAGGACCCCCCAAGGATTGGGGGATGGGTTCCCACCCCCCAAAATCAGCCCAAGCCCAAGGGGGGGTTTCCTGCCCCCAAAAGCCCCCCCTGGGCACCTCTGGGTGGGATTTGGGGGTCCTGACCCCCCGGCCCCGCCAGATGCAGATCGAGGACCTGCTGGCCCCGGACACCTGCGTGTGCCGCACGGACGACGGGCACCTGGTGGAAGGTGAGACCCCCCACCTGAGGGAAACCTGGGGGGTCCTGACCCTCCCTGAGCACCCTGGACCCCATCTGAAGCCCCCTGACTCCCACAACCCCCCCAGCACCCCCAACCCTCTTCAATCCCCAAAATCGCCCTGATCTCCCTGACCCCCCATGCCCCCCCTGGACCCCTCTGAGCCCCAAAACGCCCCCTCCCCTGACCCCTGACACCTCTGACCCTCATCACCCCTGTGCCCCAGAACCTGCCTCCCCTGACCCCCCATAACCCCCCAACTCCCCCTCCCCAGACCCCTCTGACCTCCCAAATGCCCCCTCCCCAGACCCCCCGATGCCCTCGAGCCCCGTAACCCCCGAGTCCCCCCCAGCACAACCCCCACTGTCCCCCCACTCCCCTGACCTGACCCCTGTGACCCCCCTGTGCCTCCCAGGCCTGCGTGAGGCCTCTCTGGAGACCGTGGTGCCCCGGGGCAGCTCCGACCGCGTCATGGTGGTGCTGGGGGAGCACGCGGGGAAGGTGAGCGCGACCCCCGCCCCGAGCCCCCTCCCCAAATAACCCCTGAGCCCCCCTGATCCCCCCAATTCCCGCAGGTGGGGCAGATCCTGGAGCGGGAGCCGGAGCGCGGGCGGGCGCTGGTGCAGCTGGGCCGGGACGCGGCCCCGCAGGTGCTGCCGCTGCCCTACGACTCCATCTGCCATTACCTGGGCGGGGGCGACGACGACTGAGACCCCCCCAAAACCTCCCTCCAGCCTCCAGCATAGCCGCCGCGGCTTCACGGGAATAAAACCTGTCCGAATGAGCAGCGGCTGCCGCGGTTGTTTTGCACCCCGTGGTATTTGTATTGAAAGGGGGGGACCCTCCACCCGTGGTGAGCTGTGGCCGCTCCCGAGCGCGCTGCCCTCTGCAGCTCCCAAGATGGCGGCGCGGTGGCTGCCATGGGAACGGCGCGCGCCGCTGCCCGCTTCCGACATGGCGCGTTGCCGGGCAACGGCCCCGCCCTCCCGCCACCGCCAATCAGCGCGCGCAGCTGCCCGACCGAGCCGTGAAAGGGCCGGGCTGGGCTCACGTGACCGGAAGTTTGCTCTGGCCGGGGGTTCTGAGGCGTCTCGATGGTTTGAGCTGCCCGCGGTAGCGGCCGGGGCGTTTTGGGGGGGATTTGGGACTTTTGGGGGGGAGCGGGCGGGTTTTGGGGACTCTTCGTTACCCCCCTCCTCCCTCGAAGCGGCTCTGCTACTGCCGGCGCGTCTCGCCATGGCGCAGGCCCGGGGGGTGAACAGCCTGCGCTTCAACCAGGACCAGAGTGAGTGGGGGGACCCCCAAATCCCCCCCGGAATCCCCAAACTTCCCTTACGACCCCCCCAGCTTTCCCCCTCGGGACTTCAAACACCCCACCCGGCATCCTCGAGCCCCACCCGGAACCCCCAGAACACCCCCCGGGACCTCTGAATCCCCCGAGTTCCCCCCGGAGCCCCTGAACCCCCCGGGACTCCCAAACCCCTCAGGTTTCCCCCCTCAGTGACCCCCAAAACCCCCTAATACCCTCCTGGGATCCCCCCCAATCCCCGCTAGGGACCCCCAAACATCCCCTAGGGCCCCTTGGGTGCCCCCCAAGACCCACCCAGCGACCCCCTACTTCCCCCCGGGTGCCGTCCCAAGTCCCTCTGGGTCCCTCAACGCCCCCCAGGAACCCCTCAACCCCCCAGGGATCCCCCTGAGCCCCTTGGGTGTCCCCCCTCACCCCCGGCCCCCCCAAACCCGCCCGTGCCCCCCAGGCTGTTTCTGTGTCGCGATGGACTCGGGGGTCCGGATCTTCAACGTGGAGCCGCTGATGGAAAAGGGGCACCTGGGTGAGGGGTCCCGGGAACTTTGGGGGATCCCCCCTCCTCTGGGGGGGTCATGGGGGGTGGGGGACTTGGGGGCCTTTAGGCGCAGAGAAGGGGCTGGGGGGAGGAAGTTTGGGCTGTTTTGGGGTCCCGCAGGCCTGGGGGGCTGCTGGGGCGTTTTGGGGGGGATTCCTAAACCGGGGGGCTGTTTGGGGGTCTCTAGACCTGGGGGGGGGGCAGTTTTTCGGAGGGGGTTTGTTCTGGTGGTCCCTAAATTGAGGAGAGGCTTTTTTGGAGAGATCTTTAAGCCAGAGGTGCAGTTTTGGGGAGACTTGGGCTGTTCTGGGGTCCCCCAGACCTAGTGGGGGGAGGGCTAAATCTTGGGGGAAGTCCTTCAGCTTTTGGGGAGGGTCTCTCCTATTTGGGGGTGTTCCTCTACTTTGGGGGTCTCTGAGTTCTGTGGGGAGGTCCCTCGGGTTCGGGGGGGTCTCCTGATTGCGGGGTGCCCCCAGATGCGGAGCAGGTCGGCAGCGTGGGGCTCGTGGAGATGCTGCACCGCTCCAACCTCCTGGCCATCGTGGGCGGGGGGAGTCACCCCAAGTTTCCCGATGCCTCAGGTGCGCCCCAAAACCAGGGGGGTCCCCAAATGCCCTGACAGATCCCCCCAAACCTGGGGGGAGGCCAAGTTCCCTGGAAGGTCCCCCTAAAACCCAGGGCTGCCCCGTATTGAGGTCCTCCCTAACACCTCCTGGAGGGGTGCCCGATTTTGGGGCAGCCCCCGACACCCCCCGATATGTGGTCCCCCCATCGCTCCCCAATGTCAGGGTCCCCCTCTGTCACTCCCCGGCCCTTGGGGGGTCCCCGGTACCGGGGTGCCCCCCTGACCCCCGGCCCCACCAGTGCTGATCTGGGATGATGCCCGGGAGGGGAAGGACAAACTGGTGCTGGAGTTCAGCTTCCCCAAACCGGTGCTGGCCGTGCGCATGCGGCACGACAGGTACTGGGAGGCACTGGGAGCACCGGGAGGGGCTGGGGAGGGGCAGCTGGGGGGCACCGAATGGGACTGGGGGTGCTGGGGCTGGCCATGAGCGTGTGGCACAGCTGGGGGGACTGGGAGGGACTGGGAGGGACCCAAAGCTGCGCCGGCCAGGCACTTGCAGCGTGACGGGTGGGACTGGGGAGAGTAACTGGGTAAACTGGGGAGGCTGCGGTGACTGGGGTGGCACTGACAGTGCTGGGGGCACTGGGAGGGACCCACACAGCTCCTGGCCGTGCATAGGTGGTGCTGTGTGTGCTGGGGGGGTAACTGGGTAAACTGGGAGGACTGGGGGGTAGCTGGGGGTGCCCCAGCCGTGGGGGTCCCCTGAAGCCCCCTGTGCCCCCAGGCTGGTGGTGGCCCTGCAGAGCCGCCTGTACGTGTTCTCCTTCCCCCACCGCCCCACCAAGCTCTTCGAGTTCGACACCCGCGACAACCCCAAAGGTGGGGGGACCCCAAAAACCGCGGAGGGACCTCAAAAACTGCGGGGGCACCCCAAAAACTGGGGGGACCAAAACTGGGGGGAAGCCTGAAATGGGGGCACCTGAAAACTGGGGGTGCCCAGACTGAGGGGAGCCTGAAACGTGGGGTGGACCCCAAGAACCTGGGGGGTCCGTAAAACCTGCAGGGACAGGCTTGAGGGGGGGAGGAACCCAGGTAACTGGGACAGAGCCCCCTCCCTGTTTTTCCTGCTGGGGGTGGTTTGAGGGGACCCCAAAACCCCACCGGGGGACATCCCAAAACTCAGGGATGGCCCCAAAACCTCGGAGGGACCCCAAAACCTCGGGGGGTTTGGGTAGGGGGGATCTGGGGGGGACCCAGGTGTCTGGGACAAAATCCCGCCAATTCTCTTTATTGGGGGCGTTGGGAGGGACCCCAGAATCGCAAAGGGGGACACAGAAATCCAGAGGGAGCCTCAAACCTTCCCCCAGCGAGTCCTCAAAGCTCAGGGAGGGACCCCAGTAAATGAGGGAGAGCCTGGAACACGGGGGGGACTCCAAAACCTTAGGGGGACTCAGAAACCCTGGAGGACCCCAATACCCAGGGAGGACCCCGATGTTCTCGGGGGGGGGGGTTTAGGGGGACCCTGATGTCCTGGGGGGCAGGGACACCCCAATGTCCAGCTCCTCCCACCAGGGATCGTGGATCTCTGTCCCAGTTTGGAACGGGCCTTACTGGTGTTCCCGGGGCACAAGTGCGGGAGCCTCCAGCTGGTGGTGAGGGCCTTGCTGGGTATACTGGGAGGGACTGGAGGGAGCTGGGAAGAGCAGAGAGGGGGACTGGGGGCCCCTGGGAGGGGGCTGGAGGGGTCTGTGGAGGACTGGGGATGCTGGGAAGGACTGGGGGAACTGGACAGGAATGGGGAGGACTGGGAGGGAACAGGGAGGGGGCTGCGGCGGAACTGGGGAGCACTGGGGGATACTGGGGAGCGCTGGGGGGGCACCGAGATTTTACTGGGGAGCGCTGGGGGGTCTCTGATCCCACTTGGCCCCACTTCACCCCAGGCTGCACTGGGGATACTGGGGTGCACCTGGGGGGGCACCGAGAGTTTACTGGGGAGCGCTGGGGGGGTCTCTGATCCCTTCACCCCCCAGGCAGCACTGGGACTGTACTGGGGAACACTGGAGCGATACTGGGCGGCTGTGGGGAAGCCCTGGGGGTCTCTCAGCGCTGTCCCCCGCAGGACCTGGGCTCGGCCAAGCCGGGCACGTCCTCGGCGCCGGTGACCATCAACGCCCATCAGAGCGAGGTCGGCTGTGCCGCCCTGAGCCCCCCGGGGACCTTGGTGGCCTCGGCCTCGCGCAGGGGGACCCTGATCCGCCTCTTCTGCACCCAGAGCCGCGCCCGGCTGCTGGAGCTGCGCCGCGGCACCGACCCTGCCACGCTCTATTGGTGCCACTGGGGGCACTGGGAGGGACTGGGGGCACTGGGGAAGCTGGGGGGGAATGGGAACCTCAGGTGTCCCCCTGCTCAAGCTGAGCCAGGGGACAGACTGGGCCACACTGTACTGGGGAGACTGGGAGGGACTGGAGGTGGATCTGAGGGTTTGGGGGATCCTGCCCAGCCCGAGTTTGGGGTGCTGCTCCCCACCCTGCCCTATTTTGGGGCTCCCTCTCAGCCCGGTTGAGCTGCTCCAGCTCACCAACCCCATCCCACTGGTGGCACTGGGGGGCTGTGGGTGGATCTGAGCGTTCGGGGACCCCCGACCAGGTTTTGGGGTGTCCCCCCACCCCTGATGAGGTTCTGGGATGTGTCCCCCCCCCAGCCTCGCCTTCAGCCCCGACTGCTCCTTCCTGTGCGCGGCGAGTGACAAAGGCACCGGCCACGTCTTTGCCCTGCGGGACACACGGCTCAACCGGCGCTCAGCGTGAGTGGGGGGGGTCAAACCGGGGGGGGGACACCCCAGAGCCCCCCGGGACCCCCCTGACCCCCCCCTGCCCCCAGGCTGGCGCGAGTGGGAAAGGTGGGCCCCGTGCTGGGCCCCTACGTGGAGTCCCAGTGGTCGCTCGCCAGCTTCACCGTCCCAGCTGAGGCCCCTGGGGTCTGCGCCTTTGGGAGGGGTGGCCGCAGCCCCAGCTCCGTCATTGGTGAGTGCCCCCAAAAATACCCCCAAAATACTCCCTGGGAACCCCCCCGTTTCCTCCCCAGGACCCCAAAATACACCCAGGGAACCCACAACCCACCACAGACACCCAAAGTGCCCCCAGCACCCCAAAATCCCCCCAAGGCACCCCAGACCCCTGTGGCATCCCCAAACTCCCTTAGCTGGGATCCCAAATTTCCCCAAAAGCCCCCTCTGACCCCCCAAACACCCCCCTGCCTCTCCTGGGAACCCCCAGGCATCCATTAAAATCCACTGGGAGCCCCCAGGGACCCCCACACCCTCCTCAACCTCCACCCTGCCCCCCTGAACTCCCCCTGGAGCCCCCCTGACTCCCCAAAGCCCCTCCCCAGCCGTGTGCGTGGACGGGACGTTCCACAAGTACGTGTTCAGCCCTGACGGGAACTGCAACCGCGAGGCCTTCGATGTCTTCCTGGACATCTGCGACGATGACGACTTCTGACCCCCCCGGGACCTCCCCCAAATGCCGGGGGAACCCCCAAAATCTCCCAAAACACCCCAAGTCTCTCCTGGTCTCTTTACTGGTGTCTCGGCATAACAAAGGGGATTTATAAAACCCTCAAAAAAAGGGGAGTGGGATACAAAACTGGGGTCCCCCCGCGTGCCCCGGCTGCGCCTGGGACCCCCCCGCGGTGATGTGGGGGGGGGAGGTGTCCCCCCCCTCTGCCCCCTCTCCCCGTCCCTGGGTCCGGCCCAGCCTTTGGCCCAGGAGGGGTTTGGGGGTCCCGGGGTGCTGGTGATGGGGGGGGGGGGGAATGGCACGTGTGTAGCCCTTTAAGAGTGGGGGGAGGGGCGGGGTGGGGGTGTCCTGGGGTGGGGGAGGGGCGAGGGGCTCAGAAGGAGAGGGTGGGGGGGTCAGTGCCGAATTTGAGGCGGTAGATGAAGGTCTTGGTGGGGAGCAGCACCTGGGGGGGTGGGGGGGGTTAGACAAGGGACCCCTCCCCCCACTGCCTGGTGGTTGTGTCCAACCTCATCCTCCCCTCCTCATTCCCCACTGGTCCAGTCCCAAGTGGGACTGCCCCCCGCCAGTTCCCTGATGGTTCGCCCCAATCCCCCATGCCCCCCACTTCCCAATGGTTCAACCTTGTCACCCCCCACATGCTGCAGTGGTTCAGCCCAGCGCCACACCCCCCCCCTCCCCCCAGCAGCTCAATGGTTCACCCCGATGCGCCCCCTCCCCCTCATTCACAGCGGCAGAGGTTCACCCAGTGCCGTTCCCCCCCCCGTTTAACAATGGTTCATTCCGGTGCCAGCTCACCCCAAACCCCCCCGGGGGCTGCAGGGACCCCCCAGACCCCCGGGAGCCCCCAGCTCACCGGGTGGGTGACGTAGCCCCCGCAAGGGTAGCACCAGGCCGCCAGGTCCCGCAGGCTCAGCACCAGGGGGTGCCCCGAGGCCCCGCCGTGTTCCAGCATGTGCCCCCCAACGTAGCGCCCGCACAGCACCTGCGGGCACGGGGGCAGCGTCTGGGGGTGCCCAGAGGAACTGGGGCCCTGAGGGCAAGGTGGGGGTGCAGGGGGTGATTTAGGGGTGCGGGGGGCAGTTCTGGGGTGCAGGATGGGTGATTTGGAGTGTGAGGAGTGGTTTGGGGGTGAATTAGAGGTGTAGGGGGTGATTTGGGATGCAGGAGGTGGTTTCTGGGGGTACAGGGTGTGGTTTGGGGGCATTTTGGGGCACTTTAGTGTGAATTCGGGGGGTTGGGTGCAGGAGGCGATTCCAGGGCGTTTTCGGGGTGATCTGGGGTGGGGTTTGGGTGTTCCCAGGGCACAGGGGGTACAGGGGTGTTTTGAGGGGTTCTGGCGGGTGTGGGGTTCCTGACCTGGTGGCAGCTGAGGCACAGCCAGTTCTCGCGGCGGCTCCCGCAGACCCCGCAGGGGGGCGGCAGGAGGTCCCCAAGGGCCCCCCCGGCCGGGGACGGGGCCACGGCGCCCAGGTGGGGACAGTCCAGGAGGGGTGTCACGGCGTACAGCGCCCCCTGCCGGCCCGGGGGAATGAGAGCGTGAAGGGCCGGGGGTCCCAGAAGCCCCCCCAAACCCACCCCCCCCAAACCCCCTGCCCGAACCTCCCCAAAAACTCCTTCCCTGAACCCCATCCCCAAGACCATCACCAATCCTCCCTCCCCAAAAGGGGAGTCCCTCTCCAAATCTCCCCCAAACCTCAGCCCCCAAACAACCCCTCCCTAAAAACCCCCTCCCCAAAAACCCCCTCCCCAAAGCCCCCAACCCCCTCCCCACCCCCACCTCCTCCAGCTCTTCCTCCTCCTCCCAGCAGGGGGTGGCAGCGGCTGCTCCCGTGGGGGCGGGGCCTGGAAGAGGCTCCGCCCCCGAGGCAGCCTTGGCCCCGCCCCCCGGGGCGTCCCCGAGCTGCAGCGCCCCCAAGCGGCGAATGGCGGCTTCCAGGGGGGGCGAGCCCGTGACGTCATCGGCGGCAGGTGTGACGTCATCGCTGCCCTCCCCCTTGGGGGACGTCGGGGGGGTCTCAACTGGGGGAGGGAGGGGTTGGTTGGGGGGAATTCGGGGGGTCCCTGAGGGTCCCCCAGGGGTGATGGGGTGGGGGGGCCCCTGGGGGTCCCCTGGGTCCCATTTTGGGGTGTGAGGGCTGGGGGGCTGGGTCCGGTTTGGGGTTCTGGGCACGGGGCTCATGTCAGGATTTGGGGGTCCCAGGGGGTGTTCAGGGGTTCCGGGCTGAGGACTGGGGGGCTGGGGAGGTTCTGGGGGTCCCCATGGGTCTGGGATGGGGTTTGGGGATCCCGGGGGGGCAGTGGGGGGGGTTCTTGGGGGTGTCGGGGGTCCCAGGGGGGCCTCGTTGTGAAGAAACTCCAGGAGCTCCTGTGTGGGTGTGGGAGCCCAGGGCAGTTTTGGGGAGAGGCCTCACCCCGGGGCAGCCGCAGGCAGCTCCAGCAGCCCCGCTGGGCGCGCAGGGTGCGGCTCAGGGCCCTCAGCGCCGCGGGCTGGGGGGTGCCGGGGGGCGGCAGCGAGGGGGGGTCCCCGAGCAGGACCCCCAGGCACTGCCCCACCCCCTCCGCTGTCACCCCCAGGTTGTACCCGCCCTGTGAGACCCCCAGCGTCAGAGACCCCCGGCCCCCCCACAGGGACCCCCTGGAAAGGGGCCCATCCCCCCCCAGTGACTGCCATCCCCCCGAGGGACCCCCGGACCTCCCCCGCCCCCCCAAACCCCCAACAGGCCCCCCCAGTTCCTCCCCAGCTCCCCCCACCCCTGAGACCCCCAGGCCTCCCCCAGACCCCCCAACCCCCAAACCGGCCCCCCCAGGATCCTCCCATCTCCCCAAAGACCCCCCCCAGGGCCTCTCCACCCCCTCAGTGGGAATCCCAGACACCCCCAGGACCCCCCCAACCCCCAACGAGCCCCCAACCCCCCCCCCCCAGCGGCCCCCCTGGCCCCTCACCTCGAGCACGAGCACGAGCCGCCCCCCCGCCAGCCCCCCCAGCAGATGGGTCATGAGGCCGAAGGTCTGGGGGGACACCAGGCACCCCCCCAGGGGGTCCCCCCGGCCCGCGTCGAACCCGGCCGACACCAGCACCAGCTCCGGCCCGAACTGGGGGGGGCCGTGGGGTCAGGGGGGGCAAAGGGGGCGGGACTGCCCCCCCGACACCCCAAAATGCAACGGCTCCAAATGGGGGACGCAGCCCCCCCCCCAAAAGGAGCCAGAGTCCCCTGAAGTGTCACAACTCCTCTCGTGGAACCCAGTCCCCAAAATGAACCCAAGACCCCCCCAAAAAGGATCCCCCGAAAGGCTCAGCCCACCCTAAAACAGATCCAGACTCCCCCAAATGAACCCAGACCCCTCCAAAGCATCACGGCCCCCCCAAGGAAACCCCCAAGGGACCCGGCCCCCCAGAAAAGGGACCCAACCCCCCCTCAAATGGACCCAGATTCCCCCCCCCCAAAGGGACCCAGCCCCGCCAAAGGGCCCCACCCCTCCCACAGAGAGACCCAGCCCCCAAAACAGACCTAGCCCCCCCTGGAGCCCCCCCAAGACCCCCCCTCACCTGGCAGGCCACGGGCAGCACCAGCCGGGTCAGGGCCGCCAGGTACTCGGGGTCCCCCACGCGGGGCCCGCCCCACCCCACGTTCAGGGTGAAGCCGGTGCCGGGACCCCTCCCCCGGCGCCGCGGGGACCCCCCGGCCCCCCCCGGGAAGAAGGAGCCGTCGTGGCGGTGCAGGGACACATACAGGACACTGCAGGGGCCGGGGGGGGTCAAGGACCCCAAAATCCCCTCAGGACCCCAAACCCATCCCAGAGCAGCCCTGGGACAACCCCCGGGTACCCCAACCCCACCCCAGGGTCACCCCAAAATCACCCAAAATCCTCCAGGACGCTGAAACCAACCCAAAGCACCCCAACCTCTCCCCAGCACCCCCAAAACCCCCAGGACCCCCCCTAAGCCTTACAGGGACCCCCAGGCACCCCCTGGAGCCCTTCCCCAACACCCCAAGCACACCCCACATCCCCAGAGCCCCCTCCCCAGCACCTCTGGGACCTCCCTGAGACCCCCAGACCTCCCGTCCAATACCCCCCGGCCCTGCCCAGCACCCCAAACGCCCCCAGGCCCCCCCACCTGGGGTCCTCCTCAAAGATCTCCTGGGTGCCGTTGCCGTGGTGAACGTCCCAGTCCAGGATCAGCACCCTGGGGGACACAGGGGGTGTTGGGGGGGGAGGGTGGGCGCCCCGGGGGGGTCCCCGCAGCCCTGACCCCCCCATACCTGAGGGGGGTCCCGGCCAGGCGCTGGGCGTGGCGCGCGGCCACCCCCACGTTGTTGAAGAGGCAGAAGCCCCCCGCAGACCCCGGGCGGGCGTGGTGGCCGGGGGGGCGCAGCACGGCCAGGGCCGAGCGCACCTGGGGGGCACGGAGGGGTCAGGGGGCACCGGGACCCCCGACCCCAGTGAGACTCCCAAAACCCCAGCGAGACCCCCAAACCCCGCCAGGACCCCCCAAAACCCCAGAGAGACCCTCAAACCCCGCCAAGACCCCCCAAAACCCCACTGAGACCCCCCAGTACCCCACTGACACCCCTAGATCCCACTGGGACTCCCGAAATCCAGAGACCCCCCCTCCCCCAAACCTCATGAGACCCCAAAACCTCAGAGATCTTCCTAAACCCCACAGAGATCCCCTAACTCCACAGAGACACCCCCTAACCCTGCTGGAACCCCCAAACCCACAGAGACACCCCCATACCCCACAGAGATCCCCTAATCCCACAGAGACACCCCCCCCCAACCCCACTGGGCCCCCCCAACCCCTGTGGGACTCCCAAACTCCGTAGAGACCCCTTCAACCCCACAGAAACCCCCCAACCCCTTAAAATCTGCCCCAAACCTGCAAAGCCCCCAAACCTCAGCGGGACCAAGGGAGCCCAGCGCGGCTCAAACCCCCAGACCCGCCGTGCCCCGGTGCCCCCCGGTGCCCACCTGCCCCCCCAGCACGGCCCCCGCGGCGGCGCAGGCCCCCCCCGCGGCCAGGCGGGCGCAGCTGTACGAGCGGGGGCACAGGTAGAGGCTGTTGTAGCGCTGCGACAGCGCCCGAAGCTCCCGCGGGGACAGCGCCGGCGTCCGGGACAGCGTCCGCACGTGGGCCCGGCTGGGGGGCACGAGTCAGGGACCCCCGAGCACCCCAACCTCCCCAAATTCCCTGGCCAGGGACCCCAGAGCACCCCAACCTCCCCAAATTCTCTGGTCAGGGACCCCCAAATTCCCCTGGCAGAGCCCCCCCAAATGCCTTCCCCTCAGGGAGCCTCCCGAGGTCCCCTGCAGCTCCTGTGCCCAAATCCCCCCAAATTCCCCCATCAGGGGCACCCCAAACCCTCCCCACTAAGGACCCCCAAACCCACCCAAACCCCTCAGTCAAGAATCCCACTAATTCCCCTATCAGGGACCCCTCCCCAGAACTCCCCCGAGCCCCCACCCCCAGGCCTTCCCCACCCCCATGGTGACCCCCAAAAAACCCCCAGGACCCCCCCAAGAAGCCCCACCCCATGGGACCCTCCTGACCCCAGGACCCCTCCCCATCCCCCCCACCCCACAGAACTCCCATCACCGGGACCCCCCAGGACCCCCCACCCCACCCCACAAGACCCCTCCCCACCGCCCCATTTGGGCCCCCCCTCACGTGTGGCAGGCCCGGAGCTCTTGGAGGGTCGCGGGCCGGGGGGGCACCCGGAGGCAGCGCTGGGCCAGCCCCAGCTCCTGCAGCCGCTGCAGCACGCGGGACAGGCGCTGCGGGGACTCGGGGTGCTGGCTGCGAGACACCCCAAATCCACCCCAAATCACCCCAAATCCACCCCACATCCACCTGGGGACAGGCGCTGTGGGGACCCAGGGTGCTGGCTGCGAGACACCCCAAATCCACCCCAAAGTCACCCCAAATCCACCCCACATCCACCCGGGGACAGGCGCTGTGGGGACTCAGGGTGCTGGCTGCGAGACACCCCAAATCACCCCCAAATCACCCCAAATCCACCCGGGGACAGGCGCTGCAGGGACTCAGGGTGCTGGCTGTGAGACACCCCAAATCACCCTCCAATCACCCCAAAATCACCTCAAATCACCCCAAGACAGGCACTGTGGGGACTCAGGGTGCTAGCTGCAAGACACCCCCACATCACCAAAAAATCACCCCGAAACTCCCCAGGACAGAGCCCGTGTGTCCCCGGCCCGGCCGTCACCTGTCCCAGGTGTTCCTGTGCTCCTCCATGCGGGGGTCATAGACCAGCCCCACTCGGGGTCTCGTCGGTGCCTCCGGGGGGGTGTCTGGTGGGGTCTCTGGGGGGTTCCCATCCCCCTCCAGCTCCTCTTTTTCCTCCTCCTCATCCTCTTCCTCCCCTGCTTCAGCCTCTACTTCCTCCTGCTCCTCCTCCTCCTCCTCCTCCTCTTCTTCCTCCTCCTCGACCTCTGTGCAAGGGGGGCGCCTCAGGGGGAGCACCCAAAATGTGCTCCCACCTAACTTTGGGGCTCCCTAAGGAGATTCTGGGAATTCCTGAGGGGATCTCGGGGGTCTGAGGAGTCTCCAAGGGGATTTGGGGGCCCCTGAGGGGCTTTTGGGGGTGTCTGAGGGGGGTTTTGGGGTGTCTGGGGGGGTCCCTGAGAGGGACCAAGATGGTGGCAATCCAATATGGTGGCCTAGCAACCACAATGGCACCTTAGCAACCGGACCTAGTGCATCCCCCAAAGCCTCCGCTCAGTTTTTCGGGGGTTCAAAGGGCCCCCACCGGGATGTCAGGTTGTGTCCCCCCAGATTTCAGGGTCCCCCCTCACCGATGCTCTGCAGGCAGCCCCAGTACTGCTGGTGGACACTCAGGGTGCGGGCAATGCTCGCCAGGCCGCTGGGGAAAAACTGAGGTGTTGGGGGACTGGGGGCACCCCCAAACTGCCCCCAGCACCTCCATGACTCCCCCCAAGCTCTCGACCCCCTTGAAGCTCCCCAAAATCCCCTCCAGCCCCCAAAACACCCCCAGCATCCCAAACAGCTCCCCAAGGCTGAGCCCTTCAAACCCCACCAGCCCTCCCCAAATACCACCCCCACCCCCCTAAACGCCCCCAAGGCTCCCCCAGCACCCCAAAACACCCCACAACCCCCCCAATCTCCTCCAGCCCCCCCCCAACCTCCCCTTTAAACCCCCCCAAGCCCCCTCACCTGGGGGTGGGGGCGATGGGCCCAAGGGGGTCCCCAGGGTCCCCCAGCAGCGTCCGCAGGACAGCCCCCACCCCCCCCGGGGATGCCCCTAAATCCGGCCCCCCCTGTGGAGAGGGGGGTCAGGGGGAGCCTCACGGAGCCCTACAGACCCCCAGGACGGTCCATAGGGCCCCTGCGGCCCCCCAAACACAGCTCCCCAAAACAGCCCCTACAGCCCCTCCCAGAACAGCCCCTACAGCCCCCCACCCCCCATAGCCCTTAACGCCCCCAGTACAGCCCCTACAGAGCACTCCAGCGACTCCTACGACCCCAACTCCCTCTACAACCCCCAACGTCCTCTATGGCCCCACAGCCCCCCCCATAACCCCCCCCGCCTCTACAGCCCCACAGAATCATTCGCAACTCCCTTGAATGGCCACGCAACTCCCCCGGGGGCCCCCATAACCCCCCCAGACCCCTACAGCCCCCACAAACCCCTACAGCCCTTACCCTACAGCGCCCAGACCCATAACCCCCCCCCACAGACCCCTACAGCCCCCACAGACCCCTCCAACCCCCAGCCCTATAACCCCCTCCAGATCCCTAGAGTCCCCCAGCCCCCCTCACCTGCAGCAGCAGCAGCAGCCGCCCCCCGCCCAGGGCCATGAGCAGGTGGGTCAGGAGAGCAAACCCGGTGGGGGAGACCCCCAGAGACCCCTGGGGACACGGGGGGGCTCAGAGACCCCCCAGAAACCCCTATAGAGCCCCCCCACAGAGACCCCACAGAGACCCTCCCAGACCTCCCACACTGCCCTACAAACACCAGGGGGCTCAGAGACCCCTCTGGAGCCCCACAGAGCTCCAGAAACCCCCAGAAACCCCTCCCCAGACACTCCTGGGGGCACCGGGGGGCTTTGGGCCCCACAGAGCCCCCCCAGCCCACCCACACCCACAGAGCCCCTGCAGCGCCCCACAACCCCCCAGAGCCCCCCAGAGACCCCGTACCCCCAAATCCTCGAGCGAAGCCTTGACCAGGACGAGCTGGGGCTGGAACTGAGGGGCCACCACGGGGTCACAGCAGGACCCCAAACACCCACAGGGACCCCAAACCCCAACCAGGGACCCCAACCCCATCCAAGGACCCCCCAAACACCCGCAGGAACCTCAAACCCCACCCAGGGACCCCAAGCCCCACAGGGACCTCAAACCTCCACCCAGGGACTCCAAACCCCACCCCGGGACCCCAAACAACCACAGGGATCCCTAAAACCTGCTTGGGACCCCGAAATCCCAGAGGGACCTTGAAACACCCCCAGGGACCCCACCAAACCCCACCCAGGGATCCCCAAATCCCCTTGGGATCCCCAACTGCCCCCCTCAAACCCCCCGGGACCCCCAGCCTCTCTCCAGAGACCCTCGAAGCTCTCCCTGGGACCCCCCCACGAACTGCAACACCCCCCAAGGGCCCCAAACTCCCCCCAACCCCTGTGGGACCCTCCAGGGCCCCCCAGACCCCCCCGAGCCCCCCAGGACCCCCGGCCCCCACCTGGAAGGCGATGGGCAGCAGGACATGGAAGGCGGCGGCCGCGTAATCGCCATCGGTGACACTGGGCTGGGGGGAACCCATAGACCCTGGGGACCCTATGGACCCCCTGGGGACCCTACAGAGCCCTGGGGACCCTATAGACCCCCTGGGGACCCTACAGAGCCCTGGGGACCCTATAGAGCCCCTGGGGACCCTACAGAGCCCTGGGGACCCTATAGACTCCTGGGGACTCTACAGGTCCCCCCCAGCTCCTATAGACACCCCACAGACCCCCCCTTGTTCCCTGCAGACCCCACACCCCCCCTGCAGATCCCCTACAGAGCCCCTCAGCCCCCTTGATCCCCTATGGCCCTCCCAGGCCCTATAGATTCCAGCTCCTACTGGACCCCTCTACATACCCCCCCATAGCCCCCCCACCCCTATAACCCCCTATAGCCCCCAGCCCCTGCGGTCACCAAACCTCCCACCCCCCCCCATGGCCCCTATAGCCCCCCTAGGGCTCCCCCCAGACACCCCCATGGATCCCACAACCCCAGAACCCCCGAAGACCCCCTGAGCCCCTTTATCCTCCGTACTGCTACAGACCCTACCCCCATAGCCCCTATAGCCCCCACAGTCCCTGCAGTCTCTATACCTTCCACACCCCTGCACCTGCTCCCAGTGCAGCTCCGCGCTGAACCCTTCCCATGTCCCCATATCCCTTCTCTACATCCCCTATAACCCCTATATCCATCCCCCACAGTCCCATACCTGCTCTCACTACAGCTCCACACTGACTCCCTCCCCACATCCCCTATATCCAGGCCCTATATCCATCTCCTACACCCATCCCCCACACCCCCCATACCTGCTCCCAGTGCAGCTCCGTGCTGAACCCTCCCCATGTCCCCCATATCCATCCCCTACATCCCCTACATCCATCCCCTACAGCCCCATACCTGCTCGCAGTGCAGCTCCACATTAAATCCCTCCCCAGTTCCTACAGCCCCCCATCCCCTCCATCCCCCATATCCGTGCTCTATGTCCCACATCTCCGTCCCCTATAGCCCCACACCTGCTCCCATTGCAGCTCCGTGCTGAACCCTCCCCACGTGCCCCACATCCATCTCCTACATCCCCTATAGCTACTGCCTCTATGCCCTACACCTGTACTCCAAATCCCCTACACCCGTTCCCTATACCCACTCCCCACATCCCCTACACCCATCCCTTATATCCACCCCCCACCTCCCCTACACCCACCCCCAGTATCCAGCCCCTATATCCACTCCCCATATCCCCTACACCCATCCCGTATATCCACTCCTACATCCCCAAACTGTCTCCACCACCTCCATGACTCCCCCCGAGCTCTCAACCCCCATGAAGCTCCCCAAAATCCCCTCCAGCCCCTCACAGCCCCCACATCCCCTATATCCATCCCCCATATCTCCTATACCCACCCCCTATATCTATCTCCCCATACGGGCTCCACACTGAGCCCCTCCCCACATCCCCTATATCCACCCCCTATATCCATCCCCCATAGCCCCGTACCTGCTCCCAGCGCAGCTCCACGTTGAACCCCTCCCCGGGGCCGTGGCCGGGGCTGGGGGGGGGGTCCCGGCCCCGCTGTGCCCCAAAATACAGGACACTGGGGGGAGGGGATGTGGGGGCTGGAGGGGTGCACCCCACACCCCCCACCATGGCCCAGGGCCCCCCAGGGACCCCCAGGCCCCCCAGAATGTCCCAGTGCCCACCAGTACAGCCCAGCACCCCCATTACGGCACAGGGCCCCCAGTATGGCCCAGGGCCCCCAGTATGGCCCAGTACCTCCCAATACAGCCCAGGACCCCCAGTACGGCCCAGTACCTCCCAATACAGCCCAGGATCCCCAGTATGGCCCAGTACCTCCAGTATGGCCCAGGGTCCACCAGGGCACTCAGTGCCCCCCAAGGCCTCCCCAGTGCCCCCAGCCCCCCAGTACAGCCCGCAACTCCCAATATCCCCAGCCCAGCCCAGTGCCCCTCCAGTATAACCGAGTTCCTCTCATCGCCACCAGTACAGCCCAATGTCCCCAGCATGGCCCCCCAGTACAGCCCAGTGCCCCCAGTACAGCACCACTCCAGACCAGAGGTCCCAGTCTAATCCAGTTCACCCCAGTGCCCCCCGGTCCAGCCCAATGCCCCCACAGTGTCCCCAGTATGGCCCCAGTGCCCCCCAGTATGGCACCGCACCCCAGTGCTCCCAGTGCCCACCTGGGATCCTCCTGGAACAGTCGGGGGAGGGTTCGGCCGGGCCGGGGGCTCCAATCCACGATCAGGACACTGGGGGGGTCGGGGGGTGGGACCCCAAATCCCCCCCAAAACACCCCAAAAGGGGCCGCAAAACACCCCCAAACCCCCAAAGGGCCCCCGGGGGCTTTGGCCCCCCCATCCCAAAAGGAGACCCCAGGGACTGGGACACCCCCACAGAGGAACCCGGAGATCTGAGACCCCCCCTCAATCACCCCCCACCCCAAGAAGGACCCAGAGATCTGAGACCCCCCGTCCCCAAACGGGACCCAATGTCAGGGGGTGCTGGGCCCCCCCAAAAGGGACCCCGGGAGCTGCAACTCCCCCAAAGACCCCCAAAAATTCCCCCCCGGGACCCCCAGCCCCCCCCAGTCACCCCCAAATGCCCCCCCCTCCATTCAGTGCCCCCCTCACCGCTGCACCCCGAGTTGTTTCTGGGCCACCCGGGCGGCCACGGCCGCGGGTTCGGGGGGGTCCTGGGGGTCCTGGGGGCTGGGGGGGGGTCAGCGAAATGGGAGAGATCCCTATGGACCCCTACAGACACCTACAAGACCCCCCCCAAGTCCCTACAGAGTGCTGTGGGTCCCACAGGCACTCACGGAAACACAAAACCCCATAGGGCCCCACGGGACCCCGCAGAGCCCCACAGGGCCCCACAGAGCCCCACACCCCCCTACAGACCCCCGCAAAACCCCTAAAACACCCCCAACCCCCACAGACCCCATAGGGACCCCCCCAGCCCTCAAGCCCACCCGGACCCCCCTTTTGGATCCCTCCAGCCCCCCCCAAAACCCCGCAGCCCCGCAAGCCCCCCCGACCCCTCCGAGTGCCCCCAGACGCTTTTACCTCCCTGAAGCCCCTTCCTGACGCCCTGGAATCCTTTATTGGCCCCCCCCGTACCCCATTCCTGTCCCCCGCCCCCCATTTCTGCCCCCCGTACCCATTCCTGCCTCCGTACCACATTCCTGCCCCCCGCCCCCCATTCCTGCTCCCCTGCCCCCCATTTCTGCCACCCGTACCCCATTTCTTCCTCCTGCCCCCCCCTCCTGCTCCCCTGCCCCCCGTACCTGATCAGGGCCACCCCATTGCGCAGGGCCCCCCCCAGGACCTGCTCCAGCAGCGCCAGCACGGCCCCCACGGCCCAGCGGGGCCCCGACCCCCCCTGTGAGCACCCCAAAATCAGGGGAGGCCCCAAAACCCCCGGGAGGACCCCCAAAATGGGGGAGGGGGCCCAAAACCCCCAGGGGTGGGGGCAAACCCCCCAAAACGCCCAGGGAAGACCCCAAAACCCTCATGGGGGAACCCAAGGGCTTGGGGGGACCTCTGAACATGGGAGGGACCCCAAAACTCCCACGGGAGAAACCTGGAATCATGGGGGACCCCAAAACCCCCAGGGAGACCCCAAAACCGCTATGGAAAGGACCCAGCATTGGGGGACCCCAAAAGCCCAGGGAGAAACCCCCAGAACCTCTGGGGGAAACCTAAAACCCCCAAGGACCCCCCGGTGCCCAGGGGGACCCCAAAACCCCCAGGGGAACCCCAACTTCCCCCACAGGGGACTCCAAAATCCCCACTGGGGGTCTCTGGTGTCCGGGAAGGGACCCCAAACCCTCCCCCCAGGGTCACAGGGGTTTGGGGACCCTCCCGACACCCCCTGGGGACCCTCCCCCCCTTCAAGGACCCCCCAGAGCCCCGGGGGACCCCAAGAGCGGGGGGTGCTCACCGGGACAGGGCCGTCAGGGGGCTCCAGCTGCGCCACGAACGAGGGGCTGGGGGACCCCAAAACCGCCCTCAGGGGCCGGCCTGGGGACCCCAGAGCCCCCCAGGGCTCCCATCCCTCCCAGGCCCCCCCCCCAAACCCCACACGGATCCCCCAAACCCCACAGAGAACCCCAAACTCCAAAGGAGTTCCCCCAAACCTCTCAGAAACTCCCCCCCCCATGCCCCCCCTAAATCCACCCCAGAGTCCCCCAGACCCCTCAGGGCCTCCCCAAATCACTCCAAGTCCCCCCTAGGCCCCCCAAAGGCCTCCCAGATCCCCCCACCTGTGCACCAGCAGCAGCTCCTCATTGGTGGCCGGGCGGCACTGGGGGGAAAGGGTGGGCATCAGGGGGGTCCCTGAAATCCGGGGGGGACCCCAAAATCCGGGGGGGGCCCAAAATCCGGGGGGACCCCAAAATGGGGGTGGGGGGGGGGTCTCACCTGCACACGGACACAGCGCTGGACCAGCCCCTCCAGCGCTGCCCAGAGTGGGGCCGGACCCCCGGGGGGGCTGCGAGGGGGGACCCCGAGAGTCAGAGGGGACCCCAAAACCCCGAGGAGACCCCGAGAGTCAGGGGGGACCCTCAGGTTTGGGGGATCCCAGGTGGCCAGGACAGAGCCCCCCCTCCCCGTTCCCTCTCCTGTGGGGACCCCAAAATCCAGGAGAGGACCCCAAAAACCCCAGGGGGACCCTGACATTTGGGGGGGGAGGTGTTTGGGGTGAGGGGGAACGTGGGGGATGGGAGGGACTCGGGTTGTCCAGGACCCCCCACCCCGATATCAGGGGGGGACCCCGGCATGGGGGAGAGAGCATTTGGGGGTGGGGGGACCCCAATGTCCGGGGGGCTGAGAAAGGGGGGTTTGGGCAGAGGGGAACTGGGGAAGGGGGAATTTGGGGGGGGATTTCAGGAAGGAGGAGGTCAAAGGGGGAGTTGAATGAGGGGGATTTGGGGAGGGGAGGTTTGGTGGAGGGGAATTTGGGGGGCTCAGTGGGGTCCGTACCGGCCGTCCCCATGATCGCCTCCATCCTCTCCATCACTGACCAGTCCGGTCCCAGTGGGAGCTGCTGCCTCTGCCCCCAAATCCTGCTCGGGGGGGGGGGAGGGGGGCACAGGGGGATCTGGGCGGTCCTGGGACACCCCGAGCCCCCCAGGGCCAGCCCGGCCCCCAGGAGCGCCCCTCACCCCAAAAGGACCGGGACAGCCCCAAAGGGACCCAACTCCTGGGTGACCCCCGAGGCCCCCCCACTGAGGGCACTGGGGCACCGGGGGTCCTGCACCCCCCGCCCCACAAAGGGGCCCCCGAGCTGCGACACCCCCGGCCCCTCTGCCCACTCCCGGAAGGACCCCGGGGTTGGGGTGCCCCCCCAACCCGCAACCACGACCCCGTGAATTAGGGGCCCAAGGGGCTGTCCTGGACCTCCCCGAAAGGAGCCAGAATCCGGGGTACCCCCGAACCACCAACGGCCCCAGGTATCGGGAATGCCCCACCAGGGCCCCCCAGAAACCCCCGACCCCCCCTTTTGGGGTCCCCCCCACCGTTTCCAGCTGCTGCGTCCTCACCTCCAGACGCCCCATGTCCCAAATCATCCCCAGCCCCCATTTTTGGGGTCCCCCCGTTACCAGCAGCTGCATCCCCTCCCCCAGCCCCTCCCATCCCTCAGGACTCCCCAGGACGCCCCCACACCCCCATTTTCGGGGACCCCCCGTTACCAGCTGCTGCAGCTCCGCCTCCAGCCCCGCCCTCCGGCCCCGCGCGCGCCCGCGCCGCCGCGCCTGGCACAGCGCCCCCTGCTGGGGCACGCGCCGCCCCGCGCGGCCCTGGGCGGGGCCAAGGTCAGACACGCCCGGCGGGGCCACGCCCAGCCGGCAAAAGCCCCGCCCACCCCAACGGAACCCTGCTGGGGAGCCACGCCCACGGCGAGTCCCGCCCCCACCGACCACACCCTGTTAAACCGCGCCCACGGCGAAACCACACCCGGGGAGCCCCGCCCACATCAAGCCCCGCCCACCCACGGCCAGGAACGCGAGGGACGCCCCGCCCCCGGCCCCGCCCCCGGGGGAACGTTCCGTCAACGGGGCGGAGCCTGTGTAGCCACGCCCCTTTAGACTCCGCCTGCACATCAGAGACCACGCCCACAACCGTGCGAGCTGCGGGGACCCCGGGACTTGGGCGGGGCCGTTCAAGCCCCGCCCCCTCGGAGCCCCGCCCCCGCCCCAGCCCCGCCCCCTGCAAACACCGGGACCCCGCCTCCCCTTGAGGGGGCGGCACCGCTCCGCACCGGGCGGGGCTTCCGGCCCCGCCCCCGCCCGCAGCCACGCCCTCCGGCCCCGCCCCGGCCCCGCCCTCCTGCTGGCCCCGCCCCTCTCACCATGGCAGCCGGGGGGCTCTAGCGGCGCGCGGGGGGGGGCATCGCGGGGGCCTGGGGGGGACACGGGTTAGGGGCACACGGGGCGGGACACCGGGGGCGGCCGCGGGGCTGGGGGCGGGCGGGGTCCTGCGGGAGGGGGCGGGGGGGGAACAAACGGGGCTGGGGGGGGGGTAAGGCTGGGAGCCGGGAGCTCCATGGGCCCGGGGGGGCTCCATGGGCCGAGGAGGGCACGGGGGGCTCCTGAGGGGTTCCGGGGGTCCTGGAGGGTCCCGGGAGGGCTCGGGGGGGCTCGGGCGGTGCCCGGAGCGGCCTCGCTCACCTGCAGCCCCGCGCGACGCTGGCGCCGGGCGCGCAGTGATGACGTCAAGAGCGGGCGGACCAGGAGCGAGGCTGGGGCGTGGCCAATAGGGGGCGTGCTTTGGCCAGGTCTGGGGCGTGGCGTCGTGCGGCGTGGGGCGGGGCTTAATGGGGCGGGGTCTAACGAGAGGCGGGGCCGTGCAGCCCCCAAACGGCCGCTTCCGTACGGGCCGCCATGTTGGCATTGTTCATGGGGGCCGCCATGTTGGCTGTGCTCACGGGGGCCGCCATGTTGGCTGTACTCACGGGGGCCGCCATGTTGGCACCAACCATATGTTGTCTTTGGCGGGGGGGCACCTCTTAATCAGAATTTTTGTGGTTCCCCCCAAAACACCGCCCCCACCCCGCAGGGGGAGCACGACCCCCGCCCCACTCCCACTCCCCATCCCAGCGCACCCTCAAAGAACAAGGCCTGAGGCGGGCTCCGTTTTGATACCAAACTGTACTGGGACCTCCCCGTTAGAGCTGTGGGCTGAGCCCGGGGGGGGCCGCGCTGGGGACTGGGGGGGCCGCGTAGCCCCCCCCGGGGCCCCCCAGGAAGGGTCCGGCGGGGGGGAAGGGCAGGAGGTGCCCGGACAGGACGAGGGGCCCAAGGGCGAAGAGCGCGGATGGGTCCTCGGTGGGGGGCTGGGGGGGCGCGGGGGGGGGCAGGGGGGGGCCCGCCGAGGTTTCGGGGACCCCCCCGGGGCCGGCGCCCCCCCCCTGGCGCCGCTTCTTGCCCTTGGCCGAGACCTTTCGGTTGCGGGTCTGGATCCCGTCCTTGCGCATGGTCAGCGGCCGGTTCACCTGGGGGCGGAATGGGGGTTCAGGGGGATCCCAAAATCCCGGGGGGGCTTCTGGACCCCCCCACTGAGATCCCATCCCCCCATCAGCAATGGAGCCCCGGGGGTCCTCCAAAAATTCCCTTCCTTACCCCCTCTGAGGTGAGAATTTGAGGGGTTGGGGGAGATTTGGGCATTCTGGAGTGGTTTTAGGGTGTTTTAGGGATATTTTGGGGTACTTTGGGGTCCCTCACCCGGTGCAGTTTGTAGTAGAGGCCGCAGGCGTTGCAGACGGGGTCCCCGCGGGGGCTGCGGCGCCACAGCGTCGTGGTGCTGGTCTGGCAGTTGCTGCACACGGTGCCTGCGCGTTTGCTCACCAGCTGGGGGGAAAAGGGTCAGGGGGGAAATCTGGGGGGCTGGGGGGCAACAGAGGAGATTTGGGGGGACTTAAAGGGGACTGGGGGGACTAGAGGGGGTTCGGGATGGATTTGGGGCCGTGAGGAGGGGTTTGGGGGGTTAAAAGGGGATTTGGAAGTGCAAGAAGGGGCTTGGGGGGATTTTGGGGGGTCTGGGGGGGCCTCGATGGGGATTTGGGAGGGACTGGGGGGACTAAAGGGGGGTTTGGGGGTGTAAGGAGGGGTTTGGGGGAGTTTGGGGGGGACTAGAGGGGATTTGGGAGTGAGGATTGAGGGGGTTTGGGGTGTGAGGAGGTTTTAGGGGGGATTTGGGGAGGTTTTGTGGGGAGAAAGGATTTGCGGTGTAAGGAAGGGTTTGCAGGGATTTGGAGAGAGTTGGGGGGACTAAAGGGGGGTTTTGGGGAATTTGGGGGGACTGGAGGGAGTTTTGGGGTGTAAGGAGAGGATTTGGGGGAATTTGAGGAGATTTGGGGAGGATTTGCAGGGTTTGGGGGAGGAACTGGGGGTGGTTTGGAGAGTGAGGAGGGGTTTGGGGGAATTTGGGGGTCCTTGGGGGGATTTGGGGTCTCAGGGATGGTTTTGGGGTCCCTGGGGTGGATTTTGGGGTTCCTCAGGAGGATTTTGGGGCTCACCAGGCGCTTCTTGGGGTGGGTGAGGGGCTGGTTGTGGCTGTTGAGGCGGTGGTTTGGGGTGGGTTTTGAGGGTGATTTGGGGTGATTTTGGGGTGGGGGTTTCTGGGGTCCCTGGGGTGGATTTTGGGGTCCCCCGGGAGGATTTTGTGGTCCCAGGTGATGACTTTGGGATCCCAGCTGATGATTTTGGGGTTCCTGGGGTGGGTTTTGGGGTCTCAGATGATTTTTGGGGTCCCGGGGTGGGTTTTGGGGTCCCAGGTGATGACTTTGGGGTCCCAGGTGATGACTTTGGGGTCCCAGGGCGGTTTGGGGCTCACCAGGCGCTTCTTGGGGCGGATGAGGGGCCGGTTGTGGCCGTTGAGGCGGTGGTACAGCCCGCAGGCGTTGCACAGGTAGTGCCCGGTGCCGTCCCGGCGCCACAGCGGTGTCGCCGTGGCCCCGCAGTTCACACACTCCCGCGCCTCTGCCCAGTGCGGACCAGTACGGACCAGTAAGGACCAGTACAGACCGGTACAGACCAAGAGAAACCCCCCCAGGCCCCCGTGAGGCAATGCCCACCCCAGTGCACGCCCCAATGTCCACCCCCAGTTGAGATGTTCTGTCCAGTATCAACCAGTGCAAACCAGTCTGCACCAGTATAAACCAATATAGACCAGTACAGACCAGTATGGCCCAGTATAATCCCCCCCAGACTGCTACAGGGCAGCGCCCACCCCAGTGCACACCCCAGTGTCCACCCCCAGTTCTCACGCTTGGACCAGTATCAACCGGTACAAACCAGTCTGGACCACTATAAACCAGTATGAACCAGTAAAAACCAGCACAGACCAGTACAAACCAGTATAAGCCTACACAGACCACTATGTGCCCATCCCAGCATCCACCCCCAGCTCACCCCGACTGTGCAGTACCAACCACCATAAACCAGTTTAAACCAGTACAAACCAGTACAGACCAGTACAGACCAGTAAAACAACTGCGCACCCCCAGTTCACATGCTCTGCCCAGTATCAACCAGTATAAGCTAGTATGGGCCGGTATAAACCAGCGCAGATCATTATAGGATGTCGCGCATCAGCATAAAGCAGTAAGGACCAGTATAACTCAGCACAGATCACTATGGGATATCCCGCACCAGTGTAAACCAGTATGTGCCAGTATAAACCAGCACAGATCATTAGGGGCTATCCTGCACCAGTATAAACCAGTACGAGCCAGTATAAACCAGCATAAATCATTATGGGATATTCTGCACCAGTATAAATCAGTATGGGCCAGTATAAACCAGCACAGATCATTAGGGGATATCCTGCACCAGTATAAACCAGTACAAGGCAGGACATGGCACTGGGCAGCCCAGCACACACCCCAGGGTGCTCCTGCAGCTCTGCCCAGTACAGCCCAGTACAAACCAGTATAGACCAGTATAGACCAGTACAGACCCCTATAAAACAGTAAGGACCAGTATAAATCAGTATAAACCAGTATAGACCAACACAGATTCCTGTGGAACAACAGACACCAGTATAAACCAGTATAAACCAGTATAAACCCGAAAAAACCAACACAGACCCCTATGAAACAAGCATCAGCATAAACCAGTACAAAGCAGTAACCGCTCCCACAACACAATACTGGCCAGTATGCACCAGTATGGCCCAGTACAAACCAGTACAAGCCAACACACACCAATCTGTACCCCAGTATGGACCAGTCCACGCCCCACTATAAACCAGTACAAGCTCCAGTATAAACCAGTTCGAACTCCAGAAGGCTTCCCAGTGCATCCCACTATGAATCAGCATACCCCAGTAAGCCCCACCAGTCCTTCCCAGTCCCCCCCAGTCCCTCCCAGTGCTCCCAGTGCCCACCAGTCCCCCACCAGTCCCTCCAAGTACCCCCCAGTCCCCCCAGTCCCTCCCAGTCCCTCCCAGTCCCCCCAGTCCCTCCCAGTCCCTTCCAGTCCCCCCCAGTCCCCCCCAGTCCCTCCAGTGCCCCCAGTCTCACCGCAGGGGGCCGTGGGGGGCGGTAGCAGCGGCCCCGGGGGGGGGGAGCTCCGGGGGGGCTGCAGCAGCTCCAGGAACCGGGGGGGCTCCGGGGGGGGAGGGGTCCAGGAGGGGCCCCCCAGGGACCCCCCCTCAGCCCAGGGGACCAGGGACAGGCGACCTGGGGGGGCACGGGGACAGCCGTGAGGGGGGGCACTGGGACGGGGGGGGCACGGGGACAGGGGGGCACTGGGTGGGACTGGGTGGGACTGGGGGCACTGGGAGGCACTGGGGGGGGTCACTGGGGGCACTGGGGGGCACTGGGGCCGGGGGGGACAGCAGTGACGGGGGGAGGAGGACGTGGGGACATTGGGGGGGACATTGGGGGATGGGGGGGACAGCGGTGAGGAGGGGGCACAAGGGGGGCTCAGGGGGACATTGGGGGGGGACACGTGGGGGACAAAGGGACAGCGGTGGGGGCACGGCAGGGGGGTCCCGAGAGCACACAGGGGGCTTGTTGGGACTTTGGGGGGCCAAAGGGGGGCCTTGGGGTGGCTGGGACACTGGGGGCGACATGGGGGGCCAGAGGGGTACCTGAGGGGGGGTACGGGGCCAGCAGCCCCCCTGGCTCCAGCCCCTCGGGCCCCCCCAGCCCCAGGAAGGCTCCGGCCTCGTCAGGGAACGGGGGGGGCCCCTCCGGCCCCCCCAACGCCATGAACTCCATGGGGGACCCCAAAACCCGGCTCGGGGGGGGGGCAGAGGCGCCTGTGGGAGACCCCCCAAATCAGCACTCAAAACTCCACATCAGCATCCCCAAAACCCCAAATCAGCACCCCAAACCCCCTGTGCCCCCCAAATCAGCACCCCAAACCCCCTGTGCCCCTCAAATCAGCACCCCAAAACCCCAAACCCCTGAGTGCCTCCCTCCCCTCCAAAATCGGCATCCTGGAGACCCCCAAACCCCTTGAGTGCCCCCACCCAGATCAGCACCCTGGGCACCTCAAAACCCCGCACCCTCAGTGTAGCCCCCCCAAAATTATCCCCCGGACCCCTGGGACCCCCAAACTCTCAGGTTCCCAAAACACGGACGGGAGGGTCCACAACTCCTGGGTATCACACCACCCTCCCCGAATTGTCACCCGGACCCCTGGGGACCACCAAACCCCGGTCCCACAGCTGGGGGGTTCTGGACCCTTGGCTGCCCTCCCAAATTACCACCTGAATCTCCGGAACCCCAAACTGGGGAGGGGGGGGGTCCAGACCCCTGGGTGACCCCTCCACCCCCCAAATCAGCCCGTGGACCCCCAGGACCCCCAAACCCCAAAGCACCCAAATCTGCGGGGAGGTGTCCCAGACCCCTGGGTGCCCCCCAAATCAGTACCCAGACCCCCTTCCCCCATCCCTGAGCCCCGGGAGGGCTCTTTGGGGGTCCGGCCCCCACCCAGACGCTCCCAGACCCCCCCAAATTCCCGGGGGGCTCCCTGACCTGGAGCCGTCGTGTCTCAGCTCGGACGGACGGATGGACACGGCGGGGGAGGGGCGGGCCCTGCCCTGGGGCTGGGCGGGGGGGGAGGGGCTCTGGGACCCCACCCCGGCCTGACCCCCCCTCCCTCCAACACCCCAAAAAATTTTAGGAGGACCCTGAGTGAGGGGGGGGGGAGTTTGGGGGGTCACAGCCCACTGGGCCCTGTGGGAGCCTGGGGGGTTGGGGGGGATTTTGGGGGGGATTTGGGGAGGTTTTGGGGAATTTTGGGGCTTTGGGGGGGCGGGGGGGGCGGTAACGGCCCCGGGCTGCCGGGAGCTGATAAGGCCTTATCTGATTTTGGGGCCCCGGCGGTTGGTTTGGGGGGGCCGGGCGGGGCCGGGGCCCTTTATCA
Source organism: Monarcha castaneiventris obscurior (assembly GCA_026261815.1). NCBI lineage: Eukaryota > Metazoa > Chordata > Aves > Passeriformes > Monarchidae > Monarcha > Monarcha castaneiventris. The sequence goes on along the minus strand of JAMPIT010000423.1, from coordinate 90,385 downwards.
GCCCCGGCCAGAGCGGGGGGACCCCCCCCGAGGAGGGCAGCGCCTGCGTCAGCGCTGCACCCCGAGTTCCGGGCCCGACACTCCAAATTCAGCCCCAACACCCCAAATTCTGGGCCCAACACCCCGAATCCGGGGCTTTTGGACCAAAATTGGAGCCCAACACCCTGAATTCTGGGCCCGACACGCCAAATTCTGGAGTTTTGGACCAAAATTCTGGGCCTGGTACCCCAAATTCCAGGCCCGACACACCAAATCCAGGCCTGACACCCCAAATTTGGGGGTTTTGGACCAAAATTCTGGGCCCAACACCCCAAATCCAGGCCTAACACCCCAAATTCTGGGCCAGACACCCCAAATTCGGGGGTTTTGGCCCAAAATTCTGGGCTGGACACCCCAAACTCTAGGCCCAACACCCCAAACTCAGGGCCTGACACCCTAAACTGGGGCCTGACACGCCAAATCTGAGGATTTTGGCCCAAAATTTGGGATTTTCAGCCAATTTTGAGAGGTCCAGCCCAAAATTTGAGGGTTTAGGCCTCAAATTTTGAGTTTCGGCCCAAAGTTCAGGACTTTTCAGCCTCAAAATTGAGATTTTCAGCCCCAAATTTTGAGGGTCCTGGCCCTGAATTTGATGTTTTCAGCTGGGAATTTTGAGGGTTTCAACCCAAAGTTCAGGATCCTTCGGCCTTAACTATGAGGTTTTCAGTCCAAAATTTGGGATTTTCAGTCCAAAATTAATTCTTTCAGCACCAAAATTTGGCGTTTGAACCATAAATCTGGCATTTTTAGGTCTTAAAATACTCAGACTGTAACGAGAAAAAGGCCGAAAAATTTGGGAGTCCAAAACTTTGAGGTTTCAAGGAAAAAAATCAGACCTTTCAACCTAAGTCTGACATTTTTGCCTAAAAGTCAGGGTTTTCAGCACAAAATTTGAGGCTCTCAAGTAAAAATTTGGGATTTTCAGCCTGAAGTTCCCTTTTTTCAGCAGCACAAATGGGATTTTGAGCCCCAAATTTGGCATTTGTAGGCTTCAAAATAGCCAAAAAGAGTGTTTTTGAGGGGAAAATGGAGTTGGAAAGCCCAAAATTTGAGGCTTCAGGGAAAAATTCAGGATTTTCAGCCTAAAATTTCAGGTTCTCAAGTAAAAATTTTGTATTTGTAGCCTCAAGTTCATTTTTTTCAGCATCAAAATGTGGATTTTGCACTGCAAACTCGGCTTTTTTAGGCGTGGAAATACTCACAGTGCATTTGAAAGAAATACGAAGTTGGGAACCCCAAATTTTGAAGTTTCAGTTTAAAAATTCAGGATTTCAACCTAATATTTGAGATTTTTGGACCGAAGTTCAGGACTTTTAACCTAAAATTTGAGGTTTCAGGGTAAAATCCAACATTTTCAACCAAAGTTGGGGATTTTCAACTTAAAATTCACCATTTTAGCACCAAAATGGGGATTTTTCAGTCTTAATTTCACTGTTTTGGCAACAAACCGGTGGATTTCAGCACCAAATTTGACATTTACTGGCCTCACAATTGGCATTTTCAGGAAAAAATGGAGCTGAAAGCCCCAGAATTGGGTGGTTTAACCCCAAAATTAGGCAATTGAACCTAAAATTGCTATTTTCAGTCCCAAATTGGGAATTCCGGTCACCAGACTGAAAATTTTTACCTTAATATCAGGACTTGGATATTTTTTGGTCCAAAATTCTCATTTTTAGAACCAAAGTCAATCTTTTTATTCCAAATTTGGCATTTTCAGCCCCAAAACTGGAGCTTTGCAACCCCAAGTTGGAATTTTCAGCCTGGAAGTTCTATTATCGACCCCAAAAATGGACTTTTTCAGCTCAAAATTACAAATTTCAACCCAAAACTGAGAATCCTGACCCAAAATTAAGAGTACCAACCCAAATTTGGGAGATTTAAGCTAAACTTGGGGTTGCGAAAGTAAAACCGATATTTTTCACTCTAAAACTGGGGATTTGCAGCCTAAAATTGAGATCTTCTACCAAAACTCAGGAATTTTCAGCCAAAAACTAAAGATTTTCAGCCCCACATTTCCAAAATGAGTTTTTCCTCCCCAAATCTGCTGCCCTCACCTGGGATTTGGGCTCAAATCTGGTGGTTTCAGGTCCAATCTGTGCATTTCTCATCTCTCATCGCATTTTCGGCCCCAAATCCGACATTTTAGGTCCCAAATTCGACGTTTTTTGGGTTGAATTTCCCCCATTTTCACTGCTCCCGGTGCTGGTTTGGTGCTTGGAGGGGGGGTTGGGGGGGGGTCCAGGGGTCTGGGGTCCCCCCAAATCTGGGGGTCCACATGCCCCCCCCGAAATTAGGGGGGTCCCAGAGCACCCCTGGGGGGTCAAGGAGGGTCCCCAGGGTGGGGAGGGGTCCCAGAGCCCCCGGAGTCCCCCAGGCCAGGGGGGGTGAGAGGCAGTGGGGGTCCCAGAGACCCCCGGGGGAGCTCATCAGGGATCCCCTGAAATGGGATGGGGGGGTCAGCAGGGGTTCCCCTGCATGGGGGGGTCAGTGGGGGGTCTCCTGGGGGTCAGTGGGGGTCTCTCAGGGCAGGGGGTCAGTGGGGGTCTCCCAGGGGGTCCCCCAGCACGGGGAGGGGTCTCAGGGCGGCGCGGGGGGGCAGCTCCAGGGCCGTGTCCAGGCTGAAGTCGGGGGGCTGCCGGGGCCCCCCCGGGGGCGGGGGCGGGGTCAGCTCCTGGGGGCCGAAGAAGAAGGGGTGCAGCAGGGCCTGGGGGGAGGGGAGCACTCAGGGCGGGCCAGGACCCCCCCCAAAATGGGGAAAGGGGGGGGAGCTGAGTGATCCCCCCTCGGTGAGGGTCCTGGGGCCGTCAATCCCTGAGACCCCCCCCAAACACACCCGGGACCCCCCAAACACACCTGGGATCCCCCCAAACACACCCGGGACCCCCCAAACACACCTGGGACCCCCCCCAACACACCTGGGATCCCCCCAAACACACCCGGGACCCCCCCCCCAACACACCCGGGATCCCCCCCAAACACACCTGGGACCCCCCCGTACATCTGGGACCCCCAAATCCCTGGGATCCCCCCACACCTGGGACTCCCAAACCCACCTGGGCCCCTCCCCTGAATCCCCCCCTGTCCCCAGGGACCCCCAGCCCCCTCAAACTCTCCCAGGGGTCTCACCTCGTACCTGAGCAGGGCTGATCCGGGGTTCCAGCCAGGGGAACCCCAGGACCACCAAACCCCTCTGGGACCCCCCAAGTCCCCCCAGGACCCCCAGAGCCACCCCCGCCCCTCACCTGGTGCGCCCAGGACCGCAGCGGGCGCTGCAGTGGGGCTGATCTGGGGCTCCATCGGGGGGTACCCTGGGACCCCCCCAAGATCCCCCACGGAACCCCCAAACCTCCCCCGGACCCCCCAAGCCCCCCGCCCTCACCTGGTGCGCCCGGGGCCGCAGGCGGGCGCGGTACCGCAGCAGCCGCCGCAGCAGGTCCAGCGCGGCCGCGTCGGCGCCCGGCACCAGCAGCTCCAGCGGCGGCGGCGCCTGCGGCCGGAACCGCAGCTTCGGGAAGTCCGGCAGCTCTGCCAGCTCCTGCGCCGGGACGGACTGCTATCAACCAGTGCAAACCAGTATGGACCAGTATCAACCAGTGCAAACCAGTATGGACCGGTATAAACCAGTGCAAACCAGTACAGACCAGCATAAACCAGTGCAAACCAGTATGGACCAGCATAAACCAGTGCAAACCAGTATGGACCAGTATCAACCAGTGCAAACCAGTATGGACCGGTATCAACCAGTGCAAACCAGTACGGACTGCTATCAACCAGTGCAAACCAGTACGGATCGGTATAAACCAGTGCAAACCAGTATGGACCGGTATAAACCAGTGCAAACCAGTATGGACCGGCATAAACCAGTGCAAACCAGCACAGATCGGTATAAACCAGTGCAAACCAGTATAGACCGGTATAAACCAATGCAAACCAATGTAGACCGATATAAACCAGTGCAAACCAATAGGGATCGGTATAAACCACTGCAAACCAGTATGGACTGGTACAAACCACTGCAAACCACTACGGATCGATATAAATCAGTACAAACCAGTATGGACCAATACAAACCAGTATGAACCAGTATAAACCAGTGCAAACCAGTATGGACCGGCATAAACCAGTGCAAACCAGTATGGACCAGTATAAACCAGTGCAAACCAGTATAGACCACTTCAAGCCAATATAAACCATTGCAGGCCACCCAGCAGCTCCCAGAGCAGCCCAGGATGTCCCACGGCATTCCTGAGGTGTCCCAGTATGTCCCAGTACACCCCAGTAACCCCCCAGTATGTTCCAGTAGCTCCCAGTAACCCCCCGTGCTCCCCAGGAAAGCACCAGTATCTGCCAACACATCCTTGGGGTTTCCCAGTATACCCCAGTAACCCCCCAGTATGTTCCACTAGCTCCCAGTACTGCCCAGTAACCCTCAATGCTCCCCAGGGAAACACCAGTATCTGCCAATATGTCCTTGGGGTTTCCCAGTAGCTCCCAGTACAAGCCAGTAGCTCTCAGTAATTCCCCAGGAGCCCCCAGTGCTCCCTAGAAATACCCCAGTAACACCCAGCACGCTCCAGTTGCTGCCCAGCAGCTCCCAGCAGCCACCCAGCTTCTCCCAGTAAGCCTTAGCTCTCTGTAGAAACACCCCAGTACCCCCCAGTGCACTCTCAGGATTTCCCAGTATCTCCCAGTACATCCCAGACCTCCCAGTTTCTCGCAGTAGCCCCTCAATGACCCTCAATCCTCTCCAGCAACGCCCCAGTATTTCCCAGTAACCTCCGCTATGCCTCAATCACGTCACACCACATCCTGAGAGCTTCCCAGTACACCCCCAGTAGCCTCCCAGTAACCCCAAACAGGCCCTTGCACCATCCCAGCATCCTCCAGCACCTTCCCGTGGCTTCCCAGGAACTCCCAGCAGCCACCAGTATGATCCAGTGCTCCCAGTGCCCCTCTCCCCCTTTCCCAGTGCTCCCAGTTCCTCCCAGTCCCTCCCAGTTCTCCCAAGAGCCCTGCACTCCCCCCATCCCCTCTCCCAGTGCCCCTCACTCACTTTCCCAGTGCTCCCAGTGCCTTCCAGTGCCCTCTAGCCCCTCTCCCAGAGCCCCCAGCCCCTGTCCCAGTCCCCCCCAGTCCACCCCACTCCCAGAGCCCCCAGTCCCTGTCCCAGTCCCCCCCACTCCCAGAGCCCCCAGCCCCTGTCCCAGTCCCCCCCAGTGCACCCCAGTACCTCCCAGTGACGGGGGCTGGGGGTGCCCAGGACCCTCAGGACACAGCAGAGCTGCTCGGTGCCCTGCCCCAGTGCTCCCAGTGCCCCTCACTCCCTCTCCCAGTGCTCCCGGTCCCTCCCAGTGCCCCCAGTGCCCCTCACTCCCTCTCCCAGTGCTCCCAGTGCCCCCAGTACCGGCCAGTCGCGGGGGCTGGGGGTGCCCAGGCCCCTGAGCACACAGCAGAGCTGCTCGATGTCGTTCTCCCCGGGGAACAGCGGGGACAGGGTCAGCAGCTCCCCAAAAATGCAGCCCACGGCCCTGGGGGGACCCCGGCATCAGGAGGGGACCCCGAGGTCCCAGAGGGACCCCCCAAAATCTGGGGGGCCCCTGATGTTTGGGAGGCACCCAGAGATCCAGGAGAGGAACCTGGAAATGGGGAACCCTCAACATCCAACAGGAGGGACCCCAAAACCCAGGAGGACCCCCAAAAATCCAAGGGGATGCCCCAAAACCCAGAGGGGACCCCCCAAAATCCCAGGGGGGGCACCCAGGCACCAAAGGGAGCCCTGGAATCACAGAGCATGGGGACCGAGGAGTATGGGGGTATCTACAAACCCAGAAGGGGGGACCCCAAGACCAAGCAGGGCTGGACAGGGGGCGAGTGGGGACCCCAAGACCCTGAGAAGGCCCCAAAATCCCGGGGGGACCCCCCAACAGCAGGGACTCACCACAGATCCACGCCCTCATCGTAGTGCCGGGCGCCGTAGAGCAGCTCGGGGGCTCGGTACCACCTGGAAAAGGGGGCTTGGGGGGGTCCTCGGCCTCGGGGGGGGCACCCCGACATCCCGGGGGGGAGAACACCCCAAAAGCCGGTACCTGGTGGCCACCTGGTGGCTGTATGGGCGCCCCGGGGGGGGGCCCAGCACCCGCGCCAGCCCAAAATCCGCCAGCTTGAGGCGCCCAGCGCTGTCCAGCAGCAGATTGGCCGGTTTGAGGTCCTGCACCCAAAAATCGGGGTCGGGGGGGCTCCCGAGACTCGGGGTACCCCCCCAGTGCCCCTAGACTGGGAAGGGGGTCCTGCTGCACCCACGGGCTGAGGGTCCCCGCTCAGGTTTTGGGGTGCCCCCTCAATCTTGGGGTGCTCCTGAACCTCTTGGGGTGCCCCCAGCACCTGCGACCCCCCTGAAGATATCGGGGTCCCCCTCAGGTCTTGGTGCCCACCCTGCTGCTGGGGTATCCCGCAGCTGCCTGAGACTCCTCCCCCTGATTTTGGGGTCTCTCCTCGCCTGGGTGTCCCCCCAGTTTTGGGGTGCTCACACGGGGCAGGAGGTGCTGCCGGTGCTTCCTCCCCTTTCTGGAGCCCCCAGATACCTGGGTCCAGCCCAGTTTCTGGGTGCTCCCCCAGTTTCAGGGATCCCACCCGCAGATTTTGGGGTTCTCACGTGGTGTGGGAGGTGCTGCTGGTGCCTCCCCCCCAGTTCCAGGCTCCCCCTCCAGTCTCAGGGTTCCCCCCCTATTTGTGGGGTCCTCCCCAGTTTCAGGGCTCACCTGGTACAGCAGGCAGTGCCCGTGTCCTCCCCCCCGTTTTTGGGGTCCCCCGTGATTTCGGGGTGCTCACCCGGTGCAGCAGCCGGTGCCGGTGCACGTGGCCCAGCCCCCGCAGGGTCATGGCGAGCAGGGCCCGCACGCGGGGCAGGGGCAGCGGGGCGGGGGCCGCGCGCAGGAGCCCCCCCAGGTCCCCCACGAGCAGCTCCAGCGCCAGAACCACGGCGGGACCCTGAGCAAAGGCGGCCCGGAGCCGGATCACCTGCGGGGACAGCGGCGGGGACAGCGGGGACAGCAATGGGGACATCAGTGGGGACAGCAATGGGGACATCAGCGGGGACAGCAATGAGCACATCAGTGGGGACAGCAATAGGGACAGCGATGGGGACAGCAATGAGCACATCAGTGGGGACAGCAATGGGGACAGCGATGGGGACATCAGTGGGGACAGTGAAACCGGGAGGGAACACCGGGACTGGGACCGGATCACCGACGGGAGGGACATCGAGGGGTCCCGGGGACATAGAAACCGGGGGGGACACAGGGGCGTCAGAGGGACACCGCAGCTGGGGACACGGGGGGGGTCACGGGGGACACCGGGAGTGGGGGGGGATGGGGCAAGGCGGGGACCCCAAAAGAAGGGGGGATCCTAAAACCGGGGGGAAAGGGCGGTTTGGAGGGGCACAGGGCGTTCCTGGGGGGCGGCGGAGGTCACCCGGGGTTCTGGGGGGACGGGGGACCCCCGCACCCTGCTGGGGGGACACTGAGATGGGCCTGGGGGGCACGGGGGGCTGGGGGGGCACAGGGAGCGCAGTACAGAGCTCGGAAAGCACAGCGAGGGAGGAGGAAGGGATTCGGGCGGATTCCCGGGATCCAGGGGGGTTCTGGGGAGCCGCTTATGTGAAGGTGCGAGGGGTTTTGGGGGCCCTCCGAGGGCCGGGGGGTCTCTCACATGGGGGTGGTCCTCCATCTCCCGCAGGGCCTTGATCTCGCGCAGGGTCTGCGGGGGGACCCCGTCCTCGGGGCGCCGCAGGGGCACCTTCTTGAGGGCCACCAGCTCCCCCGTCTGAGGGGGCACACGGGGGGTTTGGGGGGGCTTTGGGGGGGCCCCGCGCCCCCGCCCCCCCGCACGGGCCGCACCCAGCGGCACCCCCAGCCCCACAGCCCGGAGCCCGGCCCCACAGCCCGGAGCCCCACAGCCCGGAGCCCCACAGCCCGACCCCCAGGGCCCCGGCCCCACCTCCCGGTGTTTGGCCTTGAAGACGACGCCGTGCGCGCCCTCGCCGATGCGGCCCAGCACGATGTACTGCTCCATGCCGGGGCCGCCGCGCCGCCGCGGGGCATTGTGGGCCGGGGCGGGCCTCCGCCGGCCCACAATGCCCCGCGCGGAGCCCGCGGCATCTGGTTGCCATGGCGACAGGCCCCACCCCTGGCAACCAGCCCTCGCAACAGCCAATCGCCCCCGCTCTAAGTAATTAGGCCCCGCCCTCATGCAACCACCCATGGCTTCCTAACAACAGACCCCGCCCATTTCAACCCAGCCCGCTCCCTAGCAACCAGACCCCTCCCCTAGCAACACAACCCACCCCTAGCAACACGGTCCAGATCCGTGGCAACGAGGCCTCGCCCATAGCAACAGAGCCCACCCCTTGGCAACCAGGCCCCGCCCCCCCGGCATCCCCCGCTCCCCGGCAACCGCGCCCCGCCCTTGGCAACGGCCGCCCCGTCGCCCGCAGCCATTTGGCCGCGCCGCGCTCTGATTGGTCGGCGTGGCCGCGAGGGGAGGTACGGGGGGCGCTGATTGGTGGGCGCGGGGACCCCGCCCCTTTCCCCTCAGGCGGGCGGGCGGCGGCGCCGGGCGAGGCGCGGGCGGGGGGATTCGGGGGGTTTTGGGGGAATTTGGGGTTTTTTTGGGGGCTCCCGGCACCCACCGAGCCCCGCTCGGGTCGGGATGGCGGCGTTGCCTCCGCGGGAGTTCGCGGCGCAGGTCCTGCCCGGCTGCGTGGTGCCCACGGCGCGCCAGGGCCTGGCCCAGCTCTGGCCGCTGTTGCTGCTGTGCCTCGGGGCGCGGTTACTGCACCGGCTGCGTGAGTGGGGCCGGAGAGGGGGGGCCGGGGCTTTTGGGGGGGACAGAGTGTTGGGGGACATCCGAGGGTCTGGGGGGAGCCGGGGCTCTGGGGAGGCCGGAGGGCTGGGGGGACATCCGGGGGTCTGGGGGGTGCCGGGGGGATCTGGAGGGACCCCAGTGCTGCAGCGGCTGCGTGAGGGGGGCCGGGGCGGGGAGGGCCGGGAGTCCGGGAAGGGTTCGGAGGATGGGCGAACATCCGGGCGTCTGGGGGAATCGGGGGGTCCCGGGGGGGTTGAGGGGCACGGGGATGTCTGGGAGTTTCGGGGTCTGGGGGCGTCCTGGGCGGCTCAGCGGACTCGAGGGGTCGGGAGGAGCTGAGGGGTCCCGGGGGGAGGTTGGGGGTGAGGGGGGGTCTCGGGGATCTGGATGAGTCCCGGGGCTGGCGGTGGCCAGCGGAGTCTGGAGGGGCTCGGGGGAGTCCAGAGGGTGGGGGGGCCCGGGGGGGGCGGGGAAGATTTGGGGGTCTGGGGGCACCCAAGGGTCTGGGGGGGTCCAGGGGTCACCCAGGGGTTTGGGGGTGTTCCCAGGGTTGTGGGGCGCCCCCCTGACCCACCCCTTGGCACAGCCCTGCCGCGGGGGGGGAAGCACGCGGGGGCGGCGGCCGGGGGGCTCCTGGCCCTGCACCATTTCTTTGGGGCACAAGCGCTGTGGGTGGCCCTGCTGAGCGGGCTCTGCGTCCTCACCCTGCTCCTGAGCCGGGCCCGCGCCCAGAGAGGGCTCTGCCTCGCCCTGGCTGCCCTCAGCTACCTGCTCATGGGGTACGGGGGCCACTGGGAGGCACTGGGAGGGGGACTGGGGCCACTGGGAGGCACTGGGAGGGGGTTTGGGGGTGACTGGGGGCACTGGTAGGGTTTGGGGGCACTGGGAGGGGGACTGGGGCCACTGGGAGGCACTGGGAGGGGGTTTGGGGGTGATTTGGGGCACTGGGAAAGGATTTGGGGGTGCGGGGCAGGGGTTTGGGGCTGCTGGGAGGAGATTTGGAGGTGCTGGCAAAGGGACTGGGGGCACTGGGAGGATGCTGGAAGCAACTGGAAGAGGAACTGGGCAGAAATCGAAAAGAACTGGAAACAATTGGGAAGGATTGAGAACATTGAGTGGGAAGGAGACTGGGGGCACTGGGATAAACTGGGGCATTGATTGCACTGAACTGGGAGTAACTGGGAGCCCCCCCAGGGAGCTGCACATGGTGGACACGGTCACCTGGCACAAGATGCGAGGTGAGACCCCCACCCCTCCCCTCCCCCAGGACCCCCAGACCCCCGTGCCCCCCCCACACTTTGGGGATCCCTCCAGTTTTGGGGTCTCCCCTGACTTTGGGGTCCTGCAGGGGTGAGATCCCGTCCTCCATTCCCCCCCACTTGGAACCCCCAGTTCCCTCCTCCCCTGAGCCCCCCCCAGACCCCTGGGGACCCCCCTGATTTTGGGGTCCCACAGTGGTACCAATGGTGGGGGGCCCTGAATGTGACACCTCCCTCCCCTTCCCCCAGGACCCTCAGCCCCCCCCCCCTTTGAGCCCCCAGACCCCTGGGGCCCCCCCCATGTTTTGGGCCCACAATTCGGGGTGCTCGTTGATTTTGGGGTCCCCAGGGGTGTAGATGGTGGGGGCCATGAAGGTGATCCTCCCCTTCCCTGAGCCCCCAGACCCCTGGGGAGTTCAGGACACCCCCCGAATTCGGGGTGCCCGCTGATTTTGGGGTCCACAGGGGCACAGATGGTGGTGGCCATGAAGGCCGTGTCGCTGGGCTTTGACCTGGACCGGGGGGCCGGCGGGGCGCGGGGGGAGCCCAGCCCCGCGCAGGTCCTGGGCTACCTCTGCTCCCCCGGCTCCGTCGTCTTCGGGCCCTGGGAGCCCTTCGGGGCCTACCTGAGATCCGTGGAGGGACCACCCCTGGTACGGGGCTGGGGAGGGGGACTGTGGCTGGGGGAAACGGGGAAAAATGGGGAGGTGGCGGGGGAAACTGGGGGGAAAGGGAATTTGGGGGAAAGGGGGTTTGGGGGAGAAACGGGGAAAAGAGGATTTGGGGGGGAAATGGGGGATTGAGGGAGAAAGCAGAAAAGGAGAGTTTGAAGCAGAAGAATCTGGGATTGGAGAAGGAAATGAGGGAAAAGGGGTTTGGGGGGAAAAAGGGAGAGTTGGGGGAAAAATAGGGAATGGGAGAAAAAGAGAGAAAAAGGGAATTGGGGGAAAAGAGGATTTTTGGGGGGAAAAAGGGGATTTGGTGGAGAAAAAGGGGGACTGGGGGCTTTAGGGAGCATTGGAGGGATCTTAAAGAGTGGGGGAGGGCACCAAGGGAGGGGGGCTGGGCAGGTTTGGGGGCACTGAGGGTCGGGGGGCCACAGGGGGGGCTGGGGAGGACAGGGATGGGGAGGTTCGGGGGTGTCTCCAGGGGGGTTTTGGGGGGTTCAGGGATGTCTCCGAGGGGGTTTTGGGGGGTTCGGGGGTGTCTCTAAGGGAGTTTTGGGGGGTTCGGGGGTGTCTCCAAGGGGGTTTGGGGGGTTCGGGGGTGTCTCTAAGGGAGTTTTGGGGGTTCGGGGGTGTCTCCAAGGGGGTTTTGGGGGGTTCGGGGGTGTCTCCGAGGGGGTTGTGGGGGGTTTCGGGGGTGTCTCTAAGGGAGTTTTGGGGGTTCGGGGTGTCTCCAAGGGGGTTTTGGGGGGTTTCGGGGGGTGTCTCCGAGGGGGTTGTGGGGGGTTCGGGGGTGTCTCTAAGGGAGTTTTGGGGGGTTCGGGGGTGTCTCCGAGGGGGTTTTGGGGGGTTCGGGGGTGTCTCCGAGGGGGTTCTGGGGGGTTCGGGGGTGTCTCCAAGGGGGTTTTGGGGGGTTCGGGGGTGTCTCCGCAGGAGTTTTGGGGGGTTCGGGGGTGTCTCCGAGGGGGTTCTGGGGGGTTCGGGGGTGTCTCCGAGGGGGTTCTGGGGGGTTCGGGGATGTCTCCGAGGGGGTTCTGGGGGGTTCGGGGGTGTCTCCGAGGGGCTGTCACCGCCCTGACCCCCCGCTGTCCCCAGAGCGCGGCCTGGGCGCGGAAGGGGCTGCGCAGCCTGGGGCTGGCCCTGCTCTGCCTCCTGGTCAGCACCTGCCTGGCCCCGTTCCTGTTCTCCAGCCTGCTGCCCCTCTATGGGGCGCGGGCCCTGCGCAGGTGAGACCCCCACATCCCCCCAAAATCCCCCTCGGGACCCCCGCATCCCTCTGGGACCCCCAAACCCCCCAGCACCCACCTGGCCCCGCTCCTCTTCTCCCGTCCCTCTTTGGGACGTGGGCCCTGCGCAGGTGAGACCCCAAACCCTCCCCGGGGACCCCAAACTCTCCCTGGGGACCCCAACTCTCCCCCCAAGGACCTCTGACACCCCCCGGGGACACCTCAAATCTGCCGGGGACCCTGGAGCCTCCCAAGGAGCCCCCAACACCCCTGAGGAACCCCAACCCACTCTGGGGACCCCCAGGACCCCTGAACATGCCTAGGGACCCCTGAGCTGCCCCTCAGTGACCCTCAAACCTCCCTAGGCACCCCCAAATCTTCCTGGGGATCCACTAAACTCTCCCGAGGACCCCCAAAACCCTTCCAGGACCCCCCAAAACACCCAATGGTTCCCAAACCACACCAAGACCCCAAAAACCTCTGAGGGGGGCCCTAAAACCCTTCCCAGGACCCCCAATTCCCCTCAGGGACCCCCAAACCACTGTGGAAACTCCCAAAATCCCCTGAGAACTCCTGAACATCCCCTGGGGGACCCCCAAAATCCCCCAGGGACCCCCCAAACCCCCCACACTGACATCTCTGTTCCCCCCGGTGCTGCCCAGGAGCGTCTTTGCCAGGTGAGGGGAGGATTTTGGGGGGGGCCCGGGGGTTTGGGGGTGCCAAGGGGGGTTTGGGGGTTCCTGGGATGGGAGTGGGACAGGGATGGGGCATGTAGGGATGGGGGGGGGGGTTTGGAGGGTCCTGGGGGATTTGGGGGAGCCCAAGGGGAATTGGGGGCCACTGGGGGGGTGTGGGGAGAGGGAGGGTGGGCCCAGGAGGGTCAGAGGGGATTTGGGGGGACAAGGATGGGAGGGACGTTGAGGGGATGTGAGATGGGGGGTGGCACCTTAATGTGTGTCCCCCCCAAATCCCCCCTGTGACCCCCCAAACCCCTCTTGTTCCCCCAACCCCCCGTGTCCCTCCCAACCTCCCCCATGTCCCCCCAAATGCCCTAATGACCTCTCCAAATCCCCCCAAAACCCCTTCCTGTTCCCCCAAACTCCCCCAAATCCCCCCAAACCATCTCCATGTGCCCCCCAAATGCCCCCATATCCCCCAAATCCCCTCCCAACCTCCCCCATGTCCCCCCAAACCTCCTGTTTCTCCCCAAATCCCTGAAATCCCCACAAACCTTCCATTTACCCCAAACCCCCCTATTTGCTCCCCAAACCCCCCCATGACCTCCCCAAAATCCCCCTAAATGTCTCATTTCCCTCCAAACCCCCCATGTCCCCCAAAAACTCCCCCATTTCCCCCCCAAATCCCCCTGAACCCTTCTCGTGCTCCCAAACTTCCCCGTTTCCCCCTCAAATCCTCCCAAATCCTCTCAATTCCCCCAAATCCCCTCTTCCCCCCCCATGTCCCCCCCTGCTCCCTCGGTCCTCCCGGCCGCTAGGTGGCTCCGTGCCTACGAGAGCGCCCTCTCCTTCCACTTCAGCAACTACTTCGTGGCCTTCCTGTCCGAGGCCACGGCCACGCTGGCAGGCTCTGGCGCCTCGCTGCACCACGACCACCTGCACTGGTGAGGGCCCGAGGACACCCAGCCTGCCCTGGGGGTGCTGCGGGGACGGGGACCCCCCTGTGGTGACACTGACAGTACCCCCAGGGACAGGGACTGCACCTTGTGTGACACTGACCCCCCCACAGTCACACTGACCCCCCCACAGTGACACTGACCCCACCTTGTGTGACACTGACCCCCCCACAGTGACACTGGCCCCACCTTGTGTGACACTGACCCCCCCACAGTGACACTGACCCCACCTTGTGTCACACTGACCCCCCACAGTGACACTGACCCCACCTTGTGTCACACTGACCCCCCACAGTGACACTGACCACAACCCCAGTGACCCCCCTATAGTGACAGTGACTCCCCACAGGCACGCCCCCAGTGATGAGGGCCCTCTGCAGTGACCCCCAAGTCACAGTGTGACCCCTCTGGGTGCCAGACCTGTGTGACCCCCAGCATGTGACACTGACCCTGCGTGGCACCGACTGCTCTGGGTGACACTGACCCCTGTGTGACACTGACCCTCCTGTGACGCTGACCTGTGTGACACTGAGCTCCTGTGACCCCCCTGTGCCCTTGTTCCCCCAGGGACCTGGTGGTGTCACGGCCCCTGCGGGTGGAGCTGCCGCGCTCCATGGCCGAGGTGGTGACGAACTGGAACCTGCCCATGTCCCGCTGGCTGCACACCTGTGAGCACCGGGAGGGACTGGGGGGCACTGGGAGGGGGCTGGGGGGCATTGGGAGGGGCACTGGGGCCGGTACTGGTCTGACTGGGCTCCCTTGCCAGACGTGTTCCAGACCGCCCGGCGCTTGGGCACCTTCGCTGCCGTGCTGGGCACCTACGCAGCCAGCGCCCTGCTGCACGTGAGAGACCCCAAACCCCCCAAAATACCCCAAAAACCGCCCCGGGAACCCCCATTCCCCCCCCCCAAGCCCCCTCCAGCGCCCTGCTGCATGTGAGACACCCCAAACCCCCCAAAAACCGTCCTGGAAACCCCAAAAACCCATCCTGCGACCCCCAAAATGTACCCAGGGACCCCCCAGCACCCTGCTGCATGTGAGGGACCCCAAAACCCCCCCCCCAAAAAACCCCCAAAACCCACCCTGGGAACCCCAAACCCCCCCAGTGTCCCCCTGCACCTGAGAACTCCAGGACCCCCAAACCCCCACGACCCTCACCAACTCCCCCCTGGGGACCCCAGACCCACCCTGCAACTCCTTGACACCCCCTCTAGAAACCCCTAGAAACACCATGACTGCCCGAGCTCCCCCAGAGCTCCCCTTAACTCCCCCCAGAGCCCCCCAGCCCTGCCGGGGGCTCCCCCAGAGCCCCCCAACGCCGCTGTCCCCGCAGGGGCTCAGTTTCCACCTGGCCGCCGTGCTGCTGTCCCTGGGCCTCATCACCTACGCCGAGCACGGTCAGCGCTGGCCCTTTAAGGGGCAGGGCCAGGAGGGGCGGGGCCATTGCAGTGGGAGGGGCTCGATGGGTGGGGCATGGGGGTGGGTGGGGCTTTACATGTGGGCGTGGTCTAAAGGGCTGGGTGGGGCTGGGAATGTGGGTGGGGCCCTGCAGTGGGCAGGGCTGTGGGCTTGTGGGCGGGGCTTCAATGCTGTAATTAAGAGTGGGGTGTGGGCGGAGCCAAGGGATGTGGGTGGGACCTCAAGAGCTGTAGGTGGAGCCTGCCCATGGTGGGTGGGGCTTTTGAGGGCGTGGTCCGTGGTGGGCGTGGCTCGCTCTGACCACGCCCCCCTGCCCCACCCAGCCCTGAGGCAGCGCCTGGCCGCCATCTTTGACGCCTGCGTGCTGTCCAAGCGCTGCCCCCCCAGCTGCGCCCACCGCCACAAGGACGTGAGATGGGGGGCCCTGGGGGGGAGGGAGCCCATGGGGCTGAGTTCTGAGGGGCCCTGGGGAGTCTGGGGGGGCTCGCAGGGGTTGGGGGTCCCAGGGTGGTCTCTGGGGTGGTTTGAGGGTCATGGAGGGCAGGATGGGGGGTTTGGGAATCCCTGGGTGGGGGAATTTGGGGGGTCCCATGGAGAGGGCAGAGGGTTTGGGGGACTCTGAGGGGATTTGGGGGAGGGTTGGGGGTCCCTTGGGGCAGGGCACGGGGATTCGGGGGTCCTGGGAGGCCCCGCGGGCGCTGTGGCTGTCAGTGCTCAATGGAGAAATTCGGGGGTTCCTTGTGGGTCTCTGAAGGGGTTTGGGGGTCCCACAGATGCTGTGGGTGTGGGCAGTGAACACGGGGGGATGTGGGGGATCCCTGCAGGCGTTCGGGGGGTCCCTGAAGGTGTTTGGGGTCCCCGCAGACGCTGTGGGTGCGGGCGCTGAACGGGGCCCTGGGCGCCTTGGCCCTGTTCCACCTGTCCTACCTGGGCGCCCTGTTCGATGTGGAGGCCGAGGACGCCGTGGAGGAGCAGGTGGGACCCCGAGACCCCCCAGGGTTTGGGGACGCCCCCGGCGCTGTGACCCCCTGACGCCATCTTGTCCCCTCAGGGCTACGGGATGGCCTACACGGTGCGCAAGTGGTCGGAGCTAAACTGGGCCAGTCACTGGGTGACGCTGGGCTGCTGGGTGCTGGCCCGGCTGCTGCGCTGAGGCGCTGGGAGGGCACTGGGAGCGACCGGGGGGAACTGGGGGAGCACTGGGAGAAGCTGGGGGCCGCTGGGAGGACCGGGCGCCACCGAGAGCGCGGCGGCTCCGCCCCGCGCGGGCCGCTCCGCGCCGCAGGAAGCGCCTCTCGGTGGTTTCAACTTCCGCTTCGTGGCGTTTCCCGCCTTTCCCGAGCGGAAGCGGCGTCGCACGACCGCTCTGGGACCAATAAAGCCTCGCCTCGATGGTTCCTGTCAATCATTTCCGAGCGGCCAATGGGAGCGGGAGAGGCGGGGCCGGGCGGCGCATGCGCGGAGGGTTACGGGGTAGCGCCCCCTGGCGACGCGCGGAGCCAAGGCTTTGACCAAAATCGTTTAAATTCACACGAAAACCGCGGGGCGGGGCCATATGGGCCCTATAGGGACCTGAGAGTGTGAGCGGTCCCTATAGCCCCCGGCAGGGGGGGAGTGTCCATATGGCTCCTATAGGGACCAGGAGTGTCCATAAGGTCCCTATAGGGACTGAGGAGAGAGGTCCATATGGCCCCTATAGGGACCTGGGGGTGCGAGGGGTCCCTATAGTCCCCGCGGGGGGGGGAGTGTCCATATGGCTCCTATAGGGACCGAGGGAGGAGGGGTCCATAGGGTCCCTATAGAACCGGGGGGGGGAGGGGCTGCAGGGCCCCTTTAGGGCCTGTGGGGGCAGGGTCCATATGGCCTTTAGGGCCCTGGAGGGCCCCATACAGTCCCTGTAGGGCTCAGGGGGTCCAGGTGGCCCCTACAGGGCCCGGGGGGGTCGCTCGGTGCCATCAGGTGCCCTTGTCCTTGTTGGGAGACCTGCAAGAGAGAGAGACCCCGGGGCTGAGGGCGGCCAGGGGTGCCCTATGGATCCCATATGGCCCTGGGGGAGCTGCTGTGGCACCCAGGGGGTCCCTAGGGAGGCCCCCATCGATGCTGTACGGCCCTGGGGGAGCTCCAGACGGATTCTATAGGGGCCGGGGAGATCTCTGGTGGGTCCTGTACGGCCCTGGGCAGCTCCTGCCACATCCCAGGAGGGTCCCTATGGCTCCTATATGGCCCTGGGGGGCTCCCCTATGGCTCCTATATGGCCCTGGGGGGCTCCCCTATGGCTCCCCCCCTCGCCCCCGTGTTAGTGTGTTAGTGCCCCTCCCCCAGCACGCGCCGTTAACCAAATCCGCCTTTATTAGCCCCAAATCCTTGTTAAAAACACGCCCGGCCCCTCCCCCCCTACAAAATCTGTACATCCGGCCCCTCCCCCACCGGGCGGGGGGGGCCAAAGGGGGGGGGATCGCCACAGAAGGGCCGGGGGTCCCAGTGAGCCCCTTTATTAACCCAGAGCGCCTTCATTAACCTCGTTAACCTCTGACCTCGTTAATCTCCACCGCGGGGTCCCCCAGCACCCAGCAAAGCTTAATGAGCCCCGCCAATTAATGCACATTAACGAGCTCCCCATCCCTCTGCCCAACAGCCCCAGGAGGTTCATCAGCCCCTAATGAGGCTTAATGAGTCCCCTGTGACCCAAAGAACTCCCCCGGGTCCTTGGCGGCCCTAACGAGTCCCCAGCACCCAGAGAAGGCCAAGAACGGGGTCCCACCGCCCGCTGAGCCCCAGCTCCTCCTCCATCCTAAGGACCCCTAACGAGCCCCCCACTCCTGCTGACCCCAGGCCTGCTGACCCCAGACCTGCTGACCCCAGACCAGCTGACCCCAGGCCTGCTGACCCCAGACCAGCTGACCCCACTCCAGCTGACCCCAGACCTGCTGACCCCAGACCAGCTGACCCCAGGCCTGCTGACCCCACACCAGCTGACCCCACTCCAGCTGACCCCAGACCTGCTGACCCCACACCTGCTGACCCCACACCAGCTGACCCCAGACCTGCTGACCCCACACCAGCTGACCCCAGGCCTGCTGACCCCACTCCAGCTGACCCCAGGCCTGCTGACCCCACTCCAGCTGACCCCAGGCCTGCTGACCCCACACCTGCTGACCCCAGGCCTGGGTCCCCCCCTCCCCTGCCCCTCCCCGGCGGGTCAGGGCCAGCCCCGGGGGCTCGGGGCCGGTCCCGGGCTGTCCCTGTCCCTACGGCCCCACTGACTTGCCGCTGTCCTGGGCGCGGCCGGAGGCGCCGCGGGGCCGCCCGTAGAGGACGACAGCGGCCAGGACCATGGCGGTGCCGGCCAGGAAGGGCGCGCGCGGCCGGAAGCCGAAGAGGTGCGCGGAGGCGGCCGTGGAGGCCAGGATGGAGAGCGCCGTGGCGAAGCCCTTGAGGATGTTGTCGGCGTAGCGCACCACCACGGCCACCAGCAGCCCCCCGGCCGCCTGGTTGACCACCACGGCCCACACGGCGCCGTTGTAGCCGTAGAAGAAGCCGAGCGCGGC
The DNA here is from genome assembly GCA_026261815.1 of Monarcha castaneiventris obscurior. NCBI lineage: Eukaryota > Metazoa > Chordata > Aves > Passeriformes > Monarchidae > Monarcha > Monarcha castaneiventris. Next base: position 71,734 of record JAMPIT010000423.1, on the reverse strand, counting down.
CACGGCCGGGCCCTCGGCGGCCAGCATGGCCCCCAGCCCCACGGCCGTGCCCACGGCGCCCAGCTGGACGTTGCGCACCCAGATGGAGCCGCCCGAGCGCTTCAGCAGCCGCTCGAAGTAGACGCCGGCGAAGCCCGAGGACAGGCAGGAGGCGGCCACGGCCGCCAGCCCCACGGCGTAGCTCTGCGGCGGCCCCTCGGGGCCGGGGGACGGCGCCAGAGCCACGGCCGAGGGCACCGCCCGCGCCTGCTCCGCCTGCACCAGCGCCACCCCCGCGAAGAGCAGCGCCAGCGACAGCCACTGCAGGCGGGACAGCGCCGTGCCCAGCAGCAGCACCGAGAACAGCGCCGTGGTCAGGATCTTCAGCTGGTACGTCACCTGAGGGGACACCGGGGACAGGGTGACACGGGGACAGGGACACCTGGGGGACAGGGAGGACAGGGACAGGGGCACCTGTGGGGACAGGGACACACGGGGACAGGGACACCTGGGGGACAGCAGGGACAGTCACAAGGGAACAGGGTCACGCAGGGACAGGGACACACAGGGGCAGGGTCAGCGCACACAGGAACAGGGTCACCTGGGGGCCAGCAGGAACAGGTGTGGGAGCAGGGACATGGGGACAGGGGCTACCAGGGGCACAGGGACACTGACACCGGCAGGGACATCAGAGACGGGGATGGGGAGCCTGGAGGCAGTCACAGGGACAGGAGGACAGGTACCCTGTGACTGTCACAGGGACAGCACCACAGTCCGCAAGGCCACCACGCATCCCCACGTGGCCCCAGGTGCCCCCGACCCCGTGTCCCACCTGGAAGGTGGCCGCGGGCAGGTTGGAGATGGCCACGTACTGCAGGTTGTTCTGCAGGGTGTATATGAGGGAGGGGACGGCCAGGCGCAGCGTGTCCCCAAACTGTCCCACCACGGCCTCGTGCAGCGTCACCGCCGTCTGCCGGACACTGCCTGGGCACAGGGACACCGCCCGGGCTGGCCACGGCCACTCGATCGCTGCCACCCCCCAGGGCCCCCTCTTGTCCCCACCATGAGTCCCCCGTGGCCCCAGCACGAGACCCCCAAGTCCCCTCATGCCCCCCACGTTTCTGCCGCTTGTCACCTTCATCCCTCCAATGTCCCCTCCTGCCCCTGCGTCCTCTGGTGCGTCCATCACGGGTCCCCCATGCCCTGTGTCCCTCCCGTGTCCCACATTCCCCCCTGACCCCTCTGTGTCCCCTCACCCCGGTGTCCCCCCCAAGTCCCCCCGTGTCCCTACGTCCTTTTGTGTCCCCACCCCATCCCGCCCCCACCTCGGAGCTGGAGGAAGAGGAGGCAGCCCCGGCCGTGTCCCTGTCCCCAGCGTGTCCCCAGCGTCCCCTCTCACCCCGGTGCTGGATGAGCAGCAGCAGCAGGCAGGCGCTGCCCTTCATGGCCTCGGCCATCACCACGGCCGTGGTGGGCAGGAAGCGCTCCCCGGGCAGGGTCCGCACGTAGCGGATGCTGAGCACGAGCGACGCGTTCTGCAGCACCAGCACGCCCAGGCTCGCGTACTTCACCCGCCGCGACACTGCGGGGACATCGCGGCGTCACCGGGGCAGCGGCACCGCGGGCCGAGCCCCCCGCGACCCCCGGAACCAGCGCGGGACCCCCGAGGCCCGGCCCCTCCGCGGCACCGGCAGCCCCGGGACGGGGAGCTTCGCCCGCCGCGGCACCGGGGGTCACTCGGGGCCCCATGGCGGGACCGCGAGCCCTGAACTCCCCCTGCAGCCCCCCCGGTCTGCCCCAAAGCGCCGCCCGCCCGAGGCCCCTCCGCCACCTCTGCCCCCGCCCCCAGCCCCCCACAGCCGCCCCCAGCCCCCCACAGCCCCCCGGGGGTGCCCCCCGCCCCCTGCTCTGCCCCATTACCCCCCTCTCCCCGGGACCCCCCACAGCCCCCCCAGACCCCCCGCCCCGCAGCCCCCACACGGCCCCTGCCCAGGTCTCCCCGCCCCACAGCCGCCCCCGGGGCCCTGCCCGTCCCCTCCTCACCCGTCGCGGGCCCCGCGGAGTCGCCGGAGCCGCCGCCGCCGTCCGCCGCCCCCGGGGCCGCCATGGTGGCACCTGCCCGGCACTTCCGCTTCCGGCCACGCCGCGGCCCCGCCCACCGAGGGGGAGCAGCTCCGCCTCCCTCCGGTCCAGCCAATCCCCGAGCGCCTCCTCCGTTGTCGCCCCGCCCCCTCGTCCAGCTCGGCCAATCAGCATCCGCCTCGCGGGCTTCCCGCCACCGCCTCTCGCTGTTCCCGCCTCTCTCCCTCGGAGGCCACGCCCCCTCCGCCTACTGACCAGTCACCGCTCTTCGCATCTCTCACACCCCCTTAATCCCCGCCCATCATTCGCCCCGCTCCCTCCCCTCACACCCGACCAATCCCCGCCCGTCTTCCTCTCGCGTCGCCCAATCAACGCCCGCCGCCGGCAGCGCCGCAGCCAATCAGAGGCGGCGGCGCTCGGCGGGCCGGTGCATTCCAAGATGGCGGCGGTGCCGGGCGGGTCGCGGCGCTTCGACCCCGCGGCGCTGGGCCTGGACCCGTCCTGGCGCCTCACGGCCTACGGGGAACTGCGCGGCTGAGGCTGCAAAGTCCCGCAGGAGACGCTGCTCAAGCTCCTAGCGGGACTCGAGGGACAGCGCCCGGGAGGAGGAGGTGGAGGGGAAGGGGCGGAAGCGGAGAGCGGCGGGGCCCCGGCACTGGGTGAGAGTGGGGAGATCTTGGGGATCCCGGGAGGTCTTCAGGGGTCAGGGGGCTCTGGGGGTGGCTCAGAGACGCGGCTGAGGGGGGGCTGAGGGGGCCTGAGAAGCCTCGGGGGAACCCTTAGAGGGGGTGATTGGGGTCTCGAGGGGGTCCAGGGGGAGGCCAGGAGGGCTCAGGGAGGGCTTAGGGACATGGCGGGGGGTGGGGTTGAGGGGCCTCGAGGGAGTTTGGAGGGCGCAGGAGGGACCGGGGGGCCTCAGGCACATGAGGGGGGGAACGGGGCAAAGGTGGCCCGGCGGGGGGGGAGGGGGCAAAGGGCGTTCGGGGGGGAGGGGAGGGGAGGAGCCGCGGGGAGGGGGCAGGGAGAGGAGGGGCCCCCCAGATCCGGTTCCTCCCCTGAGCTGGGTCCGGTTCCCGCCCCCGAACAGGATCTGTGCTTCCCTCCCCATCCGGTTCTCCCCCATCCCTGTGCCCCCCTCAGCGGCGTCTGTGGCCCCCTTCATGGGCTCCTGGGCCCCCCATCCCTGCCCGTGCTGAGCCGGTTCCCGCCCTAAACCGGGCCTGGTGCCCCACCACAAAGGGGTCGGTGCCCCGCCGTGCCCTGCCTGAAGGATCTGTGCCCCCTGGCATGGGGTTGGTGCCCCCGCTGAGAGGTCTCTGCCTCCCTGGGTGGGCTCTGCGCCCCCCCCGAGGGCTCCGTGCCCCTCCGTGCCCCCCTGAGCGCTCGGTGCCCGCAGGCATCGGGCTGGACTCGTGCGTGATCCCGCTGCGGCACGGGGGGCTCTCGCTGGTGCAGACCACCGACTTCTTCTACCCCATCATCGATGACCCCTACATGATGGTACCCAAACCCCCCCGGGACCCCCCAAACCCCCCTCGGGACACCCCGAACCCTCCTGGGATCCCTCAAACCCCCCTGGGACCCCACAAATCCCCCTTGCACCCCAAAATCACCATTGGGGACCCCCCAGATCCTGTCAGGACTCTTGGGAAACCCCAAATGCAACCCCCCTTGAGGACCCAAAACCCCCCAGGGAACCCCCAGATCCCTCCAGGGGTCCCCTCAATTTCCCCCTGAGCCCCTTGATTCTCTTCCTCCTTCTTGGGACCCCCAAACCTTCCTGGGCCTCTCCCCAAATCCAACTGGGGAGTTCTACCCTGGACCCCACAAATCCCACCCTGAGCATCTCAAATCCTTTCAGCTCCCCCAGTCCTATTCTAGGCCCCCCCAAACTCCATCTCCAGACCCCAATATCTTTCTCTCCCCCGTCCCCAAATCTGCCTGAGGGACCCCAAATCCCATTGTTGTCCCCCTGGTCCTATCCCTGAGTCCCCAAGCCCTCCTTGCCCCCCAGAACCCACCCTGGTGACCCCAAATCCCCTTCAGAGCCCCCAGATTGTTTCCTGGGCTGCCAATCCTAATTTGCCTCCCCAAATGCCCCCAAGGTCCCTTAGTCCTGTCCTGGGACCCCCAAATCCCATTCTGGCTACCCCCAAATTCCCCTAAGGGCCCCTAAAATCCCCTTGTGACCCCCCAGTTCTATCTCAGGCTCTCTAAACCCCAACTTGGGCTTCCCTAAATCCCACCTGGGGACCCCAAATCCACTCAGAACCCCCCCATCCTGTCCTGGCCCTGGCAAATTCCACCTGGGGACCTCAAATTCTCCTGAGGAGCCCCCAAAATCCCCTTGGGACCCCCAAAATCCTATCCAAACACCCCCAAACTCCACCTTTATTACCCCCCAATCCCATTTTGGGCCCCCAAACCCCACCTGGGGCCCCCCAAACGCCATCAGGATCCCCCAATCCTATCCTGGACCCCCCAAACCCCGTTCCCCGCCGTTCCAGGGCCGCATCGCCTGCGCCAACGTCCTGAGTGACCTGTACGCCATGGGGGTCACCGAGTGCGACAACGTCCTGATGCTGCTGAGCGTCAGCCAGCGCATGAGCGAGGAGGTGAGGGGACAGGGGACGTGGGGGATGTGGGGGGACGTGGGGGGACACCCTTGAGTGTGACAATGTCCTGGTGCTGCTGGGCGAGGAGGTGACAGGACAGGGGACACGGGGGAACAGCAGACACAGGGGGACACAGGGACACGGGTGTGTGCGGGTGGCAGAGGGGTGCCAGGGACGTGAGGGGCACAGGGGGACACAGGGCAGTGACACACCAGGGTCACCGTGCCACGGGGGTGACAGTGACCTCAGGCAGCACAGGGACACATGGGGTGATGGGGGACACACGGGGGTGACACTGACTGACATGGACCAGTCACACATTGGGGATAGGGGATGTGGGGGTGACAGGGACAAGAGGGTGACACCTGTGTTGGAGTGGTGGGGGGGTCACAGGTGGGGGTGGCAGTGACACTGAGGGGTGACAGGGACCATCCTGTCCCTACAGGAATGGGACAAGGAGATGCTGCTGAGCATCTGGGGGGGTGCCAGGGGACACTGAGGGGATGCCAGGGACACTGAGGGGATGCCAGGGACACAGGGGGTGACTGGGACACTGAGGGTGACAGGGACACTGAGGGGGTGCCAGGAACTGAGGGGGTGCCAGGGACACTGAGGGGGTGCCAGGGGCACTGAGGGGGTGCCAGGGACACTGGGGTGGCAGGAATAGTGCCTGAGGGGGTGCCAGGGACACGGGGTGACGGTGACCATGCTGTGACCCCCAGGAGCGGGACAAGGTGATGCCGCTGATCATCCAGGGGTTCCGGGACGCGGCCGAGGACGGAGGGACGTCGGTGACAGGGGGACAGACGGTGCTCAACCCTTGGGTCATCGTGGGGGGCGTGGCCACTGCCGTCTGTCAATCAAGCGAGTTCATCATGTGAGTGATGGGGCGGGGCCACTGCTGTCACTCAAAGCTGTCATTGGTGCGGGGGTGGGGCTTGGGCAAGGGGCGTGGTCATGGCCGTGTGTTGAGCAAGGGAGATTATGTCGGGTGGTGGGCGGGGCTTGTGAATAGGTTGGAGCCACTGCTGTCAATCAAGGGGATTTGCCATGTGAGTGACAGGCAGGGCTTGGGGGGGGCTCTGGGGACACGGGGCGGGGTTTGGGACACGAGTGGGTTTGGGAACACAGGGGCGGGGTTTGGGACACGAGTGGGTTTGGGAACACAGGGGCGGGGTTTGGGGCATGGAGGTGGGTTTGGGAACACATGGCTGGGGTCAGTCTCTTGTGTCAGGGACGGGGTGTGGCAGGGGGCGGGGCTCGGGGACAGGGCACACCCCACAGTGACCCCACCCTGCCCAGGCCGGACAGTGCCGTGCCCGGGGACGTCCTGGTGCTGACCAAGCCCCTGGGAACACACATGGCTGTCACCGCACACCAGTGGCTGGACATCGTGAGTGACACCGGGGGGCCTGGGAGGGGGCAGAAGGGACAGGGCGGCACCCTGGGGTCCCAGAGCCAGCCCGGAGTCCCCAGGGGCGCCTGAGATGGGGCTGGAGCCACCCAGGTGTCCCCAGGGGGAGCCAGAATGCGACTGAAAACCACCTGAGATGTCCCCAGGGGGACCCCAAAGCCACCTCTGATGGCCCCAAGCAATGGAGCTCCAGCCTGGGGGACCCTGAGCCACCCCCAATGTCCCCTAGGGGATCCCTGAGCGCCATGGGAGTGTCCCTGAAGCCACTGCGGGGGTCCCTGACGCTGTCCCCTCCCTGTCCCCTTGTTTTGTGTCTCTGTGCCCTCTCTGTCCCCTCCCTGTCCGTGCTGTCCCCACAGCCCGAGCGCTGGAACAAGATCAAGCTGGTGGTGACGCGGGAGGAGGTGGAGTTGGCCTATCAGGAGGCTGTGTCCAGCATGGCCACGCTCAACCGCACTGGTGGGTGACACTGGGGACAGCAGCCACCCTGCGGGTCCCCAGGGCCACCCCAGACGTCCCTGAGGGAGTACAAAGCCACCCCAGGTGTCCCCAGAGTCATCCTAGGGTGTCCATAGACCCCAGAGCCATCGGGGGTTTCTAAACCCATTCTAGATGTCCCCAGAGCCACCCCAGGGATCCCCAAAGCCGCCCCAGATGTCCCTGAGGGAACACAAAGCCACCAGAGGGATCCCTAAAGCCACTTGAGATGTCCTCAAGGCCACTCTAGGGTGTCCCCAGCTCACCCCCCATGTCCCCAGAGCCACTCCAGATTTCTCCAAGGGAACACAAATCGTTCAGAGGAGTCCCTAAAGCCATTCTGGAGTGTCCCTAGGCTGTGCTGGATGTCCCCAAAGCCACCCCAGGTGTCCCCAGAGCCATTCCAGGGTGTCCCTACGCCGTGCTGGGTGTCCCCAGAGCCACTTCAGATGTCTCCAATGGAACACAAAGCCCCAGCGAGAGTCCCCAGAACCTCCCGGGGTGTTCCTGGGCCATGCTGGGTGTCCCCAGAGCCCCCCAGGGTGTCCCCAGAGCCCCCTGGGGTGTCCCCAGAGCCACTCCAGGGTGTCCCCAGAGCCCCCTGGGATGTCCCCAGAGCCACTCCAGGGTGTCCCCAGACCCCCCCAGGGTGTCCCCAGAGCCCCTGGGATGTCCCCAGAGCCACTCCAGGGTGTCCCCAGAGCCCCCCGGGGTGCCCCAGGCCGTGGGGGCTGTGTGAGGTGACACCCGTGTCCCCCAGCGGCGGGGCTGATGCGGGCCTTCGGGGCGCACGCGGCCACCGACGTGACGGGCTTCGGGGTGCTGGGCCACGCGCGGGCCCTGGCGGCGCAGCAGCGCCTCGACGTGGCCTTCGTCATCCACAACCTGCCCATCATCGCCAAGATGGCCGCCGTCAGCAAGGCCTGCGGGGGCCGCGGGGGGCTGCTGCAGGGCACCGCCCCCGAGACCTCGGGTATGGCCGGGGGCATCCCAGAGGGGGCTGGGGAGCCCGGGAATGGGATTGGGGGCACCGGAAATGGGACTGGGGACCCTGAAAATGGGATTGGGGGCACTGAAAATGTGGCTGGAGGTACCAAAAATGGGATTGGAGAGCCTGGGAATGGGATTAGAGGTACCAAAAATGGGATTGGGGACCCTGAAAATGGGATTGGAGAGCCTGGGAATGGGATTGGAGGTACCAAAAATGAGATTGGGGACGGCGAAAATGGCGGGGCTCGCTGTGAGGGGGCATTGGGTCCTCCCGGCCGGCAGGGGGCACTGTGCATTATGGCAGGACGCCGGAAATGGGGAGAAACACCCCGAAAATGGGGGGGGAGGGGCCTCAGAACTGGGAAAGGAAGGCTCGAGGGGGGGGATCCTTAAAATGGGATTAGGGACCCTAAAAATAGGAAAAGGGGCACTAAAAATGGGATTGGGGACCCTGGAAATAGTGGGGGTCGATGTGAGTGGGCACTGGGTTCTGCTGGCCAGTAGGGGGCGCTGGGCACAGTGGCAGGGACCCCAAAAACGGGATAAGAGACCCCAAAAATGGGAGAAGGGGTGCTAAAAATGGGATGGGAGACCCCAAAAATGGGGAGGGCTCCAATGGGGGGGGGGAGGGAGGAAATGGGGGCCCATTGGGTCAGCTGGGCCAGCAGGGGGCGCTGTGGCAGGACCCTAAAAATGGGGATAAAAAGCCCAAAAACGGGCGCGGGAGGGAAAATGGGGAGGGACGGACCCTCAAAATGGTGGGAGGGATCCCCCAAACTCCACGTTTTGGGCGAGAACTCCCCTTCGTACCCCATTTCCCCTTCCCTGTCCCCGTTCTGGGCCCCTGATGCCGTGTCCGGCAGGGGGGCTGCTGGTGGTGCTGCCCCGCGCCCAGGCCGCGCGCTTCTGCGCCGAGCTGAAGGCGCCGGGCCGCGCCGAGGGGCTGCAGGCCTGGATCGTGGGCGTCGTGGAGAAGGGCCCGCGCGGCGCCCGCGTCATCGACAAACCCCGGCTCATCGAGGTGCCCCCCCGCGGGGCCCCCCCGCGCCCCGACAGCCCCGGGACCCCCCCCCCGGCCCCCTCGGAGCCCCCCCGAGCTCCCTTCTAGGGGAGCGTCCCCCAAAAAACTCCAAAATCGGGGTAAATCCCGCTCCTGATGCAGCTCCCGTATAGGGGACCCCAAAGAAAGCCTCACATTTGGGTCAGTTCCCCCCCCACGGGAGCCCCAAGAGCCCCGGGGTCCTGCACAGAAAGAGCCGCCCCGAGCCCTCCTCTAGGGGACCCCAAAGAACCTCCCAAAAACCCCGGGGCTCGGCTGTGGTCAAAACCCCCCAAAAATCCTATCAAAGGCCCCAAATCAGGCCACACTCCCCGCTATGTCCCTTGTGTCCCTTTCCAGGGGACCCCAAAGACCCCCAAAAACCTCGAAACCTCCCCAAACCTCTGCCCAGCCCCCCCAGTGCTGCAGGTGAAGCCCCCAGAATCCCAACCCCAGCTCTGCACTTCAGGGTCTGGCAACCCCCAAACCCCCCCGGACCCCCCTTTTTTGGGGATCTCCCCCCCAAAATCATCTCCCCCCTCCCCCCAGGCTCTGCCCGATGAGCAGCGGGCAAAGCCCCCCCCCAGACCCCCCCGCACCCCCAAAATCCCCCCCCGCGTGACGCCCCCCCCCCAAAACCCCCCGTGGGGGTGGGGGAGGGGCCGAGACCCCCCCCCTCAGTGAGGGGGGGGTTGGGGGGCTCCGCGTTTTGGGGGGGGCAGGGGAATCCCCCAGAAATGGGGCAATAAAAGTGATTTGAGACAAATTTGGGGGGGTGTTTATTGAGGGGGGGACCCCAGAAGCCCGAGGAGCTCCCAGGGGGGATTTTAGCGTCCCGGGGGGAATTTTGGGGTCCCGGGGGGGTTTGGGGGTGCCCCCCCCTCACCCGATCCCATCCATGAGGGAGTTCCCAGAAGAATATTTGGGGTTTTGGGGGGGGGTTTGGGGCTCCCCCTGGGTTGGGGCTCCCGGGGCGTTTGGGGCACCCCGGGGGGGTCCTGGGGGGGTTTGGGCCCCCCCTCACTTGATGCAGTCCATGACGTGGATCTGCAGCGTGTCCATGTCCGGGGCCTTGTACTGGCACTTGGGGCAGCAGAGGTCGGGGCCCTCCTCGGGGGGTGGCAGCAGCGCCCCAAAACCTGCGGGGGGGGATGAGGGGCACGGTCAGGCCCTGCCCCGCCCCCCAGGGGGGGTTTGGGGGTCCCGGGCCCCCCCCTCTGTACTCACCCCCCGCCGGGGCTGGGGCCGGGGGCGGCTCCGAGTGTCGGTTCCGCATCTCCTCCAGACGGGCCCTGGGGGAAAAGGGGGTTTGGGGGGGTCCAGGAGGGGTCTGGTGGGAGCAGGGGGGACCTCAGAGGGTTTGGGGGGCTCCGGGAGGGGTTTTGGGGAGTGTCAGGGAAGGTTTGAGGGGTCGGGGGGGCTTGGGGGGGTCGGGGGTTTCGGTTGGGGCACCCAGGGCGTTTGGGGGAGTCGAGGGATTTTGGGGGTTCTGAGAGGGTTTGGGGGGTCCTGGGGGATGTCAGGGAGGAGGGAGAGGGGGAGTGGGGGGTCCCTGGGGGTGGTTTTGGGGCGTTCTCGGGGGGTTTTGGGGTGTTCTGGGTGTTTCGGGGTGGGTTTAGGGTGCGGGCTTCTGGTGTGGTCCCCAAGGGCGTTTTGGGGGAGATTTTGGGTGGTTTGGGTCGTTTTGCAGGCGTTTGATGGTGGGTTTGGGGTCTCTTGGGGTGTTTTTGGGGGGTTTTGGGGTCTCTCAGGGTGTTTTTGGGGTCTCTTGGGGCGTTTTGGGTGTTTTTGGGGTCTCTGTGCCGGTACCGGGCCCCGTCCCCGCCGAGCCGCAGCCGCAGCTGGTTCAGCTCCTCCTGCAGAGCCTCGCGCTGCCCGTGGAGCTGCTCCCGCGCCGCCCGCTCCGCCTCGAAATCCGCCTTGTAAATGTCGGCCTGGGGTTGGGGAGGGGTCGAGGGGTCAGGACACCCCAAAATACACCCGGGGAACCCCCAAATCCCACTGGGACCCCCCACAGATCACACCGGGAGCCCCCAAATCCCCCCAGTGCCACCCGTCCCACCCTGAAATCCACCTTTGGGATGTCAGCGTGGAACAGGGGGATTGGGGTCAGGACACCTCAACATACCCCCAGGGAACCCCCAAATCCAACCAGGGAACCCCAAAGTCCTCCAGGACCCCTCCAATCCCACCAGGATCCCCTAAATCCAACCAGAATCCTCCCCAGTGCCGTCTGCCCTGCCCTGAAATGCGCCTTGGGGGTATCGGCCTGGGACTGGGGAGGGGTTGGGAACCCCCAAATCCCCCAGGGAACCCCCCAAATCCAACCAGACCTCCCCTGGCTCCACCCTGGAAATGTCGGCCTGGATTTTGGGGAGGGGCAGGGGGTGGGGTCAGGACCCTCCCAGGACCCCCCTGAGCTCCCTTGGGACCCCCCAAATCTCCCTTGACCCTCCCAGAACCCCCTAGACTCCCCTTGGGGACATCGACCCGGATTTGGGGAGATCCCAGGACCCCCCCAGGACCCCCCCCGGGAGCCCCCAGGCCCACCTGGGCCTGCAGCACTGGGATGGTCTCCAGGGCCGCCCGCTGCCTGTCGGCCTCGGCCTTGAGGCGATCGATGAGGTCCTGCTTGAGGGCCAGCGCGGCCTCGGCCTCCCGCAGCTGCTCCTGCGTCACCTGGGGGGGACAGTGACACCTGGGGGGCACCTGGGGGACACCCCTGTCACACCCAGACCACCCTGTGCACCCTCAGCTGCTCCCGGGCCACCTGCCAGGGGGACAGTGGCACCTTGGGGGGTGGCACTGATGTCACCTGGGGGGCACCTGTGTCACCCCCAGCCCCCCCAATGCACACCCAGCACGGCCTTGGCCACTGCTCCTGTGACACCTGGGGGGCACCTGAGTCACCTGGGGGGTGGCACTGTCACCTGGGGGGCACCTGAGGCACTGAAGGGGCCACAAGGACATTCCCAGTGTCCCCAAGGGGCTGGAATGGGGGGCCAAGGTGCCATCGCAGGGACCCCAGGGGGATGAAATGGGGGACAAGGGGCCACCCTGAGGTCCCCAGGGGATGGGACGTGACCCTCTGTGTCCCCCAGTGTCCCCCGGTGTCCCCTGTCCCTCACCTGGCTCCGTTTGTCCCCCTCCAGGCTGGCCTTGATGTGGGCGTCGTACTCCTGGAACAGGTGATGGTACGCGGCCTGCAGCTGCACCAGCTTCCGCCTGGGCATCGGGGACAGCGAGGGGACAGCGAGGGGACATCAATGGGACAGCGAGGGGACATCAATGGGACAGCGAGGGGACAGCGAGGGGACAGTGAGGGGACAGCGAGGGGACAGTGGGGACATCAATGGGTGTCCCCAAGTGCCGCCCCCACCCGGCCCCCCCCCAGTGTCCCCATGTCCCTGGTGTCACTCTCTCCTGCCCGGCGTCCCCACTGTCACTCACTTCTCCTCGGTGGCCCCGCGCCGCTCCACCCTCAGGGCGGTTTCCAGGTTGGTCACCTGGAGCCGGAGCTGATCCACCTGCACCTGGCGGCTCTGGGCCACCTCCTCCAGCTGCTGGCAGCGCTCGGAATCACCGCGGGCCCTGCAGCACCCAGGGACACCCATCACCTGTGCCACTCTGTGTCACCCTGTGCCACCCTCTGCCACTCTGTGCCACCCTGTGACACCCTGTGCCACCCTGTGCCAACCAATGTCACCTCCTTGAGCTGGTGGCACCACCCTGAACCCTGGGACACCCCAGTGTCACCCAATGTCACCTCCACAGGTGTCACCCTCCCCCCGCCTGTGCTTGGCTCAGCTCTGCTCTGGTGTTCCCCCCCCTTGGGGACACTCCCTGACCCCCAGCACCCCCTGTGTCCCCCCAGCTGTCCCCGTGTCCCCCAGCACCCCCCATGCCCCCCCAGCTGTCCCCATGTCCCCCCAGCTGTCCCCGTGCCCCCAGCTGTCCCCGTGTCGCCCCAGCACCCCCATGCCCCCCCAGCTGTCCCCATGTCCCCCCGCTGCCCCTGTCCCCCCAGCTGTCCCCATGTCCCCCCAGCTGTCCCCATGCCCCCCCAGCACCCCCCGTGTCCCCACCGCCGCTCCAGCTGCTCTCTCTCTGCCCGGCTCCTCTCGAGGCGATTTTGGCTCTCCCGGAGCTCCCCCAGCAGTGACGTCACCTGGGCCTGGAGCTGGGCCTTGTCCTGCTGGGGACAGGGACAGGGCCACTGTCACCCCCTGGCTGTCCCCAGTGTGCCACAGCTGTCCCCACAGTGTCCCCAGCTGTCCCCAGGGCTGTCCCCATATCCCCAGGGCTGTCCCCATGTCCCCAGGGCTGTCCCCAGGGCTGTCCCTGTGTCCCCAGGGCTGTCCCCATGTCCCCAGGGCTGTCCCCATGTCCCACCTGTCCCCAGGGCTGTCCCCATATCCCCAGGGCTGTCCCCAGCTGTCCCCAGGGCTGTCCCCGTGTCCCCTGGGCTGTCCCCATGTCCCCAGGGCTGTCCCCGTGTCCCCAGGGCTGTCCCCGTGTCCCCAGGGCTGTCCCCTGGGCTGTCCCCAGGGCTGTCCCCATGTCCCCAGGGCTGTCCCTGTGTCCCCAGGGCTGTCCCCATGTCCCCTGGGCTGTCCCCGTGTCCCCAGGGCTGTCCCCTGGCTGTCCCCATATCCCCAGCTGTCCCTGTGTCCCCAGGGCTGTCCCCATGTCCCAAGGCCTGTCCCCAGGGCTGTCCCCATATCCCCAGGGCTGTCCCCGTGTCCCCAGGGCTGGCCCCAGCTGTCCCCGTGCCCCCGGTACCTCGAGCTGGCGGCGCAGCCCCTGCAGCTGCAGCTCGGCCGCGCGGGAAACGTCCTGAGCCCGGAGCTCGGCCAGGGCCGCGCGCGCCCGCAGCGCCGCCAGCCTGGGGGCAGAGCCACCGAGTGTCACCGGGTGTCACCGGGGGCCACGGAACGTCTCTGACCCCTCCCCACCTGCACCCACACCGCCACCAGCCCGGGGACGAGGCCACCACAGTGTCCCCAGCACCCCCAGCCTCCCTCAGCCGTGGCCACCACCAGCCTGGGGGGTCCCCGAAGCGTCCCCAGGGTGACCCAAAGCTTCCCCAAGAGTCCTCAGGTGTCCCCAGGTGTTCCCAAAACGCCCCAAGTGTCCCCAAAGCGTCCCCAAAGTGACTCCAAAGTGGCCCCAAAGCATCCCCAGACTGTCCTCAACTCACTCGGCCTCAGCCTCTGCCAGGCGCTGCCTCAGCTGCTCCTCAGAGCTGGGGGAACACGAGGGGGGGTCAGGGGGGACCAGGGGGGGTTGGGGACATCGGGGGGTCCCCAAGGGGCTGGGGGGGGAGGAGGGGCTCACCTGGGCTCCGGGGGGGGCCCGGGGGGGGCCTGGGGGGGCTCCGGGACAGCGGGGACATCCTCGAGGCGGGGGGACAGCGAGCGGGGGGGGCCCTCGGGGGGCTGCGGGGACAGGGGGACAACGGGGACATCAGGGGGACACCGGAGGGTCCCCAGGGGGGCCGCAGAGGGGACACAGGGGGGAGAGGGGGGACATTGGGGGCACAAGGACGACATGGGGGGTGCAGTGGGAGGGACGGGGGGAGATGGGGGGGGGCAGGCGGGACACGGGGACGGGAGGGCACGGCGGGGGGGGCACACAAACCTCGGCGTTGGTGTCAGGGGTGTCCCTGGAAATGTCCCCGGTGTCCCTGGGGGTGTCCTTGGTGTCCCCGGGGGTGTCCTTGGTGACCCCGGGGGTGTCCTTGGTGACCCCGGGGGTGTCCGCGCTGTCCTCGGCGCTGCCCCCGCTGTCCCCGCGCTGTCCCCGCAGGTGCAGCACCAGCTCCCGGGCCTGTCCCCAGCGGCCCCGCAGCAGCTCCCGCTCCCCCCGGCGCTGCAGCTGCAGCTTCCGCAGCTCCTCCAGGCGCTGCCGCAGCGACTCGGTGCAGTGACAGAGCGCCCCTGGAGACACGGACAGCGCTGCGGACACGCAGGGGGACGCGGGCAGCGGGGACAGCGCGGCTCTGAGGGAACGCTGGAACATTTGGGGCGCTGGGACACGGGGGGGCACTGGGGGGGCACCGGGGGCTTTGGGGGGACGCTGGGGACACCGGGGACACCACGGAGGCACCGGGGATGTTGCAGGCATTGGAGAGACACCGGGAGCATTGGGGACATCTGGGATGTTGGCGAGATGAGGGACCTTGAGGGGACATCGGGGACCTTGAGGGGACATCGGGGACCTTGAGGGGACATCGGGGACGCGGGGACATCACTGGGGACACCCCCACGCCCCCCTCCCAGTGCCGCCACTCCCTCCCAGTCCCTCCCAGTCCCTCCCAGTGCCCCCAGTTCTCACCCCTCAGCTCGCGGTTCTCCGCCCGCAGCCGCTGCAGCGCCTCCGCCAGCGCCGGCTCAGCCTCGGGCCCCGGCTGCACCATCTCCGCGGACCGCCGCCAGCGCCCGCCGCTCATCGGCGGCTCCCGGGGGGCCCGGGGCGGTTGGGGACGGTTCTGGGCCGACTTCGGGGATTTTTGGGCCGAATTCGGGGATTTTTGGGATCCCGGCGGCGCCGCCACTTCCTGCTTCCGCCGGAAGCTCGTGACGTCACCGCACGCAGCTGCACTTCCGCCTCGGTAAGTGTCATGGCGACGCCATAGCAACGCCGAGGGTGGAGCGCGCTGATTGGTTACGCCTCCGGGTGAGGTCCCGCCCCCTCTCAGCTCCGATTGGTCAGCGGGGGAGGATGCTCAGCGGTGACTGGTGGATGCGGGATGGGGCGTGGCCGGGGGCGTGGCCGCCGTGAGGGGATGGGGACCCGCGCGAGCGTGGGGGGGGCGGCGCGAGCGCGGCCGGAGCGGGAAGGTTTGGGGCGCGCCGGGAAATTGGGAACCGGGGAACGGGGGGATTCGGGAGCGTTTGAGGGGATTTGGGGTCTGGGATGGTCCGGGGGGCCATGAGGGCCTGGGGGGAGCGCTAGAGGGGAACTGGAGGGGGCTGAGGGGAGTTGTGGAGGGGCTTTAGGGCGGAACTGGGGGGGATTGGGGGGATGTAGAGGAGCTGGGGGAGGTTTAGGGGGAGGGTTGGGGGCGCTGAAGGCGGAAAATGGGGGTCTGGGGGTGCTGAGGAGTCCGTGAGGGTCTGGGGAGGTTCTGAGGGGATTGACGGGGAATTGAAGGGGATGAAGGCGGAAATTGGGAAAATTGGAGGTTTGGGGAGATTTGAGGGGAACTGCGGGGTCCGTGAGGGCCTGGGGGGTCCTGGGGTGAGCGGGAGGGAATCGGGGGGGTGGTGAGGGGAGTTATGAGGGGTTTGGGGGGGCTGAAGGCGGAAATGGGGGGGATTTGGGGGAACTGGGGGTGGGGGGTCCTGGGGGGGATTTGGGGTTCGGGGGGCAATGGGGCTGGGGGGCAGTGGGGGGATTTGGGGGTCCTGGGGGGGGCTGGGGCCGGTTTGGGGGGGCAATGGGGGGAGGGTGTGTCCGGCCCCGCCCCCGGCCACCCAAATCCCGTCCCCGAGGTGCCAAATTCCAGCCCCCCCCACCCAAATCCCGCCCCACAAGTGCCCAAGTCCCGCCCCGGGGGCCCAGTCCTGCCGCCCAACACCCCAAACCCGCCCCCCAACTTCTGCTCCTGCCCCCAGGTGCCAAATCCCGCTGCCCAGGTGCCCAGGCCCGCCCCAAAACATCCAAATCCCATCCCCCCAGTGCCCCATCCCGCCCCCAAGTGCCAGTCCTGCCCCCCAAGTGCCCACCCCTCCCTCCAGGTGCCCGTTCCTGCCTCACAACCCCTCAAATCCTGCCCTGGGGTGCCCAAACCTGCTCCTCTGCTCCCCAAATCCTGCCCGGGGTGCCCGAACCTGCCCCCGAACCCCCCGAACCTGCCCCCCAAGTGCCCGATCCGGCCCCCCAAGTGCCCGATCCGGTCCCCAGGAGCGATGCCGGGCCCAGGTGAGGAGGAGCCCGGCGCCGGGGGAGAGCTGAGCCGCTCGCAGGTGTGCGGGATGCTCCGGCAGGAGCTGAGCCGGGACGGAGCCTTCCTGCAGGGCCACCCCCACGTCCTCGTCATCCTCGGCGCCTCCGTGAGTGGGGACGGGCTTTTGGGGGGTCTGGGGGGGGAGTGAAGGGGTTTGGAGGAAGAATCAGGGGGGCTGGAAGGGGGAAGGAAGGGGTTTAGGGGGAAATTTGGAGAGCTTGGAGAGGGAATGAAGGGGGCTAGGGGGAGAAATTTGGGGCTTGGGGGGCAAAATAAAAGGATTTGGGGGGCTGGAAAGGAGGATGGAAGGGAGTTGGGGGGATTTGGGGGGGTTGGAAGGGAAATAAAGGGGGTTGGGGGAGAAATTTGGGGCTTGGAGGGGAAGAAGGGGGTTTGGGGGAAGGACATTGTGGGGCTGGAGGGGGGAATGAAGGAGTTTGGATGGAATTGGGGGACCTGGAGGGGGAATAAAGGGGGTTAGGGAGAGAAATTTGGGACTTGGGGGGAAATGAAGGGGTTTGGGTGGGAATTGTGGATATTGGGGAGGTTCAGAGGGGCAGTGAAGGGGGTTTGGGGGGAAACTGGGGGGCTGGAGGGGGCACAGAAGGGGGAAGCAGAACTGGGAGGGCACGAGGGGATATTGAGGGCTGGAGAGGAAACTTGGGGACAATAAGGAGAGAGCAGGGAATTGGGGGATGTTGGGGGGAATAAAGGAGATTGGGGGGATGTTGGGGGGTCTGGGGGGTATTGGGGGGGCCGAGGGGGAAGCAAAGGGGGTTGGGGAGAATGGGGGGGATTTGGGGGGCTGGGGGTAAGTTGGGGGTGCCGAGGGGTCATTGGGAGGCTGGGGGGTTATTTGGGGTCGCTGGGGGAGGGGTGGCCGCCCTGATGCCTCGGGGGGTGGGGGAGGGGCACCCCAACTTCTTCCCCTGCCCCTCCCCCCAGGTCACCCCCCGGGGCCAGGGCGAGGCTGCCCTTCCCCCTCCCGCACCCCAACTTCCTCCTCCGCCCCTCCCCCACCCCGTTACCCAACACCCCTTAATTAAACACCCCCAGGGGAAAGGGGTGGCACCGCTGACTCAGCACATTCCTGGGATGGGGGAGGGGAAGGGCGGGGCCAGCACTGGGTGCGACCCTGGCCCCTCCCCCATCCCTGACGGCCCCTCCCCCACAGGGCGACCTGGCCAGGAAGAAGATTTACCCCACGATCTGGTACGGGGACGGTGGGGACAATGGGGACAGCTGGGGACAATGGGGACAGTGGGGGACAATGGGGACAGTGGGGGACAATAAGGACAATGGGGACAGCAGTGTCATCAAGGCCACCTGTGTTCCACCTGTCCCCAGGGTCCCCAGGGTCACCGATGTCCCCAAAGCCACCCAGGCAACCAGGATCACCAATGGCCCCAGGGCACCAAAGTCCACCCCCTGTGCCCAGGGTCATCAGGGTCACTGAGGCCACCAACGTGCCCCCGACTCTGAGGCCATCGGGGTCACCAGGGCCACCAGGGACACTATTGTCACCGGGGCCACCAGGGACACTATTGTCACCGGGGCCACCAGGCCCATCATGTCCCCAAGGCCACCAGTGTCCCCAGCTGTCCCCCAGGTCACTGATGTCACTGGGCTCACCGGGGCCATCAGAGCCATTGAAATCCCCGCCGTCCCCAGGGCCACCAAGGTCACCGATGTGGCCAGGGCCACTCTGGGGTCACCGGTGTGGCCAGGGCCGCCAAGGTCACTGATGTCCCCAGGGCCACTCTGGGGTCACTGATGTCCCCAGGGCCACCAAGGTCACCGATGTGGCCAGGGCCACTCTGGGGTCACTGATGTCCCCAGGGCTGCCAAGGTCACCGATATCAGCAGGGCCACTCTGGGGTCACTGATGT
This sequence comes from Monarcha castaneiventris obscurior, assembly GCA_026261815.1. Lineage (NCBI taxonomy): Eukaryota > Metazoa > Chordata > Aves > Passeriformes > Monarchidae > Monarcha > Monarcha castaneiventris. Next base: position 53,298 of record JAMPIT010000423.1, on the reverse strand, counting down.
CCCCGGGGCCACCAAGGTCACTGATATGGCCAGGGCCACTCTGGGGTCACTGATGTCCCCAGGGCCACCAGTGTTGGTCACTGCTGTCCCAGTGCCAGCACGCAGCAGCACTGCCATTGTCTCCTCTGTCCCCAGGGCCACCACAGCTGTGTCCCCACTGTCCCCAGGGCCACTTGTGTCACCAGCTGGCACCAGTGTCTCCAGTGTGAGCCAGTGTCCCCAGGGCCACCAGGGTCCCAAGTGTGACCCCGGTGTCCCCAGTTCCTCCCTTTGCCCCTCCTGTGCCCTCCATGTCACCTGTCCCCGTGTCACCTGTCCCTGTGTTACCTATCTCTGTGTTACCTGTCCTGTGTCACCTGTCCTGTGTCACCTGTCCCCGTGTTACCTATCTCTGTGTTACCTGTCCTGTGTTACCTGTCCTGTGTTACCTGTCCTGTGTCACCTGTCCCCTGTGTCACCTGTCCCTGTGTTACCTATCTCTGTTACCTGTCCTGTGTCACCTGTCCCTGTGTCACCTGTCCCCTGTGTTACCTATCTCTGTGTTACCTGTCCTGTGTCACCTGTCCCTGTGTTACCTGTCCCTGTGTTACCTATCTCTGTGTTACCTGTCCTGTGCCACCTGTCCCCTGTGTCACCTGTCCCCACGTCATCTGTCCCTTGTGTCACCTGTCCCTGTGTCACCTGTCCCTGTGTTACCTCCCCCAGGGTGACACGGGCACAGGAGCCACCATCACTGGTGTCACCATCCTGGGGGAGGGAGGGTTGGTGGCTCCGGTGTCACCTCAGGCCTGGTGTCCCCAGAGGGGGCTGGTGACAGTGCTGTGGGTGTGCCCGGGGGGTTTGGGGACAGCGGTGACAGCGGTGTCCCCGCACGTGGCTCTTGTGGGCCAGGCTCCTCCCTGCTGCCGGTAGCTGCCATCCCTGGGGGTGGGCTGGTCACAGCACCGTGGGTGTCCCCAGGGGGTTGGAGACACGGGTGATAATGCTGTGCCTTGTCCCCAGGTGGCTCCTGCGGGACAGGCACCCCCCGGTGCCGCTGTCCCTGGCAGGGGTTGGGGACTCTGTGGGTGACACAGGTGACAGTGCTTGTCCCCAGGTGGCTGTTCTGGGACAGGCTCCTCCCCGATGCCGGTGTCCCTGGGGGGTTTGGGGACACAGGTGACACGGGTGACAGCGCTGTGCCTTGTCCCAGGTGGCTGTTCCGGGACGGGCTCCTCCCCGATGCCACACGCGTCGTCGGCTTCGCCCGCTCGCCCCTCACCGTGGAGCTCATCCGGGAGCAGACCCTGCCCTACCTCAAGGTGACAGCACTGTCTCCTCTGACCCCTCCTGACTCCTCCTGGCCTCACCTGTCCCCTCCTGTTCCTTCTGTCCCCACCTGTCTTCTCTGGCCCCACGTGTCCCCGGGTGACCCTTGAGGACAGGCCCTGTCTGGCCCTGTGTCCTTGTGTCCCCTCACCTGTCCCTACCTGTCCCAGGTGACCCCTGAGAATGGGCCCTGCCTGGCTGCACTCCTGGCCGTGTCTCACCTGTCCTTGTCTCACCTGTCCCCTGTCCCCTCAGGTGACCCCTGAGGATGGTCCCTGTGTCCCCTGTCTCACTTGTCCCTCTTGTCCCCTCAGGTGACCCCCGAGGACGGGCCCCGCCTGGCCGCGTTCCTGGCCCTGCAGAGCTTCGTGCGGGGTCAGTACGGGGACGAGGCCTCGTTCCGGGCGCTGGACGCTCACCTGCGGGGGCTGCCCGGGGGCGGCCACGCCCACCGGCTCTTCTACCTGGCCCTGCCCCCCAGCGTGTACACCCCGGTGACACAGCACCTGAGGGCACTCTGCATGGGGGAGGGGTGAGTGGGGACACGGGTGGGGCATGAGGACAGCATGGGGACACCCCGGTGACACAGCACCTGAGGGCCCTGTGCATGGGACAGGGGTGGGTGGGGACATGGGGGGACACCCAGGGATGGGACATACGGGGCAGGTGACTGCAGGTTGGGTTGTCACTGTGTCCCACCTGCCGTGTCTCTGTCCTCACTGTGTCCCCCCATGTCCCCTGTGTTCTTGTGTCCCCCCATGTCTCCCGTATTTTCTGTCCCCCATGTCCCTGTGTTCCCATATCCCCCCAATGTCCCCCATGTCCCCACATACCCTCATGTCCCTCCATGTCCCTCCGTGTTCCTTGTGTTCCCACATCCCCATGTGCCCCCGATGTCCCCCTGTGTCCCCATATCCCCATGTCCTACCATGTTCCTGTGTCTCTGCATGTTGCCCCACGTCCACGTCCCTCGTGTCCCTGTATTCCCCCCGTGTCCCCCCACGTCCCTGTCCCCATGTCCCCGTGTCCCTGTCCCCAGGTGGAACCGGGTGATCGTGGAGAAGCCGTTTGGGCGGGACCTGGGCTCGTCGGAGGAGCTGTCGGCGCACCTGAGCGCGCTGTTCCGTGAGGAGCAGATCTACCGCATGGACCACTACCTGGGCAAGGAGATGGTGCAGAGCCTCATGGTGCTGCGGTGCGCTGGGGACATGGGAGGGGACCGGGGGCAGGGGAGGGGACACGGGGACACCCCTTACCCACCCTCACCCACCCAGGTTCGGCAACCGCATCTTCGGGCCCATCTGGAACCGCGACAACGTCGCCTGCGTGGTGCTCACCTTCAAGGAGCCCTTCGGCACCGAGGGCCGCGGCGGCTACTTCGATGACTTCGGCATCATCCGGTGAGGATGGATGTCCCCCGGTGTCCCCCGGTGTCCCCGTGTCCCCCCCGCGTCCCCCCATGTCCCCCGACCCCCTGGCAGCGCCGGCTCCCCACAGGGACGTGATGCAGAACCACCTTCTGCAGCTGCTCTGCCTCGTGGCCATGGAGAAGCCGGCGTCCACTGACCCCGACGACGTCCGCGATGAGAAGGTGGGGACAGGAGGGACACCAGAGTGTCACCAAGGTGTCACCACTGCCTGACACCGCACCAGTCACTGAGCTTTATGTCTCCAGTGGTCACATCATGGTCATGGCCACAGGGACCATCCCCAGGTGGCCCCAGGGTTGTGTCCCTTGGTTGTGTCCCCCTATGGCCACACCCCCCCACCTCAGTCGTGTCCCACCACCATGTTCTTGATGGTGGCCCCCAAAGCCACATCCCCCACGGCCACATCCCCATCCATGTCCCACCACCCTGTAATTGATGGTGGTCCTCCAAAAGCATGTCCCCAACTACATCCCATCACCACTTTCTTGATGGTGGCCCCCAAAACCCCCCACAGCCACATCCCCAACCATGTCCCATCACCCCATTATCAATGGTGGCCCCCCAAAACCACATTCCCCATGTCCGTGTCCTCACTGACTATGTCCCCAGCCATGTCCCATCACCCCATTATCGATGGTGGCTGCCCAAAGCCACAACTCCTGTGGCCATGTCCCAAACCACATCCTATCACCATCTTCTTGTTGATGACCACCCAAAGCCACATCCCCCAATGGCCACATCCCCCACGCCCCCATCCCATTGCCTGTTCTTACTGGTGGCCCCCCATAACCACGTCCCCAACCCGTCCCACCCTGTGGTCGCACCAGAGCCCCCATAACCAGGTGTACCTCACGTGTCCCCCAGGTGAAGGTGCTCAAGTGCATCAGCCCAGTAGAGCTGCAGGATGTGGTGCTGGGCCAGTACGTGGGCAACCCCGAGGGCCCCCCCGAGGCACAGAAGGGCTACCTGGATGACCCCACGGTGCCCCCTGGCTCCACCACGCCCACCTTCGCCACCGCCGTGCTGCGCGTGGCCAACGAGCGCTGGGATGGTGAGAGGGGGGTGACAATGGTGATGGCTGTGATGGTGGTGGTGGCCATGGTGATGACATTCATGGTTGTGATGGTGGTGGTGGTGATGGTAGCATGGTGATGGTGACCATGGTGATGGCGGTTGCCATGGTGACGATGTTCGTGGCTGTGATGATGATGGTGGTGGCCATGGTGACGGGCAATGGCCATGAGGACGATGATGATGTTTGCCATGGAGATGGTGATGATGATGATGATGATGGCCATGACAGTGATATTGATGAGCAGAGAATGACAGTGGTGTTGGCCACAGTGATGGCGGTTGCCATGGTGATGATGTTCGTGGCTGTCATGATGATGATGGTGGCGATGATGATGACGACAATGACCATTGTGATGGTGGTTCCCATGGTGATGGTGTTCGTGGCTGTGCTGATGATGGTGATCATCGTGGTGGTGGCCATGGAGATGGTGATGGTGCTGCTGCTGCTGGTCACGGAGATGGTGCTGATGACGGTGATGATGCTGGCGGCGGCCATGGAGATGGTGCTGATGGTGGTGATGATGGTGATGGTGGCCATGAAGATGGTGCTGTTGGTGGTGGTGGCCATAGAGATGGTGCTGATGATGGTGGTGGTCATGGAGATGGTGGTGATGATGATGGTTGTCATGGAGATGGTGCTGATGATAGTGATGGCCATAATGGTGACACTGATGACTGGAGGATGATAGAGGTGTTGGCCATGGTGATGACTGGAATGATGATGAAGATGATGAGCAATGGTGGTGTCTGTGATGATGACGATGATGGTGGTGGTGACAATGCTGATGGTGTCCCGGGTGTGCCGTTGGTGCTGCACTGCAGGAATGCGCTGGGATGGGGATGGGTGGTGGTGATGATGGGTGGTGAGGATGGCGTGATGACATTGATGGTGATGGTAATAACAGTGATAACGCCGATGATGTTGATGACTTTGACAATGTTGGTGGCAATGTTGATGATGGTGACAAATAGTGATGTGGATGATGATAATGATGATGTTGGGGAATGTTGATGGTGATGATGATGACAGTGGTGCTAGATGTTGACGATGTTGATGGTAACGATATTGATGGATGTTGATGTTGATGACAATGACAATGTTGGTGGATGTTGACGATGATGATGACAGTGGTGTTGGATGTCAATGGGTGCTGATGACAATGTTGATGATGATGACGATGTTGATGATGATGTTGACAATGTTGATTATGATGATGATGATGAGGATGGTGATGATGACAATGATGATGGATGTTGATGGATGTTGATGACAGTATTGGTAATGATGATGGATGTTGGTGATGATGATGACAATGTTGATGGACACTGATGGGCATTGATGACTGATGATGTTGGCAATGTTGGTGATGATGATGATGTCAGTGTAGATTATGAGATCACTGATGTGGGTGATGATGACAATGTTGATGTTGAGGATGCCGATGTTGATAATGTCAATGACATTGATGACAACATTGGCAATGACAGTGACAATGATGACCATGACGATGACCCCTCAGGTGTCCCCTTCATGCTGTGCTGTGGGAAGGCGCTGGGATGGCAATGGGTGGTGATGATGATGATGATGGCGATGATGACGATGTTGATGGATGTTGATGATGATGTTGATGGATGTTGATGACGATGATGACGATGTTGATGGACGTTGATGACAATGATGATGATGTTAATGGATGATGATGTCGATGACAATGACAGTGATGATGTGGATGATGACAATGCCACTGTCCCCGGGTGTCCCATTTGTCCTGCACTGTGGGAAGGCGCTGAACGAGCGCAAGGCCCCGAGGTGTGGCTGCAGTACTGGGGGATGGCATTGATCATGACAAGGGCGATGTCAATGTTGACAATGACGATGACAATGACGATGTTGATAGTGATGTTGAAAACGATGATGATGCTGATGATGACATTAACAATGATGACAATGATAGTGATGGTGCTGATAATGATGTTGATGGATATCGATGCTGATGGTGACAAAGACAGTGATGACGATGATGATGACAATGACAGTGATGGTGTTGATGATGATGGATGTTGAGGATGATGATAATGATGACAATGACAGCGATGACAATGGTGATGTTGATGTTGACAATGATGACAACGATGACAACAACAATGATGTTGATGGCGACATTGATGGATGTTGATGACAATGATGATGCTGATGATGACAATGACAATGATGATGATGCCAGTGCCTCTGTCCCCAGGTGTCCCCTTTGTCCTGCGCTGCGGGAAGGCGCTGAACGAGCGCAAGGCCGAGGTGCGGCTGCAGTTCCGGGAGGTGCCCGGGGACATCTTCGCGCAGCAGTGCAAGCGCAACGAGCTGGTGGTGCGGGTGCAGCCGCGCGAGGCCGTCTACGCCAAACTCAACACCAAAAAACCAGGCATGTTCCTGCGGCCCGAGGAGTCCGAGCTCGACCTCACCTACGGCAGCCGCTACAAGGTACCCAAAAATGAGCAGGGGGAAATGGGGTTTGGGGACACAGAAACGGAGCATTGAGACCCAAAAATGGGGTTTGGGGACACAAAAATGGGGTTTGGGGATGCAAAAATCGCAACACTGAGACTCGGAATTGGGGCATTGAAACCCAAAAATGGAACACTGACACCCCAAAATTGGGTGTGTGGACCCCACACCTGGGGCCACCTCAAACCCAGAGAAGCCCCCAAAACCCCCAAACCCTGGGGTCCCCCCACACCTGGGGATGCCCCCGGACCCCCCCAGACTCCCCCATTGCCCCCCAGGACGTGAAGCTGCCAGACGCCTACGAGCGGCTGCTGCTGGACGTCATCTGTGGGAACCAAATGCACTTTGTGCGCAGGTGAGATGGGACAGGGGGGACATGGTGGGACAGGTGAGACCTAGGCAGTGGTGGGGGGGTGCAGGTGGTACCAGTTTGGAGGAGCTGAAGAGTCTGGGGGGGACAGGTCAGACATGGGGGGACAGGTGAGGCCAATTTGGGGAGGGCAAGTGGGACCAGCTTGGGGGGGGAAATATGGGATTTGGGAGGGGCAGGTGAGGCCAGGTTAAGGGGACCAGGTGGGATTTTGGTGGGGGAAAGATGGGACCAGTTTGGAGGAGCAGATTGGACTGGTTTGAGGGGGGCAGGTGAGGTCTGGGGACAGGTGAGGCCAATTTGGGGTGGGCAGATGGGAGTGGTTTGGGGGGACAGGTGAGTCCTCTGGGGGGATGCTGGGACCAGTTTGGGGGGGCTGGGGAAACCAGTTTAGGGGGGAACAGGTGACTCCAGTTTGGGTGTCCAGGTGAGCCTGGGGGTGCCCAGGTGAGGTTTGGGGAGGGTTCCCTGGGCTCAGTTTTGGGGTGTCCCCCTCCCCCCAGTGACGAGCTGCGCGAGGCCTGGCGCATCTTCACCCCCCTCCTGCACCAGATCGAGCAGCGCCGTGAGCCCCCCATCCCCTACCCCTATGGCAGGTGAGGGGAGGGGGCGCCTGGGGGGGCTGGGGGGCACCTGGGGAGGGGTTGGTCCCAGGGATCCCACTGGGAATTTGGGGGTCCTGGGGTTTGGGGGGTCCCAGGTATCCCGTTGGAGATTTGGGTGTCCCAGGGGGGTCCCACTGGGGATTTGGGGTGTCCCAGGGGGGTCCCACAGGTTTGAGGGGTCCTGGGGTCCCATTGGGAATTTGGGGGGTTCTGGGAGTTTGGGGGTTCTGGGGGGTCCCACTGGGGATTTGGGGTGTCCTGGGGGTTTGGGGGTTCTGGGGGTCCCATTGGGGATTTGGGTGTTCCGGGAGTCCCCCCTGACCCCGTGTCCCCCCCTTTCCCAGCCGCGGCCCCCCCGAGGCGGACGAGCTCCTGCGGCGGGCGGGGTTCCTGTACGAGGGCACCTATCGGTGGGTGCCCCCCCCCGGGCCCGACCCCCACCCCTGACCCACGGCCGGACCCCCCGGACCTACGGGGGGACCCTCAGAGGGGCCCCCCCAAAGACACTCCAGGGCTTTGGGCTGGGGGTTGGTGCCCCACAGGACCACCCCTGCCCCGTAACCCCCCAGTCCTGTCCCATTGGACCCCTGCTGCCCCACAGCCCCCCCCCACACTCCAGCCCCCCAAAAACATTCCTGGGCTGGGGCTGACTCCCACACCCCCCTGCCCCATAGAGGCCCCCCAGTCCTGCCGCATAGGCCCCCCTGGGCCCCCCAAGCCCCCAAGCTGGGACCAAAGCTCCCCCTTCCCCCCAATCAGTCTCCAAAGCTTAATTACCCCCTCATTACCCCTTCCCCCCTCCCCGGGAGCTATTAATGATTAACGCAAATCAATTAATCAATTAACCCCCCATTAACCAGGACCAATTAAACACACCTTTGGCTAATTAATTGCCACCAGCACTTTCTAATTGCCCCCAGGCACTTACGGGACAGAGCCCCCCTTGTTTGGAGGGTCACAGCCCCTCTCTGGCAGTTACGGGGCAGAACCGCAACACTTCCGGGGGTCAAGACCCCTGGCACTTGTGGGGCAGAGCCTCACTCGTGGGTGAGGCCCGGCAGAGCTCCCATGGCTGGGGGGGGCAGGAGGGGGCGGGGCCGAGGTGTGTGCAGAGGGTTATGCTAATGAGGCTTTATGCTTATGAGGGTTTATGCTAATGAGGCTCCACTGCCGTTGCCAGGGGAACCGGCAAGTGGGTGGGCCTCGAGTGCCGAAGGGGGCGGGGCCAGCGGGGCAGCGGCCAATCCGAAGGCGGCGGGGCAGGAGGGGGCGGGGCCGCTGGAGGGGCCCGAGCGGGGCCGGGGGCGAAGGGGGGCGGCCGCGCCGGTGTCACCGGGGTCACCTCACACCTGGGGGCTCGCTGGGGGCGTTCCACGCCGAGGGTGCGGCGGGACAGGCACAGGCGTGGGCACAGAAGGGGTGATGGCTCTGTCTGCACGGTGTCCCTGCGGCCTCTCCTCCTGAGAGCCGCTGAGGGGGCAGGGGCTCCGAGCCAGGCACTCCTGGAACCCAGGGGCCACAGGGACACTGCGGAGGCTCGTGGAAGCCAGGGGCTGGTGTGACACAAGGGGTCCTCATGGAACCCAGGAGAGCTCTGTGACACAGTGGAATCTCATTTAACCAGGTGTCAGTCATGAGAGAGCTGGGCCTCATTGAATCCAGGTGCCACTGGGAGCCTACCAGAGCTCGTGGAACTCAGTCTGAGTGGGACACAGTGTCTCGGTTTGAAAGGCAGGTGGCTGCTGAGGGAGGTGGGAACCTCCCTTGGGATGGAGACTGTGACCCCCCTCCCTCGAAGTTCTTGTAACTTTGGGATTAAGGGGCTTTCAGGCAAAGCTGTGGGAAAAGGAAGAACAGTTCTTTACTGGTGTGGGTGAGAGGCAAACAAACACCAACACCGGCAGCAACACCAAACAGAACCCAAACCCGGTGCCAGAACCCAAACCCGGGGCCAGAACCCAAACCCAGTGCCAGAACCCAAACCCGGGGCCAGAACCCAAACCAGGGGCCAGAACCCAAACCCGGGGCCAGAACCCAAACCCAGCCCCAGCCTCTCTCGGCCGCAGCCCCTTCCCCTCGCTGCAGTTCCTCTCGCGGCCGCCAGGGGCGCTGGTGGCTCCGGGCCGGGCAGGGCGGGGATTGCCCCGCGCCGGCAGGGGGCGCTGTGGCCGAGCGCAGCAATGGTGGCCGGGGGGGAACGGGGGGGACGGGAAAGGCGCTTCCCTCACAAACCCCCCGGGCAGCCGGGCCCGGCGCCCAGCAGGACCCGCGGGAGCAGCGGCCAGAACGGCAGGGCTGAGCAAAGTCCCGGGGTGGCAGAGGAGATGTGTCAGACGCTCAGAGCTGTGGCGGGGGCCGCGGAGTGTCCCGGCAGGCGGGGGCTGCGGGGTGTCCCGGCAGGCGGGGGCCGCGGAGTGTCCCGGCAGGCGGGGGCTGCGGGGTGTCCCGGCAGGCGGGGGCTGCGGGGCTGCGCAGCAACAACGCGGAGCGGTGGCAGAGACGCGGCAGGGCTGGGCAGCGGCAGCCCGGCTCCCAAACGTGCTGGGAGAGGCTCCCCGGGATTTCTCACAGCCCCTGGTGGTCCCTGGCTCCAGGCTGTGCCCAGGGGCGGCCCTGGCAGGGAACGGGGTGTGCCCGGGTCCTGGCACGGCACACACCAGCTCTGGGCTCCCCAGCAGAGAAGCCCAGCCAGCAAGCCCGGTCACAGCGTCAAAGGGAAAGAAACGAAAAGAAATGGGCAAAACCCACAAATCACCAGAGTCCCTGGTCAGGGGCTCCAGCAGCATGGCTGCCTCGAAAGCCCACCCGGAAGGAAGGAGCTGCCCTTCGCCCCGACCCCAACTCTCTCCAGCCCCCCGGCCTGGCTCTCACTCATGGCCGTACTCCCGGGGAGGGAGGTGGGGGGAAGGGGCGAGCGGCCACCCCAGACACAAAACAAAACAGAAAACCCCAAAAATTATACGGGATACTAAACCATCCCTAAGTCGTTCCAGCCCTTATCCCGTCCCACTTGATTAACACCTGAATTAATACACCGCAACTGCAAAGACACGCTCCTATAACTACAGACACACGCATTACCCTGACTCTGTACATAAACACATGCAGAGACGGGTACAGGCACAGTGTCACAGGCAGTGCACCCCAAAACCAGGTCCCCTTGAGGTAAGAATGGTGTCTCTCCATCCTCTTTCATCACCCAGCAGGTGCAGCCTGGTCCCTGAGTGAAGACAACCCCACGGATAGGTTGATCTTTGCTCAAGGCAGAATTGACCCAAACAGTTTTTCCAAGCATACCTCTCATGTGCACCACTGGAACCTTATCCCCATCTGTTGTTTGTAGCAGCTCAGATTGAGCAGGGCCTGCTCGGTTGGTGGAGCCTCGGGTGTTAACTAACCAGGTGGCTTTTGCTAAATGCATCTCCCAGTTTTTGAATGTCCCCCTGCCCAGTGCCTTCAAGGTGTTTCAGGCAGGCTGTTGTATTGCTCCACTTCACCTGCAGCTGGTGCATGGTGAGGTGTTGCAGTGCTAGGTTTGGTTCAGCAAGCTGCAGCTGGCCTGGAGAGCTCAGCGGGGCTGCTTAGGGCAGGGTGGCCATTCCGCCCTTCCCGGAGTCCTTTTGGACTTCCCTGAGCTCCCGCTCCGGTTGGCTGGGCTCCGCAGCACAGTGAAAGCAAAGGAGGCAGAGAAGGGACCCTCGTGGCCACCTCAGAGGACTTTTATTGTTCCATCTTGTCCGGGTGGTTTCCTGAGGCTGAGAGCCCTCCTGATCCTGGAGCAGGGGGGTTTTCTCAGGGGCCATGGGGCCGTACATGGGCGGAGTTGGAGTACAGGAACCAATAAGGAGGACCTGAGGGAGTGGCTAGGACAAGGGGCAGGGGAGAGTGGTGGGGGGAACAATGTGAAAGGCATTTAATAGGTGAATCAGTGGCAAATACAACACCACAGTCAGGGATGTGGTACAACTCACTCAGTGCCATGTTGTCTAGCCCAGGTGTTGATAAGGCTGTTCCTGAAATGAGTCCCATTGTCAGATTCAATTCTCTCAGGGGCACCATGTCTCCACAGGACTTGCTTTTCAAGGCCCAAGATGGTGTTCCGGGCTGTAGCATGAGGCACAGGGTAGGTCTCCAGCCATCCAGTGGTGGCCTCTACCATTGTGAGCACATAACGCTTGCCTTGGCGTGTTTGAGGCAGTGTGATGGAGTCAATCTGCCAGGCCTCCCCATACTTGTATTTGGACCACTGCCCACCATACCACAGGGGTTTCACTCGCTTGGCCTGCTTGATTGCAGCACCTCTCACAACCATGGATCACCTGGGAGATACTGTCCATGGTCAGATCCACCCCTCTGTAGCATATAAAAATCCAATAGAATAAGGGCCTTACTGGCCTCTGATTGCTTCTGTTAAATTCTGTCACTTTTGCTCAGTGAGAGGCACTCTGGTAAAGGTTCGCTAGCAGGAGGTAAAGAACAAGTTCTGTAATGCAGCAAACAAGTTACACAACGTGCATGTGAGCGCTGCGAGCTCAGAGAGCAGACTGGTTGGGAGTCCGCGGGCACAGCAGCACCCACAGCGGCAGGCAGCCAGTGAATGTTTGTTTTCCTTTGCAAAAAAGCTAACAAATATCACTTTAGCCAGAGGATTCTTAGCACAGCATTAAAGTGCAGCATCACAGTTCAATATGTAAAGTCTTGCACTACAGCAATAAAGTTGATTTTTTTCAGAACAGGAACCAAGAAGGTCCGTGTCTCATAGCTACACCCCTTGGTCTCGTGCCCACTTATAGGTGGCATCTCTGCCTTGATGACCTGAGGCATCATGGGCCCATCGAGCTAGGAACAACTCTCCCTTGTGTTTCCAATCCAAGTCTATCTGTGACACCTCTATCTTTGCAGCCTGATCTACCTGTTCATTGTTTCGGTGTTCCTCATTAGCCCTACTCTTGGGGACATGAGCATCTATGTGGCGGACTTTCACAAGTAGCTTTTTTACTCGGGCAGCGATGTCTTTCCACTCTTCAGCAGCCCAGATTGGTTTTCCCCTATGCTGCCAATTAGCCTTTTCCCACTTTTCTAGCCATCCCCACAGAGCATTGGCTACCATCCATGAATCAGTGTAGAGGTAGAACTTTGGCCACTTCTCTCTTTCAGCAATGTCTAGGGCCAGTTGAACGGCTTTGAGTTCGGCAAGTTGGCTCGATCCACCTTCTCCCTCAGTAGCTTCTGCGACCCATTGTGTGGGACTCCATACGGCTGCTTTCCACTTTCATTTCATCCCTACAATGCGACAAGAACCATCAGTTGAAAAGAGAGTAGCGGGTGTCTTCTGCTGGCAGTTGGTTGTACGGTGGAGCTTCTTCAGCACGTGTCACTTGTTCTTGCTCTTCCTCGTCACTGAGACCAAAGTGTTCACCTTCAGGCCAATGAAGCTATGAAGCTGTGTCGTGCTGACCACTCAACCGACTGGTGGCCAAGCAGGCGACTTGTTCTCAGTGCCCTGGTGGCAAAGTCAACTGCAGCGTTGCAGCTAAATGGGAGCTCTCTGAGGAGCTGTCAGCCTTAAGGCTCTCAGTGGAGCTGGAAGCGGTCAAAGGTTACCACGATGACAAGCGAGGGTAAAGAAGGAGAGAGGGACCTTTGTGTTGCAACAGTTCCCAGTCTTTGTTCCCTGCCCCAAGGGTCGAGGGTCGGGAGAAGTGAAGAGCATGGAAGGAAGGCAACAAAAAAGCACAAACTGACACTTGCATGGGATTTTATGTAGGGAGAGAAAAGGGGAGGAACAGGGGAGGTAAACCAATGGGGGATCTGATGTGGGATGACATACAACCAATTTCATAAGGAGAGGGGAGGAACCTATGTAAACTGGCCAGTAGAAATCATAACTGAAGAGAACTTTCTAGACCCTAATTACATAAACAATGAACTTCTTGAATAAACATGAACATAACACCCAATGAGCTATAAGAATGGGGGAGGAGCCACTCTCAAAGGCGACACCCAGGGGATGCAGCTTAGACTTCGGTGCCACCCTCAGGACCTCCTTCAGATCTGCCCTCGGGGTCGGAGTCCTGGATGGGGAAATCCACCCACTGGATGTCACTCAGCCCAAAGCCTGGCTGGGCCACCGCAGCATGGCCGTGCCCAGCTGCCGCAGAGCCGTGTCTGGCCGCTGTGGAGAGGCGCCGAGGGTGCCTACGTGGCCGTGCTGGAGTCACACGTGTCCTGCGTCACCACGGATGCACTCGGACTGCCTTGCCCTGGAGCTGACTGGCGAGGCTGCGAGAGCACGCCTACAACCCTGCCCGCAGCAGACATGCCCGCCTGGGGCTGCAACTCATGGGCAGACCCTGGGGACGCATCGTCACACGGGAGTCAAGCCTATGTCAAACCTGGAAGTAATGGGGAATCAGAGATTTCTAAAGCTGCCACCACAGGAGTTAAAGCAGCTCCTGCAAAATGCACTGACCAGAAACCCGATACATACCCCCAGAGAGAGCCAGAGTCATCACCCCTCTGCTGAACCCAAAGAGAATTCTGCCATCGCTATGCTGCCGACAGCTGCTCTTGATCCGGTCAGCATCTGGAGACAGGGAAAGCGAGTGGGGATTATGAGGCAGCAGAAAAAATTGACGTGCCCGTGTCAGATGATTGGAAATCTGGGGCCAGAACAATCGAAGCATACCCTGTGCTAGAGGCAACGGAACTGTGCCCGATAAGTATTCACCTTTTCACTGGCCGGTTCTTTCCAAATTTTGCCAGCTTGTTGCCAAGTATGGACTAGGGTCCCCTGCTGCTGCCAACTTGCTGCGATTTTTAACCACCGAAGAGGTAACACCATATGACATTAAGCAGCTAGGGAAATCGATTCATACCCCAATTCAATATATGCTTTTTGAATCAACTTGGAGAAGCAGTGCAGAAAACCAGGAGCTAAAAAACATGAGTTTCACAAAAAGACCCACATTTTGGGGTAGGAGTTTGTCAACTCCTGGGACTCCCACCTCTAGGAGACCCACAATTACAGGCAAAATCACATCCATTAGTGCTAGCACAAGCAAAAGACCTAGGAATGCAAGCTTTATTTAAGGTAGCAGACATGGTGAACCTGACCCAAAAATATTCAAGGATCAAACAAGGGGTTAAAGAGCCATACCTACAGTTTATAGAGGGACTGCAAGATGCAATGAAAAAACAAATCACAAATATTGAGATCAGGAATCAATTAATTTTACAACTGGCAAAAGACAATGCAAATTGAAGATTGTCGAAAAATCAGAGAACTACAGCCAAGTGAAAATTTATCTTTAAATGAAATTATAAATGCCTGTGCCAACGTGGGATCTTAATCCCACAATGCATCTTTGATAGCAAATTCCATTGTAGCTGCATAAAATTGACATCGCAATGCTACAAATGTGGACAACCAGGCCACTTAAGAGCGAGCTGCCCCCGTAAGACAGGAACATCTCAAGAACAGGGAAATGCCAACATAGACTGTAGCCAGTGTGGGAAACCCAATCACATGGCCAGACAGTGCAAATGCAAAGTTTATACTGATAGCCAATCTTTCAGGGACTAGGGAAACAGAAGACCAAGCGTGAGGGGCAGACGTGTGCAGATACAAACATCTTCCCACCTTCCTGTGCAAGCTTGTGGGACCAGCTCACAGGAAGGACAGCAGGAGCTGCTGGAATTGATGTTTCCACCTCTGTCTCAGTAACCATCAGCACTTTAAGGGTGCACAAGGTCCCTCTCAAGGCCCATGGGCCCATCAGGAGAGGACTGAGTGCACTGTTAATTGGGAGATCCAGTGCAACTCTACAAGGTATTTTTGTGCATTATTGATGCAGATTTCACCAGACAGATGCATGCCTTAGTTCCAACTCCTACTCCATCCGTGAAAACCCCTGAAAACCACGAATTGCCCAACTCAACCCTTTTAAGTTTCTTGTTCCTGAAACAGAGCCTGTGGAGCGACGAGACCGAAGGTTCAGATCCACTGGAGAACCCCAGGTGTGCTGGACTCAGGTCGTAAGTGATCAAAGACCTCATATAGTGTGCACTGTAATGATGCCTCAGGCGAAGCCCACACAAATAAAGGTCAGCGGGATGGTCGACACAGGGGCAGATGTTGCAATTATCTCTGCCCATACCTGGCCACTGTCATTGCCTACCACAGCTGTAGGAACAACCATTGCTGGCCTTGGGGGGACCACACAGAGCTGCTTGAGCAGCAAAATTGTGTTAGTCAAAAATCCCGAAGGTAAGCAGCCACCATACAACCACACATCACTGCAGCACCACTCAGCCTGTGGGGGAGGGATGTTCTTTCTGCATGGGGAGTACGGGTAGGAACGGATTTTTAATGGGGACACTGTTCTAAAGGGCATGAAATATCCCATACAAACCCTAAAATGGCTCAGCCTGTGTGGGTACCACAGTGGTCCCTAGAAAGGGAGAAGTTACACGCCCTCAAAACTTTAGTGCAAGAGCAACTGGCTCAAGGGCATATAGAAGCATCTACAAGCCCTTGGAACACCCCAGTGTTTGTCATCAAAAAGAAATCTGGGAAATGGAGGTTTTTACATGACCTCAGAAAAATCAATGCGGTCATGGAAACCGTGGGAGCCCTACAACCAGGCATGCCATCCCCTACAATGATTCCTGTCAATTGGGACATTCTGGTAGTGGATCTAAAGGATTGGTTTTTCCTCTTCCTTTACACCCAAATGACTCCCCAAAGTTTGCTTTTACGATGCCATCCATTAATAACGTTGCTCCAGTGGAGCGTTATCCATGGAAAGTTTTACCACAAGGAATGAAAATCAGCCCCACAATTTGTCAGTGGCACGTGGCTCAGGCATTATCATCAGTCAGAGAACAATTCGCAGGGGCATACTGCTACCATTATATGGATGACATTTTAATAGCAACCCCAACCAAAAAAGATCTTTCATTAATTTGACCAAGCCTGATGCAAGCATTAAAATCATGTAGGCTGCAAGTGGCACCAGAAAAAGTCCAACAACAACCACCTTGGAAATATTTTGGACTCAAAATCATAGATCAGACCATACAACCACAAACAATTTGATTCTCACCAAAAATTCAAACTCTAAACAATGCACAAAAACTTTTGGGTACCGTAAGTTGGCTCAGACTGTATCTCGGATTGACTACATCACAACTGGCACCCTTATTTAACATCCTAAAAGGTGATCCCGATCTGAATTCCCCCACAAAATTAAGTCCAGAATCAAAAGCTGCTCTTGAAGTAGTGGAGCAGGCTGTCACAAACAGACAAGTTCACCAGATTTACCCTGAAATATGTATTCCTGCTTTTATTTTCATCGTTGATTTCCACCCTACAGCTATCATAGGGCAGTGGGATACTCAGTGTTCCGACCCCTTACATGTCCTTGAGTGGGTGTTTCTTCCCATCAACCAAAAAAGATGGCACCTACCATCGTTAAGCTGATCGCTCAACTAATCCTCAAATGCCATCAAAGATGTTTACAATTGGCTGCAAAAGATCCTTCCCAAATTATTATACCCGTGACTCAGGAACAATTTGAATGGTGCTATGCCAGCAGCACATCTTTACAAAGTGCTTTACAAAATTTTCGGGATAGATTATCTACCATCTCCCAAGTCATAAATTACTGCAATTAGGTGGGACTACTGAATTAGCCTTAAAACCATTGAATAGTTGTGTACCCCTAAAGGGTATCACTGTATTTACTGATGGGTCTGGAAAAACAGGAAAAGCCATTGTGACATGGAAAAAAGAAAATGAATGGCAGAAACTGGAAGGTTCTGAAAATGGGTCGCCTCAAATCGTTGAGCTACGTGCAGTAATTGTGGCCTTATAGTGTTTTCCAGACACTCCTCTAAATACTGTCACTGACTCCGCCTGCGTTGCGGATATAACACAAAGACTGGACTGAGCCCTGCTCAAGGAGATTGACAACGCACAATTATTCAACATATTAAAAGGTCTGTGGCAAACCATCCAAGCCAGAGACTGTCCCTACTATATTTTACGTGTTAGAAGTCACACAAATCTACCAGGCTTCACTGCAGAGGCCAATGCCCGAGCAGATCGTCTAGCGAGCCCTGCTTGGACAGCACCACGACCAGACACACGTGCACAAGCAAAGGCTTCGCATGCCCTTTTCCATCAAGGCGTGCGAGCCCTGCAGAGACAATTTATGCTATCAAACTCAGGCTCGCAACAAAGTCAACTCCTGCTCTGATTGCCAAGGTCACACAGCACGACCACAGTTGGGAGTTAATCCCTGTGGCCTAAGGACCCTGCAGATTTGGCAAACAGACATGAGTCATGTTCCAGAATTTGGAAAACTAATACATGTGCATGTGTCAATTGACACATTTCCTTCAGCTGTGTGGGCTACTGTACAAACAGGAGAAAGGAGCCAGGATCCCACTGCGCACTGGGGATCAGCCTTTGCTGCTTTGGGTATCCCACAAACCATAGAAACAGATAATGGCCCTGCTTACACTGCACACAACACCAGATAATTCCTTCAGCTATGGGGCATAAAACACCACACAGGTATCCCCCACTCGACAACAGGACAAGCCATGGCTGAACGTGCTCATGGCACTCTGAAATGTATTTTGGAAAAACAAAGAGGGGGAATGTGTGGCAAGACCTCACAAAGTGGAGTAGCCAAAGCCATCCACACCCTGAACCCCCTAACAGTTGCAGAGAAGTCCTAGAACCCAACAGTCCTGAATCATTTTATATCCTTGCAGTCATCTGATGATGCTCAATCACCTCGACATAAGGTAATGGTAAAAAACATTATTACAAGTGAGTGGGAAGGTCCATGGGACCTCGTTACACGGGGCCGTGGGTATGCGTGCGTCTCTACGGACACCGGAACACAGTGGATCCCTGCCAGGAGTGTCCATCCTGCCCTACATTGTACTCAGGACTAAAGACAACATCCTCGGGATGATCCTCCAGCAGATGTCGAGGAGCAGTGACTTTAACAACCTGCACACCTGCCACACAGAGAACTGGAATTTCTTGTGATGGAATGTCTAGTTAAGGAATCTCATCTATCTAAGGACATTAACCAAAAAAAAAAAGAAAAGGAGTTAGTTGGTTTCCTTGAGTTGTTGAGCTCAATAATTTGGTTGAATTATTTCTTGTTCATCGAGTCTAGTTGTAAATTTGTACCTTTTAAGTTAATAAGCCTGAAGTTGGCTGCCTTGAGAATTTGTATCACCGGTAATCCTATTTTATGACTGTGACATCGCCAATGATACAATGGGATACATCACTGACTGAGAGGGGCTGGGCCTGTCGGGTAGAAAGGTCACAGTTTTTTAACGGTGTCATTATGAATATTTCATACAGAGCGCCGTGTTTGTCACCCTGCCTCCAAGGGCTCTGCGGACAGGATGACAGATAAAAAAACAAAAAAAGGGGGGAATTATTGTGGTGGCCAACAGCTGGCCTGAAGGCCTCACAATAATAATTAATCCCATTTTATAACTTCCTGTTTTATAACTGAAATAATTAAGACATAACTGAAGTTACATAAGTGCCTTGACCGCTAGGTTGTGTAACCCGACCAGTGTGGACGGTTGGAGAGCAGGCCCATGCCGTTGGGGCCACAGGCAGTCATTGGCTGGTGGTTGGGTGGCAACTGGTTCAGCCAACAGGGATCGACTGCACGGACCTGCAGCTCTCTGTGAGTGAAGGACTCAGTAAATTTGGCTGCTGTGCAGGATCCCAGGTGTGCCATGGCGCGTTCCTGCCTCCGACATCAAGGCAACAGCCATGGAAGTGGCTTTTGTGAGAAGCTTCTGGAAACTTCCACCGTGTCCGGCAGAACCAATCTCTGATGGCTCTGAGGATGGACGCGCTGCTGGCCCACTCAGAGAGCCTGGGAACGCCTCTGATCACTCTGTGTCTAAGAAGGAAATGAAAACAGCGTGTGGGCACTTTATCCCAGGGGCACTGAGGCACCATTGCCGCTGGGAGCCTTCCTGGGTTATGGAACCTCATGGAACCAAGGCTCCAGTGTGACACAGGGGGGGCCTCATGGAACCCAGGAGAGCTCTGCGAGGCTATGGAACAATGTGGCACCAAGGCTCCAGTGTGACCTGACAGAACCTCAAGGAAGCAAGGGACCATTTTCCCCTGTGCTCGGCACTGGTGAGGCCGCACCTCAAGTGCTGTGTCCAGTTCTGGGCCCCTTAGTGCAGGAAGGACATGGAGATGCTCGAACATGTCCAGAGGAGGGTGACAAGGCTGGTGAAGGGCCTGGAACACAAACCCTTTGAGGAGCGGCTGAGGGAGCTGGGGCGGTTTAGCCTGGAGAGGAGGAGGCTCGGGGGAGACCTCATCACTCTCCATAAGTCCCTGACAGGAGGGGGCAACCGGGGGTGTTGGGCTTTTCTCCCAGGAACCCACTGACAGAATGAGGGGACACAGGAGAGCTGCTTCAGAGGAAGTTCAGGTTGGACATCAGGAAAAATCCTTCACTGAAAGAGTGATGGGGCACTGGAATAGTTGGCTCAGGGAGGGGCTGCAGGCACCGTCCCTGGAGGGGTTTAACAAAGCCTGGACGTGGCACTCGGTGCTGAGGTTTGGTTGGTGAGGAGGAGCTGGGTCACGGGTTGGACTCAACAATCCCAAAGCTCTTTTCCAACCCGGTTCATTCTGCGACACTGTGATCACGACCCTACGGAATCGCTGCCTGCAGGGGATTTTCTGCTCCCTCCTGGGCTGCAGGTGGACAATAAAGCCCAAGGCACCCATCCAAGCGTATGGCTGGGTCATTGGTGAGGGGGAAATTTGGGGAAACTCTCTGCAGCCCCAGCCCTGCTCCTCCTCCCGGCTGGGCACGGAGCTGCTGGGACATGGGGAAGGGTCCTTCCCCCAGCCGTGCATGAGTTTTGGGGCAGTTGAAGCAATCCAGGGGTAGAGCTGGGCTGGCTTGGTGTTGGAAGTTTGGGGTTTTCCTTTTGTTTCTTTCTCTACGGGATTTTCTCCCATTTCATTGCCAGGAGACAATAACGAGCCCTACTCAAGACAGACAAAGGAAGCTGCCGCAGGAGGCACTGTTGTCTAGTGCCATCCCCTCTTTCCAGAAGGTTCCCCCGATGGCGTTGAGTGATTGGTTGTTGGCTGATGGACATGTGATGTACCCTCCCCTCTAAAAAATTTGTTGGCCCTCAGTTGTTGTTCCCTCCCCTAGTCTGTTGTTCTATTGGCTGTGCATCCGGCACCCCTCCCCTGTTTGCCCCCTTATAAGCCCTTGCTCAGTGTTCTTTTGGTGGAATTCTCTCTCTGCTTCTCTCCCGCCCGGACCCTCCTTTCCTCGCCCCTCAATAAATGGAGACCACGGGGGAGACCCCCTCTCGCCGCCCTTCGCCTCCTTTGCCTTTCTTTGTGCCTCGCTTCCTCCTCATCAGGAGCTGACCTGCCTCAGCACGAACCAGCCGTGCACTGCTCTTTGCACCGAAGCCCTCCTCAGGCACACAGGGCCATAAGGGGCCGGCATCCGAGGGCAGCCAGGGACAGCCAGGAAACAAGTGGCGCACCGAACAGGGACTCTGACCTCCAAAACCCTGTGTGCCTGAAGAGGCCTTAGGTGTTGTCACTCCCCTGTGTGAGCACTCCTCGTTTTAGAGAGTGGTGCTCCCAGGGGCCGGACTGCAGGTACAACAGGGGACAGACGTACCCAATTCCTCTGTTGTGAACCGTTAAAAACAATCCATTAAAAGGAGGACCCAGCACCTGTTTTGCGTTCCATACCTGAAGAGCCCGCGGAAGGGTAAGGAAAAGAAAATTTTATTGCCCCCCCACCATTTTTCTTCATTTCTACATTTTCAGGTGCTGTGGGTGGGTGTTCTGCAGGCATGGGCAATAAGCTGTCCTCAGAACAGCAGGAGTTTTATATCCCAGTTCGAGATTCCTTGTTAGTAGTAAACTGAAATTTTCTAAAAGCCTTAAGAGTTTTGTAGCATGGATTTTTAAAGAGTTCCCCCGGACAAGCCGGGATGAAACTCTTTCTTATGATTTTTGGGAAAAAATAGAAAGGAGGATGGTCTTTTTACAGGGCTGTGGTGATAGTAGAGCACTTCTTCGTGCTCCTGACGCTGATCCACAGCATTGTAAAAAGACCGAAAAAGAAGCAAAAGGTTAAAACCCCAGTTCATCCGTCCCCGTTACCCATTCCCCATCTTCCCCATTCCCCAAAACCTTGCAAGAAAGGCAGAGGGAATGTAAAAAGCCCAAGGGCTTAGGGTTGCCACCTGCTCCCTGACACCCCCCTGTGCCTCTCCCTCCCTAGCTTGGAGGGGACCCACGCAACCCTCTCTGGGTGCCCCTAAAAAATCTTCCCTTAAGCCCATTTCCCCAGTTTGTACCCCCAAAGTTAATTCCCCTAAAAGCCCCCGTGACAAACGAGTCTCCCTCAGCCCTCCTTCCCCAGCTGTCTCCGAAAATGTTATTCTCCCCTCTGATCCCCCAGTCCTCAACCTCTCATGCTTCCCAAAATGGTGGCAAAAGCCAGCCCAAAGCACAAAATGGTTGCTGTAAAAATGCCCTTCCCCAGCTTTCTCCTTCCCAGAATCCCTTTTCTCCCGCCTTGCCTCATTCCTCTTTTCCTGCCTTTCAAAACCCATTCCTCCCCCTCCCTGAAGTCAGTCCATACCCTCCCACCTATTACCCTAACCCCTCCCCCTGGGCGGTAACTGGTGCAGTAGGCGGTTCCCTCCCTGCAAATCCCTTCCTGCCCTCAAACCCCTCCTCTTTCCCACGACCTACCCCTTCTGCCCCGATCCCTCCCCCGAGGTTGGTCCTTCCGGTTCCCACGATCCCCTTTCCAGTTCCCATGCCAGAAGAGACGCCATCTTAGATCAAAACCCGGAAGGCCTAGAATTCCCCTTTGTTGCCCCCATACGACATAGCCGGACAGGCCTAAACCCTACATGGGAGCCTTTTGGGTATAACAACATTCACGATCTTTGCAGGTCTCAAAAAGAGCTTGGGCGAGAAAGCGAATACTTTAAGGCGCTGTTGCATGGTACCTTTTCCAGCAACACATTAATTCCCCATGACCTTAAAACAGTCATGGCATGCCTCCTCTCTCCTACAGAATACCGGGTGTGGGAGAGAAAGTGGAGGCATGAGATATGGGAATTAATCCCGACCCTAGCGCAAATGAGTGGTACCCAAGAGTACCCATTTTAACTTCTAGTAGGGGAAGGGGACTACGCCAAGCCCCAAATACAGGCCCAACGAATTCCAGCCGATGTTTTGCTGGCTGTGTCGGGAGCAGCAGAGAGGGTATTCCTTGGTATGCCTCCTATAACTATCCCTATGGTTTCTTACACAAACATCTACCAGGGACCCTACGAGCCATTTGCCACATCCGTTGATAAGTTGCAGGCCTCCATTGAAAAGCAAGTACTCGACCCTAAAATCCAGGAGAGTCTGCTTGAAGAAATGGCAAAAACCAGGGCCAATCAAACATGTAAAGAGATCATCCTTTCCCTTCCCCATGACCCTCCGCCTACCGTAGATCAAATGGCTGAAGCCTGTTGCAGACTCATGGTTCTAAAACAGACATCGCACCAATCTACAACAGGACCAGAAATAACTGTTAGCGCCCTCGACATGAGGGAAGTAACATGCCACTGGTGTGGCCAAAAGGGCCATTTTGCTAAACAATGCCGAGCCATCCTGCCAACCTTCCTGTAGCGGGTTGAATTTGGCTCCCCGTACGGGCCACCAATTCGTGTAGCAGTTTAAGGGTTGACTATGGGCATTAGCCCTCCCCGATGTCCTTGCAGTGAGATAAGCTAGTAGGAGGCAAAGCAAAGCAGGCACACAACTTGAAAGAAAAGGGAAAAAAAGTTTAATCAACACCCAGATGGTCAAGAACAGGACAAACTTTCAGAGCTTACCCCCCCGTTTTTCCCTTTCCCCAAAATCAGGATCTCAGTCCTAGGAAAGGGGGAAAAAGGGGTCTCCCCTTTCTTACGTGGGTTTCCAAACTGCCACTTTTCGCAGATTTGCTTACAATTAAACATTCTCTGCTACAGTGTAACACATCTCTTTTCATGAGCCCTCACAGCCCTTGTGACTGCTAATACAACAGGCTTTTACATGGGTTTTTTAAGGATGAAACATTTTCCCTTTCGGCTTGAACGTAAGGGTTTCCTCTGCCACCAGGTCTTGAAAGCCTTCCCCTGCTTTCATATATATCCTGGCATTCGGCACTCTTCACCCTCTTTACAAGCCATTTGATGAAAATGCCCATTCCCCCCATTTAACATGAACTGAAGAGACGTAACAGTTTGTAATATTAATAGTTCATCCACAGCAAGGCAGGGAAATGTTTAAGCTTTCCCGCGCGAGTCACACACCCACAGCGCTGCCGCAGCAGCTCCGTCTCACGTGACTCCACCTTCTCCTTCTCCCTGGCTCTGAAGCCGCCATGTCCAGGTGTTTCCCTGCCTCTCTGCAGGGTTTTCCTCTTGCCGCGCTGCACCGTGTAGAGAGAGGGTGTCTCTCCTGTTCGCCGCGAAGTTTACTGGCTGTTCGGAGGCTCTGTCTCGGACGACCTCAGCCCTGGAGCCCGCAGCCATCCCCACAGCTCAGGAGAACAGGTCCCCTCCTATAAATCTGAGTCCATGCTGCGGCAGGAAATCCCCAGGGGGCAGAGGGCAGGAGCCCTGTCCCCAGCCGCGCAGGCCGGGGGAAGGGGGGGCCACCCCTCCGTCTCTGCCGTCCCCGCACCGAGCCGGAACGGAAGGCCGGGGGCCCCCCGAACTTTGCCCCCCTCCTCACCGGGAGGAGGAGGGGAGGAGGCAGGAGGCAGGGGCGCCCCATCCCTGGGCCCACAGGCTCCAGGAATGGGGCCGACCCCTCTCCATTTTACTCCCGGCCCATGCACCCACCTGGGCCCGGAAAACTGCAGCTCCTGAAAACTCCCGCCCTCCGTGGGGCTTAAATATGTAAAATTTCGAGAAGCGCATTGGCTTAGAGGGCTGTCTGTCAAGTTTTGACTAACCCACAACACTTCCACAACCATACCCCTCACCTTTGGTACCCTAGCCCCCACCCGATAGCTACCCTGCAAGACGACCCTATTGCGCTCTCTCTCTCTGTCCCTATCCCCACCATCCCTACCCCCTCCTCAAGCACCCAGGGAAACTAGAGTTGCGGCATCTGGAGGCGGAACAGCGTCGCAACCACCCTGTGGCATCCGCTGGAAAATTATTCAAAGATGCCTTCTCCAAACATGACTTTCATTTCACCGGACCTGACTTTGTTATCCTTGATCTACAGACCACGGCAAAAGATGTGTTTGCGCTTGTCCTTCCCGATGCGACCTGAGGACCCAGGGAACTTGAGATCGTTCCCAACTTCATTAGGATTGCAGCTGATGGTTCCTTCCCGCTGAAATTGGCTTGGAGTAACCCGCCGTTTTATGTCTCTAGGGACCAGGTCGTTGCCAGAGCCAAGCTCTGTCCTGTCCAGGAAGTTCTAACGGATTATCCCTTCTTTGCATGGGCCGAAGAGATTGTCAAAGACAGGCCAATCGCTAGCTGCCGACTTTCCAGCCAAGGCACAGATGTGTCTGCTATAGGTATGTTAGACACAGGAGCGGACGTCACGGTCATCTCTTCCACCTAGTGGCCGTCGATGTGGGCTAAGCAACCCGTAGTAAGTGCCATCAAAGGTGTCAGGGGATACGCTCCGGCGAAGAGAAGCACAAATTTGGTGCAAATAGAGGGGCCTGATGGGTGCATCGCCACGGTGTGCCCCTTTATCATCAAATTGGGCTTTAACCTCTGGGGCAGAGACGTGATGTCCCAATGGGGCACCTGGATTGAATTGGCCTCACCCTTCCGGGATTTTTAATTGGGGCCGCTGACGAGCGCCGAACCCTACCACTCAATTGGACCACAAACTCACCGGTTTGGGTTGATCAGTGGCCTCTACCATATGAAAAATTAAAGGTGCTCAACAAGCTCATGGATGAGCAACTGGAGAAGGGCCATATCGCTCCTTCTACCAGCCCTTGAAACTCTCCTGTTTTCGTTATACGAAAGCCGGGGAGTGACAAGTGGAGGCTCCTCCACAACCTTTGGAAAATTAATGCCCACATTGAGGATATGGGGTCCCTGCAGCCAGGGCTACTACCTTCGCCCTCCATGCTCCCCTGGAACTGAAGGATAGTGGTCACTGACATCAAGGACTGCTTCTTCCAAATCCCCCTGCACCCAGATGACGCTTTCTCCGTGCCTTCTGTTAACAGGCAGGAGCCCATGGCGCTGCTTCCATTGGCAGGTGCTCCCTCAGGGGATGAAAAATTCCCCCACCATCTGCCAATGGTATGTTGTGCACATCCTCTCCCCTGTCCGAAGGCTGGCAGCCAATGCAATCATTGTCTATTATATGGACAATGGATTGGTCTGTGCACCAACTCAAGGTTATTTAGACTGGGCACTTTCCAAAGTCAAGGGGGCTTTGGAAAGTAGCGGTTTCAAAATACAGTCATCAAAGGTCCAAACAACAAGCCCTTGGAACTACCTGGGAATGAAAATACGAGAGCAGACAATTATTCCTCAACAAATTAAGATCCTGGACAACCCAAAAACGCTGCGAGAATTGCAGCAATTATGTGGCAGTCTAAACTGGATTCGCCCTTGTCTTGGGGTGACTCTATGACATGTATCCCCTATCACGGCTCTATGCCAGTTTTGTGCCTTTAAACTGAGCTTAAGAGGGGAGAAAAAAAAAAAAAAGAATTTTTCAAAGCAAGTTCCCAAGGACACAGAAATAGAGACGGCTCTGCGTTCTCCAGTGGTGGTTGCACGGGGAGAGCTCCCTGCCTGTCTCTTCAGCCAGTTTTTTTTTTGGGGGGTTTTTTCCTTCCCTTTTTCTACAGCGTGTTTCCTAGGACTTTGATGGGGGTTTTTTTCCTTTTTTTTCCCTCTTCTGGACTGTTTCAACAACATCAGAACACATCAGGAGAACTTCTCTTCAGGCCTGGAGGGGGCCTAAGGCCACCCCCCACGCCAGCTCCGAGAAGGAGGGACCACACCTACAAGAGGACTCTAATTTCTTCCCAGGTTTTCTCGTTATAGTGAGGGGTTTTACTATTTAGTGTTATTATCCTTTTCCTGTGTGTTTGTTAATAAATAGGTTTTATCTCCTTCACTTTCCTTCGAGGAATTTTTTTTTCCCGAACGTGGTGGGGGGAAGGGTGGTCATGACCTGACTTTCTCCCAGAGGATATATTGATAGATTTTGGCCAAAACCAGCACGGGCCTTATTTGGGGATCACATCAGAAGACCTGGCACCGATTTTTAATCTCCTGAGGGGAGAGACCGACCTGCAATCCCCGAAGACCATGACCCCAGATGCGTGCGACGCACTCAAAAGGGTGCAGAGAGCGTTGTCAAGGAGACAGAGCCATAGATTCGACCCAAAATTGCCCTTTCAATTGGTGATCAAAGGTAAAATGCCACACCTGCATGGGCTCATCCACCAGTGGGATGAGAGTCAGAAAGATCCACTTTTAATCATCGAGCGGGTCTTCCTTTCTAATCATCCCACTAAGAAGTTAACAACTCCCCATGTTGTAGGAATGTACGAAGCAAGTGAGGCGAAAGGCAAGGTCCCTTCTGGCTACCCTAGCAGGATGCGATTTTGCATGCATCTACCTACCCATTACAATTGGCTCCATGGAATTTATCCTCCAAAATAATGCGGAGTTCCAGTTTGCTCTGGACTCCTATTCTGGCCAACTTTCAATTCATTTCCCAAAACACAAGATTTTCAGCCTGGATCTGAACATAGTTCAGGATCCAGTGCAAAACAGAGAACCCCTCAAGGCATTGACACTTTTTACTGACAGCTCTGGTGCATCAGGGAAATTGGTCATAACGTGGGTGAACCCCTCCACTCAGAAGTGGGAAGCTGATGTAGAGGTTGTTAACGGGTCCCCACAAGTGGCCGAGCTGGCAGCTGTTGTCAGGGCCTTTGACAGGTTCAAGGAGCCTTTTAATTTAGTCACTGATTCGGCCTATGTGGCAGGAGTAGTGTCTAGAGCAGAGAACGTTTGGCTCGGGGAGTCCTGTGACCCCAAAATTCACCTCTTGCTTTCAAAACTATTAGATCTTATTTCCCACCGAAAGCAACCATACTATGTCATGCATGTAAGATCTCATACCGACCTTCCAGGCATTACTGCACAAGGGAATAGGAGGGCAGATGCCTTAGCTGCGCCCGTGCAGCTGGCCAGCTTGCCAGATACATTCCAGCAAGCAAAGCTAAGCCATGCGTTGTTTCATCAAAATGTTCTAGCTCTGGTCCACATGTTTGGTCTTAAAAGGGACCAAGCCAGAACCATCGTAGCCACATGTCCCAGTTGTCAACCTCTCCAACTTCCATCCGTGGGAACAGGGGTCAATCCCAGAGGGCTTGGCAGTGGAGAACTGTGACAAGTGGATGTAACCCATGTGCCTGAATTTGGCCAACAAAAATACGTTCATGTTTCGATTGACACATTCTCTGGCATTTGTTTGCATTTGGGGGAGAAAGCAAAAGATGGCATTTCGCATCTCATTCAGGCTTTTTCGGTCCTAGGTGTCCCAAAGGAGATTAAAACTGACAACAGTCTGTCGTGGGGTTAGTCAAAACTTGACAGACAGCCCTCTGGGCCAATGCGCTTCTCGAAATTTTACATATTTAAGCCCCACGGAAGGCGGGAGTTTTAGGAGACGCAATTTCCCGGCTCAGGTGGGTGCAGGGCCGGGAGTGAAAGGGAGAGGGGTCGGCCCCGTTCCTGGAGCCTGTGGGCCCGAGGATGGGGCGCCCCTGCCTCCTGCCTCCTCCCCTCCTTCTCCCGGTGAGGAGGGGGGCAAAGTTCGGGGGCCCCTGGCTTCCGTTCCGGCTCGGTGCGGGGACGGCAGAGACGGAGGGGTGGCCCCCCTTCCCCCGGCCCGCGCGGCTGGGGACTGGGCTCCTGCCTTCTGCCCCCTGGGGATGTGTGCTGCAGCACAGACTCAGATTTATAAGAGGGGAGATGTTCTCCTGAGCTGCGGGGGTGGCTGCCGGCTCCAGGGCAGAGGTCGTCCGAGATGGAGTCTTCGAACAGCCAGTAAACTTCTCGGTGAACAGGAAAAGACCCCCCTCTCTTCACACGGTGCAGCGCGGCAAAAAGGGGAGAGGGAACACCCTGAACATGGGGCTTCAGAGCCAGGGAGAAGGAGAAGGCGGAGTCACGTGGGACAGAGCTGCTGCGGCAGCGCTGTGTGTGTGGGACTCGCGCGGGAAAGCTTAAACATTTCCCTGCCTTGCTGTGGATGAACTATTAATATTACAAACTGTTACGTCTCTTTAGTTCATGTTAAATGGGGGAAATGGGCATTTTTATCAAATGGCTTGTAAAAAGGGTGAAGAGTGCCGAATGCCAGGATATGTATGAAAGCAGGGAAAGGCTTTCAAGACCTGGTGGCAGAGGAAGGCCTTACGTTCCTTACGTTCAAGCTGAAAGGGAAAATGTTCCATCCTTAAAAATCCCATGTAAAAGCCTGTTGTATTAGCAGTCGTAAGGGCTGTGAGGGCTCATGACAAGAGATGCATTACACTGTAGCAGAGAATGTTTAATTGTAAGCAAATCTGCAAAAAGTGGCAGTTTGGAAAACCACGCAAGAAAGGGGAAGCCCCTTTTTCCCCATTTCCTAGGACTGTGACCCTGATTTTGGGAAAGGGGAAAAGTGGGGGGTAAGCTCTAAAAGTTTGATCTGTTTGTTCTTAACATCTGGGTGTTAATTAAACCTTTCTTTCCCTTCTTTCAAGTTGTGTGCCTGCTTTGCTTTTCCTCCTAACAGCTTATCTCACTGCAAGGACATTGGGGGGAAGGCTAATGCCCATAGTTAACCCCTAAAGTACTACACAAATTGGTGGCCCATATGGGGAACCAAACTCAACCCGCTACAAAGTCCCACGTATGTCTCAGACTGATTGCGGAAGTTTTTCCAGGAGTGGGGGATATCCCATGTCACCAGGATACCTCACTCCGCAATGGGTCAGGCCCTAGTAGAAAGAGCTCATCAGTCCATCAAGAGAATGCTTTTACAGCAAAAAGGGGGAGTTGAGGTAGAGTCTCCCACAATCTGGCTAGCGAGAGCTCTGTTTACACTAAGTTTTTTGAATTGCTCTGAGAACGAGCCTGATCCCCCAGTTCTCAGGCATTTCCACAATTCATCTAGGGCTAAGCTGAAAGAGCATCCTCTTGTCCTGACAAAGGAGCCCGACTCCCTGAAAATCACCGGCCCCTACCCACTCATCACCTGGGGTAGAGGGTACGGATGTGTTTCCACCCCAGGAGGTCCGAAATGGGTCCCAGGGAAACTCATCAAGCTTTTTCTTAAAGGCTGCCCACAGGTGCGTCAGCAAACCCATGCCAACAAAACAGGTACAGCGTGGAAAAGGAGAAAGAAGAAAAAAGAAAAAGAAGACCAAGTGGAAGAGCAAAAGACAGTGCAGCCCAAAGCAGAGTCCTCAGAAAGCGAATCGGACGCCGGTTCTATAGACCTTTCTCTCCCTGACCCCCACTCTCCCTGAAGGTTTTCGGGTTCCCTTCCCCTTCCCAACGCTCCTTAAGAAAACAAAATGCTGTGAGGACGTGATACACTTAAGCGTTTGTGTTTTGCTTTTAAGTGCCCGATGGACCGCACGAGAACCTGGCTGGCTCCACTACTAATCGCTGCTATCCTGATGCCTGACGCTGCCAATCTGTGGATGGTGTCACAACCCACGACAAACGTCTGGGTAACCCTCGCCCATGCCATGGAGCAGCAAGAAATGTGCCTTTCAACAGATGTGGTGGACAATCCTTTGTCCACCAGCCTGGTAGGGGTTCTCATTCCCCAAAGCGAGTACCCCCAAACCCTGCTCGATCTCTACTGGGATCTGAATAGGCCAAAAACATCTTTTCATGCCTACATTCAGGACCGGACCACCTACAAAATAAACCTGCCAGTACGGAATCCACTTCTTTTGTGGAGACTGTGGATCCCCAAATTGAAAAAATTGGCTGAAGAACCTACTGAATTAGACCTAATTGGCTCCCTTAAGGCACCCAATTGTGTGCACTTCAAATTTCAACCAGACCCTTACTACCATGAAGTAAAACACTTCCAACATGTAAAGCAAACAAAAGTTGAATTGACTGCCAGTCAGTGGTGTAAGGATTTAGCTAAGGTCAACCTCCCCTCCACAAAAGATCCGTACTATCCCCACCCCCTCGCCCTTCCCTGGGGTATTTTCTTAATTTGCAGAGATCGAGCATGACAGGGAATCCCATCTCGTCTGGTAGGAGGCCCCTGCACCCTAGGGCGATTGACGCTCACAACCAAAAATATGACTCAAATTCCAATCTGGTGGAACAAAAGAATGAACAAAAGAGGTGCAGACCGAAATTCAGACCCTTACTGTGATACCTCCATGTATCAATGGTCAAAGTCCAAGAGGATTGCAGTCTCGATATTCTTACCATGGGTGGCCACTGCTAAGTCCCTTGATGAATTGGGCCATTTGGAATTCTGGGTTACCAAACAAGTGGAGCTAACTTCCAGAGCCCTAAGCAACCTCCTAGCAGAAGAGAAAGTGTCCAGGCAAGGCACCCTCCAGAATCGGGCAGCCATTGACTTCCTGTTGTTGGCACATGGGCATGGGTGTGAAGACTGAGGGAATGTGCTGCTTCAACTTATCCAGCTGCTCGCAGAATATCCATTCCACACTTGAGAAAATGCAAGTCCTTATGAATGACATAAAATACGAGACCCAAGACTGGATGAAAGTAGCCATCAAAGACGCTGTCCACAAACTGTCTCATTCCATCAGCACCATGGCTAAAGCATCAGGAAGTTGGCTAAAACACCTCTTTAATGAGCTAGGACTATCAGAGTGGGCGACTTGTTTAATTCGCGATATTGGGATTGTTGTGTTGTTCCTGTTTTTTCTAACCCTGTGTTTCACGGTCCGTAGAAAAATAATAGTCATTATCATAATCAAGCCATTCACCAAAAAATAAAAATGGGGGAGGTGTGGAGGGGCTGGCGCCAAATGTTGCAGCTGTCAGTCTCTCAGACACCGCCTCCAACCCCGCCTTGGAGGAAGAAGGCTCTTCCTGGGAGGAGGATTCTGTGGGCAGCACTGTTGTCTAGTGCCATCCCCTCTTTCCAGAAGGTTCCCCCGATGGCGTTGAGTGATTGGTTGTTGGCTGATGGACATGTGATGTACCCTCCCCGCTAAAAAATTTGTTGGCCCTCAGTTGTTGTTCCCTCCCCTAGCCTGTTGTTCTATTGGCTGTGCATCCGGCACCCCTCCCCTGTTTGCCCCCTTATAAGCCCTTGCTCAGTGTTCTTTTGGTGGAATTCTCTCTCTGCTTCTCTCCCGCCCGGACCCCCCTTTCCTCGCCCCTCAATAAATGGAGACCACGGGGGAGACCCCCTCTCGCCGCCCTTCGCCTCCTTTGCCTTTCTTTGTGCCTCGCTTCCTCCTCATCAGGAGCTGACCTGCCTCAGCACGAACCAGCCGTGCACTGCTCTTTGCACCGAAGCCCTCCTCAGGCACACAGGGCCATAAGGGGCCGGCATCCGAGGGCAGCCAGGGACAGCCAGGAAACAGCATCGGGTTTGGGTTCTGGCACTGGGTTTGGGTTCTGGGTTTGGGTTCTGGCACTGGGTTTGGGTTCTGGCACTGGGTTTGGGTTCTGGGTTTGGGTTCTGGCACTGGGTTTGGGTTCTGGGTTTGGGTTCTGGCACTGGGTTTGGGTTCTGGCACTGGGTTTGGGTTCTGGGTTTGGGTTCTGACACTGGGTTTGGGTTCTGGGTTTGGGTTCTGGCACTGGGTTTGGGTTCTGGCCCCGGGTTTGGGTTCTGTTTGGTGTTGCTGCCGGTGTTGGTGTTTGTTTGCCTCTCACCCACACCAGTAAAGAACTGTTCTTCCTTTTCCCACAGCTTTGCCTGAAAGCCCCTTAATCCCAAAGTTACAAGAACTTCGAGGGAGGGGGGTCACAATCTCCATCCCAAGGGAGGTTCCCACCTCCCTCAGCAGGGATCACCCTTCAAACCGTCACTTGGGGAGGGGGGTGGGACAATCTGGGGCTTTTTGGGGTGTCCCAGTGTCCCCCCCGCCCCAAATCTGTCCCCTCCTCTGGCGCCCTCTCGCCCTCCCTCGCCGGTCCCTCCCAAACCCCGCTGGGACCCCGACGGCCGCCGGGCCCGGTCCCCCCAGCGCCTCCCCTGGCGGGGGTCACAGCCCCCCATGGCACTTCTGGGGCAGAGCCCCTCACTTGGGGGTCACAGCCCCCCTTGGCACTTCTGGGGCAGAGCCCCTCACTTGGGGGTCACAGCCCCCCATGGCACTTCTGGGGCAGAGCCCCTCACTTGGGGGTCACAGCCCCCCATGGCATCGGGGGGTCCAGACTCGCGTGTCTCACTTGGGGGGGTTGCACCCCGTTCTTGTCACTTATGGGGCCCGGTCCCCATCCCCCATGGGGCACAGCCCTCGTGGCACTTCGGGGGGCACTTGGGGGGCAGCACCTGTGGCACTTATGGGGCAGAGTCCCCCAAACTCCCCCCACGCTGCAGAACCGTCCCAGCCTTTATTTGGTGACACTTTGGTGGGGGGAGGGAGACACACAAAGACCTCTCCCCTCCCCCCCCCGCACACTCCCGGGGGGTTCCTGTGGGTCCGGGGAGTCCCGGGGGGGTCCCGGGGGGGTCCCGGGGGTGTTTGGGGTCACCCCGGGGGGCGCCGGGGGACGCAGCCCCCCAGCTCCAGCGCCTCCGGCCACCCCTCGTATTTGTTGGAGCCGCGGCTGTTCCGGACGTGCTGGGGGGGGAGGGGGCGATTGGGGGGGTCGTGGGGCAGTTTGGGGGGGTATGGGGCAGTTCAGGGGGGTTATGGGGTGATTGGGGGGTTATGGGATGCCCCCAGACCCCCAAATTCCTCCCTGACCCCCCCCACCTGTCCCAAACACCCCAAACTGCCCCAAAATGCCCCCGATGACCCCACAGCTGCCCCAGAACCCCCCCAGATCAGCCCCACAACCCCATAACCTCTCATTGACCCCCAGCCCCATAAAGACCCCCCCAACCCCCCCAAACTGCTCCAAATCCCCCAAAATGGTCCCCCCGGCACCCCCAGCCCCCGAACTACCCCCATTCCCCCCACAGAGCCCCACAACCCCCCCCAAAATAACTCCAGAGCCCCCAAACTGCCCCATAACCCCCCAAATCACCCCAGAGTCCCCCCAAACTGCCCCATAACCCCCCCAAACTGCCCCATAACCCCCCCAAACTGCCCCATAACCCCCCAAACCTCCCCAGAGTCCCCCCAAACTGACCCATAACCCCCCAACCACCCCATAACCCCCCCAAATCACCCCATAACCCCCCCAAATCACCCCATAACCTCCCCAAACAGCCCCATAAATTACCCAAACTGCCCCATAACCCCCTCAAGTCACCCCAAATCCCCCCAAGTCACCCCATAACCCCCCCAAGTCACCCCAAACCCCCCCCCCGGCCCCACCTGCTCGAAGGGGCTCCTGTCCTGCACCCCCTTGGCCCCCACGAAGACCCAGCTGTCCCGAAACCCCAAATCTTTGGCCACGGCACTGCCCAGCTCCCCAAAGAGCCGCCGGGTCTCCTCCGTCAGCCTGGGGGGGTCACAGGGCTCAGGGGGACCCCGAAACCCCCCCGGGAACCCCAAATCCCCCTGGATTTCCCCAAATCCCCCCCAGGACTCCCCAAACCCACCCCAATTTTTCCTGAGGCTCCTCGAATTCCTTCTGGGACCCCCAAATCCTCCCCCAAGCCTCTCTAGGATCCCTCAAATCCTCCCCAAAGCCCCTCCAGGATCCCCCAAATTGCCCCTGGGACCCCCTAAATCCTCCCCAAATTCCCTCTGGGACCCCCAAATCCTCTCCAAAGCCTCTCTGGGACCCCCAAATCACCCCCAGGACTCCCCCAGCCCCTCCTGGGACCCCCCCAGAGCCTTCAAGGGACCCTCAAATCTTCTCTGGATCTTCCCAAATTCCACTCTGGGGCCCCCAAGTCCTCTCTGACACCCCCCAAAACCTCCTCCAGGATCCCTCAATTCTTTTGTAGGACCCCCAAAACTCCCCCGGGACCCCCCAAATCCCCCCAGGACCCCCCGGACCCCCCCGGGCTCACTTGGTGGCCGGGTCATCGTAGGAGGCCACGAGCACCAAGGTCCCCTCGTGCAGCGGCCGCAGGAAGCGCAGCAGATCCTCCACGTCTGGGGGAGAGCCCAGAAATGGGGGAAATCACCCCAAAAACGGGGAGAGAGAACACGAAAAGACAGAGGGAAAGCACCCCAAAAATACTGGGGGAAATCACCCCAAAAACGGGGAGGAAGAACCCAAAAATATTGGGGGAAATCATCCAAAAAAATGCAGAATTACCCAAAAATAGGTGGGAGAACTCCAAAAATACGGGGGGAAATCACTGAAAAAAAAGCAGGAATTACCCAAAAATGAAGAAAAACACCCCAAAAATGGGGGGAGAACCCAAAAATACTGGGAGAAGCGTCCTAAAAATGGATGAAATCACCCCAAAATGGGGAAGGAGAATCCAAAAAATGGGGAGAAAAAAATCACCCCAAAAATGGAGAAAATCACCCCAAAATTGGGAGGGAGAACCCCAAAACAGAGAGAAATCAGGGCAGGAGTGGAGCTGGGAGAGGGGAAACTGAAAATGGGGGGAAAACAAAGAGGAAAGCACCAAAACAAAAAGAAGTCAACCCAAAAAGAGGAAAAAAACGCAAAACTGAGAGAAATCAACCTGAAAAGAAGCAAATGAGACCAAAAATAGAAATGAATGAGCCCAAAGACAGGAAAAAAATTCCAAACTAAAGAAGAATCAGCCCAAAAAAGAGAAAAAAAGGAGAAAACCCCCAAAAATAGAGAAAAATCAATTGAAAAAGGAGAGAAAAGATGAGAAAGGCGTCAAAATAAAGAGAATTCAGCCCAAAAATGGATCTGGGGAATGGGATCCCAAAGAAGGGGAGAAAAAGCAAGAATTGAGGGAATTGCCCTGAAAAGGAGAAGGAAAAAGGGGAGACCCCCAAAATAAAGAGAAAATGCCCCAAAAATGCTTTGGGGGGGGAGGGAATGCTCCAAAGATGTGGGAGGGGAGGGGGAGGGGCAGAACTCCCCTAAAAATGGGGAGGGGGGGAGGGGATGGCCCCAAAATGGAGAAAAATCAACCCAAAAGCAGCTGTGGGGGAGGGGAAAGGAAACCGAGAATGGGGGGGAGGGGACCCCCGGGATGGGGGAGGGGTCACTCACCCCCTGCCCACATGTCGAAGGCCTGGGCTGCGATCAGCTCCCCGCTGACCCCTGGGGGGAGGGGAGGGGGCCGAATGAGGGGGGGAGGGGCAGGGGAGCCCCCCGGGATGGGCAAAAAGGGGAGGGGGGAGGGGAAACTCCCCCAATGCTGCCCCTCCCCCAGCACAGTTGGCCCCGCCCCCATTGTTTGCCCCTCCCTCACCTCCACCTTGCCCCTCCCCCACCCCAAATTACCCCTCCCCCACCCCATTTCTCCCTTCCCTCACTTTGCCCCTCCCCCAGCCTACTATGCCCCTCCCCCTCCCCAATCTGCCCCTCCCCCACCCTATTTCACCCCTCCCTCACCCTGCCCCTCCCCCAATGCAATTTGCCCCTCCCCTGGCCTAAATCGCCCCTCCCCCATTCCACAATGCCCCTCCCCCCCATTTTGCCCCTCCCCCACCCCAGTTCTTCCCTCCCCACCTCAAATCGCCCCTCCCCCACCTCTTTGCCCCTCCCCACCCCAGTTCTCTCCTCCCCATCCCATGTTGCCCCTCCCCCAACCCAATTCTCCCCTCCCCAGTTTGCCCCTCCCCCACCCTCATTTTCCCCTATTCTGCCCCTCCCCCAATGCAATTTGCCCCTCCCCTCCCCTTTCCACCACGCCCCCCCCATTTTGGCCCCCCAGTTCGCCCCTCCCCCACCCCATTTCTCCCCTCCCCCACCCCACTTTGCCCCTCCCCCACCCCACTTTGCCCCTCCCCCACCGTTCACCAGGGCGATGTTCAGGCCCCTCCCCACGTTGTTCTTGACGCTGCTCATTAACCTGGGGGGGGGTGGGGGGAGGGGTGGCTCAGCCGCGGCCCCTCCCCCACGGCGCCCCTCCCCCTCCCGCCCCTCCCCCACCTACTCCTGCCCCTCCAGGCAGATCCGGGGTCCCACCACGTTGGCGGCGCCGCTCAGGACGCGGAAGGCGAAGTGCCCGGGGGGGCAGGGCCGGGGCAGCCCGCACTTGAACCGGGGGGGGCGGGGCGCTGGGGGGAGGGGCGGGGTCAGTGCGGACCCCCCCCCGCAAAGAAATCCCCCCGCCGGAGCGCCCCTCCCCCACCATCACCTCGAAATAAAAACCAGATTTGGCTCTGCCCCTCCCCCACCGCACTTGGGGGGCTCTATGGGGGAGGGGCGGAGGCAGCTGGGACCCCCCCACACCCCCCCCCAAATCCGCCTGAAAAAACCCCAAAAGCTGAAAATTCGTCCCCAAAACGGCCTCAAAACCCCCCCAACGCCCCCAAAAAACTTCTCCAAATCTCCTCCACAATTCCCAAAATCCCACAGGAAACCCCCAAAATCTCTCTTCCAAAAATCCCCAACCCCTCCCAAAACCCCCCCAAAACCCCAAGAATTCCCCCCAAAAAATTCATCAAAATCCCCCCTCAAAACTTCCGAAAACGTTCCAAAAATCCCCTCAACTTCCCCCAAAACACCCAAAATTCTCCCCAAAATTCCCCACCTGGCCCCTCCCCCGCCACGCCCCCAAAATCCCCAGTTCAGCTCTGCCCCGCCCCCAACCTGTTCACCCCTCCCCCACCTCGCTCTCGCCCCTCCCCGGGCATTTTGGCCCCTCCCCCACCCCATTCTGCCCCTCCCCCACCCCTCCCGTACCCCTGGGGGGAGGGGCAGCGGGGGGAGGGGTCACCAGGGACCCCCCCAAACCGCCCCTCCCCCCTCACCTGCCGTGGTGGGGTTCTCGTCACCTGTGTGGGGGAGGGGCGGGGGGTTACTGACCCCTCCCCCAAGAGCTCCGCCCCTCCCCCCCTTTGGGTTTTGGGTTCGGGAGGGGTCACCCCCGCCCCTCCCCCCCCGGGGCTTCAGGGGTCTCACTGCCCCTCCCCCACACCCAGATCCCCCCTGCCCCTCCCCCCAGGGGCTCTCCCCTCCCCCAGTTGGATTTCGGGGTCTCCCCCCCCCCACTGAGGGATGCCCCGCCCCTCCCCCCTCCATTCAGTTTTGGGGACCCCCCCTTCGCCCCTCCCCCCGCATTGGTTTGGGGGAGTCCCCCCCTTTGCCCCTCCCCCCCCGGTTGGGTTTGGGGGTCGTTTTGGGGTCCCCCCCACCCCTCCCCCACTCACGGCGCAGCAGCCGCAGCAGTGGGGGAGGGGCGCGGGGGGGCCCCAGCAGCGCCGTCACCGCGAGCCAGGCCAGAGCGGCCGCGAGCGCCAGGGCCAGCAGCCGGAGGGGGCCTGGGGGGGCGTGGGGACCCCGAAACAGCCCCGAATCACCCCAAAAACGGCCAAAAACCAACCCCGAAACAGCCCCGAATCACCCCAAACACAGCCCAAAACGCACCCCAAACACAGCCCCAAATCACCCCAAACACAGCCCAAAACCCACCCCAAACACAGTCAAAAAACCACCCCAAACTACCCCGAAACCAGCCCAAAATCACCCCAAAACCAGATAAAAAAACCGCCCTAAAAACAGATAAAAAACCACCCCAAAACCAACCAGAAAACCACCCCCAAATTACCCCCAAAACAGCGCAGAACTAGCCCGAAAACCACCCCAAAAACAGCCCCAAACCACCCCAAAAACAGCTCCAAGCCACCCCAAAAAGAGCCCAAAATCACCCCAAAAACCAGCCCAAAACCCATCTAAAAACAGCCCGAAACCACCCCAAGACCACCCCGAGAACAGCCCAAAAATCCGCCCAAACACCCACCGAAATACCCCCCACCAACCCCCCCCAAAATAACCCCAAAATCAGCCCGAGAACCATCCCAAAACCAACCCAAAACCGCCCCAAACCGCCCCAAACCACCCCAAAAACCACTCAAAAATCATCCAAAAACCATCCAAAACCAGCCCTAAGACGTCCTCAAAACCCTCGAAAACTCCCCCAAAAAATCCCTCAAACCACCCCCAAAAACATCCCCGAAACCCAAAAGTTGCCACCCGCCCCCAAAACTCCTCACAAATCCCCCCCAAAAGGCCAAAATCTTCCCCCCAAAAACCCGAAAATTTTCCCCAGAACCCGAAAATTTTCCCCAAAACCGCCCCGGGGTCACCCCGGGAGCCGCACCCCGAACCTTCCCAACCCCCAGAAACTCCCCAAGCCCCCGCCGCGAACCACAAATTCCCCCGAAACCCCTGAAAATCCCCCAAAACCCCTCGAGATCCCCAAAAAACCTCCAAATCCCCCCTCGACCCCAAACCCCCTTCAAACCCCCTGAAAATCCCCCCAAAACCCCGAAAATCCCCCCAAAAACCCCAAAATCTCCCCAAAAAACCCCCCAAACCCCCGAAAATTGCCCCAAAATCCCCAAAAATACCCCCAACCCCCCTAAAAACCCTAAAACCCCCCCCAAAACCCCGAAAATTCCCCCCAAAACCGCCCCCAGCCCCCCCGCACCCCCCGTACCCGCCACTCTCATCCCGCTCCGGGGCCGCGAGCGCTGCAACGGAACCGGGGGGGGTCAGAGCCCCCAGCACCGGGACCCCCCCGGGACCCCCCGGACACCCCCGGGACCCCCCAGTAACCGGGAACCCCCCCGGGACCCCTCAGTGACCCCCCACGGACCCCCCCAGGCCCCTCCCAACCCCCCCGGGCCCCCCCCAATTACCGGGGACCCCAAAAAGCGCCGGGACCCCCGCGGGGCCCCTCAAATGGCCCCCCCCAGGCCCCCGCAAATCACCGGGAGCTCTCCCTAAGGAACCAGGGAGCCCCCGGGACCCCCGGGACCCCCCCAG
Organism: Monarcha castaneiventris obscurior; assembly: GCA_026261815.1. NCBI lineage: Eukaryota > Metazoa > Chordata > Aves > Passeriformes > Monarchidae > Monarcha > Monarcha castaneiventris. The sequence continues at coordinate 13,887 of JAMPIT010000423.1, read as the reverse complement.
ACTCCCCCGGGCCCCCCCGGGCCCCCCCAAACCCCGGGGTCTCCCCGCCCCCCCCCCACCGGCGCCGTTGCCCCGACGCTGCCCTGCGCTGGCCGCGCCTCTTCCGGGTTCCCAGCCCGACCAATCAGCGCTCGTTCCGACAGCCATAGACCAATCGCTGTTCGGAGCGCTCAGAAGTCCCGCCCACCTGCTGCCGATAGACCAATCAGCGCGTGGAGAGTCTTGGCCAATGAGGAGAAAGGGCGGGGCCGCACCGTAACCCAATGGGGAGCAGTGTTGTGGTGACGTCATACCCGGATGTGTTCTTTGGCCGTGGGCGGGACCAACGGTGTCCAGAGCCAATCAGCAGCCGCCAGGGGGCGGGGCTAATGAGGGTTCGGACCAATCAGCGCCGCGCAGTGACGCACTTCCGGGTTCTCTCCGGCCGCCGCCGCTCCCCGAGCCCCAAAAACCCCAAAAACCCCAAAAACCCCAAAAACCCCAAAAACCCCCCAAATCCGCGGCCATGGCGCAGTACAAGGGCGCGGCCAGCGAGGCCGGCCGGGCGCTGCAGCTGATGAAGAAGCGCGAGCGGCAGCGCGAGCACATGGAGCAGCTGCGGCAGCGCATCCAGGAGGTGCGGGGGGGCCGGGGGGGGCCGGGGGGGGTTTGGGGGTCCGGGGGGGTCCGGGGGGGCTTGCGGGGGTCCCGGGGTCTGGGGGGGTCCCCAGGCGTGGGCAGGGCCGGGGGTGCTGTGGTTTCTTGGGGCAGTTTGGGGGTCCCGGAGGGGTTTTGGGAAGTCTGGGGGTCCCTGGGCCGGGGGGTTTTGGGGGGGGGTCCCTGGGCCGGGGGGTTTTGGGGGGGTCCCGGCGGGATTTTGGGGGTGCCGTGGGCTGGGGGGGGCTTTGGGGTCCCGAGGTTTTAGCGGGTGTTGGGGGGTCCCGGGTGGGTCCTTTTGGGGGTGCCGGGGTTTTGGGGAGGCTCCGGGGGGGTCTCAGGGCTTTGGGGGGGTTTGGGGGGGGTCCCGGTGGGATTTGGGTGCCCCTGACGCCCCTCCCCCAGGAGAACATCATGAAGTCCAACATCGATAAGAAATTCTCGGCTCATTACGACGCCGTCGAGGCCGAGCTCAAATCCAGCACCGTGGGTGAGGGGCCCCGGGTCCCCCAAAACCCCTCTGAGTCCCCCAAAATTCTCCTGGATCCCCTGAACTCCCCCAAAATCCCCCGAAATGCCCCTGAATTCCCCCCAAAGCCCCCTAAATTCTCCCCAAAGTCCCCCCAGGTCCCCCCCAGATCCCCCTGAATCCCCCCAAACCCCCCCAGATGGGGGACACTCGCTGCCCCCCCCCGTTCCCCCAGGCCTGGGGAACCCCAATGACCCTCAGTGACCCCAATGCTGACCCCAGTGACCCCAATGACCCCAAATGACCCCAAATGACCCCAATGACCCCAATGCTGACCCCAATGACCCCCCAGGCCTGGGGACCCTCAATGACCCCAATGACCCCAAATGACCCCAATGACCCCGATGCCCCCCAGGGCTGGTGACCCTCAATGACCCCAAATGACCCCAATGCTGACCCCAATGACCCCAATGCTGACCCTGGTGCCCCCAGGCCTGGTGACCCTCAATGACCCCAATGACCCCAATGACCCCAATGACCCCAATGCTGACCCCAATGACCCCAATGACCCCGGTGCCCCCAGGGCTGGTGACCCTCAATGACATGAAGGCCAAGCAGGAGGCGCTGGTGAAGGAGAGGGAGAAGCAGCTGGCCAAGAGAGAGCAGAGCCGGGAGCTGCAGCTGTGAGAGACAACGCCCCAAAACAGCCCCAAACAGCCAAAAATAACCCCAAAATACCCCAAAACCACCCCAAAACCACCCCAAAATACCCCAAAACACCCCCAAACCCCTCCAAAGCACTCCAAACAGCCCAAAATAGCTCAAAAATAACCCCAAAATAGCCCCTAAACAGCCCCAAATAGTCCAACAATAACCCCCAAACCACCCCAAACCACTCCCAACACCCCAAAATACCCCAAAACCAGCCCAAACAGCCCAAAATTACTCCAAAACAGCCCCGAAATTACCCCAAAACCACTCCAAACACCCCAAAACAGCCCCAAAACAGCCCAAAATAGCCCCAAACCACCCCCGATACCCCAAAATGGCCAAAAATACCCTGAACCCACTAAAATACCCCATAATAACCCCAAAATGATCCAAAACAGCTCCAAGTAACCCAAAATACCCCAAAATCTTCCATAATAACCCCTAAAACAGCCCCAGCATGACCCCAAAATATCCCAGTTTGGTTCTAGGGCCATTCCCAGTCTGTCCCAGTTGCTGCCAGTCCCTTCCAGTCCATCCCAGTTTGGTTCCAAGGCCATTCCCAGTCCATCCCAGTCCGTCCCAGTTTGGTTCTAAGGCCATTCCCAGTCCATCCCAGTTTGCCCACAGAAAGCCCAGGGCCATTCCCAGTCCCTCCCACTCGCTCCCAGTCCCTCCCAGTCACTCCCAGTCTGTCCCAGTCACTCCCAGTCCCTCCCACTCGCTCCCAGTCCCTCCCAGTCCCTCCCAGTCGCTCCCAGTCCCTCCCAGTCACTCCCAGTCTGTCCCAGTCACTCCCAGTCCCTCCCAGTCGCTCCCAGTCCCTCCCAGTCCCTCCCAGTCACTCCCAGTCGCTCCCAGTCGCTCCCAGTCACTCCCAGTCCCTCCCAGTCCATTCCCAGTCGCTCCCAGTCCCTCCCAGTCGCTCCCAGTCCATCCCAGTTGCTCCCAGTCCCTCCCAGTCACTCCCAGTCCCTCCCAGTCGCTCCCAGTCCCTCCCAGTCCATCCCAGTCGCTCCCAGTCCATCCCAGTCCATCCCCGTGTGCCTGCAGAGCCCAGGGCCATTCCCAGTCCCTCCCAGTCCCTCCCAGTCGCTCCCAGTCCCTCCCAGTCCGTGCCCGTGTGCCTGCAGGAAGCCCAGGCCATTCCCAGTCCCTCCCAGTCCCTCCCAGTCCCTCCCAGTCCCTCCCAGTCCCTCCCAGTCGCTCCCAGTCCGTCCGCCCGTGTGCCTCAAAGCCCAGTGCCATTCCCAGTCCCTCCCAGTCCCTCCCAGTCCCTCCCAGTCCATCCCAGTCCGTGCCCGTGTGCCTGCAGGAGCCCAGGGCCATTCCCAGTCCCTCCCAGTCCCCCCCAGTCGCTCCCAGTCGCTCCCAGTCCGTGCCCGTGTGCCTGCAGGAAGCTGGAGCGGCAGCGGGAGCGGCAGCGCAAGCAGGAGGCGCAGAGGAAGATCAGCTCCCTGAGCTTCAGCCTCGGGGACGGCGAGGAGGAGGAGGAGGGGGGGGACGAGGCCGAAGGTGGGGCTGGAGGGGTTCGGGGGGGTCCTGGGGGGGGTTTGGGGGTCCCTGGAAGGGTCTGGGGGGTTCCAGAGGGGTTGGGGGGGGCTCAGGTGGTTTAGGGGGGGTCCCAGGGGAAATCTGGGGGGGATTTGGGGAAATCCAGGGGGCTCTGGGGGAGATTTGGGGGGGTCTCGAGTGGGTTTGGGGGGTCCTGGGGAGCTTTGGGGGTCCCAGGGGGAATTTGGGGGGATCCTGGGGGGGATTTGGGGGGTCCCAGAGTGAATTTGGGGAACCTCAGGAAAAACTGGGCGGGGGTTTGAGGCAATCCCGGATGATTTGGGGGGGGGAAGGGGGATTTGGGGGGCCCCAAAGGAATTTTGGGGGGTCCTGGGGGGAATTTGGGGGGTTCCGGGGGGTTTTGGGGGTCCCAGATGGAATTTGGGGGAGATCTGGGGGGTCCCAGGTGGGTTTGGGGGGTCCCGGGGCGGATTTGGGGAAATCCAGGGAGCTTTGGGGAGGATTTGAGGGGTCCTAAAGGAATTTTGGGGCGTCCCAGAGGGAATTTGGGGGTCCCTAAGGGGGATCTCACCCCCCTGACCCCCCCTGACCCCCCCCAGCCCCCGAGGAGCCCCCAAAAAAGCGGAAATTGGGGAAAAACCCGGACGTGGACACGAGCTTCCTGCCGGACCGGGACCGCGAGGTGCGGGGGGAGTTTGGGGGGGATCTGGGGGGGATTTGGGGGGTCCCAGGGGGTCTTGGGGGGCCGGGGGGGGGGTTTGGGGGTATTTTTGGAGTGTTTTAAGATGCTTGAGGGCGGTTTTGGGGTGGTTTTGGGCTGTTGGGGGCAGTTTTGGGGTGTTTGGGGGTGATTTTGGGTGGCTTTGGGGTGGTTTGGGGGGTTTGGGGGCAGTTTTTGGGGGTTTTGGAGTAATTTTGGGTGATTTGGACTGGTTTTGGGGTATTTTGGAGCACTTTTGGGCGGTTTTGGGGTGGTTTGAGATATTTTGGGCAGTTTTGGGGTGGTTTTGAGGTATTTTGGGGCAGTTTTGGGTGGTTTTGAGGTATTTCTGGGGTGTTCAGAGGCGGTTTTGGGCTGATTTTGGAGTGTTTTAGGGCAGTTTGGGGGCAGTTTTGCATCGTTGAGATATTTTGGGCAATTTTGAGGTGTTGGGGGCAGTTTTGGGCGGTTTTGAGGTGTGTGAGGGTGGTTTTGAGGTGTTTTGGGGGTGTTTTGGGGGTTCTTTGGGGTGTTTTGGGGGTCCCAGCCTGTCCCCCCCCCAGGAGGAGGAGAATCGGCTGCGGGAGGAGCTCAGGCAGGAGTGGGAGGCGAAGCAGGAGAAGATCAAAAGTGAGAGGAGGGGTTTGGGGGGAACGTGGGGGGGTTTTGGGGGGTCTGGGGGGGTGTGGGGGGGCTTGGGGGCAGTTGGGGGAGCCCTGCGGGAATCTTGGGGGAGGCAGGGGATTTTGGGGGGTCCTGGGAGCACTTTTGGGTCTCAGGGGGCAGCTTTGGGGGGGTCTCGGGGGCAGCCTGGGGAGTCCTGGGTCATTTTTTGGGGGGTCCTGGGGAGGTTTTGTGGTCCTTGGTCAGTTTTTGGGGTCCCTAGGGTGATTTTGGGGGTCCCTGGTCAGGTTTTAGGGTCCCTGGGGGGATTTTGGGGGTCCCTGATCAGTCTTTGATGGTCCTGGGGAGGTTTTGGGGTCTCTGGGGTAATTTTGGGGGTCCCTGGTCAGTTTTTGGGGTCCCTGGGGTAATTTTTGGGGTGCTGACCCCGCTGTCCCCCCAGACGAGGAGATCGAGATCACCTTCAGCTACTGGGACGGCTCCGGGCACCGGCGCACGGTCAAGGTGGGGGGGGTCCCTGGGGGGGTTTGGGGGGGCCCCAGGTGGGATTTGGGGGTCTCTGAGGAGATTTCAGGGGTTCCAGGGGGGGTTTGGGGGGTCCCAGGGGGTTGAAGCAGTACTTGGGGGGTCCCAGGAAGGTTTCTGGAGTCCCAGGGGAGGCGTTTGGGGCTTCCAGGGAGATTTCAGGGCCCCAGAGGGAGTTTTGAGGGGTCCCAGGGAGTTTTTTGGGGTCCCAGATGTGATTTGGGGTTCTCCTGACCCCATTTTTTTCCCCCCCCAGATGAAGAAGGGGAACACGATGCAGCAATTCCTGCAGAAAGCTCTGGAAATCCTCCGGAAGGATTTCAGTGAGCTCCGGTGAGCGGGGCCGGGGTTTGGGGGGGCCTGGGGATGGATTTGGGGGGGCCTGGGAGGCTTTGAGGGGTCCCAGAGGGATTTGGGGGGGAGCCTGGGGGGCTTTGGGGGGTCCTAGAGAAGTTTTGGGGACTCCTGAGTGGATTGGGGGGGACCTGGGGGGTCCTGGGGAAGTTGGGGTGGCCCTGGGGGAGTCCCAGAGAAGTTTGGGGATTCTGGGGGGTGTTTAGGGGTCCCTGGGGGTGCTTTGGGGGTTTCGGGGGTGGTTTTGGGTGTTTCAGGGGTGGTTTTGGGTGTTTCAGGGGCGTTTCAGGGGTGTTCCTGGGGTTTCAGGGGTGTTTTCAGGGTTCAGGGGTGTTTTTGGAGTTTCAGGGGGGTTTTGGGGGGTTCCTGGGGGTGTTTTGGGGGTCTCAGGGGGGTTTTGGGGGGTCGCTGACCCCGTTTCCCCTCCCCCAGCTCGGCGGGGGTGGAGCAGCTGATGTACATCAAGGAGGATCTGATCATCCCCCACGTGAGCCCCTCCCCCACCCCCGGCCCCGCCCCCTCCCCATGGCCCCTCCCCCACTGACCCCCTGCCCCTCCCCCACAGCACCACAGCTTCTACGACTTCATCGTCACCAAGGCCCGCGGGAAGAGCGGTGAGTGACGTCATCAGGAGGGGCGGTGACGTCATCGGGAGGGGCCGTGACGTCATCAGGGCGGTGACATCATTGGGGGGCTGTGACATCATTGGTGATGTTCCCCCTCCCCCCCCAGGCCCCCTCTTCAACTTCGACGTCCACGACGACGTCCGGCTGCTGAGCGACGCCACCGTGGAGAAGGACGAGGTATGAACCAGTATGGACCAGTATAGACCGGTATAGACCAGTATAGAGCAGTATAGAGCGGTATAGACCAGTACAAACTGGTATAGAGCAGTATAGACCAGTATGGATCTGTATAGACCAGTATGGACCAGTATAGACCAGTAGAGGCCAGTATAGAACAGTGTAGACCAGTACAAACCAGTACCGACTGGTATAGACTGGTGTAGACCAGTATGGGCCAGTAGGGACCAGTATAGACCAGTATAAGCCAGTATAGACCAGTAGGGACCAGTATAGACCAATACTGTCCAGTACAGACCAGTATAGACCAGTATGGACCAGTGTGGTCTAGTACAGACCAGTATGGTCCAGTACAGATCAGTGTAGACCAGTATAGATGAGCACAGACCAGTATGGACCAGTACAGAGCAGTATGGACCAGTATGGACTGCCACAGACCACCACGGACCAGTATGGACCAGTATAGAGCAGTATAGACCAGTATAGACCAGTATGGATCAGTATGAACTAACATAGACAAGCAGGGATCGGTATGGACCAGTATAGACCAGTATGGACCAGTACAGAGCAGTACAGACTGGTACGGATCACTATAAACTAGTATGGACCAGTATAGACCAGTGTGGACTAGTATAGGCAAGTATGAACCAGTATAGACCAGTACAGGTCAGTATAGACCAGTATAACGCTCTATGGACCAGTATAGACCAATATACACCAGTATAGACCAGTAGGGACCAATACAGACCAGTATAAACCAGTACAGACCAGTATTGACCAGTACAGACCAGTATCAACCAGTACAGACCAGTATTGACCAGTACAGACCAGTAGGGACCAGTACAGACCAGTATCAACCAGTACAGACCAGTAGGGACCAGTACAGACCAGTATTGACCAGTACAGACCAGTGGTGCTGCTGTGACCCAGCAGGGCCCAGCGCCCTCCCAGTGCTCCCAGTTCCCCTCCAGTGCCGTCCCAGTCGCCCCCGTTGGTGACGTCACCTTGTGACGTCACTGCTCAGTGCCCGCCCACCGGCGACATCACAGCCCCGGTGACGTCATACCTTCATTGATGACGTCATTGCCACAGCCACAACACTTCTCTCATTGATTATGTCGCTCCCCAATGACGTCAGTTCCGTTGATGACATCACTCCCTTAATGACGTCATCCCTGCTGATGATGTCACCATTGGGTACTGATGTCACTGCCCTGGCACTGACGTCACTCTCTCTATGACATCACCCCCCGTCTATGACATCACCTAACCAATGACATCACACACCAACCGATGCCGTCACACCCCAACCGATGACGTCACACCCCAACCAATGACATCATGCCCCGGCTGATGACATCACACCCCAACCGATGACGTCACACCCCAACCGATGACATCACACCCCAACCAATGACGTCACACCCCAACCAATGCCGTCACACCCCAACCGATGACGTCACACCCCAACGGATGCCGCCCCACCCCGGCCGGTGCCGTCACACCCCGGTGCCGGTGCCGTCACACCCCAATCAATGACGTCACGCCGCAGTCGCACGCGGGGAAGGTTGTGCTGCGCTCGTGGTACGAGAAGAACAAGCACATCTTCCCCGCCAGCCGCTGGGAGCCCTTCGACCCCGAGAAGCGCTGGGACAAGTACACGGTGAGGGCCCCGAATCACCCCGAAATCATCCAGAAATGTCCCAAAATCACCTCAAAATGTCCCAAAATCACCTCAGAACCCTCCGAGAGCCCGGGAATGCAGAGACAGGGACCCGGTGAGGGCCCCAAACTGCCCCAAACTGCCCCAAACTGCCCCAAACCGCCCCAAACCGCCCCAAACCGCCCCAAACTGCCCCAAACGGCCCCAAACCGCCCCAAACGGCCCCAAACCGCCCCAAACCGCCCCAAACTGCCCCAAACCGCCCCAAAATGCCCCAAACTGCCCCAAACCGCCCCAAACTGCCCCAAACCGCCCCAAATTGCCCCAAACCGCCCCAAACCGCCCCAAACCGCCCCAAACTGCCCCAAACCGCCCCAAACTCCCCAAACCGCCCCAAACCGTCCCCAAGCGTCGCCCCCGATGCCCCAAATCCCCTCAAACATCCCCCAAATCCTCTCCAAATCCCCCAGATTTTCTCCCCTGAGACCCCAAAACTGGGACAAATCCTGGGGGGTGGGGGAGGGGCCGGGGTGGGGGAGGGGTCAGAGAGTGGGGGAGGGGCTCTATTCTCACCCCCTTTTCCCCTCCCCCCCAGATCCGCTGATGCCGAAGGACCCCGGAACCCCCCCGGTGGGGGAGGGGCTGTGCCCGCCCCTCCCCCCACTTGGCTGCCCCTCCCCCCTTTTGAATCCCCCCCAAATAAAAACCGAGGCTGAGTCCAGACCCCGCGGGGGGGCGGGGATTTATTGAGGGGGTGGGGGAGGGGATTTGCCGGGGGTTGGGGGCGGGGCCGCGCCCCCCCCGAAGCTCTCGATGGTTTCCAGCACCAGCCCCAGCAGCTCCAGGAAGGCCGAGACCCCCCCGCGCAGCCCCCGCGGCCCCGGGGCCTCCCAGCGCCTGCGGCAGGGGCGGGGGGGGGGCGGGTCACTGACCCCTCCCCCACCACAGTGACCCCTCCCCCACTGACCCCTCCCCCACCCCTCTGTGACCCCCCCAGTGCATCCCAGCCCCCCCCAGTGTCCCCCCAGTCTGTCCCAGTCCCCCCCAGTATCCCCCCAGTGCCCCCCAGTATCACTCTCAGCCCCTCCCAGTGCGTCCGTGGTCACTCCCAGTCCCTCCCAGTATCACCCCCTTGCCCTCCCAGTGCCCCCAGTCCATCCCAATGCCCCCCAGTGCCCCCCAGTATCACTCCCAGTGCCCCCCAGTGCCCCCCAGTATCACTCCCAGTGCCCCCCAGTATCACTCCCAGTCCCCCCCAGTGTCCCCCGGTATCACTCCCAGTCCCTCCCAGTATCACCCCCTTGCCCTCCCAGTGCCCCAGTCCCCCCAGTCCCCCCCAGTGCCCCCCAGTATCACTCCCAGTGCCCCCCAGTCCCTCCCAGTGCCCCCCGGTATCACTCCCAGTGCCCCCCAGTGTCCCTCCGCTCACTCCCAGTCCCTCCCAGTATCACCCCGGTGCCCTCCCAGTCCGTTCCGGTTCCCCCCGGTGCCGCCCCTCCCCCACTCACACCAGCAGCGTCCCCCCGCAGCGCCGCGCGCGGGCCGTGGGGGAGGGGCGGCGCCCCGGGGGGGGGAGGGGCGGGGCCAGGTCGGGCTCCAGCGCCCCCAGCGCCACCCGAGCGACCCCCGGCGAGGGGAGGGGCACCCGCAGGGATCGGGGGGGCGTCAAGGAGCCGAATTCCCAAAAAACGCCCCGAAATCCCCAAAACCGCCCCCAAAATCCGTTCGGGACCCCCCAAATCCCGCCCGGGACCCGCGCACGGACCAGGGGAGGGGTCAAGGAGCCACATTCCCAAAAACCTCCCCGAATTCCCAAAAACCGCCCCGAGTTCCCAAAAACCGCCCCGAATTCCCAAAAACCGCCCTAAATTCCCCCAAATCCATTAAGGACTCCCCAGAAGCCTCCCGGGACTCCCCCAAAATCTCCCCCTGGGCACCTGGAGAGACCCGGGGGGCGCCAAGGAGTGGAATTCCCAAAAAACCGCCCCGAATTCCCAAAAAACCGCCCCGAATTCCCAAAACCCCCCCCCGGGACCCCCTAAATCCCAGGATACAGTTGGAGGCTCTCCGTGGGCGCCGCCATCTTGCCCGGTGTAAGCCCCGCCCACTTCCGGCGTCGGGCGCCGCTCTGGGCCGCGTCTCTATGGTTACGGCGGAGCCGCTCCGCGCTCGTCTCGCTGGTACCGCGGGAGCCGCTCTGGCCCTGGGTCCTCCCGCCTCGCTGCTCTCGGGGGTCCCGCAGGGTCCCGCTGGTTCCGGGGGGCTCGGGGGGGTTGTGGGGGGTCCCGGGGGGGTCCGGAGGGACTCGGGGGGTCTCAGGGGGTCTCAGGGGGTCTCGAGGGGTGCCAGGACCGTGATGCTGCTGACGGTGAAGGCGCTGCAGGGCCGCGAGTGCAGCCTCCAGGTACGGGGGGAGGGGCTGGGGGGGCTTAAAGGGGGTTTAGGGGGGGATTTGAGGGGGGTTAAAGGGGTTTGGGGAGGCTCGGGGGGGGTTTCTGGGGGGTTGGGGTCTCTAAGGGGGATTTGGGGGCTTTAAAGGGGGTTTGGGGGGTCCGGGGGGTTCCGGGGGATGGGGGCAGTTCAAAGGAGCCGGGCAGTGCGGGGGGAGGGGCTGGAGGGGAATTTGGGGAGGGGGTTTAAGGGGTTTTGGGGGTCGGAGGGAGTTTTGGGGAGGTTTTGGGGGGGGTCTCAGCCCTCCCCGGGCCCCCCCCACGTGTCCATTGTAGAGCGGGGGGGACCCTTGAGGCTGCGCTCGAAGGGCTCAGGGAGGGATTTGGGGGCGATTTTGGGGCTCCGGGGGTTTTGGGGGGTCTCAGCCCCCCCGGGCCCCCCCAGGTGTCCCCCGAGGAGCGCGTGGGGGCTCTCAAGGCGCTCGTGGCCGAGCGGCTCCAGGTGCCGGTGGAGCAGCAGCGGCTCCTCTACAAGGGGAAGGCGCTGGCAGGTGAGGGGGGTTTGGGGATTTGGGGGATTTTGGGGGAGGTTTGGGGGATTCTGGGGGGCTGGAGAGGGATTAAAGCGGGGTTTGGGGGATTTTGGAGGGGTTTGGGGGGGTCTGGGAGGGAATCTGGGGGGCTGGGGAGGGATTGAAGCGGGGTTTGGGGGGGATTCGAGGGAATTTGGGGGCTGGGCGAGGTTTAAAGTGAATTTGTGGGGACGGGGGCGGATTTTGGGAGGCTGGGGGGGTTCAGGGGGGGTTGGGAGGTTCCACTTTGGGGCTCCGATTCCGCGGGAAATTCCCCAATTTCGGGGGGCGGTTTCGGGGGTCTCACCTCGCCCCCCCCCCCCCCCAATTTTGGGGTGCCCCCCCCAGACGAGCGCCGCCTCTGCGATTATTCCATCGGGCCCTCGGCGCGCCTGAACCTCGTGCTGAAACCGCCCGGGGGCGGCGGGGGAGGGGCGCGGGGGGGGGGAGGGGCCGCGACCCCCCCCGAGGATTTGGGGGAGCCCCCCCCGCCCCTCCCCCCCGCCTTCGGGCCCGCCCTGGCGCAGATTTTGGGGCGCCACTTTGGGAGCCAGGAGGGAGCGAGGGTCCTGCAGCAGCTGCACAAGGTGGGGGGGCCGGGGGGGTCTCGGGGGGGTCTGGGGGGGTCTCGGGGGGGTCCCAGGGCGGTTTGGAGGGGCCAGGGGAGGGTTTTGGGGGGATTTCGGGGCTTTTTGGGGGGTGTGGGAAGACTTGGAGGGGGTCCGGGGGGTCTTGGGGGGGGGGGGGATTGGGGGGAGGCTTGAGGGGGATTTTGGGGGGTTTGGGGGATTTTGGGGGGTCCTGGGGGGGCTTGGGGAAGGGACTGGGGGGATTTTGGGGAGTCGGGGGGGGTCTGGGGGTGTCCTGAGGGGGATTTGAGGGGGTTTGGGGTACTTTTGGGGAGGCCTGGGGGGGATTTGGGAGGGGTTGGGGGGGTCTGGGGGAATTTTAGGGTGCGTGGGGGCTTTGGGGGGGATTCCGAAGGATTTGGGGGTTCCGGGGGGGATTTTGGGGTCCCCCCCCCTCCCCAATCCCCCCCGAGCGGGCGCTGGGGTGGGGGGAGGGGGTCGAGGTTTGCCGGGGGGATTTTGGGGATCCCGGGAATTTTGGGGGTTCCGGGGGGGGATTTGGGGGTTCCGGGGGGGTGCCCCGGCCCCGCCCCCCCTCCCCAATCCCCCCTCCCCCCAGGACTACGAGCGGGCGCTGCGGGGGCTCAGCCTGGACGATCTGGAGCGTTTGGGGGCGCGGCTGCTGCAGCCCGAGGGGGCCCCCCCCGAGCCCCTCCCCCCCGAGCCCCTCCCCCCCGGGCCCCTCCCCCCCGAGTGCGGCCCCGCCCCCAGCCCCGCCCCCAGCCCATAGCGGGGACCCCAAAACGTCCCCGGACCCCGAAAGGGCCCCGAAACCCCGCAGGGATCCCCCGAAAAATCCCAAATCCGCCCCAAACCCCCCCGCGAGTGTCCAGTAAAGGCGGGAGAGGACGAGGAAGAGTCCGGGGAGTTACTGGGAGTGCACTGGGAGGGCACTGGGAGGGCACTGAGGGTTACTGGGGGCACTGGGGGGCACTGGGGGTTACTGGGGGCACTGGGGGGGCACTGGGAGGGCACTGGGAGGGCACTGAGGGTTTACTGGGAGCACTGGGAGGGACTGAGGGTTACTGGGAGCACTGGGGGGCACTGTGGGGGGCACTGGGGGTTACTGGAGGCAACTGGGAGGGTACTGGGAGGGCACTGAGGGTGTACTGGGAGCACTGGGGGGGCACTGGGGGTTACTGGAGGGCACTGGGAGGGTACTGGGAGGGTACTGGGATTAACTGGGGGCACTGGGGGTTTTACTGGCGTCACTGGGGGGCACTGGGGGTTACTGGGAGGGTACTGGGAGGGGGGGGGGGGTTACTGTGGCACTGGGGGTTTAATACTGGGGGACTGGGGGGGCACTGGCACTCCCCGGCAGCCGCTGGGGGGCGCTGTCTCCCCGCCGCAGGGGCCGCACGGGAGTTGCAGTCCCGGGGCACATTCCGCTCATGACGTCACCGCAAGCCAACGCCCCCACTTCCATTGGCTCACTGCGAGGCCCGCCCCCACATCCTGATTGTCCGCTCCGCTTGGCCCCGCCCCCCTTCCCCGGCAGTTTTGGGGTGATTTCGGCATTTTTTGGGTCCCGGTTCTTTATTGACACAACACAGACAATAAATAAGGGGGGGGGGTCCCCCAAAGCCGCCCCTCCCCCCTCGGGGGCGGCCTGGGGGCACCGGGAGCTCCCGGGGGGGGGGGGAGGGGCACAGAGGGGGGGATCCCTTGGGGGGGGGGAGGGGGGTCCCACATTTTTGGGGTCCTGAGGGTGGGGGGGACACGCGGGGGACCCCAAAACACGGGTGGGGGGAGGGGTTCCAGCGCTTTTGGGGGGGGGTCCCACAAATTCTGGGTGGGGGCAAAGCGGCTCCGGTGGGGGGGGAGGGGCGGTCCCGCGGGTTTGGGGGTTCGCCCCCGATTTTGGGGGGACTCGTCCCCATTTTTTGGGGGGTTTCTCCCCGATTTTGGGGGGATTTCTCTCTGATTTTTTGGGGGGTTTCTCTCCATTTTTGGGGGGGTTTCTCTCCATTTTTGGGGGGGTTTCTCTCCCATTTTTGGGGGGTTTCTCCCCGTTTCCGCCCCCCCCGTCACTCGGTGAGGGGCACGGGCAGGGGGGGCCCGCGGGGGTCGTCGAAGCGATCCATGGGGCGCAGCCCCAGCAGGAGCCCCCCCCCCAGCAGCAGCCCCCCCAGGAGCAGCCCCCCCGAGAGCAGCCCCATCCACCCCCCCGCGCTGAAGAAGCCGGCGCAGTCCGAGGCCCCCCCGAAGACCCCCCCGGACACGTTGAACCCCTGAACCTGCGGGGGGAGGAGGGGAAAGGGGGGGGTTGGGGTGAGCCCCGAATTTGGGGGGGGGGGGG